>CM062811.1:320889340-322089340 GCA_031772625.1 Pinus tabuliformis
ACCACACTACTCCTCAATACCATCCACAACAGAACCTTGATACACTAAACTTTTGTCGAGTTGAAATTATGATATACAAACCATTTAGTCATATTACTCGAGATATAGGATATTTTGCTGAAGAATTCATCACAAATTGGAAAACCTTTCCTTCTTTCTAAAAACCTTGGCATCAACACCACACACTATTTGATATTGAAGGTGGAGGGTGGAATGGATTGTCGATGTGCGAATAATGGCATATCGAACGCCATTGAAGAATTATGCATAGTTGAAGATGCATATTTCTTGATTTCTATTCCACTCATATTTTTCACATTATGTCACGTTGATGTATGGGGATAATTTGTTTTAGATTAGATTTTATTTTTAGTAATAATTGTAGAGTTGGACGAAGGTGGTATAGCGGTACGTTCAGATTTGGCACTGGTAGAGTTTTTTTTTCTATATTTAATTATTGATGCTTCTATTTCATTGCAGTAACTATATAGTTGTGATATTTGCGAGTCCATGTGTCCTGTTCTAGAAGACAAATAATGTTAGAAGCGAGTAATTATAAAATAAATAACAATTTAATATTTGCAACCATGTATTAATAATGATTGAATTTAACTATTTTTAATAGATATAAAAGGTATGTGATAAAAATATATTGAGCTTAATGAATATGGGAAACCTTTTGGAGATGTTAATGTATGGATTGGAGCAGATCGTTTGGAGGAGGCATTGAATAAAGAATTTCTTTTCCATGTTTTTTGCGAGCAATGTTTTTGTTGTCTTTCATTTTTATGTAACGATCGAAAGTTAATGCGAGGCAAATTCAGAGATCTTGTAGAGAAGAGACTCTTGAAATTGTCGTGAATGTGAGACCTTGACTTATTTTTTCCAATGTCTATTGTTGCTTTTGGCAATGTCATACCTTGATATTTATGTATAGTTAATTCCCAAGACATCTTTAGTGGAATTTACGTACATCCATTTCTTTTTTATTGCGGGAATAGGAAAGTGAGTGCGATTTATTTTATCCCATGGAGGCATGATGTATTTGGGAAAAGCCATGAAAACAAATGTTTGAATTTTTGGAGGTGCAGTTGAAACAAAATATGGATATAATTTCCCCAAGGGAACCATTAATAAATCTGGCCGAAGCCCAAAGGTTGGAAGTTAGCATCACTTTTTGGCCTTTGCATAGCAAAACAATTCGCTCAAGTTGTTCGTCTTCTAAGGAAAGGCTGGAATATGTGTTGTCGTCTTCTGTAATGGATCTTGCGACAAGAGTGTTTAAATATTTTATCATTTGCTTATTATGGACCAATGTTTGAGCATTGGTTGGAAATAGATGCATGGAATCATGGAAAGAATGTATTTCATCTTTTGACAAGAAGGAGTCTGTTTGTGACATGAGGATGTTATAGTCGTCAATTGTTGGATTTTCATTTCTAATGTTCTGGAGGATGTTTCTGAAAGTAACCTGGGCAATGTTGTCACCTTGTTGATGAAATATTGTGTCTAATGTGATGACTATGTTGAATGTGTTCCACAATGCGCTTTGTGGCTTGTGCCTGGATATATTGGTATGTATTTGACGGACAGTAACTAGTTGATATCACTAACTAATATAATCAAACAACAACTAAACGAAGTGTTTCTTTGTAGTGTAAATTCCTCTCAAAGACGTTCATCAATCTGGCTGAGAAGCTTTGGCCCAATGAAGCTCATTTCATTGATTAGTATGTACCGGAAATGTTTAAGTTCCTCTTGGAATTTTGCAAGAGAATTTCCATCGGAGGAGTTTTCTTGAGTGGTAGACTCAAGAAATGTTTCCATTGGTATCAACTTAAGATCTAATAAGGATTATTTCCACAGGAATGATGTTGTTCAGTGGTCAATTAATTTTAGAATTTGAAACAAACTTTTCCTTTTCATGTTTTAAGAGTCGAGAGAAAAGGACAAAAAGGTGACTCTAGTTGCTTTCGTTGGTTTGGCGAGCTTGAAAGGACAAGTGCTCAATGATCTTTTTATGTTTAAGGAGTCAAAAAAGATCAAAATGACTACTTAGGATACTCTAGGAAAAAGGGATTACAAAGTAACCATGAACTGCAATACACACCTTAACAAATAAAATTACTAAGGACTTGACGTACGTGTAGGAAATCTCCCCGAATGTTGTTTTCAGTGTATCACGTTTACAGGGAGGCAAACTCGGTTACTTGTGGTTAAAGGTTTGCAACCTATGAGGGCGTCTCTTTATATACTCAACAATACGGGGAGCACAAGTCCGTGCTAGCACTGTCTAATGCAAGAGTATTGTGAACAACAACTGCTGAGTTTTATAGATGCCGGAACACGTCTCTATCCTAGACGACTAAGTATGAGTGTTAATGTTTCAAATGATCCTTAGATTAATTGATATATTTTAAAGTTGATCTTGAAATTATGTTTTGGTTTCAAGGCCTTAAAACGATGTCACCTGAACACCTATGATGCAACTATATGAGAAAATGAAATCTTTTCGTTTCAATGAAAGCTAGACTAATCAAGGGAATAAATTCCAATCAATAACGCATCATGTGAAAATTCCTTGCACTAACTTTCATTATGAAAAATGTGAAAAAGAAATCTAATCTTTCTTTTCACTAAATGTAATGCCAAGATGTGATCCTATAAGAAACAAAAATCACTTTCCTTTCACTAATATGAAACAATAATTTTTTCTTTCCACTTTGATTCAATCAATGCAATCTAATGCAATGAGCAAAGGAAAATGCAATCAATTCAATTCAATGAAAATTTCTTTCACTTTCGTCTTCCAAATGTAATTCCAAAAGTAAAAATGATTTTGAATTCTAACTATCATAAGTGCAACTTTTTCAAAAGCAAAATGGTTTTACATTACAAGGATGCACTTGTATGAATTATGCTTTTCTTTCCATTTTGAATGATTTGATGCATCTAATACAATTTTTAGCTTTCAAACACTGAAAAATGTGATCTATTTTCAATGATGAATCTCAAAAAATAACTTTTCAATGCAACTAATCTAATGCATTTTCATGAAAAGTAAATTTCGAAATACAAGCTAAAACAAATGCAAAACGATGTTTTCAATTATTTCCATAGAAAACAACACTCAATCAATCAACAAAACAAACATCTCAACGACACAAACAAGCAACAAGTGATGACTAATTGACTAGAAACCCTAGAACTCAATTAGATTTCACTTCAAAGCCAATGAGACAAATTTTGCAAATTAATCAAGACAATCAATCAAAAAATGACAAATCCAAGCATACAGGATAGGAAAAGACCTTAGGGGCCAAGACACACTGGATTCTAAGGAAGAAACCTTAAAAATTCTCACATTCAAGGATCATCGCTACTTTATATACCCAAACCTGTGATGATTGGGTTATCATCACTACTTTGCATAGGCAAACCCGCGATGGTCGGGGTCATCATCACTACTTTGTATAGAAAAAGTAGTGATGATTTCAGCGTGACCAAACAGTGAAGAAATTTTTTTCCATCGCGATTGTACAGGTAAAAACTCACAATGTCATCGCGACTGTTAGAGCTAAACCCGTGATGGGCAAGGAATATGGGAAAAAGAAAAAAATATTCCAAGAAACAATCCAGAATTAGCACTCTAAGGTAGTAATCAGTGATGGTATAAACCCAGATTGATGCAGACAAGCTGAAAAATCGATGGTTGGTCTAACTAGTTGATCCAGGAGGATCTCATCAGATCAGTTGCACAGGTCATCGTTAGTGTTTCGTGTCGTCATCAACATTCAGTTCAGTTTTGACAGAGTTGATTATGGTTCAGGTTATCAAGGTGATGTTTATGGTTTCCATGGTAATGGGTTTGTATCTGGTTGTTGACTTGTGTTCATCGACAGTTCCACCAGGATTTGGTCGATGACATGTGTTTGTCATTTGCCTCGTAGGATTTTGGTTTTGTCATCCATTCATAGGTTGATCATTGACATGGGTGTGTAGTCTGTTACAGAGGTTCGATATGGTTCGTCGTCAGGTTATCGTCGTAAATGTCACTCGTGTCGATGATCTGCATTTGGTTTTATGTCACATTGTGACATTGGTTGTAAATGGGTATTTGACACCTAATGTAAAATCTAAACCCTAATCCTAAAATCTAAAACCAAAACTACACATGAACCTAATGCTAAAAACCTTTACCTAAGTTCTAAACCATCTAAAACCTAAGTCCTAACCTATCACAACACCAAAACTATGTGTTGATACAAAAAACCTAACATCAAAACCTATTTGTATTAGCTCTAGGACTTAAATACATATAAAACATTGTATAAATCATAACCCACAGTCATAAACCGTCACCTCTGACCACGCGGGTAGCCTAACCACATCAGAGGTCATAAGACATGTGATTGGAGCAGGGATAGACCGTTGGGTAGCATTGACTGCAGTCTTAACCACAATGGATACGGTGGCATGCAATTGGAACTTCACCGCATAGTTAACATATGACCACCAGATCTAACCATGGGCCCTCACCGCAGTAGAACCGGGCATGTGACAGGGTCATGTGTTGACCGTCGGGTGGTAACCTCTAGATCTCAGAGCATCGTTAGCGAAACTGTCAGTGAGTTAACTGTGGTGATAACGCCTGCTTACATGAGTTGTCCAACTCCCGCCCGGTTAACCTGACCACCAGCGGGTTCTGTTATATTACAATGTATTTTTGGGTTTTGTCGATAAGTTTTTGTTATAAACTAATGCGAAGGCATAGAAACCTAATCCTAAGTGTCCCCTTACAACTAGATCGAAGCTAAACCCTATCCATAATCAACCAAATTCATCTCAAATGCAGCCAAAGGTGGTTTTTATGTACCTGTAGGCCTATAAGAGGCAGTTTTTGTCCATGGAGGAGATTAGAGTGGTTTTGGTTTTTGTTTGCAGATTCTAGAGGTCATAAGCAGTTTTGTTTTCAGTGTAACAGGAGCATCCAGAGTCGGAATTGGGAACCATGACAGGTGTTGGAAAGCTGGTTCAGAGAGCTTCCTTTTGACAGTGATCATAAGTTCTTGCATGCACATTTAGTATGATCAAATCTCTATGTAATCGACCTCTATTGTTTCAATCCTAATAAAGCGGTCGCCCATCTTGAAAGCGAACCCGGAGATGTAGTCCATCAGGGACGAACTCCGTAATCAACTTTGTTGTCTAGTATCGTTGTGTTTTTACTATTTTCACTTCTGTTATGCATCTTTCTTATGTTTAATCAGTTGTTGTAAAGTCTTCTTCTCAAGCAGTTTTCTCTCAATTTCTGCACTTTCAGCTAACATTCAATTCATTAATGGTTAATCAATTCTACATCAATTTTAGTCTATGATCATTTTAGATCATATAATTTGGTATCAAATCACGTTGCATTTGTAGAATTTTCCATTGAATGTTTGTTTAGATTGCAACAATATGATGGAGCTTAGTGAAAAGAGTCGTCTTCACTAAGTGGGCCCGCAGGCAAATTATGGCGCAAGTTCTATTTTTTATCACAGTGTGGATGATCACAGTGTGGGTGACCACAGTGTGAGTGATCACAGTGTGAGTGATCACAATGTGGGTGACCAAAGTGTGGGTGACCACAGTGTGGGTGATCAAAGTCTATTTTTAGACTGGCTGTCAAAAATAGAAAAGTCAAATATTATTGTCTCATAATAATATTTGGACTATAAACTTGATCTTATTCTCTTGGAGCACTTCAGTTTGAGCTACAGATGTGGCCCATGCAGCTGTGAAGTACGCTTTTCTTATGAGTCAGTTGAGTTGTTGCATGCATGACTTCAGTTAGAACTCAATCAGTTGAGTTTGGTGGAGTTGATTGTGGAGTTGATGGAGTTGTGTTCAGTTTGACTTGGTTAAACTAGTTGTAGTTAGTCTAACTGCAAATAGACTAATGATGAGTTGTTAAACTAATTATTAACTCATAATACAACTATAGAATACATCAGTTAACTCAGTTTCATGTCAGTGAATGTTCAATTCAGCAGGGACAGGTGTTAGAGAATCAGATTGCTATCAGTTGTGACTATAGTTGTGCATCAGATCTTGCACAATCAAGGGATTGAGTATGCCAATGAGTTTGCTCATGTATTTGCCTAGTTGTAGCTTCTGCTTACGTCTTACACATTGTGAGTGATTCTTTGGAGGTGAAATACGAGTTTGGTAGACCATTCTCATTCATTCTTGAGCAGGTATTGAGCAGTGGAGGCAGGCAAGCAGTGGAATAGATTTGGAGATCAGATCTTAGCTGTATTGTGTGTAATAGGTGGAGCTGGTACTAGATTGCTTGTGATAAGCATTGTACTTTGTAATGTTACATGGTCTCAATAATTAATATACAGATAGTGTGGGGTTTTTAGCGAGATGCTTTCCCCGGGTTACATACTATGTTAATGTGTGAATGCTCTTGATGTTTTATTGTTATTAATGCTGCTATATTGATGATCAACGTAGAGGAGCTTATGTATTGTGTATGTATTCCGCAATAGTACATGATCAGGATAATCTCTGTTGAATATGTGTTAAATTATTCAAAATTTCTACATGGTATCAGAGCTGTTGATCATCAGATCTACTATTCAGGAAGTGTTTACATTCTATTTCTTCAGGCACGTCTGTAATCGGGCCAGGTAGCCTCTGGGTTCATCCTTCCTTTGGAAGGTGAGATATCCGGTGAATGCCCATACAGTCAATCTCTGTACGAGAAATATTGTGTTCTCACGAATTCTAGATCGGAAGCAGTTGAGTTGGAGCTGGTGGAATTCGAATTTGCAGCAGTGTTGTTGAAATGTCTTTCAACGGATTGCGAATGTTATTCCAAAGCAAGAGCGACCTAGCGCTCAAGGATAAACTCAGTAACAATAAGTATGAGAATGGATCTTCATCAAAGGTATCTGATGAAGAGAATTGCGCTTTGGCTGCCAAAGCAAAGAAAGGGAAGAGCAAGAAAGCTTCTCAGTCTGGTGCGAAAGGCAAGAAGCAGGATATGTCCAAGGTGAAGTGTTTTCACTGTCACCAGCACAGACACTATGCCACTAATTGTCCGCAGAAGAAGAAGAACAAGCAGGTTGCTGGATCTTCAGCAGGAGAGGCTCTAGCCTCACAGTTTGAGCTTGATTTTTCATTGATCGCATGCTTGGTTTCAAGTGTGATGGGATCAGTGTGGTTCTTGGACAGTGGTGCGTCTTTTCACATGACGGGAGATAGAGATTTGTTCTCTGATCTGGAGGACAAAGATCTTGGAGTGCACATCGAGATGGGCGATGATGGTAGATACAGTGCGACCAGTATCGGTACCATTTCCTTTGAGAGGGAGTCTGGTAAACCCTTCGTATTGAAGGAAGTCATGCATGTTCCAGGATTGACGAAGAATCTCATCTCAGTGGCGATGTTAGAAGACAAGGGGTATGATGTTGTTTTCAGCGAGGGAAAGGATTTCCTGCGCAGCAAGACAACTGGTGAGACCCGGAAGATAGGGGTTCGAGTGAGGAACCTTTATCAATTGCATGTAGATGGATGCGTAGCAATGGCGGGCAAGGTAGAAGGATTGGTGAGCCGGGATGATGGCGAGTTGTGGCACAGGAGATTGGGTCACCTTCACCGTGGAGCCTTGAAGATACTGCAGCAGATCACTACAAGGCTTCCTAAAGGCACTCTTGCGCAGTCAGATCAGTGCAAGGGGTGTACTTTGGGGAAGTTTGTGAAAGCCACCTTTCACGAGAAGGATAGTCGCGCCATGACGATCCTTGAGAGAATTCACACAGACGTGTGTGGACCTTTCTCAGTTGCTTCGACAGCAAAACACAGGTATTATGTGATTTTTGTTGATGATTTCTCTCGTAAGTGCTGGATCTTCTTCATGCAGAAGAAGAGCGAGACATATTCAAAGTTTTGTGAATTCAAAGCACTGGTTGAGAAGGAGTCGGGGAAGAAGGTGAAGGCTCTTAGGAGCGATAATGGTGGTGAATACATCTCGGACGAGTTCAAGGATTTCTGCAAGGCAGAAGGGATTCGTAGAGAGCTCATAGCTCCCCATAACCCACAGCAGAACGGGGTAGCTGAGCGGAAGAACAGAACGATTGTGGGTGCTGCACGGGCAATGTTGCATGATCAGGGCCTACCCCTTCACTTGTGGGAGGAAGCATGCAATACAATAGTTTATGTGCAGAATCGTTGTCCTCATAGGATACTTGGCATGAGTACACCTGAGGAGACTTATTCTGGTAAGAAGCCTGATCTTTCTCATTTGAGGATTTTTGGTGCTAATGTTTACATGCATGTGACGAAGGATGCCAGGAAGAAGTTGGAGCTGACCGCAGAGGTTGGGATATTTGTGGGGTACACTGATACGCCCCACAACTATCGTGTGTATTTGCCAGACAGTGGTAAAACTGTTGTGCGACGGGATATAAAATTTCAGGAGGAGAAAGCCATGAAGTGTTCGCTTGAGAGGGAGCTACACTTGCATGCAGATGAGGAGCTATTAGTTCCTAAGGATGAGCTTCAGGACGTGGATCAGCCACAGGACGAGGTTCATGGAGTGGAAGAGACCACTCATGCAGCGCCAACCATCAGAGGGCGAAAGCACTTGACAGAAGCTGAGCGATTAGCTCAAGATGCAGAGAAAGTTGTAGGACCACCTACAACCCAACGCAGGCAGAGACAGTCACCTGATCGGTACACTGGATACATGGCTCTGATGAGAAAGTGTGTTGTGACTGAGCCATCCTCTTTCGAGGAAGCTGTGGAGGATCCTGCATGGGTAGACACCATGGTGGAAGAGTATGATTCTATTGTCAGAAACAGTGCATGGGATATTGTTCCTAGACCGGAAGGGAAATCAGTGGTGGGTTCGAGATGGATCTATAAGGTCAAGCAGGCAGCTGACGGGAGTGTGGAGAAGTACAAGGCAAGATTTGTTGCCCGAGGCTTTTCACAGATAGAGGGGATCGATTATGAGGAGACCTTTGCACCTGTCGTAAGGTATTCTTCCATACAGACGATTCTTGCTCTCTCAGTGCAGATGGGATGGCACATTCATCAGATGGATGTGAAGACTGTGTTCCTCAATGGAGTCATTGAGGAGGAGGTGTACATTGAGCAGCCCGAAGGCTTTGAGGTCTTCAGCAGTGAGTCGCATGTGTGCAGGCTCAAGAGAGCGTTGTATGGGTTGAAGCAAGCACCATGTGCTTGGTACACACGGATAGACAGCTATTTCACAGGACTTGGATTCTCCAAGAGCGAGGCGGATCCTAACCTATACCAGATTGTGGTGGAGGGTAAGTTGCTTATCATTGTACTGTATGTTGATGATTTGATTCTAACGGGTGATGAGCTATTGATACTGTCATGCAAGAAGGATCTTGCTACAGAGTTTGAGATGAAGGACTTGGGCCTCATTCACTATTTCCTAGGATTGGAAATATGGCAGCGTAGTGGTGGACTGTTTGTTTCTCAGGGCAAGTATGCTCGGGAGATACTGGAGAAGTTCAACATGCATGGCTGCAAGCCTGTTGATACTCCTCTTCCTGGAGGTTGGAGGAAGGAGGATGCCACTGTTTATCGACAGTTGGTGAGGTCGCTGATGTATTTGGTCAATACACGACCTGATATATGCTATGCAGTTAACCAGCTTTCACAAGCTATGGTTAAGCCTACCAAGCTCTTCTGGAAGGCGGGCAAGCATGTATTGCGCTACTTGAGAGGCACATCGGGATATGGTTTGTGGTACAGACAGGAGGATGAGGTGAAGCTATGTGGCTTCACGGATGCAGATTGGGTAGGGAGCCCAACGGACAGAAAGAGCACATTAGGAGGGGTCTTCAGGATGAGGAAGATCCTGGTTGGTTTGTTCGGTTCTCATTTGGATCCTACTATGATTTACTGTGATAACAAGAGTTGCATTAAACTCTCGGCTAATCCTATATTTCATGATAGATCTAAGCATATTGACATCAGGTACCATCATATTAGAGATTGTGTGCAGCGGAGGATCATGTTGCTTTCGTACATTCCAACGAAGGATCAGGATGCTGATATTCTGACGAAGGCTCTCACCAGGAGCAAATTCGAGTACCACCGAGGCAGGATAGGGGTTGCTGATAATCCATATCTTGTCGAGAGGGAGTGTTGAGATTGCAACAAGATGATGGAGCTTAGTGAAAAGAGTCGCCTTCACTAAGTGGGCCCGTAGGCAAATTATGGCGCAAGTTCTATTTTTGATCACAGTGTGGATGATCACAGTGTGGGTGACCACAGTGTGAGTGATCACAGTGTGAGTGATCACAATGTGGGTGACCAAAGTGTGGGTGACCACAGTGTGGGTGATCAAAGTCTATTTTTAGACTGGCTGTCAAAAATAGAAAAGTCAAATATTATTGTCTCATAATAATATTTGGACTATAAACTTGATCTTATTCTCTTGGAGCACTTCCGTTTGAGCTACAGATGTGGCCCATGCAGCTGTCAGAAGGAAGTACACTTTTCTTATGAGTCAGTTGAGTTGTTTCATGCATGACTTCAGTTAGAACTCAATCAGTTGAGTTTGGTGGAGTTGATTGTGGAGTTGATGGAGTTGTGTTCAGTTTGACTTGGTTAAACTAGTTGTAGTTAGTCTAACTGCAAATAGACTAATGATGAGTTGTTAAACTAATTATTAACTCATAATACAACTATAGAATACATCAGTTAACTCAGTTGCATGTCAGTGCATGTTCAGTTCAGCAGGGACAGGTGTTAGAGAATCAGATTGCTATCAGTTGTGACTATAGTTGTGCATCAGATCTTGCATAATCAAGGGATTGAGTATGCCAATGAGTTTGCTCATGTATTTTCCCAGTTTGTAGCTTCTGCTCACGTCTTACACATTGTGAGTGATTCTTTGGAGGTGAAATACGAGTTTGGTAGACCATTCTCATTCATTCTTGAGCAGGTATTGAGCAGTGGAGGCAGGCAAGCAGTGGAATAGATTTGGAGATCAGATCTTAGCTGTATTGTGTGTAACAGGTGGAGCTGGTACTTGATTGCTTGTGATAAACATTTTACTTTGTAATGTTACATGGTCTCAATCATTAATATATAGATAGTGTGGGGTTTTTAGCGAGATGCTTTCCCCGAGTTACATACTGTGTTAATGTGTGAATGCTCTTATGTTTTATTGTTATTGATGCTGCCATATTGGTGATCAACGTAGAGGAGCTTATGTATTGTGTATGTGTTCCGCAATAGTACATGATCAAGATAATCTCTGTTGAATATGTGTTAAATTATTCAAAATTTCTACAATGTTAACTAGGTCAAAGTCGCAACGAGGAGAAGGAATCCTTGAGCAGATCGATCCAAAGATTGGAAAGCGACGAGTCGTTCATAAATCGACCATGTCAGGATCTGATGCAGGTGAAAACACTGAAACTAAGATGAGTAATGAACAGTTTCAGCAAGCATTCTTGACTATGCAGCAAATGTTGGGAGAACTGTACGAAGACAAGAAGGCGAGAGATGCAGCTTCTTCTTCAAAGACATCGAAGAAGGACAAAGGTAAAGGCAAGGTTGATAAACCACCTTCACCTCCATCATCTCCCTCATCATCTTCTTCTTCTTCTTCCAGTGCAGAATCTAAAACAGATAAGAAACTTAAGAAAACATCTCTTTTGAAACTTGATGTGAAATTTGAGTTACCTATTTATGATGGCTAAATAAATCAACTCAGATAAAAGTCACCAAACAGTGTCGATTAAGATTTTCCATTACAACTAATTACATTGATGAAGTGGAATTAGATGTGGTTCCAGTAGACATATGTGGAGTTGTCTTAGGAAGTCCTTATCTTTATGATCGTGATGCAATATTTTACAGGAGAGAGCATAAATATCACCTTAAGAAATTTGGGGTTGAATTTATTGTCAGGGCACATCTATGCAAAAATCATTTGAATATTGTTGCTGATTAGATGAAGCGATTAATAAGTTCAAATAAAATATTTGTAATCATGTGTGTAAAGGAGCGACATAACAATCAACATGATCTTTGTTTAGGTTATGAGTCTCAACTTAAAGATAGTTTGTTTAAAGAGATAGAAACCATTCCAATTCTATGTAAAACCAAACATCTTACTCATAAGCAGGGAATACAACATGAATTACAGTTTGTGCCTAAAGCTCCTCTTCCTAATGTCAGAATGAATCAATTTAGTCCAAGTTTGGAAATTAACATATATAGGGATACAGGTCAGTATTGGGGAAAGTCAGTGTTCAATTTCTCTTGTATTTTGTCACCATTTCATGTTTCGAACAGTTTGGAAACCTCTTTTCAAGTGGAGAGGAAGCCTATTGGTTTTCATATCAAAGCCTTTTCTAAAGTAGTGTCAAAGTGTCTAAGGGAAACTTATGCATCAGGGGAAAGTGCTAATCAATGGAAACATCATTTAAAAGTGATTCAAACAAATCAACAACTAATTCAATACTTTCAAATACAAACTAAGTTGCAACAATTTCTATCTCATAATTTGATGGGTTCATTGCAGCAAATTCACTTAGTAATCAGGAAGCGTGAAAGTATGTCAAGTCAAGTAGCTGGTTTGATGTCAAGAATATCTTTGATTGTCTCTGTCATTCCGCAAAATAGATTGTTAATACATGTTGATGGTATTGAACAATATCCTATAGAGACTGTTTTCAAAGATGATTATGAATCACTAACTCATGGTTCTTCATGGAAAGAAATCAATTGCTATGTTCATAACAGGTTGTTTGTCCATCGTCGCAAGTTGTTCATATAGAGCCTTCTTCAATTTGCGTATGAACCCTTCATCTATAGAGCCTTCTTCAATTTGTGTATGAACCCTTCATCTGTGGTGAGTATAAATCCCTTTGGCTGCTTAATGTAAACTTCTTCTTCCAAATCTCCATTGAGAAATGCATACTTCACATCCATCTGATATATCTTGATTTTTTTATGGGAGATAAGAGCAAGAAATTTTTTTATGGCTTCCAGTCGTTCTACTGGTGGAAAGGTTTCCTTGAAATCTACTCCTTCTATTTGGGAATATCCTTTGCAGACCGATCAAGCTTTGTTCCTGATTACTTTACCCTTCTCATTCAACTTGCCTTTGAAAGTCCATTTAGTTCCAATAAGATTTTTCTCTCTAGGCCTTGGAATGAGCTCCCAAGTGTCATTCTTTTCAATCTGGTCAAGTTGTTCATTCGTAGCTTTCACCCAGAACTTGTCTTCACTTGCTTGGTTGAGATTCTTGGGTTCAATATGTGATAACAGAGCCAAACTTGCATAACTTGTATTTCCAACAAGTTTTCTCCTGGTTTGGACACCATGTCTTTCATCTCTAAGTAGCTGACTCTTAAGATGTTATTTTTTTACGTACCTGGAAGGTGTCTTTGACCTTGGATTTATGCCTGCTTCCTCACCTTTACTATCTGAATCTTTTTCCTCCATATCTGCAGACCTCATATTTGAATTTTCTTCACCATCTAAGTTCATATTTATTTTAGAGGACTCAAGTTGTGAAGCTATTTCATCTACTCTCACTTCAATTGAATCCTCAATCTTACTAGTTCGATTTTTGTAACACTTATATCCTTTACTTCGAGCAGAGTACCCAAGCAATATTCCTTCATTAGCACAAGAGTCAAACTTTCCAAGATTCTTATCATTTCTTTTGATGAAGCACATGCTTCCAAACACCTTGATATGTCTAATTGATGCAGGTCTTCCCTTACACAACACATAGGGGGTTTTATTACTATTAGGTCTGAGTTGAGTTTTATTAGATAGATACACTTCTGCCTATGCTGGTTCTCCCGAGAAGATGTGAGACACACCTGCTTCATCCAACATTTCTTTGTCCATTTCCTGGATTGTTCTGTTCGTCCTCTCCACTACTCTATTGTGTTGTGGAGTTCTATCCTCTAAGTACTTCCTCCTGATGCCATGATCTTCACGGAATTCCTCAAAATCTCTTGAGGTGTACTCTCCTCCTCTGTCTGATCTTAAGCATTTTATCTTCAAGTCTTTCTCATTTTCCACTTGAGCTTTAAATTTCTTGAAATGCTTGAATGCTTACAACCTTTCTTTTAAGAGAACAATCCAAGTGGCCCTAGTAAATTCATTAATGAGAAACATAAATACCTTTCTCCTTTTGGGGTTTTTTATCTAGTTGGGCCACAAATATCTGTGTGAATGAGCTCCAGAGGTCTGGATGAGGATAACTCTTTTGACTTGAAATGAGTCCTAGTCTGCTTGCCAAACTGACATGACTTGCAGATTGAGTTATCGAGCCTTGACAATCTTGGTAATCCTCTCATGGCTCCCATCTTGCTAACTCTTATCAAACTATCAAAATTCATATGCCCAAGCCTCTTGTGCCACACTCGTGCTTCATTCATTTTTCCTCAATAGAATTTAACCCTGGAATCATCAAACACATATACATTATTGTGGGTTCTTATTGCTTTTCCCACAGGTTTTCCATTCTTCATGTTGCGAATCTCACAACCTTTAGATTGAAAGGTCATATCGTAGCCATTATCACACATTTGGCTAAAACTAATCAGATTGTTCTTGAGACCTTCCACATACAAAACATTTTGTGAACCTATTTTTTTATTAAGACTGACTATGCCTTTACCCTTGATTCTTGCTGGAGCATTGTTTCCAAAGGTGACATTGTTTCCTATGTCCTTTTCTTTTGGTTACATAAATTTGATTTTATCCCCTATCATATGTTTGGAATGACCACTATCCACATACCATTTTTTTTATTAATTATGAGCCAATAAAGAAAGTCCACAATGCTCCTTTTAGTATTTCATTTCCATCTTCCCTTATCCTGTTGGATAGATGTTTGTCTAACATTTTGGGACTTAGACTAGTATTCAAACCTGCTTCTTCACTCACTTACATTGTGCCCAAAATTATTACATTTGAAGCATTCTACTTCACTTAATAGAGGAGAGAAGACGTTTCGATCTCTGAGAGAAGAGTCTAGCGATTTAAAATTATGATACTTATTATATCTCATATTTTCATTTCTTTCAACTTTGATCCTTTTACGATCAATAGATTTATGTCCAAAGATAAGACATTTATAACAATGACCTTAAAATAAATAGGCATGCCTATTGTTGGAAGTATTATGAGATTGTGCATAATGTACCTTGGTTGTCTAGTTGATTGATTCGTTCTCCATTGATGGTATCCTATTTTCCCTACTTCTCTTTTGTCTTCATTGATTCTTCCTTGAAGATTCTCCGCATAACTATGTGGTTCTTCAAATCCTGCAGACCTCAACTTGATCTTTTCCATAGAGAATTCCTGTGTCTTTTATATCCCAAACCTGTTTTGATTCCTGAGGGCCTTTGGATATTTAGAATCTAATCTAGTGTCCTTGTGTCTTCTGCAAATTTTTCATTTAAACCCTTCTCGGTCTTTATTCCCTCAATATCAATTCTTAGAGAAACAACCTCTACTTCAATACTCTAACAATTCTCTTCCCATTCCTCGATCAAGTCTTGAATAACTTCTTCCTTTCATTTAGCCTCTCCAGTTTAACTTTAAAAGACAGAATATCATTTTTGCATGTATTTGAGATCATTTCCTTCCTTAACTTGAGTAGCTCCTGTTTTAATTTCTTTTTCTCTTCTTCTAGTTTCTCACAAGTTCCTTTGTTTTCTTCTAGTAGAAGGACTAACCTATCTTTTCTCTTGATAGCTTCTTCAATTTTTTCTTTTTGATAAGAAAACTCTTCATTATCAGAGTTATACATACCTTCTTCAGCATGTTGTAGTTGTTCCTTCATCTACTTATTATTCTTCGTTTCTTTCCTTAACTCATCACGGGCACTAATGAGTTCCCCTTCAAGGTCGACTATTCCTTTTTCTTCTTCTTTCCCTTCAGAGTCCATAATACTGTGTTTCTTGGAGTCTATTTCAAAAGCCATAAGTTGATATTTATCTGAGTCATTCTCCGACGAGTTCTCAATGTCTGACTCTAGTGCTAAGCTATCCTCTTTGGAGTATAACCCCTTTTTCTTCTAATGTTTCTGAGACTTCTTTCCAAATTTCTGATCATCTTCCTTTTTAGCCTTTTCTTTATAAGGGAATTTGGACAAAAAATGTCCAACTCTTCCACTGTCAAAACATTTAAAGGGTAGCTTCCCTTTATATTTTCTTGAGCCACGCTTTAGTTTTCTGGCTAGTTGAGCCAACTCCTGATCAGATTCACAACTGGAGCAGTCTTGATGATCTTTGTGCTCCTTGGCCTTTTTGGATACTTTGAATGCTTCTTCCTTAGGTTTAGACTTTTCCCTTCCTACTCTCATCTCATATCCTGTGAGAGTACCATGCAACCAATCCATCTTGAGATCCTTTAAATTAGCCATTTCTTCAATAGCTGAGACTTTGGCATTAAATCTCATGGGCAAAGATCTTAATATTTTCTGAACAATCATCTCTTCCTTGAAATCGTCACCAATTCCTCTAATCATATTATTTACTTCATCAAATCCAAGGAAGTATTCTGCTATGCTTTCATCTTCACTCATTCCCAAGCTCTCAAATATTATTCTGAAAGATTGAAGTTTTGCCTGCTTGAATTTTTCATCTCCTTCATGACAATGATTAAGCTTTACCCATACTTCCTTAGCATACTTACAGTGCATAACTTTTATAACTTCTGATTAACTAAGACCAAAGAGAATGGCATCCTTGGCTTTAGCATTATTTCCATATAAGTTTTTACTATTTGCATCAGTGGGAGGAATATGAGGGACATTGTAGTCTATTAGCATTGAAGTCCATACATCTACTCCCATGGACATAAGATACGCTTCCATTCTAACTTTCCACAAAACATAATGTGTCCCATCAAAGATTGGTAGGAATTACTGGGGGTTGGGGGGGGGTGAATCTGTTATAGTGAGATTCTTCTCCTTTAATAATATGCTTATAGTCCCTTTAAGTATTTTGTTACTTGTGAAATAATTCATTCATAAAGGAAGTGAACAACAATTTTAAAAATTTATGTTCATACAGCCAATCACATGAGAACCACACACATTTAACACAATATTTTCACATGGAAACCTAGAGGGAAAAACCAACCAAATTTGTTGTTTGTCGACGATGCAAATTAAGCACCTACTTAATTACATCTATTTTTTTGCAAGAACCCACTCACAGGAGGTACCAACCCCCTTTCATTAGCAAGCACCAACTTTCCAAGAGGCACCAACCTCTTCCGAATGCAGGCACCAACCTGTTGTTGCCATTATTCTACTATTTCATACAATTTTCGAACTGAAAACAAAGGCATATAAATTACAAGTAAAATACCAAAATGGTTGGTTGTAGACTCAACTTCTAATCTTTGTCCTCTGTTGTTCCACTGACTCCCTTTGTTCTCATGCATTTGTTATTTACTTGCTGCTCACAGAAACGTCTTCTTAGAACTCTTCCTTCTCTCATTGTTCTTCTCAGAGAACATCTACTGCTCTTACTGGAGAAGCATTGTCTCTACTCTTGGCACTTAGACCTTACTGTCTACACACACAACTCTCACACCTCATCTCTTCGGCAATATGCTCAACACCCACATTGATCAATTGCAATCGATGGTTTTGATTCATAGGTACTCATTGTGCAAGGTTGTCATTGTTGTCTGTGCCTTTACTGCCCAAATGTACTTTGACATGGCTCCCCTTGCTGTTGTTGTGTCTTCTGGTTGAACCCTATCATAGCATTAAACATGGAGATGGACCTTGGAGTTCTTTACTGACTGACTACATAAATCTCCATGCTGAGAATTTAATTCTTAGGTGGCCTGCACACTCCTCTGAGAGTCCCATTTTTATTTATTGCTCCACAGATCTTAACAATCCTCAATGATGGCTACTTTGATCCTCATTTAACTCTTCCAGATGTGTATGTGAAGCAATCGATTTCTTCCTCCATTCCCACAAATTTGTCTCTGTTAAATTTTGTCCTTGTTTCCTTGTTTCATAGTCTTTTGCAGGTCTAGCCAAACTTCAACAACCAACTCCGTCATTCCTACATTCAATTCTTCAGCTGCCGAGTCATACATCCATTAAACTCATGGTGTTGCCTCATCGTAACACAACATATTGTAACTTACACAAGCGGAATGTTACGATATTGCACTCTCTGATATCCTTGGCCCCATTTGTCTGTAGCTCACTTGGCATTTCGTTTCTTATAGAACTGAGACCTGTGATCGTTGACTTAGCACTGTATCGAAGCCCTTCCATATCGTAACTTCAACGAACAAAATGTTACAATTTTAGAGTAAAAAGAAATTTGATCTCTTTGAACACTTGATAGATTTGAAGTTAAGATAAATGTAGACTGGTATACAAATAATCCATATTAAACCTTTTTTTGTTATTAATATTTTTAAATATTATATATCAACTACATATTAAGAATGTGATAACTTACATATATTCCTTACAATGAAAAGTGTTATACTATTTTTTGTATTTATTTGAATTATGATTTTCTTTTTATATACTTTATATAAATCTATGTTATTTAATATAAACATTGCAATATTTGATTTATGGTTGATAATATATATATATATATATATATATATATATATTTTTTTTTTTTAATTATTAATATATTTTAATTTTAATTAAAAAATTATAGAATAAATTACATATCTTGAATATCAATTATACTACTTGTCAATTCCATGTTAAGCAGTAAAGGAATTACATATCTCTCTAATATTAAATAGTAAATTCATTTTTTTCTTTACTTTCAAGTACTTTATCTCTGTATAAAATGGATGTATAAGTAAAAGCATTTTATTTATAGTTGAAATTGATTTTTTTGTTATCACTATTATTTTTATTTGTTATTGTAGCTATTATTTTATTATTTTTAAATGTAATGTTACCTGACAATATATTCCTCATACGGGGTTGTAGAGTTCCTCGTGATATAAAACTATCCTTCACCAAGTAATAGATATACATGTTTTATATTACTTTAGAAAGATCAAACATTTTAAACATTGTGTATTCTCATTCTCATTGCAAAACTTCTTGCAATTATGTATTGTCATTATTTATGTAATTTCAAAGATTTTATAAATTATGCTAAACCATTTTTGAAAAGGTTTTAGGTAGTTTGGTTAAGCTCATTAACTATACTGCATTTTAAAGAGGAACAATTAATATTAGCTTTCAATTTGATGAATTTGGTAGAAGTAGAACATTATAAATAATAAAACAAGTTTGAACCCACTTTTAAATAAGAATTAGACAGGATTTTAACCTTTCAAACAATAATAATAGGCAAGGCATGTATTTCGAAGAAATCCATAATCTTCTAACAAGAAAGAAGAATACAACTCTTTTGTAGACAAGTAACACCTAAAAGATCCAAACATAGGTGTGTTTAGCCTCATGTATGGATGTATCAAAATCATCATAGCCTTGGTAACCACACCTTTGAGATTTCCATATCACTAGTGTGCCAACACTAAAGAAACTATATGCAACTTTGAAAACCAAATGAAATATACTATTACTCAGTAATGTTACAATTTTATTTTATTTTATTATATTATATTTTATTTTTATTTTTATTTTTATGTAATTTGTGTGAGTCAAAATGTTACGAGATATGTTGACATTACAACATCTCCACCACACTGGGTTGGAGAGATAAAGAGAGATTCCTACGAATATATGTTTTAGGGAGCAATGCGTAGAATGTGATATATATATATATATATATATATATATATATATATATATATATATATATATATATATGAAAAAAAAAATATGGATTATATATGGGGAATTATTGTTCCGTTAATAGGTTCTTTAGGGAGATTTGTAATTCATTATTTCTTAAATATAGAGTTCACACACATATATTTAAAAAAAATATTTTTATAGAAAGAGAGAGTTTTATAGACATATGCTTTCTACTTCTAAATATGATTGGGGTATGTTTTAACATTTTAATGTATAGAATGTGAATCATTATATATATATATATATATATATATATATATATATATTTGAATAATATGTTTTTTTAGGAGATTTGTAATTCATTTATTTTTGTGTCGATTCTACAACCTAATATGAAGAAGATATTGTCACTTAACATTACATTTAAAAATAATAAAATAATACTTACAATAACACATTTAAAAATAATAATAAAAAAACAAATTAATGTAGACTATAAATCAAATATTTCAATTTCAACTTTAATTTACATCCACTTTATAAAGAGATAAAATGTTTGAAAGTAAAAAAAAAAATGATTTTACTTTTTAATATTAAGGAGATATGTACATTATATGTAATTTATTCTATGTTTAGTTGATTAAAATAAAAATATATTAATAGTAAAAAAGTATTGTATTATCAACCATAAATCAAATACTGCAATTTCTATATTAAATATTATAGTTTTATATCAAATTTAAATAAATAAATTAAATATCATAATTTTATATCAAATTTAAATAAAAATATCCAAGTAAGTTTAATTAAAAATAAATAAATAATAATCTTATGTCACTTGTCATTGTGAAGAATATATGTAATTTATTGAATTCATAATATATACTTGGTATATAAAATGAAAAAAATATTAATAACAATAAAAAGGTTTAATATAGATTATTTATATATAAATAGACAAAATTAGTATGCAACAATTTAAAAAAATACTTATAACATAAATAATTATATATAAAGAGAGAGCCTTACAAATATATGTTTTTAATGTGTGAAATGTGAATCATAAATAAGATATTTCAATATCAGATATATATAAATTAACCTTAACTTATATATATATATATATATATATATATATATATATATATATATATATATATATATATATATATATATATATATCATTTAAACAAATATTTATAACAAAAATATTTATAGAGAGAGTCATATGGATATATGCTTTCTATTTCTAAATATGATTGGGCTATGCATTAACATTTTAATATGTACCATGTGAACCATAAATAAAACATTTCAATGTCAACTATGTATATAATCTTTAAAACTATATATATATATATATATATGAGAGATTTGTAATTCATTGGTTTTTTAATATGGAGCTGACATGTAACATTTATAAAATATTTATATGGAGAGAGAGTCATGTGGATATGTGTTTTCTACTTCCAAATATAATTAGGACAAGCATTAACATTTTAATGTGTAAAATATAAATCACAAATAAAATATTTCAGTACTATATATATATATATATATATATATATATATATATATATATATATATATATAATCTTAATTAAAAAATTATTTAAACAAAATACAAAACACACACACACACACACATATATATGTCAAAAAATTCTATTAATTCTTCAAAGAGATTACATCGTGGTAGTTTCATAATCAAAATGCCTCCAGCCTCATTCATACCAAACTTGTTGGCTAGGAGGTACTAGAAAAAACAGAGAGACAAAAGTAAGATAAAACTAAAAGACTTCATACATGCTGCCCATAATAAATAGAATTGTCCCAAAACCCAAAAACAACCGACCATTATCACTAAATATTAGTGTTACCGAGATCAAGAGCATCTGGTCCATTTCCTAGTGGCGGAGGTTGGTGAAATGCCTCATGCACATGTGCCTCGATATGTCCCAACCATCCTTCCAAGCAATCCTTCATATCTTGTATTTTCTTTTTCTCGTGCCGAAGTGGAACCAACCTATTCATTATGTTCCATTGGTTATGCTACAAATCATTCATAAAGGTTGTGAACTCATTATGGTCATCTAGTCGATCCTGAACTAATTTCTCCACCAGTAGTGTGACCTAAAGCAACTGAGCTTCAATAGAGTCAATTAGGGGAGGAAGGTCCACTCTACTTGGAGAGTTAGCTTGTTTTTGGTCCACCTCTCCAATGTCCCTCTCTCTAATCCACTAGATGCACTACTCTCATACCTCGAGGGTTGGCACCCTTACAGACACAACCTCTTTGTCGTTGCATCTCCCTCCACTTGCCTCTTTCTACAAGAAGTGTTGAGATCTAACACCCTATAGTCCACCTCAGGACAACCTCCCTATGGTCCCAACCCTCAGACCTGCGACATGTAATTGGCAATTGACCCTTGAACCACCTCAACCCCACATATAATTCCTTCAAAACCAACCCTCGCGCTAAGAACTACCAGACCTAAAGCCACCATCTGGGGTCGCTATCCCACCACCAACACAGATTCCCCACATGCATAATACATGTAGATTGACAACTAGAGTAGTCAAAGAGAATGTTGTTATCCACAATAAAACCCAAACCCGCTACTATGTCTACGAGGGTAGCAAAACGAGCTAATTCATAACTCCATGCCAGGAAAACATCAAAGGAGAAACCATAAAAATTTACTTGCATGGTAGCAAAATTGGGAATCCCCTAAGCTAGGTTGTAGTCTTCCCAAGCTACAAAAGTCATGCCGCACTCAAGTTGTGCTGAATTCCCGAATACAACTTCTAGCCACAATGCCCCAGGGTCCCAAGTAGCTACATTCTGAATGAACTCGAGAGCTAACAAAGCATTGTATTGCTTGTAAACGTAGCCACTCTTAATAGTGTGCAGACAAGGAGCATGACATGGATTGAGAAATAAGCCACCCTACGCACTTAGAGAAATTATACCCACCACAATCTCTGCCCTCATCTCCCACAACCCACAAATGAGTCCCTTGAGCAAACAAACGACAATTAAACCTAAAACACTCTCCAAAACTCTCACTAGATAGTGCCAAATAAAATGTCCCCAATGCATTTCATGAATATTAATGATGCATAGTGGTGGGATTAATATCCTAGTCCCTCGGAAACAAAAAAAAATACAAAATTTATGTTAATAAAAAAATAATTTTCTACTAATAACAAAAGAAGTTAATAAAAACATATAATATTTAAATAATGAGTAAAACTAAAAATCAAATATTATAAAAATAATTTAAGAAAAAAACCCGGTAATAAAAGATTTATTTATCCATTAAATATGTTGGTCAAATTTATACCCAATTAATCAATTCTTGAACAATTTGTTTGTCATATTTTATCCTTAGATCTAAGGATATATATTACACAAATTTACCTATCCAATTACAATAAAATTATATAAATGAGTGAAAGATTGACTAAATGGTTTCAATGCTAATGCACATTGACTTGAGCTCCCAAAGTCGTTAATTCAAACATGCTGCGAAAGAGGCTGTCATCAATTCATCTACATCTATAAATCAAACTTCCCTCTTATGAAATAACACGTGATCAAGTTATCCACTAGAATGAAACTTCTGTAATATGAAACGACTTGATGCCAGTGATTCAATGTACCATATCAAAATTTCTAAAGGCTAATGGTACAATGTACCTAGTCACAAAATGGACCCGGCGCTAACAACATTTCGGTGGTCTGAATTCGTCGTTACGCTTGTGGTGGCTGTTTCATTTGAACGGTCTAAAGTCAACCAAATCATGGTTTACAATTTTACATGGGAGCCGCAAATTTTTTTGGAGGAGTCGTTTATGAAGTGGAGGAATTGTCAGGATGATCAAAAGTGGTCGGAATTTGGGTAGATTTAAAAAAAAAATTTAGTAGAGGCAGTGTTTGAATCATGTTTTTGATGGTGGAAATGGATTCAGCACCATCAAAAGCACCACAAAAAACGTGTGGGACACCTAAAATTTTGAAGTTTAAGAACTATAACTTGGATTTACAAAAATCCTTGCCGGATTTTCTCTAAATATAACCAGACTTTCCATAACTTTCTAGGCAATTCCTCCGGCTAAATAGATTACGACTTTGTTTGGATTGCAAAAATAACAACAATTTTTAGAGAAATAATGTTTAATTTTTTTAATAAAAAAAATAGATTCATCATTCTCAAAAATACTTCTGACATTCAAAATCTTGAAACTTAATTAATAACTGTAATTTAGATTTACAAAAGAAATTTTATGAACAAATTTAAAGCCTCTTTACTACCGCATTTGAAAAATCAACGCCTCATCAAAGCCCCTTAATCAGCAGTGACGCAACCGCCAGCCGACATCAATAGCAATAGCAATACAGACTCCTGAGTCCTACTCGATACCGTTCCTTTTTATTGAAAAACGGACCATAACTTGTAAAACAATTGGAATTTGCACGCAACTCTAAATTGTTCTTCAAATGAAGGCCACTACAAGATTAATGTTTATCACCCATGACGTAGTCACATCGAAATCCATATAAGCCCATAGAGGCAGTGCAGTATGAGTGTATCAACCATTCATCCGAATCGTTCGGCCTATTTCTCCAAGTTGGTGAATCTCATTCGCTTATATTCTAGAAAAAGGAGAGGAAGAGTAACGACACTAACCACAATGGCAGGGGAACAAAACACAGAAGAAAATCAATCAAAGCAGCAGATCCCACTGATAACACCTTATCAGTTGGGTCCCTTTACCTTGTCTCACAGGTATGAATATTCTGCTCTCCCTTTTTCTCATTTCCTCTGGTATTCATTTTGGCAACATAGTTTGAGTTTGTTGATACTAGAAAGGGGTTTTGCAGGGTGGTTTTGGCACCTTTAACCAGACAGAGATCCTACAATTGCATGCCCCAACCCCATGCAATCCTATACTATTCCCAGAGAACCAACCCTGGAGGTCTCCTCATTGCAGAAGCTACTGGCGTCTCCGACTCTGCCCAAGGGTAAGCTAACATTTTCTCTCAAATACCCACATTCTTGGTTATAATAAGCCAAGTGCTTGTTACGAGGCATTTTTTATTAGAAGACCAAATGATGATGACCATGATGTGGTGTGCAACTGACAGGTACCCGGACACCCCTGGAATTTGGACAGAGGAGCAGGTGGAGGCCTGGAAACCCATTGTCAATGCTGTCCATGAGAAAGGAGGTGTTTTCTTCTGTCAGATTTGGCACACTGGAAGGGTTTCCCATGTGGGTAAGTATCTATGCTTTTCATTGCATTGCTATCCATTAATTCCTTTCATGTACACACATGACAGATCTGTGCGGATTGGGTTCTGTTGATTTGTTTCCAAACCATGATTCCCACTATAATGCCACTGTTTGTTGGCTTCATTTGGGCATGGCATCTTAGTTCTAACTTCTTGCCCTAATAATGGGTAGTGACAACTCTTAGTTCTTGCCCTAAAAAATTTGCATTAGGTCAGGTTTTTTTTTGAACAATTGCTGTCAGTTTCTTTGAATTAAGATGGTTCAGTGGGTCTATGAAATGTAGATTATCAACCCAATGGCCAGGCTCCTGTGTCATCAGCAGATCGAAAAATGTCGGGAAAGATTGTGTTGCCCAACGGCAAGGATGTTGCAGATTATTCCACTCCTCGAGCTCTGAAAATTGAGGAGATTCCACAGATTATTAATGACTTTCGTCTTGCCGCCAGAAATGTTATCAAAGCAGGTAACAGTTCTTAAAGAAATCGCAAATTCGGCATTTTGATATTTGCACACAGCAACTATTTTTATCCAAGGAACATCTAGTACTATTTTTTTCAATTCATAATTTTGATGGCTCTGTGGCAGGTTTTGATGGTGTTGAAATTCATGGTGCCCACGGATATCTTCTTGACCAATTTATGAAAGACAGCATAAATAACAGGAGCGATGAGTATGGTGGCACATTGGAGAACCGCTGCAGGTTTCCTCTGGAGGTTGTTGAAGCAGTGGTAGAAGAAATTGGAGCAGAGCGAGTGGGAATACGGCTCTCACCATTTACACATATTTCAGAATCCAGCGATTCAGATCCTGAGGCCCTTGGGCTTTACATGGCCGAGGCCTTGAATAATTACAACATCCTATATGCCCACTATGTAGAGCCCAGGCTGGTAAATTCATTTGATCCTGTTGCAACAGACAAGAGTCTGTTTCCAATAAGGAAGGCATTCAAGGGATCATTCTTGGTTGCAGGCGGTTATAACAGAGAAGATGGAAATGAAGCAATTGCAAGTGGTAAGGCGGATCTTGTAGTTTATGGTCGAATTTTTCTGGCGAACCCAGATTTGCCTAGAAGATTTGAGCTAAATGCCCCTCTCAACAAGTACAACAGGAGCACTTTTTACCTATCTGATCCTGTAGTTGGCTACACAGACTATCCAGGATTGGAGTAAAGTGTCCATGGATATAACTTCAATCACATCTTCCACAAAACCCACCCTTCTTCAACAACCACCTTTACAGTACCTCAAACCAGTAAGAAAGGTACCTCTATTTTCAGTAGTTGTTCCCGTATCGTAGTATATACGCTGAGTATGTAAGGTAGGGCATGTTTAGCCATTATTTCAGGCTTTAGAATATTTATGGCAGTGATTGTTCGAAGGCCAAGGATTTTAGTCATTGTTTTAGGGTTAGTTTTATTTTTTCATTTGTGGTTGGTTCGGGGTGTCTTGATGAAATAAGATTGATGATGATATAAGATTTGTGATTTATAAGTAATCGGTGCACACACTTTTTCTTATATGGATGAATATTAAATTAGGTAGGGGTTACATTAAAATTAATTATATAATTTTCTCATTATAAAAATTAATTTAATATTATGGTTTAAATTTAATTTTTCTATTTTAATATTACTTACGAATCTATAATAGCAGCCCACTTTTCATGGAAGCAATAAATAATACTCAATTGAAAGAGTGTGGAATGATATAACCGGATTCTAGGGCTCAATTCTCGAGTATAATGCACAATTTTTTCTGCCATGTACTTTTCTACGATTTTATAGTTTTATAAGAATTCAATTTTTTATATTTGTGTTGAAAACCAGAGTAATTTATATGGTATAAGTGTTTTATTTAAATGTTGCAATATAAATGTTTATATTATAATATTTAAAAAGATATAAGTAAAGTCATAATTTTATTTAGGAAATTTTGATTAATAAAATATTAAATAATTTAGTCATAAAAATTTATTTGAGTTTTTTTTGTTTATATTTATCTAATTTAAAATCTAATATTTTCATAAATAATATTCAATTTTTAAGTATAATGCATAATTCTTTTGCCATGTCCTTGTCTACAACTTCATAACTTCATAGAAATTCAATCCTTTGTGTTTGTGTTAAAAACTAGAGTAATTACGACGTAAGGCTTTTTCTTCTAGGAAGAACTCCCCCAGCTGCCACTCTGTACTATTGTTGGCCGTCAAATCCATTGTTAGACGGTTGAACAAGGTCTCCCATCAGATTTAAAAAAACAATTTAAAAAATAAATAAAACATTACCAAAAAACATAAGGAATGATTTTATTATTAATAATTAATTAATAAATCGTAAACCATAAAATAGTTTCTGGTTAGGCAGAGTTGCATGCGAATAGCTGCCTTTGCAACAGTAGGAGGGCAGTTGGAATGACAAGTGATTCAACAACTGCCTTTGCATCAGCTACAAGGTATCATCATTTTCTAACGGTCCCCTGCATCCGAACAAGGTGGCCTTTGCATCACAAGCTCGTTATGATGATGACTTGGTGGTTATTAGTTAGGGCCAGGTTTTTCAAAATTTGATTTAAACAGTTGCATTCCTTTCTTTCTTCTATCTATTATGTGTTGCGTTCTCTAATTTTAGTTTATCCACCAAGATTACAGTTGTAGATGCATATCCAAAAGTGGAAGCACTCATTGGTGTTCTTATCACCAAGCTGCCTTTCCTATTTTATGGTGTTGTTGGCGTTATCATGACAACTACTCTGCATCTAACACTAGGATCTTGGGGCAGGGTTTCTATTGCCAATCCCTCTAAGCTTCTCAGAAAACCCTATCGTCATCTACTCTGCAAGTTGATATTTGTTAAAATTGGCAATTAGGGCCAAACTCCATGTGGGTCATCTTATTTATGGCAGCTGATACTTTTCTTGGATCCTTCTCATCGAGAGGTGTAGGATTGATCTAAAGATCATCTGATTCCGATAAGTATTCATGGAGTTATGAATTTATTTGCGTTATAAGACAATTGGTCAAGGTCGGCCAACAACCAAATAAACCCCACATGTGCTCAACATTTTAGTATAAATAGAGGTGGCCTTCAATTCATTTCAACACACTTGGGATCTCTTCCTCTCTCTACTTGTCCTTGGGTTTTAGTAGGAGGAGAGATCCTAAGGAATAACGTTGCCCTGATCCAGAGGGCAAAAAGACGGAACTGCCGGAAAAGACGGAAACGCTGAAACTGCCGAAAAAGCCGAAAAAAGCCGGAAATGATGGAAAAGCCGAAAAAGCCGGAAAAGTTGGAACTGCCGGAAAAGCCAGAAAAGCCAAAACTGCCAGAACTGCCGGAAAAGTTGGAAAAGCAAGAAATGCCGAAAAAGTCGAAACTGCCGGAAAAGCCGGAATTGCCAAAAAAGTTGGAACTGCTGGAAAATCTGGAACTGCCGGAAAAGCCAGAAATGCCGGAAAAGCCGGAACTGTCGAAAAAGCCGGAAAAATCGGAAAAGACGAAATTGTCGAAAAAGCCAGAACTGTCGGAAAAGCCAGAAAAGCCAAAACTGTAGGAAAATCCAAAAAATCCAGAACTATCAGAAAAGCCAGAAATGCCAGAAAAGCTAGAACTAATAGAAACGTCGGAAAAGCTGGAAAAGTCGGAACTGCCAAAATTGTTGGAAAAGCTGGAACTACTGGAAAAGTCGGAAATGTTGGAATCGCTGAAACTGCCGGAAATGCTGGAAAAGCTGGAATTGTCGGGACTGCCGGAACTGCCAAGAACAACTGGCACTGCCGGGAACAACCGAAACTACTAGAACTGGCGAAACAGCTGGAGCATTTGTCTTTGAAGGAGAGCAGCATGCAAGGGACAACTAACTAACATTGGGATAGTTGTATGGTACTTAGCAGCAAATACACCAAGCATGCAATGTTACAACTAGCATGCAAGGGACAACTAGCATGCAACAACAAGCATGCTAGGGACAACAAGCAAGCAAGGTGTAGCCAACACATAGGTCAGGATGGCAACATACTAATAACAATATGGGGACAATAGCGGCACAATAATAACAATAAGGGATACCATGACAATAGTAATGGGGGAATAACTAGTATTATAGGGGTCTAACATGCCCCTCATGTTCCAAAAAGCATTGTCCTCAACGCTTGAGTAGTTTTGGATGCTTCTGTATAAAATTCTCATCCTCCCATGTGGAATCTTAAGCAGATAAGTTCTTCCACTTGTTGAGATACTCCGAAATTGATCGATTTCATAATTGTCTAGTTCTGATTTCTGTGACTGCTTCCGGTTCCAATATGATTTTTCCTTCCTCATCAAGTTCTGGCAATATTGTTTGAACTGGGAGCTTATCACTTATAACCTTCTTTAAACATGAAACATGGAAAACTAGGTGCACTCGGGAAGCTACATGAAGCTCCAATTTGTATGCCATAGTACTAATCTTTTGCAACACCTTGTATGGACCATAATACTTTGGTGATAATTTATTATTCTTCTTAGCTTGCTTGAGGGACATTTGTTTATATGGTTGTAGCCGTAGTAATACCCAGTCACCTACATCAAAACTTCATTCACTGCGATGTTTGTCTACCTGTTGTTTCATTCTTTTATGTGCCAACGTGAGGTTGTCCTTTAAGAGTTGGAGAACTTGTTGTTGATGCTCGATGTGATGTTCCACTGCTTGAACCTTAGAATTTTATCTTAAATATGATGTGATGGATGGTGGAAGTTCCATAAATGGGGTCATTTTTGCTGCAGTATGGAAGGAAGTGTTATACCACCATTCAGCCAGAGGCAACCATTTGACCCATTGTGTCCGTTTATCAGATACAAAGCAATGAAGATATCCTTCCAAACATTTGTTTACTATCTCAGTTTGCCCATCAGATTGAGGATGATAAGATAAGCTATGAGTTAATTGAGTACCGAGACAAGAAAATAATTATGTCCAAAAATTTCAAGTGAAAATGGCATCTCTGTCACTTACAATAATCTTTGGATTTCCATGTAGCTTTTGAATTTTTTTCCATAAATGCAGTAGAAACTATACTAGCTTTAAATGGATGTGATAATGCACAAAAGCGTGCATACTTGGTAAGTCTGTCAACTACCACCATGATGACACTCTTTCCTTCGGACTTGGGTAAATCTGTGATAAAATCCATTGAAACCTACTCCCAACGTTGGCTTGTAATGGATAAAGGTTGTAATATACCTGGGGTCTTAATTATTTCAACTTTATTTTTTTGGCAAACCTAACATTCTGCCATAAACTTTTGAATATCCGATTTAAGGCCATCCCAAAAGAATTCCTTCTTAACCCTGTGGTAAGTTTTTAAAAATCCTGAGTGCCCTCCTAAGGGAGAAGTGTGCAATTCCATAAGAATCTTTTGTTTGAGTTGGGAATTCTTACATAGGTATAAATCATCTTTGTACCATAACGAATCATTTTTCTAGCTAAATGTATCATATGTACTTGGATCTTGTTGTATCTTTCAAATGAGTGCCCACACTTCTTCATCATTCTTCCATTCCTCCCTTGCTTTGTTTATCCAATCTAGTTGGATAATAGAAATGGCGCACAACAATGCTTCCACATCCTCATCCTTTCTTGAGAGTGCATCTGCCACAACATTTTTCCTCCCTTTTTTGTAGATGATTTCAAAGTCATAACCCAACATCTTTGTGACCCATTTTTGTTGCTCTTCAGATGATAATCTTTGTTCTAAAAAGTATTTAAGACTATCAAGATCTGTTTTTACCTTGAAGTGTCTTCCCATTAGGTAGGGTCTCCATTTCTTAAGTTCATGTAGTATTTCCAACATTTCCTTCTCATAAATAGCTTTGTGTAAATACTTTCCCTTGATTGGATGACTTTTGAAAGCACTGGGTCTTTATCTTGCATTAAAACAACACCAATTCCATTTCATGAAGCATCACATTCCACAATAAAGGTTTTTGAGAAGTCTGGTGTAGCTAAGATCAGTGCTTGGCACATTACCTCTTTAAGATGTTCGAAGGCCTTTGTTGCTTCTAGAGTCCATGAAAATGCATATTTCTTCAATAATGTTGTTAGAGGTGCTGATATTCTCCCATAAGTAATGCCAATAATTCTTCACTATTCACTTTGAATTCCTTCAAACTAATTTTTCAAACCAATCTTATGCAAAATTTAAAAAAAAAACTACACGCCTTTTTTTGCACTTTCTAAGAGCTCGATATTTAATATGTTGTATCTTTGTCACTGCGGATCTTGAATATCTGAAATTGAATCCTACAATAGCTCTTTGAGTCCTCTTTCTAATCCTGCAAGTCTGATCAATATTGGATTCAAGAGTTATGCTGAATCTCCCACAATGACCTGATTATAGACTAGTTTAGTAAAGCGAATTTGTATGACATGTCGTGTGTCACTGTTTTGACCTTAGTATCTGAAACTGATACATAGAAAACTACAGTCCGTCTTCTTTCTGGTACTTCTTACGAAATTTCAATCTGATGCTCAAAACAAAAGTTATGACGATTTTTCCCAGGTCACTTTTTTGGAATGTAATTCGGGAGTTTTGACAAACCCTAACTTCCTCAGATCATATCTCCGTAAATATAGTGCTACAAGATCTGAAATTCAAACCCGAAGTTTAGAATGATTTCGGCTCAAATGGGTATTTTTGTAGCTTCTAAAACGTCGTAGAAAAAAAAATTATAGCGAAAATGCCACGATGACATGTTTGGAGCAGTGAAACCCTAGAATCCAAAGCTTTGATACCAAATGTTAGGAAACTAGCTCACAAAAAGATAGAAAAGATAGATCAACGCCTTAGAATTCATCCTATTCGAGGGGGCAACCTCTTTTACATCACAGAAATGATCAATTCTTGGATGATACAAATGACTAAACCTCCCTTCTATATATAGGAGTCTAAGGGGTCACAATATAATCAAGCCAACATAACAGTAATAACATAAGGGCACAAAAATAACAATAGTGGGTTTCTATGGGGCATATTAATAACAATATGGGGAAAATAGGGGCACAACAATAACAATAAGGGATACAATAAAAATAGTAATGGGGAAATCACTACTATTATAGGTGCCTAACAGAATTTTTCCTCTTGTATTTGATGGGTAAATGTACTTATTATTATGTGGTTTATGTCATTGTTATACCATTTTTATTTCTCTTGTTTATATGCTAGTTATGAGCATATTTATGGCATTGATGATGTATGGATCTCATCATGTTTTGATTAGTAAATGAATTAACAATGAACATATGACCTAATAGATAATAATGCAAATAATATGATAAGGCATCAATTCTTCTTAGTGATTCATAGATGAGTATGAGACCCTATGCTCATATCTATTGATATGACTTGTAGATTTCATATTTGTGACATGTTTGACGAAATGTTTGTCATGGATAGTATGGGTTAGATCAAATATTTGTTTAATTATTTGCATTGATATCGATTTTTTATGTTATTTTTCATTTTTGGAAGTTTCATGAAGTTTTGGGCAATGGCCTAGGACCTAGCCCTAAAAAAGTGGCACAAAATCCAGGGTCACTGGCTTTCAACTAGCTACAAAATTCCCTATTTGTTGGCATGCCCTTGCTATGGGAGCGAATAGACGGTCCCAATCGCATGCATACCCATGTCATGGGAGGTACTGAGGCTCCAGGTAAGTAAAATGGCAACTTACCTTAGGGGTTGGTCACCTCAAAGGGTTGGTTGGCTCCTAGACGTGTTGTAACGTGTAGAAGTCAAGATTGGTTGTGTTTTGTTGGTTCCACTTCCTTAATTGTACATGGGGATTTAAATTAGATCATAGTAGACTCTCATCACATGTTTACCCTAGCGGACTTGTTAAATTGGGTAAATATGGGAGGAGGGTGTTACAGAGTGGTATCAGAGCATAGTTCACCCCTTGCACTGGATGGATGGTGTGTTGGTCATGCATTAATTTTAGTTTCATATGTGTTCTCTATGATTTTTGTCTATGTAATTTTTGTGTATGCATGGCGTTGGTCATGGTTACAGTGGTGTCTCCATGTGAAAGTTGATGGTGTTAATGTTGGATGTATTTATCATGTGTGTATGTAATTCATGCATTGGTTATGCATGTCAATGTTTATATATTGTTGTCCATACATTGACGTGGTTGTAGTTGTCATGCTTGACGTCACGTTATGTGGTTGGTATGGGCATGCATTGATGGTTGGGTACTAGTTGAAATGATGATTAAATGTGGATATGATCATGTTTATATATGTATTGCACTAATCTGGTTGGCCTTGTAGATGAGATATCCCCCCCTAAACTACACTAAGGTACATTGGTTTGTTTATGATTTGGTTTAGCTGATATTATATACCTTGCAGGAAGAGAATATCAAAGATGACTAACAAGATGGTAGACTAAAACTCATGAGATTCTCCCTATAGATAAGATGAGAAACATGGTGAGGGATATTTCCCTCACATAGTAGACACTTTGAGAAGTTCGAAGGCAGAAATAAGGAGTTGCAAAGAAGATAATGACTAAATCATTCAATCAAAAGAGAGACTTTCTAGGGCATAGGAGAAATAAGTAGAAGTAAATGTGGCGATTCTTCACAGCTTGTCAGACTTGTAGAGATAGGGACCACATAGAATTAGTCATGGATAGAAATATAGGACTAATGGAGCATATGGTGGCGGGTTACATGGTTGGCATAGGTTGTATAGAGAGGACACGGTTAGAGATGGCATAGTATTGTATACACCTGATAGACGAGGCAATGGAAATGGGCGTTACTCTAGTTCTAGTTCGGATAGGTATGATGGTCAACATCGTTATCATCCTTACAAGAGTGACAAGGGATATTTGTGGGATGAGTTCAAGAAAGAAAAGCCACCTACATTTGATGGGGAAATGAATAAGTCATAGGATGCATAAGAACGGTTCCTTGGTATGAACAAGTTCTTGACGTTCCATGATTACTCAGAAAACATGAAGGCCAAAAGAGCTACATTCATTCTAAAAGGTAAAGTAGATATCCTGTGGGAAGATGTAAGTAATGTTAGAGGTATTTATGAAGAGGAGTTGACCTAGAATGAGTTTGAGAGACTATTTAGGAAGAAGCATATATCGAAGAGATACTATGATGACAGGGAAAAATAATTTTATGAGTTGAAGATGTGATTTATGGCCAACGAAGACTACAATAGCATATTCTTGGAGTTATTGAGGTATGTGCCTTACCTCAAGGAGGAGAAGGCCAAGGTATAGCAATTCATCAGTGGGTTGCTAATAGAATTAAAGGACATGATTGAGTTTGATGAGCCTAGAGCATTGGGGGACACCATCTGGAAGATAAATCATTGTTCTAAGACTAAGCCAGAGTGGAAGGGTAATGCAAAGAATAAAGGACAATGGGACAAGAAGTGAACAAGACCTAAAGATACAAGTAACAAAGAGAATGCAACCCCGCATAATAAGTTCAATGCATATGATAGAGGATAGAGATTTTGTTCTAAGGATGAGAACAAGGGTGATGGTTGGAAGCCTTTGCAGTGTTGGACTTGTGTAAGAGAGAAAAACAAGAGATATTGTCCACAACATAAAGGTGATAGACTATAACTCTATAATGTGCAGGAGGCATAGACAATGGGAGATGTTAGATAGAACATTCCATGGATTTGTGTAGCATTAGAGAACATGCAAGAAGATCACCAGGCCTCTATTATTGAGATGGACGATAAACATTTTGTTGAAGTTGTTTATATTTTCATTAACCCTGGATCTAATTATAGTTATGTTAATACTGACTTGGTGGATAGGTGTAGTTTGAATAAATACGTGCATGCATAATCTTGGTTAGTGCAGTTGGATACAAGTACAAAGAAGAGAGTTCATCACTGGGTAAGGGCTTGTGCATTTGAGTTGAATGGTATGTCTACATTAGCAAATTTGAATTTATTGTCGTGGGGATCATACAATATGTTTTTGGGTATGGACTTGTTGTATCTTCATAGAACCAAGGTGGATTGTTATGACAAGGCTATTGAATGCCTGGATGACAATGGGGAACAAAGAGACTTACAGGGTAATAAGAAGGTGACATCGCTCAAAATGGTTACAACTATGTAGGAAAACCATAGTCGCAGTAAAGGGTGTGTGCTATTTACATTGCACATTTATAGAAATACAGGTATGGAGGATGAGGATTCATAGGTATTGAGTAGGTACTCGATCTTGTAGTAGTTTTAGGATGTGTTTCCAACAAATATTTTAGAGTTTCTGCCTCATAGAGAAGTGGACTTTTCTATTGAGTTGGTACCAGGGGCAACACCAACATCAATGGCACCTTACATGATGAGAACATCAAAGTTAGTGGAACTAAATTTTCAATTGAAGGAAATTCTTGACAAGGGATACATTAGGCCAAGTGTGTCGCCCTGAGGTTTACTAGTGTTGTTTGTGAGGAAGAAGGATGGTACTTGCATGTTATGCATTGATTATAGGAAGTTGAATAAAGTTACCATCAAGAACAACTATCTGTTTCCAAGGATTGATGACTTGCTTGATCAATTGGAGGGAGCAACGGTGTTCTTGAATATTGATCAGAGATGAGGATATCATAATATACGCATTAAATAAGAGGACATTTACAAGTCTACTTTTCATAATAGGTATGGGCACATGAGTTTGATGTAGTTCCATTTATTTTGACTAATTCTCTAACGACTTTTATGTGCTTGATGAATAATGTGTTGCGTCCTTATCTGGAAAGGTTTGTTATTGTATTCATTGATGATATATTGGTATATTTTAACAATTAGTAAAAACATGCCAAACATTTAACAAAAATATTAAGACTGCTGAGAGAGCATCATTGTATGCTAAGCTTAGTAAATTTAGTTTCTTTCAGAAAAAGGTACATTACATGGTACATTACATTATGATGGAGTGGGAAGGTCCTGGGAATGTGGATGAGGTAAGGTCCTTTATGGGGTTAGTAGGTTATTATACGAGGTTCATGAAGAAATTCTCTCATATTTCGTTTCCTATTACATCATTGCAAAGGAAAGGTAAGAAATTTGAAGGGGCAGAGGAATGTGCAACCAATTTTTGAGCAGCTAAAGAAGGTGTTGACAAATGCTCCAGTTTTAAAGATTGCAGATCCGGATAAACAATTTGTGGCATGTACAGATGCTTACAAGAGAGGGCTTGGTGGAGTCCTTATGCAGTAAGGACATGTAGTATGCTATGAATCAAGGAAATTGAATGAGGATGAGCAGAATTATCCAAGACATGATCATGAGTTGACAACGATCATCCATGCTTTCAAGATGTGGAGGCACTATATTCTAGGAAGACGGTGCATCTTGATGAATGATAACAATGGATTAAGGTATATATTTGACCAACCGAATCTGAATGCTAGGAAAGCTAGATGGTTTGCCACAATCAGTGAGTTCGACTTTGAGATCAAGTACATTAAAGGTAAAGATAACAAGGTTGTAGATGCTCTTAGTAGGAGGATACATGAAAATCGCACAATAACTATGAGTTCTTATGGTATAGATTTACAGGATTAGGTCTTACAGGCAGGACAACAGGATGACAACTATATGGAGCTTATGTACAAGTTACAATAGGGTATAGGTGATTAGGATGTGGACTATCATCTCCTAGTAGATGGCTTGGTCAGATTTAGGGACATGATATATGTGCTAGAAGACAGTGAGTCAAGAAGTTTATATTGAGGGAATTCATGCTAAGACATATTCAGGTCACTTAGGATATCAAAAGACATTGGTAGTGGTGAAGAAGTTATACTATTGGCCGAACTTGAAGAAAGAGGTGATAGAGTTTGTGGCTAGATTCTTGGATTACCAACAGGTAAAAGCAAAGTGTAAGCATCCAAGTGGATTACTACATCCGATTTTGATTATAGAGTGGAAATGGGAGTTCAGTTCCATGGACTACATTACAGGTTTTCTGAGGACATCTAGACAACATGATTCTATCATGGTCGTGGTTTACAGGTTGAAAAATGTAGCAGATTTCTTTCCAATAAAGTCTACATATAGAACTAATGAAGTAGCACAAGTATTCATCAAAGATGTGCTAAGATTGCATGGTGTTCCAAATAATATTGTGTCAGATAGGGATGCTAATCTCACTTCCAAGTTCTGGAAAGAGTTATTTGCAGGTTTAGGTATAGAGTCGGCCTTCAGCACAACTTATCATCCGCAGACAGATGGGTAGATAGAGAGGGTCAACAGGATTTTGGAGGAAATGTTGAGAATGTATGCCATGCATCAAAAATAGAAGTGGGGAGAGTATCTTCCACTAGCTGAGTTCTCTTACAACAATGGGTATCAAGAATCTTTGAGGATGATTCCATTTTAGGCACTCTATGGGTGAAGTTATAATAATCCCATCAGTTGGAGTGATCTAGTGAACAGGGTGATGATTGAACCAAACATGATGGAAGAGATGGAATACGAAATGTAGGTAATCAAGAAGAATCTGAAGGTAACACGATATGGACAAAAGAGTTATGTAGATCAGAATAGATTGTTTAAGGAATTTCAGGTTGGGGAACAAGTGTATTTGGACATCAAGCTCAAGAAGAGCCGACACCTCGGTTTTGTGGACCTTTCAAGATTCTTGAGAGGATCAGACCAGTAGCTTACTGACTTGCACTACCTTCAATAGTGAAATTCCATGATGTCTTCTATGTGTCATTGCTTAAGAAGTATGTTAAATATGTTGATCATATGATTAACTAGTTTGTATTACAGGTGGCACTAGAAGGAGAATTACAACTGGAATGTCAGTGCATTTTGCAGAGAAAGATGCTCATGCTCCAGAACCGATAAATCAAGTAGGTTAAAGTTCAATGGAAGCACATTGGGCCCAATGAAGCTACATGTGAGATGGATGATTAGATGCAGACTATGTATCCTTCTCTTTTCATTGGTTAAGCGAATGATTTTGGTATATGTTTTCATGTGATGTTTTTGGTATATGTATATATGTATATGGATGTAAATACCAACATGAGTTGTGTTATAACACTTTAATAAGTGGTATGGGCTTCATGTCGTTATGGTTTTCATGTTGTTATGTTTCTCATGTTGGTTTGCATCCCTGTAGGATGATCATTATAAATACTCCAACAATCTACGTTATAAAGCTCCATGGGAAGTATGTTTTGTTTCAGGGGTCTTATTTGTTGTAGGTGTCATTGTATGCCAAGGATGGAGTCCCCCAAACGGGGAGGTTATGTAAAAATCCTAGTAAAAAATATTTGTAATAAATTTAATAAAGGAAAAATAATAACTAAGGTCATGGGACACGTATTCCAAGTGGAATGTTGTGCAATAACATAGTGATGGGGATCACTTGTGATTAATAAATGGCTATGGAAATTGGCAAAGGCAAAGCATTTGCAAAAGAAAAGTGGCACTAATTGGAATTTATTTATGAAAATAATGGAAAATAGGATAAAAGGAAGGTGAAAGGTTGTAGGTTGTAGATGAGGAGGAAAATGAATAAAATAGAGGCCTCATTAATAAAAAGGCTTTTGAGGATTAGTTTGTAGCTTTTGTCAGTTTAGCTTTTTATCGGTTTAGTTTCGGAGCTCTCTAATCTACTCTCTCTCTCTCATACTCTTGGACACTTAGAGTTTTCTTAGAGTACCATTGGAGGAGTGTGGCATACTTGGGATTTGGAGCAAGAAGGAAAAGGAATAGTAGGAAAGTGTAAGAGGACATCAGGATCAACAACTACAGTGGATTTTTCTTGCAGGTACCGAGTTTCATGTATGATTTCCTTGTTATTTTTGGAATGCATGACATATGTATTTGGTTTCTTGGTTATGATATGTCATTAGAACAGAGGAATGCCTAGATTGATGGTGGATTTTTTTATCCTTTCCATTTCCTGGATAGCTATAGTGTTGTGGTTTCTTTCCTTTTGTTTTCTAGTTGGTTATCATGTTCCTTTGGTTGTGGGTTGAGTTACTAGTTCCTCGAAAACTTGGTTGGACAAACAGTTTGTAAGCCATGTAACAACTTGGGTTGAGTTACTAGACCTAAAATCCTTGGTTGGAAAAATGCTTTGGAAGCCCTTGGTGGGTTGGGTTACTAGTCCTGGAAGCTCTAGTTAGACAAACACTCTGGAATCCCGACAACAATTGTGGGCTGAGTTACTAGTCCTGGAAGTCTTGGTTGGAAAAGACATTATGTAGCCCTAGAGAGATTGGGTAGAAAACAATCTGGTGATGGTTAGTGATGTCGAATTTTAAAATTGGAATCACTGTTTGAGGGTTGAGGTTGTTTGGACTCTTGAAGCAATGATTTCGTTTTGTTGGATTTGTTCCATGAGATCCCACATTCATGCTTGGAATATGGCATGAGCATGATTAACTAAAAGAAAGATTCGGTTTAGCCAATATATGGTCGGGTGGTACATGGAATTCCAAGACCTGGTTGCATTTTGAGTATGTTAATAATAACTAATTTCCTCTTGTATTTGATTGGTAAATCTACTTGTTATTATGTGGTTTATATGGTTGTTATACCCTTGTTATTTCTATTGTTTAAGTGCTAGTTATGAGCATGTTTTATGGCAGTGATGATGTATGGCTCTCATCATGTTTTGATTATTAAGTGAATTAAACAAGAACATATGACCTAATAGATGATAATGTAGCTAATGTTATAAGGAACCAATGCTTCCTAGTGATTCTCATATAAGTATGAGACCCCTATGCTTAGATATGTTGATATGACTTGTAGATTGCACATTTGTGACATGTTTGACGAAATTCTTGTCATAGCTAGTAGGGGTCAGATCAAGTCTTTATTCAAGTATTTTCATTGGTATCATTGTTTTGATGTTAGTTTCCATTTCTGTAAGTTTCATGAATTTCTGGGAAGTGGCTTAAGACCTAGCCCTAAAAACATGGCACAAAATCTAGGGTCGCTCGCTCTGAACTAGCTGCAAAATTCCCCAATCGTTGGCATGGCCTTGCTGTGGGAGAAACTGGAGGGTCCCTGATCTGATTAAGGATATTATATTACTATGCTAAGGTCCTCCTTAGATTAGAAACAAAATTATTTTCATGTGCTTAAGGATTCATGAGTTTTGCAAGTGTAAAATGATTTTTATGTTAATTTTATGAGCAATTTTAACATAAATAAGAGATTGAACAACATCATAAAAATGTACAAAACATCACCAAAAAAACATCACAATAGGAACATGATGAAGGATTTCACCCCTCCGAGGGTACGTCTCCTTGGGCCAGCTTCCAATGGCTTGGGCCTCTCTATTATGCTCTAAAGTGTAAAAGTATGTGTTTACAATGCTCAAATGCTTCTGCAACCTGCTCCAATGAGTCTAGAATTTCCAAAAATGGCTACCTAGCCTCTTTCTACATCCAATTTGGTTGAAAATAGGAAAAGTTATGACCTCTCCTACTTTTCCCACTATTCTCTCTACATTTTCCCCAAAATCTGGCATCATCCTACAATTTCACCCACCAAGTGCTCTAATTGAGTGACATTTTCAATGAAAATTGGGCAAAATTGCCGGAACTTTAAAACCTCCTCTAATGCTTAAGTTCTAAAAACTATGGCCATGTGGGGGGGACATGTGCTCGGGGGATCAGGCCAACGTCCCACCCCCACCGGTCGTGCCCCCCACTCCACCTTCCACATTTTTGTTCACATGGCCATTTTGTTGTTATGACTTTTTAGGGTCCTATAATTTATAGAATCTCAAGGTGATTGAGTATTTCACAGTTTTCAGATTTCAATATTCAATTGTTTTCACAAAAAAAAGAGAAAAGAAAAGAAATGGAAAGAGGGTATATAAAAAAGAACAAAAAGAACAAAAGAGAAAAAATAAGAAGAAAAAGAAAACCCAAAATGTTGTTCAAATCATACAGTCTAAGCATGATTGAACAAATTTCATTTTCTGTTGATAGGGTAGAAAATAAAGATTTGCCAAATAGTTTAATCTTGGAAAATCAGTAGCTAGGTAGAAATAAAATTGGTTCAAATGTTTAATCCAGACCAATGGGAGAAATAAGTGATATAGTAGGTTAGAAATGAAAGAAAAAGTGAAAGGATCTACAAGTCCAAATGCACCATGCAAAAGAAAAAAGAAAGATGTTAGATTAGAAAAATAAGGGTAGGTAGATTGAGAAAAATTCAAAAGGAACAAGTCCTGAAAATTTATTTTTGTGGTGACGCATCTCAATGTTTTTCCTCAGGCCGGGAAAATAAATTAAAAGGGTAATGGGTTTTTTTATGTTTACTAACCTCATTCTATACCCCTATATCCTATAGTCCGCCCTCCTATGTATTTCCCTACCCCACCAATCACTTACCCGTCACATCCAACCTTACCCGCCCCCATCTCTCACCTAATATCCACTTACTTCATATGATCCGACGACCCACATGCTTTTCCGACCCCTGCTCACCCTTTGAAAGTTAATGCGGGGGGGGGGGGGGGGGGGGGGGTCCGAAATCAATGGTTTCAAACCACTAATGTGTTGATCTCTCATGATTTCGTACCCCCCCTATTATTTTTCTTACCACTCCCAGGGCCCCCTGAAAAGTGGTTTATGACTTTAACTAAACCACTTTCCCATTCTGACCATTTATCACTCCTGCCACCTCACGACGCCATCTCGTCCCATCTGCCTATCACCTCCATTCCCACCGTTGTGCATTCAATTGGTTGGACCGTTAGCCAACGAACCCGCGCCAAGTCAGGCCAATCCAATGGGAACACCCCAAAGCTACAAAAGCACCATTTCACACCATTTACAAATTTTAAAATGCTCTCTTCATTCACAGATGCAATGCAAATTCATCCAGGCATACACAGTGAAAGCAGTGAGCATGCTCATATAGTAGTACAGTTGTAGAAGGATCTATTTTTCTGTAGTGATCATACATTCCCTTTCTTGAACCCTTCTTTTGGTTCATTCCTTTTCTTTCTCCTTCTCTGAATTCCCATGTCTTCTTATCCCCTCCTGTTACACATTCAACATAGTTCAGTTTTCAAAGGTTTTACAAAAGACAACCATGTCACCAAAGAAAAAGGAACAGGAGGTGTTTAATCCAATGGTGCACCCACCATTAGATTTGGATTGCATACCACTTGCAGATAGGGATTTTAAGATACATGAAACACTCTCGGAGTTTGATTTATTTGACATCTACTGCTGGTGGGAGGATAAATTTGTCGATGAAGTGGATGACATAGGCCTATGGGACACTAATTTACCTTTCTATATCTTCCCTAAAGCCCATAGTTGTCCAGAATTAATTAGAAAATGACACTCATGCTCCAATCCACAGCAAAGGGCAGTGATGGCCCCAACAGGACATATATTGTTTAACATAGATGCCAAGTCTATTATGCAGATGATGCAGGCTCCTGTTATTGAAGGAACTACTCCCTTTTCCCATGATATTCTCACTGAAATGTATCAGAAACTAGATTTTTCTAAGAGAGCTAAAACCTTAGAACTCTTCATGACTGAGAAAACATGTCTACAAAACAAGAATCCTCCTTATTCCTTCTCTATTGTCCTGATAGAACCAGACACATTGTCACTGTTCTTTCTTATTTACTTGGCTACTATTCAGATCAGTGACTTGATGAAGCTATCATAGGTTTTTTGTCTATTTTATCAACAAAATCCAAGACCTCTGTCCTTTTCAATTTCAGTAAATTTCTAGCAGATGCTATCCATGAGCAGTTTGTCAATTTCTTCACAGAGGAATTGTTTCAATACTCCTCGATTTTGGTATATATGTTTGTTTATTTTCAGGCAAACAGGTTCCAGTTTTCAATGAGAAAGTTGAATGAGGAAGGTGAACCCCAATCTATTATTTTCTAGACAACATTAGTGATGAAGGACCAAAAGGACTTTAGCTACAACACATTTGTAGAAATGTTTCTTCAACTAGCAATGAGCCTCCTCAGTGGGACTGTAGAACCTAGAATCAATGAAGAAATAAGAAGGATTATGCAGTTGACAGACCAAGCAAGAACAAGTGATTGGTACTTGTACCAAAATGACACTGAATTAAGAGTATATGGCTATGAGTTGGCTCCTTATAAGTTGCCAAAGTTCCTCCCCAAGAGGATATTTGCACTTGAATACATCAAACAAATGATCAATGTAGATGAAGTGCATTTTGTAGCAACCAAGAAATAGTCACAATTTAGGATCAAATCTTAGATTGGTCCCTTCATTTGTAACAACATAGAAGCATGGGAAGAGGCAGATAAGAGATTGAAGGAAATGAAATTCACCCATAGTTTTACATGGTCCTATGATCCATTGGGCATCATCTCCAAGAAAAGGGTGGAGAACAAGTCAACAACCTATATTCACACTCAAAGGCATGGAATTGAAAAATACATGAACCAAATTGAGTGGATTCTTGATACACTATAAGAGGCCAAGGAACAAGTAATCACTTCCTCACGTGTACAAACCCCAAGACAATAGGAAAGGAAGAGAATAGAAGATAGGTCAGAAAAAGGCAAGGAACAAGAAGAGGGAGCAACAAGAAAAACACCAAGAGAGGATCAATCATTAGAGCCTGAATTCAAACTAAAATTTAGAAAAAGGGTTAGGAGACACATGGACATAGGCAAAGAATCACCACAATAAATAATCATCAATCTCATTGACATTCTAGATTTATCCCCAATGAGAGGTCAATCTTTTCCTGACACTCCAGTTTCAGAAAGGCAACAGTCTCTTCAAGTTTCCTCATCTACAAATGTAACTGAAGAAAAGGAGGAGAACATCTTGGAAAACTTCAGAGAGATAAAGATCAGGAATCAGATGTTGAAAAAGAGCACTTATGCTCAATTTTGGAAACAAAGTGCAACTTCTCAAGGCATACTTCTCTCAGCCTTTTATTCAAAAAAAGGCAAAATGCACATGGCATTATTGGAGGCATAGACAACAGAACCTAAAACTCCAGCTGATTACAAACAGACTTATTTTGAATTTGATGTCAAGAACATTCATCCTATTGATCAGTTGGAAATGCACAAACAAATAGGTGAAATGATTTCCTCTACTCTAACCAGTACATCCATGAGTTTGTTTAAAATGCAGGTGGCCTTGTCAAATGCTCAATCTCAGCGAAATATGGAAAATAATTCATCTTAGTCAAAGGACAAAAAAATTAAGTCTTTGGAAGACTTAGTAGTGAGAATAGGGTATGATCCTTTAGATGTAAAAGTAGAAGAAGAAGTAATCAAGAAAAAGGATTTGGATATAGCAGCTTTGAAGAAGTAGCTTAAAATGCCTGCAACACATGATCCCTTGACCAAAGAGATGGAGGAAACAAAGAGTCAGAAGACCGAAATGATAAAGTTAATAATAGAAAAATCACTCAAAAAAAATATATATAGAAGCAAAGATGGAGAAAATGATACAAGAGAAAGATAAGGTAGCACAAATGGCCAACACTAGTATGGAAGTTCTTCCTCTCTCATCTCTTCCTATAGCCACACTAGCAACTGCTGCTACAGGGACAAGAAGTAGTACAGAAGAACTAGATAGATCCATGGAGGGCATGAATCTTTAGACTAAGGAGATTAAAAGATTAGAAACCCAAGTTAATTTTCTGTAGGACCAAATCAAAAGAATTGAAAGTGAACACTCAGCAAAAATGCAGAGGGCAAGGAACTTAATTGAAAGGTTGCAAAAATCAGAGGAAGGATCATCTATTGGGAACAATCTAGGAAGAGTTAAGGAGCTTATTTGGAATAACATAATCAATGGTATGAATGAAATTTGGTCTAGCATCCAAATTATCTTTGAGCAAAAAGAATTAGTTGAGAAAGCTAAAGAAGCTATTTCAACTACAAATGAAGAGCTGGGAGACATGCCAGCAACAGGAAATAAGATAATAAAATTTCTAAATTCGAGAAATAGGTATGATATGGAAGAACTAGGAGTAGCAGACACGACAGAGACTATACTTTAGGTGAAGAAGGTGCTGACTACGAAGAGCTTGAATGTATAACTAGAAGAAAAATGTCAAACTTTGGAGCTAACAATGAACAGGTTCTTCAATAGGATTCAACCTTTAAATAAGAAAGTATCCCCTCTCTATTTGTCATAAATGACAAACTCATGGCCAGAGAGGACTATATCAAGAAAATCTAGGGCATAGCCACAGATGTTGCAAATCTTTCCAATATCAAAGGCAGCATAATAGGAAAGGTATTGCTAGAATCTTTCAGCAATCAGATCTACATTGAACATGAACTGAAGCATATTTTTGTAGTCAAACCAACTTTTGCAAAATACACTGAAGTTGATGAAATATACAGGAGGCTAATGAAGATCAAGAATCCAGATGAAGAAGCATGGAGTGACCTGTGTGATTATCAAGAAGAATGACACAAGGATGATTGAAGTGACAACGTAGATGTGAGTTAAAAAACCATGTCGATGGAGCCACTACAGTTAAATTGATTTCTCAAGAAAAATAATCCCTAAAAAAGAGGACCAGATGTCCCAGTTTTCTCAGCGTGGCCACTTCGTGGTTACACTAGTCGATTTTCTTTCAGTGTAATTAATAACAAATTGCCAACTGTATAAGGAAATCGTTGTAGGTTTTTGTTAAATACTTCATGCATTGGAAGTATTAGGGGTTGGACCCAAGTCATTTGAAACTATCTTTTCTTGTTTGGAGCATTGTAATTTCGAGCTAGAGCATCAATAAAAAGGACTGTTTAAAAGATGCCTGATCTATTTTGACTTAGTTATGTCTTCCTTTTTTCTTGAATGTATCTCTATTCTATTCATTTATGCATCATTAAGTCTTATTATAAAGTAGATATTCTATTTTAAGATATGTTGTTGGAGCACCTTATTTCTATCTGTGTTTGCAATCTAAATGTTTTCCTCTGATATATGATTAAAAAATACTTAACTTCTTTTTAATCATTACTGATGTCACTTTTGTATCATCTCATTTCTCACTCTGCTTTTAGATCCAGTAAAGATAGTTAGCTTTCCTCGTAAATGATCTGGAAAATTGATGTTACCACCCAACCTTTGACTCCATAGCCCAATGGAAAGGATTCAAATATGATCTACCCCAACCAAACAAAAAAACGACCAAGCAATCAAGTGATAAATTTGTCTCATTATTTTATCTGGCCTAACACATTAAAGCATTGGAAAGAAAGCTAAATCCTAAATATACAGAGAGAGCCCTCTCTGGGTCTAGGAGGGCTAGATCCTAGACTCCTAAGCGATTTGATGTATATTTTGTGACTTTTCCTTGACAATATTCAAAATCACAGAACGATAACATAGTGGTGATTGTTAGCTTTGTTGGTGTTTGGCCCAAAAATGGATCCAAATTACTCCCAAAGTCTCCAAAGTTTTCTTAAAATCAAGCAAAGGGATCTAAAAGTGCTCTTGAAATCTTCAAAATCCTCTTAAGGATCATTCACAGTCAAACAACGTAGGAGGGAAACACTATCGGGAGGCCAAAACATTGAGAATTTAGTGAAAAACCAAAAGTGTAGGCTTAAAACAGTCAAAGCACAGTAGCCGTCAGATCTGGCCAATCAACGATGTAGATCTGATTAGCGGGTTGCATCGGAACAGGTAATCAGCGAAAATCAGTGCGGGCCCAAGGGAAACAGTGATTGCGATCAGTGATCTCTATCGGAGATATCATGGAGCGCTTACAAACGGCCCAGGGCAGAAGCGATATGCGATTGTGATCAGATTGCATCGCAATATCACATCGACACTGACCAAGGGGCGAGGCCTTTACATATATGTGACAGTGACCCGATAACTGGATTCGACAGGGTTATAAACAATATTGTATCATATTTCAAGTCCGCGGAAAGCCCAATTCTTAAAGTTTTTGTGTATTTTTGTTGTTTAAATGAAAATACAAAGGGAGCCTTGACTAGTGTGATTGCGATAAAGCCTAGACCCGAAAGGGTCCAGGAAGTGGAATATATGAAATTTGAAGTCCGCCCAAAGCAGTTTTCCTACATTTTTCAGTGTTTTCGCATATTTCATTGTGTAAAGGAAATACACAGGCCAGGCTGAATGCGACTTGCGATGGCGGCAAGGCCAGACCCAATAGATAATTAAATCATATTTGAAGACCTTTGAAGTCCGAAAAGGACAGAGAAGGGCGGGATTTCTCAGTATTTGCTGTGTTTTCTGTTTATAATAGAAACAATCACTGATTGCAGTATAAAGAGAAAACAAAGGCACGCAGACCCTTTCCATTACCTAACAGAGGCCGGGAGACAGGGACAGAGGCTAGAAAGTGATCATGGACACCACAGCATGCTGCAGCCCGAAACAGAAAGTTTAGGGAGCTCAGACATCGCAACAGCCACATAAACAAACTTTATGGAGCATCTTTGGCATAGGAGAACTCCCATATAGTGCAACAAGCCATAAAAAATATCTAAAAGTGGTTACTCTGCTGTTAGAAGCAGGAAAATCCAATCCCATGCTTGCCTAGAGGGCATCAAATCAGTTAACAATGCATATCAGGTAGATTAAGACTCTGAGCCTTCTAGAAAGTTCAGGAGCATTGTAAACAGGTTATAAATAGCTAAGAATAAGATGTAATAAGGGTTCAAACTTCTAGAGACCGTAGAGACTTTGCTAATCAAGCATCTCATCTTCATTCATTAGTAATACAAGCTTCTTTTGTTGTTATATGTTTAATATTCCATTTTCTTTTTTTGTTCTAAGCTTGCACTTGAATAGTTTGTTCGTGTTTTATTTTGTGTCTAAGGCCAGATAACTGTCATCTTATCTATGCTTTGATGAATTAGATTTGCAAGCTTCTTTACTGCCTGTAGCTAGCCATTCATAGGTGGTCATATATGCATCTACTAGTATAATCAGTATTCTCTTTTACTGCCTGTAGCTAGCCATTCATTTATGTTTATGTATGCATCTGCCGGTATGGTCAGTATTCTCCATCCATTCATTGAATCTACAAACCATTGAGCATTAGTGGTCTAAAGCCTTGTAAGCTGAGGGTGTTCATGCATGTCTTGAGTTAAAACATAGTTGAAATGGTTATCTGGCTTGATGCAAACCATCATTTATTCCAATAGTTCAGACAACAATATTGAAGATGATATGTTACCAGGCATCTCCGATCTACAACCTAGGAGAGTTTCTTGGAGTGTTAACATAATTGGCACCATTGTTGGGGAGAGGAAACTGAAGCTTAGCTTCCTTGGGAAATGAAATAGATCCAGCTTTGATGATAGACAAAGTATGGACACTTTTTTGGTTGTAATCATCTATCTGGCAACTCTACTGGAGGCCAAACCTCTTGGCGACTCCACTTCATAGTTCTGGCTCAGTTTGTGAGACATAGTCAAAGAAATCCTCAAAAGCTACAAGCTGACCCAGTGCTTGACCCTGAAAGAATCATCAAAGAGAGAAACGTATTGCAGAAAGGAGCATCGGGTTCAGGTAAACCTAAACAATCTTCTATATCTATTCAAGAAAGGCTTGTAATAGAACAAAGACATGTTGAGAGTATAGCATCTAATACTAGAAGTGAAGAAAAACTCTTGGAGATTCATAAAGCTCCTTATCCGTTAGGTTCTCCTTTTGCTTTAAGCCCAAAGGAAACCTTGCCTCCTATCCATCATACTCCTTTAGTTCCGTCACTCACTCATCATCCCTCTATCATTCAAAATGTCAGTACTCTTTTAGCCACCACAGCTATGGCAGGTCCACAAGCTCCTACCAAAATGGAAAGAATCATTGCTGCTAGCTATGGACTTCTAATACTGGCCACTCCTTTGAATGCCATGCCTCTTGGAGAATATCAGAAGTATATGCCTATGTTCACTGGGACTGAAGGTGTTTTAGCTGAAGAACATCTTGAATCATTCTATATCTATGCTGATAACTTGGAAATTAGTGAAGATGATGTCTAGTTGAGAGTCTTTGTCCAAAGCCTAGATGGAGGTGCTAGAAAATGGTTCAGAGAACTAACCCCAAGATCTATGGAAGATATTGAGGCTTTAGATGATGCATTTCTAAAGCATTGGTGGGATAAGAAGGATCTCCTCTATTACCACACTAAGTTTGGGGACTTAAAGAGGGAAAATGGTGAGTTGTTGTCTGATATTAATAAGAGGTTTAACAACATGTACAACAAGATACCAGCTGAAGTAAAACCCACTACTACCTTTGTTAGACTCATCTATGCCAGTGCCTTTTGATTATAACTTATGTTTATTGTTGAGGGAGAGGTGATGTGCTACTTTGGCCGATATGCAGGATGCAACCTTGGAAGTAGAATCAAACATCATGGCTGTAGAAAAGCTCAAAGGTAATGTTGACAAAAGGAGACAGAGGGATGAGTCTTCATTATCTTGAGATCCCAAGATCGATAAAATGGCCAAGATGATAGAGTCATTAGCCTCTGAAGTTTCCAAATTAAAGGTTGAGCAGCATTCTGGGAAAGGAAGGGTTCCTAATACCATTGCTCCTCAAAATCCAAATCCATATAGAAGAGCAAATAAGTAGTTGCAAATTTTGCAAACAAACAAAGAGGCCAATGAAGACCAAAGGGTGAAGACCCCTTTTCAAAATATAGTCATGGAAGAAGAGTAGTTTGAAGAAGATGATGAGATCCATTCTATGGAAGAAAAAGGCAACGCCACCTTTTTAACTAAAGCTACCTATGAGAAGTCATTATTCAATGACCTTAACAGCTGAGAATGGGATGGTGAAGTTATTCTACAAACTGAAGATTAGCACCAATATAATCTAAGGTCTATGATGAATGATGTCAAGGAAACTCTTGTTCATGAAGCCGTTGTCCCTACAGAACAAAAAGCTAATAAGCAGAAGTAACCAACAATTCATCCTATCATCCTCAAAGCTCTAGCCATAGAGGTAAGAGGCCTTGACAAGTCCCCTTCTTCTTTCAGTTTTCAATCATAAATTCAGAAGCCAAGAATACCTATGCCTCTGATTGAACTAGTGAAGAATGAGTCCTTCAAAGCATCCATCCTTGAGGATCTTGAGCCTAAAGCAATCCAAGCCTCCACTGTCTATGTAAATCTTCCAAATGACCAACCAGGTGTTATTCTCAGCCCAATAATTGAAAATTGTGAAGACAACTCCCCATCATTCTATGTTTCTCTATCTATTCATGATGAAATCCTTCATAATTGCCTTATGGACACTGGAACCAGCCATAATTCAATGCCCAAGGCTATCGTTGATAAGCTTGGTCTTGACATTACCAAGCCTTATCAGTTGGCCTCTACGCAGCTTAAAAACCCAATTTTCCAGACCACAGATGAAGAAGGTCCATAGATTTGGGACATGTTATTTGATGGGGCTTGCTCTAAGGAAGCTGCATGAATAGGTGAAGTCCTTATGTCCCCCATGCAAGAATGCATTGATTCATCTTTCATATTAACTTTTCAAGTCACAAATGACACAATGGAGTATGAAGCAGACCATATCATTCAACAAGTGTACAAAACCTTTCAAGCAAAACATCCAAGGCTGAAAGCATACAGAGATAAGGTGAAATATAGACCATCTCTGCCTGATAATACCGAATGCTGGAAATTTATTGAAGTAGAGGATCAAATCAATAGGCTTTTGCAAGTCATTGATGAATTGGCTGATATGCACATTGACCAAGAGAAAGAAACCTTTCGTAGAAAGGTAAAAAGGGTCAATTTTCAGTTTAGTGACTATTTTCTCAAAAGGAATGCATTAAAAGAAGGAGGAGATGTTTTTGATAGCCCATTTAATGGGTTTTTCTTCTAAATTTATTTTAGTTAAGGCTTTCAAGCCTTGGTATTGTAAATATGCTGATTTCAAGTTTTTATTTCATGCTAAATAGACTCCATGCCCAACGCAACACTAGGAGGAAGATTTGATCTTGTTTTTTATAGGAAAGGCATTGGTCTATAGTTCTTGAAACCTCACAGGGAGGCTTTCATCCCCAGAAGGAGCCAGTGTTAGCTTTGTTGGCATTTGGTCAAAAAATGGATCCAAAATGCTCCCAAAGTCTACAAATTTTTCTTAAAATCAAACAAAGGGATCCAAAAATTCTCTTAAGGATCATTCACAGTCAAATAACGCAGGAGGGAAACACTATCGGGAGGCCAAAACACTAAAAAATCAATGAAAAACCAAAAGCGCAGGCTTCAAACAGTCAAAGCATAGTAGTTGTCAGATCTGGCCGATCAACGGTCTAGATCTGATTGGCGGGTCGCATCGGCACAGGCAATCGACGAAAATCGGTGCGGGCCCAATGGAAATGGCGATTGTGATTGGCAATGGCTATCGAAGATAGCATGGAGTGCTTAAAAATGACGCAGGGCAGAAGCGATATGCGATTGCGATTAGATCGCATCGCAATATCGCATTGGCATTGACCAAGGCATGGGGCCTTTACATATATGTGACAGCAACCAGATAACCGGACCTGATGGGGTTATAAACAATATTGTTTCATATTTCAAGTCTGCGAAAAGCCAAATTCTTAATGTTTTTGTGTATTTTCATTGTTGAAATGAAAATACAAAGGGAGCCTTGGCCAGTGCGATTACGATAAAGCCTAGACCGGAAAGGGTCCAGGAAGTGGAATATATGAAATTTGAAGTCTATCCAAAGCAGTTTTCTTGCATTTTTCAATGTTTTCGCATCTTCCATTATGTAAAGGAAATACATAGGCCAGGCCAAATGCGACTTGCGATGGCGGCAAGGCCAGACCCAATAGATAATTAAATCATATTTGAAGACCTTTGAAGTCCAAAAAGGACAGAGAAGGGCGGGATTTCTCAGTATTTTCTGTGTTTTCTGTTTATAATAAAAATAGTCACTAATTGCAGTATAAAGAGAAAACAAAGGCATGCAAACCCTTTCCATTACCTAATAGGGGCTGGGAGACAGGGACAGAGGCTGGAAAGTGATCATGGACACCACAACATGTTGCAGCCCAAAACAAAAAGTTCAGGGAGCTCAGACAACACAACAGCCACATCAACAAATGTTATGGAGCATCTCTAGCACAAGAGAACTCCCAGACGGCGACAAGCCACCAAAAATATCTGAAAGTGGTTACTCTACTATCAGAAGTAGGAAAATCGAATCCCATGCTTGCCTAGAGGGCATCAAATCAGTTAACAATGCATATCAGGCATATTAAGACTCCGAGCCCTCTAGAGAGCTCAGGAGCATTGTAAATAGGTTATAAATAGCTGGAAGTAAGATTTAATAAGGGTTCAAACTTCTAGAGACCGTAGAGACTTTGCTAATCAAGCATCTCATCTTCATTCATTAGTAATACAAGCTTCTTTTGCAGTTATATGTGCAATATTCCATTTTCTCTTTTGTTCTAAGCTTGAACTTGAATAGTTTGTTCGTGTTTTATTTTGTGTCTAAGGCCAGATAACTGTCATCTTATCTCTGCTTTGATGAATTAGATTTGCAAGCTTCTTTACTGCCTATAGCTAGCCATTCATAGGTGGTCATATATGCATCTGCTAGTATAATCAGTATTCTCTTTTGCTGCCTGTAGCTAGCCATTCATTTATGTTTATGTATGCATCTGCCGGTATGGTCAGTATTCTCCATCCATTCATTGAATCTACAAACTATTGAGCATTAGTGGTCTAAAGCCTTGTAAGTTGAGGGTGTTCATGCATGTCTTGAGTTAAAACATAGTTGAAATGGTTATCTGGCTTGATCCAAACCATCATTTATTCCAATAGTTCAAAGAACAATATTGAAGATTATATGTTACCGAGGATCTCTGATCTACAACCTAGGAGAGTTTCTTGGAGTGTAAACAGTGACCATAATGGGAACTATTGAAAATTTGTCCTTTCATTCGAATTCAGAGTACCTAGTTAAAAGATTTGTATGATATTAAGTTTATTCCTAAGATTGGTTTCTTTTCTATTTTGGTATATTCAGTTTGTCTATGTTTTAGATCTGAACACTGGCTCCCAAAAGAACCTTTACTAGATCCCATCCAGATCCAAATCCTCCTACCATAGTGGACAATCCTGAAAAGATCTTAAGGAAAACCCCTAGAACTGAGAGTCAGACCAGCAACAGATTTCTTCACAGAGTTAACTCACTCCCTAAAAACTTTGTTACCTTTCAAGATATCCAATTTGATTTACACTTTGAACAAGGCTTATTTAGGACAAAATCAGAGAATTGGAAAGATCATATTATCTTTGATCCATCAATCTTCCCAAAAAGCCTAGTGAAAGAACTTTCTTCACAAACTGAATCAGACCTTCAGCTTTTACAACATTTTGATGCTCTACAAGATCTAGTGACATATCTCACCTCTGAAATTGACGATGGTTATCTCCAACATTCAGTAGAATTTAATGCCTTAAACATAGCAGCTTCTTCCTTCACATCTCAACCTACACATATTCAGTCACCAAGTCCTATTGCCTCCATAATTCCTACCCCTTCCTTCATCCTTCAACATAAGGTTTCTCAAATTCCTTTACTATCATTTCCACCTAGTACTAGTCCAACCTCATCCACCATTCAACTTCCTTCAGGTGGTCCTCCACCACCACCACCAATAATGGAAGCCATATATGCTCCTTTGGTGTTGCCAGCACCATTGGCCAATATGCCACAAGAATATCAATCTAAAATCACCCCATTTGATGGGATAGGTCCTTAATAGCCCAACAACATGTGGATAAAATGAATGATTTTTTTAACCTACAAGAGGTAGATGATGAAAGTATTAAGCTCAGAATGTTTGCTTAAAGTTTAGGAGGAGAAGTCGGAAAATGGTTTAAGTATTTTCCTACAAATAGTATAAATGATCTCCTTGCATTCCACCAAACATTCTTAATAGATGGGAAGTCAAGAAGAATCCTTTACAGATTCTACCAGTATATGAAAATATTGAAAGGTAGGTAGGTGAAAGTTTACAAGACTATTGTGCTAGCTTCAACAATACCTATAATGCAATACCTGTAAATCTTAAACCACCCCAGGATTTAGCCTTCATAAAATTCCTAGATGGTTTTGATATAGATATGTCTTATCAACTTAGGGAAAAGAATTCTCCAACTTTAGAAGTGATGCAAAGAGATTTTGTGAGTGTAGAAGCAAATTTACAAGCAAAAAGAGCTAGGATGAAAACTGAAAGAAGGGTTACTATAAAGGAAGAAGCTTGAACTTCTGCATCAGAATCCAAAATTGATTCCTTAGTAAGGACTATGGAAAGAATGATGGAGAGAATAAATATAAATGATAGGAATGTTCCTATGGATAACCCACTTGTCCAATAGAACCGAAATCCAAACCCTAGAAGAAACACTCCACACTTCAGAAAAAGAGATCAAAGAGGCCCAGATCAACAAATTAGGCCACCATTTCAATAAAATTATGCCGATGAAGATGTAAACGTAGTTGAATAAGTTGAGGAAAATGAAATTAATTTAATGGGAACAAATGAAAATAACTTTGTTTTTCTTACATAAGGGGAGCAGGAATTGTTTTTATTAACTCAAATAGAACTGGAATCTGAAGAATCTGATGACTATAAACATGGATTGGAGAATGCTATCTTAGAATTCCACAGACAATATAATCTCAAGAGAAAGAAAAACAATGATAACTCAAATAAAAAGGATTCTAATAACTCTGCCAAGAAAAATTTAGAGCCTGATCCCAAGAAGACAGCTGAAAGCTCTAAGAAAAATGAAAACAATCCAGAAAGGAGAAACACAGAAAATGTTGCTAAGAAAACAATTGATGTCTCAACAAAAGTTGTCCAATCTGGAATGCCTACTACAAGTCAGAAAATAGAACTCATAACAAAGGTTATGGCCGAAAGGACTAATTTCTCAAATTTTCTTAAAAATCAAGCACCCTTTAGTATTGAGAATGAAATTGCTAAACTCAAGATCTCTATTCCTCTTACTAAACTAGTAAACAAAAATATGTGTAGGTCCTAGGTTCTAATGGTACTCAACATAGGAGAAAACATTGATACAATGAACTTGAATGATGACCATCCTAAACTTTTGTTTGGACCAGAAGTTGATGGCAAGCCTCAAGAAGGGGGTGTTCCTCCATTTTATGTCAGCCTTAATATTCATGACAAGATCCTTCATAATGCCATGTTGGATTCAGGTGCATCACATAATCTCATGCCAAAGATTGCTATGGAAAAACATGGACTTGAAATCACTAGACCATATAAATATCTATATTCATTTGATTTTAGCAAGGTTAGATGTCTAGGTCTCATTAAATACCTTTGTGTCACACTAGCCCTGATACCAGTAAAAAGTTTAGTGATGGATATAGTAGTAGCAAACATTTCTCCTAAGTATGGTATGATATTATCAAGATCTTAGGGAGCTAAGTTACAAGGGACACTTCAAATGGATATGACATATGCCACAATACTAGTATTTGGTCAATCAAGAAGGTTGTATAGAGAAACCTTAATGAATTATATGGTGAGTAGTCAAGAGAATCCAGACAACTACCCCCTCTACTCTATCCATACTGATCTTGATTCTTTCATACTATACAATGACAATGATGGAGACATAGATACATAGGCCAATCAGTCAGAAAAAGAAATTAATAAAGAACATGACACATAGATACCCATTATGCAATTGAACCCTGAAACAGAACCTCTCTAGAATATGACTTTTGATGGCTCATGTGGTAAAACAGGATCAGGAGTAGGAGTTTGGTTATACAATTCAACAACTAATCATGCTGAAGATCATTCTTATCAACTAAATTTTCTGTGCACAAACAACATAGAAGAATATGAGGCAATACTATTAGGCTTGAAATTGCTTAAAAAGGTAGGTGCCAAAATAATTTCTGTCTAGACAGACTCTGAACTCATCATCAAACAAATTAAAGGACAATAATATGCAAAACATCCTAGATTGAGAGAATACCGAAATGTTGTGATTGATTTTCTTAAAACCTTTGAAGAGTATGACCTTGCTGTTATCCCTAGGCTCCAAAATTCCCTGGCCAATGGAATAGCTTTTTCAGCCAGCAGTTGCAAATTACCTCATCCAAAAAAGCAATACACAGTTGAAGTAAAACACTATCTTGCATTGCTTGATAACATGAGTTACTAGCAAGTTTTTGGAAGTGATAAGTAGATTGAGACTTTTCTGCAATCAAAGGATGAACTTGAGGATAGTAATATAGATTTGAAAGATGAAATAGATAGTCAAACTTAGGTACATGTCAATATAAAGAAACTTTTTTGTTTCTAATGGGAAAATTTATGTAAATAAGACTGTACATAAAACTGAAATACATAAAGATCCAGAAAAATAAGAATTCAAAGTACTACAACTCAAAGATAATGTTTTACCTAGAGGGATTTCCCCTTTGGAAGAGTTGTTTGACGTTAATGATGTTGCTAGAAAGCCAAAAATGGAACCAATGGGAACAAACATTGAGGAATGGAAGTGAACTGAATCCCAAAATCATAAAATTGTCAAAATCACTGCCTCTGATGGCTAAACAAAAGTATATAGCTCTATTCAAAGAATTTGTAGATGTGTTTTCCTAGAGCTACGGGGATTTAAATGCTTATGATACTAGCATTATACAACATAAAATTCCATTCAGAGAAGACCAAAAACCATTCAAACAAAAATTACGTAAGGTAAACCCTGTCCTAATGCCTTTGGTGGAAAAGGAAATCAAGAAAATGTATTAGGCTAAGATCATAGTCCCAATTATATATTCTAAATGGGTATTCAACATTGTGCCTACAAGGAAGAAATCTAGTGAAATCATATTGTGCATTGACTTTAGGAATTTAAACAAGGTTTCCCTTAAAGACAACTATCCCTTACCAAATATGGAGCACATACTGCAAAGGGTAGTGGGTTCTAGTAGGATTTCCTTGTTAGATGGTTTTTTAGGGTATATCAAGTTTTGGTGCATCCTCATGATCAAGATAAAACTTCTTTTACTACTCCTTGGGGAACTTTCATGTATGTAAAAATTCCTTTTAGATTAATGAAAACAGGTGCTACTTTCCAGAGAACAATGGACATTGCTTTTTTAGATGAAATTGGACATTTCATTGTGATTTATCTTGCTGACATCATTATATTTTCATAGACAGATGAAGAACACCTAGCACATCTAAGAAAAGTATTTGAAAAATGCAGAAATTTTGGTATATCTCTTAATCCCAAGAAAACATTGTTTGGTCTTGAAGAAGGAAAACTTTTAGGCCATACCATATCCAAATATGGAATCATAGTTGATCCCAGTAGGATTGAAGGTATCCTTAAAATCATTCATCCAAGAAACATGAAAGAACTTCATTCTTTTAGTGGAAAAATAATTTTTTTGAGAAGATTTATACCAAATCTTGCTGACCTACTAATAAATATAACAAACATGCTCATGAAAGACACAGAAATTAAATGGAATGTTGAAGCCAAACAATCTTTTGATCTAGTCAAGCATGCATTAACAGAAGCTCCAGTTTTAATCAGCCCAGATTTCACTAAAGATTTTATCATATTTTCTTTTGCATTTGAACATACTATTGTTGTTGTACTATTACAAAAAAACAATGAAGGACACGAATACCCAATAGCATTTTTTAGCAAAGCTATGAGAGATTCTTCGTTAGAATACAATATCATGGAAAAACAACCATTTTCTCTAGTCAAAGCAATAAAAGATTTCGAGGTTTACATTTTACATTCTCATATCGTTGCTTATGTGCCTAATGTAATTGTCAAAGATATTCTCACACAAAATGGACCTGACGAGAAGAGAGGCAAATGGATAGCTTTGATTATGGAATATGATATAGAAATTAAGCCCACCAAGTTGATCAAAGGACAGGGATTAGCCAAATTGATGGCTGAATCAAATTTCAATGCATTAGATATCAACATGGTATTTTATCTGGACGATCTTGAGGAACTGGTGACTCCACCAATAGATGAGGCATATCTAAATTCCGCTTGGCATGCAGACCTTTTATATGTTTTGTTCAATTTAAATGCCCCTCCTAGATTATCCAAAACAAAGGCTAGATTTCTTAAATTCAAAGCAATCAAATTTTTCATTGTTGATAATACATTGTATTGGAAAGATGTTGGAGGTGTATTACTCAGATGTTTGTTAAAATATGATGCTGACAAAGTTATGTAGGAGTTTCATGAAGGTCACTACGGAGGCCATCTTTATTGGAAGGCAACTACTAATAAACTCCTTAGAGCAAGTTACTATTGGCCTACACTTTTCCCAAACATCAATAAGATGGTGACTGCTTCCCATAAATGCCAAATCTTTGAAGGGGAGAGAAAATTACTACCTTTACCCCTAAAACACATCTATGTTGAAAGCCCTTTCCAACAATGGGGATTGGATTTCATTGGTGAAATTCATCATCCATCCTCTGCCCAACACAAATGGATCCTAACATTGACAGACTACTTCAACAAATGGATAGAAGCCACCCCTTCTAGAGATGCTATTGATTCTGTTATTATAAAATTCCTTGAAACCAATATCCTTTCTAGATTTGGCTGTCCTAGGAAACTAATCACTGATAATGTTGCAGCTTTCAAATAAAAAAAATGGTATATTTCTGTCATTAGTACCGTATTTCTTTGGGTCATCCAATGGCTTATTAGCCTCAAGGTAATGGGTTGGCTAAATCCTCCAACAAGAGTTTGGTAAACATTATTAAGAAGATTTTGGAGGACAATAAAAATTCATGGCACAACAAATTGATTTATGCATTATGGGCTGATAGATTGACTATAAAGAAATCCATTGGCATGTCCCCATTTCAACTGGTTTATGGAAAAGATGTAATTTTGCCTTCTTCCATGGGAGTACCAATTATGAATATCATTTAGGAGGTAAAAAGTGAACCAAATGATATACAGAGAAGGATAAATCAAAGAATTCAATTGAAACAGTCCAGAGAAGTGGTGTACAATAGAACTCAGGTGGTACAGGAAAATAAAAAAGATATTCGATAAAAGAACTAAATCTAATGATTTCAACATGGGAGACAAAGTGCTAAAGTGGGACTCGAGAAGAGAAGACAAAGGGAAACATGGTAGATTTGGAAATCTTTGGAAAGGTCCATACATCATTACTGCTTTCAGAGGGAATAATGCATTTTTGCTAAAAGGGTTAGATGGAACAGAACTTCTAGGAGGTCTTACCAATGGCAGGATGTTGAAGCTTTACTTTTCTTGAGTTCCTAGATTTCCTCACTCCACTGTAAATATCATAGTATTTCAGGTTTTTAGTTGGATAATTCATTTGACAAAAAGAAATCAGATTGAAGAAAATGCAGATTTGAAGGATTCAAGGCTATTGATCACGTGTTCTTGACACTTCGAGCTAAGAAGTGAGATCCCCAAATGGAGCCACTGTTAGTGTCCTATAATTTATAGGATCTCAAGGTGATTGAGTATTTCATAGTTTGTAGATTTCAAATTGTTCACAGATTTCAATATTTAATTGATTTCACAAGAAAAAAGAGAAAATAAAAGAAATGAAAAGAGGGTATATAAAAAAGAAGAAAGAGAACAAAAGAGAAAAAATAAGAAGAAAAGAAAACCCCAAATGTTGTTCAAATCATACAGTCTAAGCATGATTGAAAAAATTTCAATTTCTGTTGATAGGGTAGAAAATAAAGATATACCAAATAGTTTAATCTTGGCAAATCAGTAGCTAGGTAGAAATAAAATTGGTTCAAATGTTTAATCTGGACCAATGGGAGAAATAAGTGATAGAGTAGGTTAGAAATGAAAGAAAAAGTGAAAGGGTTTGCAAGTCCAAATGCACCCTGCAAAAGCAAAAAGAAAGATGTTAGATTAGAAAAATAATGGTAGGTAGAATTGAGAAAAATTCAAATGGAAAATGACCTGAAATTTTCTTTTTGTGGTGACACATCTCAATGTTTTTCGTAAGGTGGGGAAAATAATTTAAAAGGGGAAGAAGTTTTTTTTATGTTTCCTAATCTCATTTTATACCCCTATATCCTATAGTCCACCCCCCTATGTATTTCCCTACCCCACCAATCACCTACCCATCACATCCAACCTTACCCAGCCCCATCTCTCACCTAATCTTTGCTTACTCCATATGATCAGACGACCCACATGCTTTTCTGCCCCCCCCTCACCCTCCAAAAGTTAATCCCGGGGGGGGCTCAGAAATTAGTGGTTTAAAACCACTCACGTGTCGAGCTATTAGGATTTCGCACCCCCCTATCATTCCTCTTACCACTCCTAGGCCCCCCGAAAAATTGGTTTATGCCTTTAACTAAACCACTCTCTCATTCTGACCATTTATCACTCCTGCCAACTCATGATGCCATCCCATCCCATCTGCCTATCACCTCCATTCCCATCGTTGCACATTCAATTGGCTAGATCATTAGACAATAGACCCGCGCCAAGTGAGGCAAATCCAATTGGAAAGCCTGAAAGCTAAAAAACCACCATTTCACACAATTTACAAATTTTAACACGCTCTCTTCATTCATAGGTGCAATTCAAATTCATCTAGGCATACAAAATGAAAGTAGTGAGCACACTCATATAGTAGTACAGTTGCAGAAGGATCTATTTTTCTATAGTGATCATACATTCCCTTTCTTAAACCCCGCTTCTCGTAGATTCCTTTTCTTTCTCCTTCTCTGAATTCCCATTTCTTCTTATCCCCTTCTATTACAAATTCAACACAGTTCAGATTTCAAAGGTTTTACTAAACACAACCATGGCACCAAAGACAAAGGAATAGGAGGTGTTTAATCCAACGGTGCACCCACCATTGGATTTGGATCACATACCACTTGCAGATAGGGATTTTAAGATACATGAAACACTCTCAGAGTTTGATTTATTTGACATCTATTGCTAGTGGGAGGATAAATTTGTCGACGAAGTGGATGACATAGGCCTATGGGACACTAATTTACCTTTCTATATCTTCCCTAAAACCCATAGTTGCCCATAATTAATTAGAAAATTCCACTCATGCTACAATCCATAGCAAAGGGCAGTGATGGCCCCAATAGGACATATATTGTTTACTATAAATGCCAAGTCTATTATGCAAATGATGCAGGCTCCTGTTATTGAAGGAACTACTCCCTTTTCCCATGATATTCTCACTGAAATGTATTAGAAACTAGATTTTTCTAAGAGAGCTAAAACCTTAGAACTCTTCATGACTGAGAAAACATATTTTCAAACAATAACGCTCCTTATTCCTCCTCTATGTTCCTTGACAGAACCAGACACATTGTCATTGTTCTTTCTTATTTACTTGGTTATTATTTAGTTCAATGGCTTGATGAAGCTATCATAGGTTTTTTGTCTAACTTATCAACAAAATCCAAGCCCTCTTTCCTTTTCAATTTCAGTCAATTTCTAGTAGATGCTATCCATGAGCATTTTGTCAATTTCTTCACAGAGGAAGTGTTTCAATACTCCTCAGTTTCAGTATATATGTTTGTTTATTTTCAGGCAGACACATTCCAGTTTTCGATGAGAAAGTTGAATGAGGAAGGTGAACCCAAATCTATTATTTTCTAGACAACATTAGTGATGAAGGACCAAAAGGACTTCAGCTACAAGACGTTTGTAGAAATGTTTCTTCACCCAGCAATGAGCCTCCTCAGTGGGACTGCAGAACCCATAATCAATGAAGAAATAAGAAGGATTATGCAGTTGACAAACCAAGCAAGAATAGGTGATTGGTACTTGTATCAGAGTTACACTGAATTAAGAGGATATGGCTATGAGTTGGCTCCTTATAAGTTTCCAAAGTTCCTCCCCAAGAGGATATTTTCCCTTGAATACATCAAACAAATGATCAATGTAGATGAAGTGCATTTTGTAGCAGCCAAGAAAAAGTCACAATTTAGGATCAAATCTCAGATTGGTCCCTTCATTTGTAACAACAGAGAAGCAGGGGAAGAGGCAGATAAGAGATTGAAGGAAATGAAATTCACCCATAGTTTTACATGGTCCTATGATCCATCGGGCATCATCTCCAAGAAAATGAGGAGAACAAGTCAACGGCCTATATTCATAGTCAAAGGCCTAAAATTGAAAAATACATGAACCAGATTGAGTGGATGCTTGATACACCACAAGAGGGTGAGGAACAAGTAATCTCTTCCTCAAGTGTACAAACCCGAAGACATCAGGAAAGGAAGAGAACAGAGGATAGGTCAGATAAAGGGAAGGCATATGAAGAGGGAGCAACAGGGAAAATACCAAGAGAGAATTAGTCATTAGAGACTGAATTCAAACTAAAATTTAGAAAAAGGGTTAGGAGACACCTGGACATAGGTAAAGAATCACCGCAACAAACAATCATCAATCCCATTGACATTCCAGATTCATCCCCAATTGGAGGTCAATCTTTTCCTAACACTCCAGTTTCAGAAAGGAAACAATCTCTTCAAGTTTCTTTATCTACAAATGTAACTAGATAAAATGAGGAGAACATCTTGGAAACCTCCAGAGAGATAAATATTAGGAATGGGATGTTGAAAAGGAGCACTTATGCTCAATTTTGGAAACAAAATGCAGTTTCTCGAGGTAGGCATCTCTCAGCCTTTGATTCAGAAAAAGGCAAAATGTATATGGCATTCTTGGAGGCAAAGACAACAAAACCTAAAACTCTAGTCGATTACAAACAGACTTCTTTGGAATTTGATGTGAAGAACCTTCATCCTATTAATCAGCTAGAAATGCACAAACAAATAGGTGAAATGATTTCCTCTACTCTAACCAGTACATCCATGAGTTTGTTTAAAATGCAGGTGGCCTTGTCAAATGCTCAATCTCAGCTAAAGATGGAAAATATTTCATCTCAGTCAAAGGACAACAAAATTAAGTCTTTGGAAGACTTAGTAGTGAGAATTGGGTATGATCCTTCAGATGTAAAAGTAGAAGAATAAGTAATCAAGAAAAAGGAGTTGGATATAGCAACTTTGAAGAAGAAACTCAAAATTCTTACAACACATGATCCCTTGATCAAAGAGATAGAGGAAATAGAGAGTCAGAAGGCCGAAATAATGAAGTTAATAATAGAACAATCCCTCCAAATTAAAAAAATGGAGGTAGAGATGGAGAAAATGGTACAAGAGAAAGATAAGGCAACACATATGGCCAGCACAACTACGAAATCTCTTCCTCTCTCAACCCTTCCTACAGCCACACCAACAATTGTTGTTGCAGGGACAACAAGCAGTACATAACAGCTAGCCAGATCCATGGAGGGCATGAATCTTCAGACTGAGGAGATTAAAAGATTAAAAACCCAAGTTAATGTTCTATAGGAACAAGTCAAAACAATTGAAAGTGAACACTCAATAGAGATGCAGAGGGAAAGGACCTTAATTGAAAGGTTGCAAAAATCAGAGAAAGAATCATCTATTGGGAACACTCTAGGAAGAGTTAAGGAGATTATTTGGAATAACATAATCAATGGTATGAATGAAATTTGGCCCAGCATCCAAATTATCTTTGAATAGAAAGAATTAGTTGAGAAAGCTAAAGAAGCTATTTCAGCTACAAATGAAGAGTTGGGAGACATGCCAGCAACAACCAATAGGATAATCAAATTTCTAAATTCAAGAAACAGGTATGAGCTGGAAGAACTAGGAGTAGTAGATAGGACAGATACTATACTTCAGGTGAAGAAGGTTCTGACGAAGAAGAGCTTGAATCTACAACTAGAAGAAAAATGTCAAAATTGGAGCTAACAATGAACGGGTTCTTCAACAGAATTCAGCCTTTAAATCAGAAAGGTCTTCCCTCTCTATTTGTCATAAATGAAAAACTCATGGCCAGAGAGGACTATGTCAAGAAATGCCAGGGCATAGCCATGGATGCTGCAAATCTTTCCAATATCAAAGGCAGCATAACAGGAAAGGCATTTCTAGAAGCTATCAGCAATCAAATCTACATTGAACATGAACTGAAGCATATTTTTGTAGTCAAACCAACTTTTGAAAAATACAGTGAAGCTGATGAAATATACAGGAGGCTAATGAAGATCAAGATTCCAAATGAAGAAGCATGGAGTGACTTGTGTGATTATCAAGAAGAATGAGACAAGGATGATTGAAGTGGCAATGTAGATGTGAGTCAGCACCAACCATGTCAGCAGAGCCACTATAGTTAAATTGATTTCTCAAGCAAAAACATCCCTAAAAAAGAGGACCAAATGTCCCAGTTTTCTTAGCATGGCCACTTTGTTGTTACACTAGTCAATTTTCTTTCAGTGTAATTAATAACAAATTGCCAAGTGTATAAGGCAATCATTTTAGGTTTTTGTTAAATACTTCATGCATTGGAAGTATTAGTGGTTGGACCCGAGTCATTTGAAACTATCTTTTCTATTTGGAGAATTGTAATTTCGAGTTGGAGCATCAATAAAAAGGACCGTTCTCAAGATACTTGATTTGTTTTTACCTGGTGATGTCTTCCTTTTTGTGCTGAATGTATCTCTATTTTATTCATTTATGCATCATTGAGTCTTATTGTAAATTTAAGATATGTTGTTGGAGCACCTTATTTCTATCTATGTTTGCAATCTAAATGTTTTCCTCTGATGTATGATTAAAAAATACTTAACTTTTTTTTAATCATTACTGATATCACTTTTCTAACATCTCATTTCTCACTCTGCTTTTAGATCCCTAAAGATAGTTAGCTTTCCTTGCAAATGCTCTGGAAAATTGATGTTACCACCCAACCTTTGACTCCATATCCCAATGGAAAGGATTCAAATATGATCTACCCCAACCAAACAAACAAATGACCAAGAAATCAAGTGATAAATTTCTCTCATTATTTTATCTAGCCTAACACATTAAAGAATTGGAAATAAAGCTAAATCCTAAATATACAGAGAGAGCCCTCTCTAGGTCTAGGAGGGCTAGATCTAGACTCCTAAGCGGTTTGATGTATCTTTTGTGACTTTGTCTTTCCAATCTTCAAAATCACAGAATGATAACACGGCTATTAGTGATAGTTATGGTTTTGGGGCAGTGGTTAGCCCCTAACCATGATCCATGGACTGAGGTCGGGGGTTAACCACAATCCCATCCCCCTAACTCGCAAACCATACAACTTTAATTATATGTGCCTCCCCCATATGGTTAAGTAACACGAGGTGTGTGCAATGGTAAGTGGTTTGTGTGTGCTATTGGAGGTCACAGGTTCAAGCCTTGCCTCCACTCTGTCCTACATAACAAATTTTGCATTAACAGGAGGAGGAAACATGGCGGCCTCAGGCTTAGCCACATGTCACCTCCTCATTGGCCTGAATCAAAAACATGTCACCAATAAAATGATGCCACTTTGCATGAGAATATTCCAAAGAATATGCAAAGGGAATATTCCTTTTGCTGACTGGGTTGTACGGATGCCCGGTCGGCATCCCTGTCAACACCTGCAAAAATTTTACTTATTTAACAAAGTGAACAGATCATGTTTCTTGGAGCATATAGTGTTCGTTTCATGCGAAACAAGTTGTGCTAGATTTAGGATGATGAGCACTACACGGTTGTTCTGGTTCCACACCATTATGATGACTTTGATTTTTGAGCATAATTTTGAGCAGCTCATCAGTCCCAATCGCATGCATGCCCATGTCATGGGAGCGACTGAGCACCTAGGTCACTAAAATGTCAAGTTACCTCAAGGTTTGATCACCTCGAAGAGTTGGTTGGCTTTTGAAGGTTCTCTAACATGTGTCACAGGTCAGATTGGTTGTGTTTTGTCGGCTCCACTTCCTTAACTGTACATGGGTAGTTGAATCAAATCATAGTAGCCTCTCATCACATGTTTACCCCAACGGACCGATTAACTTGGGTAAATGTGGGAGGAGGGTGTTACAATTAGAAGAGGACTTATTCAAGGATGAAAGGTGTAGGAATGGAGTCCTAGCTTAGGAATGTTTGTGTTGGGTATCTTAAGGTTGTTGGAAGTTAGAATGTACATGCCCAAGGAGGTCCCAAGCACAAAACATAGAAGGATGTTTGGACTATGAGGAGAGATGGATTTGAAGAGAGCTAAGGGACTGATCATTGAAGGAATAAAGAAGGAAGATAAAGGAGTAGTTTTACTAGCCTTAGTGTAACTAGCCCTAAGAGTTATGTTCTTAAAGGACTAAGGAGTACCCAGTGAAAAAGAACTCTAAAAGGAGCTTAGGAGCATTAATGGGAAGTCTTGATCCAAACTTAAACATAAATGCAAAAAAATACAGATATAACCATAAATACATAGTTGCAACATAAATAACACTTCATTATTTATATCGAAGAATTGAAATATGCTTATATACATAATGGAAATAAACTAGCTCGGGTGATGGTAGCTTATCTCTAAGAAGAGATGTGGGAGCTACATGCCTATGAAATATGTTACAATGAGGATCAAATGCCTATTTATTATTGAGAAATGATGGAAAACCCTAAACATCCAAAAACCTAACCCTAGGAGATGAAGCACCAAAACTGTGGGCCTTGTTTGGGTAAATCAGTATACCAACTTCCCGGGGTCGTAACTTTGGCATATGATCTTTGTTTGATGTACACAATACCTTGTTATAAATATATATCTAAGGACTAAAAATTTCAACTACAAGAATTTTTTCCTTTATTCCGAAAAAAGCATCGTTTAGGGCATCAAAACGGCTCCAGAAGTTAAGGACTCAAAAAACTGCCAGAAAAAGTAAATTGTGCTACAATTAAGGAAACTGAAAAACTAAAAGAAACAATGGTGGGGGTCTAAGTGGAATAGGTGGGTGGCCACCAATATCCACTTGGATTAGTCCTTCCCCCTTAGGAATCAATGGTCCCCATTGCGTTGAGTGGCTCCATGAGATGGGGAAACTTCTGCTGAACTTGGTCCCTAGTGAGCCACTTTCCTTTGTGTAGGAGTTGGCCAACTTTGACAACCTGATACAATTGGACCTTCTGTTGGAAAGTCTTAATGATCTGCATGTCCATGATATGATACATTTTTGCTTGTTCCATGAAGTTTGGGTTTAAGTGTGTTGGTGTGAGATGTTCTGCAATGTCTGATGTGTCCAGTAATGGTGGAAAGTATGATCGAAGGCAGTCAACATTGAACACTGGGTGTAGGCCAAGGACTGGAGGAATTATTAGATCGAAATAATTTTCCCCTACAACCTTAGTGATGGTGTAAGGCCCATATCAGAGTAGGTGAAGCTTGTAGTGGGGCCTAGTGATGCACTCCTTCTCCAAATGTAACCAAACTTTGTCACCCACCTGGAACTTGTGTGGCACCTGATGTTGATGATGACATTACTTGTACTTAACATTAGACCTATCCAATATGTCATGGATCTACTGACGGATGTGTTTAATGCGTTCAATGAATTCACTAGCCTTGTCAGCTTTGGGCTTGAACTAATCCAAATCTACCTAACTAGCTATAAATGGTATGACCACATCAATGGGACATAGTGGCTAGAATCCCAACCCCACCTCAAAGGGGCTGTCGCTAGTTGAGCTATGGAGAGCTCTGTTATAGATGTGCTAGACATATGGGAGGCTTTCATCCCATGTGCATGATCATCCTATTGATGACCTCTGTTTGGTCATAAGTTTGGTGGTAGAAAGTCATGGACTTAGTGAGATTTATATCCAAAATCAACCAGAGACTTGACCAAAATGTACTTAGAAACTTTTTGTCCTGATTTAAGATAATGGACTGTGGGATCCCAAAGTGTGTCCGTATTCATTCAAAGAAGAGGTTAGCAATGGATTATGATGTGATACTCTTCTTGTAGGCCATGAGAATGGCCATTTTAGAGAATCTATCGACAACCACAAAAATACAGTCATTTCCAAGCTTAGCAGAAGGAAGGTCTGACATGTAATCCATGGAGATTGATTCCCAAGGTCGACTAGGAGTAGGATGTTGGGAATTACATCTTGTCAAAGGTCCGACCAATAAAAATACTTCTGCATCACTACCATTGTTTTCTCTACTCTAAAATGTCCAATGGCCTGAATGTAGTGTGCCTCCCAAATCATCTTCGCACGCTTGCTTGAAGGAACACTTATGTGTCCCAAGTGGCATAATAGTGCATCCTAGAGGTGAAAATTTGGAACTTTCTTTCCGTCCAGGAGCATCTGGTATGTGTTTCAAAATTTTTGATTGATATTGTAAAGATGTGGCCACCCTAAAGTCTCCTGCCCACAAGAATCGAGCCAGTGATCAACACCACAATCGGAGGTCTGTTGAGGAAGCCTGCAACATTATTGGTGTTTCCTTTCTTAGACTTAATGTTCAAAATGAACTCTTGCAGGTATGTGGACCATTTCTGATGGCAATCGTTCTATAACTTCCATTGTGTCTTTATGAACTGCAAGAGTTGGTGGTCTGTGTGGATGACCATTTTCTTCCCAATAATGTAATTCTTCTATTCTTGGCAGACCTACACAATGGAATACTTCTATTTGTCATTGGTGGGATACTCTCAGACTATGTTGGAAAGTGTCTCACTGTGATATGCCACTGGATTCTCCTACTAAGTAAGAAATACACCAATAACATAGTCAGAGGCTTATGTCTCAATCTCAAATGGTTGTTGCAAGTCTAGTAATGTGAGCACTGGTGCAAAGAAGAGGTGATGCTTCAATTGAGAAAATGCCTTATGTTGGGATTTAGACCAAAATAAATTTCTGTTTGCTCCCGCCTTGGTAACTTGGCTTAAAGTCTAAGTGATATAAGATAACCCTAACATGAACCTGCAATAGAAATTGGGAAAACCCAGAAACTTGGGGAGCTTTGTTAGAGCGGTTGGGGTTGGCCAATCCTGAATGACTTGTATCTTGGCTAGGTCAACATGCACACCTCGCTCATGAATGATGTACCCTAGATATTGAACCTGGGTCATACCAAAAGTTAATTTCTCCAAATTAGCACACAACTTGTGTTGTCACAAGGCTTGGAAGACCTATTGAATATGGTTGAGGTGCTCTTCCCAGGTCTCACTAAAGATCATGATGTCATCCAAATAAACCACCATGAATGAGTTGGTGAAGGGTTACAAGATTTCATCCATGAACATCATGAAGGTTGCTGGGCATTCGTCAACCCGAAATGCATGACCAACCATTCGAAAAGTCCCTCCTTGAATTTGAAGGTAGTCTTCCACACATTAAAGGGTTCGATTGGTACCTAGTGATAATTGGACTTCAAGTCAATCTTCATGAAATATTTTGCCTCCTTGAGCCAGTCCAGAAGGTCATCAATCCATGGGATTGGATACCTATTCTGGAAGGTGATCTTGGTAAGTGCCTGGTAGTCAATACAAAGTCTCCATATCTCGTCCTTATTTTGTACCAACATGATCAGGCTCCCACAGGGTGATGAATTTGGACTGATGTGCCCTTTCTGCAATAGTTCCTAAAAATTCCTCTTGATTTCATCATTATCCATAACAAAGAATCGATATATTGGTCCATTGGGTAGTGCTATGCTTAGGGTCAGGTCAATGGACTGCTTGACCTGACAGTGTAGAGGTACCCGTATGGGTGAGGTGAAAATGTCCCTGTACTCGTTCATGACCCTGTCCATCTATTGTTTCCATGTGAAGGAGCCCCCTCTGGAGGTTGTGGCCACAATATTATTCTTTCCTTGAGGCTGAATCATAAGGAAAGAAAATTTCCTGGTTTGGGAAATGATCTCACCACATTGCTTCGTAGTGATCAAAGAGATGGTGGTAGGCAATGCTACCTATAATATCCTGTACAACTTATTTCCAAAAGTAATAATAACAGTGTGAGACATAGAATCATACACAACATGTCACTTCCATAAGTATGGTTGTCCGAATAATACATCACAAACTTCAATAGGAGCAACAACACACAGTACCTCATATGTGAAGGGCTTGATGTTGTAGGTAAGGCGACATTGCTGGCTAATGTGAAAATATTGTCCTTGGTTAAGCTATTTGATGGTGTATGGTAGTGGGTGTGTTATGCTTCGTAGGCCCATCCACTTCCTGACCTCTACTGAAATCAAGTTCTTTTGGCTCCTATTGTCATCAATGAACTACAATGGAGAACCTTTCACACAAATCTGTGAGTGGAAGAGGCACTCCCCCTCCTCTAGATATTTGGGCCCATACCTTTGGATATTGGTGGTGGCAATAGTGGCACTGGGATCCACATCAGTAATTTTCTTCCCTCTTTCATTCCCCTTGTCAATTTCTGACTCAGAGTCGGAACATGCATTAGATTCGGAAGCCTTCAGCTCATCCACCAGTGACTACCTGGCTCGACACTCACTTTTGTTTTGAGTGGAGCTCTTATGGAACTCAAACCATTTTGTTGTGCTCTTCTTTGTCTTCTTGGAGTTGTTATTTTCTTATGGGTTTGGCAGGTTGTATTTGGTTGTACCACCTTGGATTTGTCCTCTCCTCTACTATTGTGGACACCTTTCCCTTGCTTTGGATTCACAGATCCAAATTATTTCTTCTTCTTCTTATATTTATGCTAGATCTTGATAGCATATCAATAGGCCATGCCGAGCAAGGATATGTCTAGGAAATCCATCCCATCCCAGATGTACATTTATATATAGTCGTGATACTTGAGTACCAAATGTCCCTTAGAATCCTTGATACCCAACTTCGTGTGAAGGGTATGAAAAATATTTGTGAACTCTCACACATCTTGATCCCTTCCCTGGCACAACATGGTCCACTTTATGTATCTATCTTCGTAGCTCTCAACAACATAATATTTCTCCTTGATAGCATCCTAGAAATAATTCCAAGTGGTTGCAACTGAAAATAGTGAGGGTGGACCCTCGTCCCTCTTCTCATAGAAGGTTTCCCTCCATTCCTTGACATGGGGGTAAACTTTGAGGAGTGAAAAAGTAATATTTTCCCAGTTGAATAATCATGAACAAAAAAATATCCTTCTAGCATATTTAACAACTTATCTACCATATTTGCATCTATCTAACCTTCAAATATGTAGATATCAAAGTTAACTTGTACCTTAAAGGGTGTGGCGCTTCCAAAGGATCTGGGCAAAGTTGTCTATCATCGCAATCCTTTCTTTCTCAAGGGATTCATCACACAGTATTTTGAAAGGATCTCCTTCCCCTCATCTTTCTTTTCTTCTATGATGGGAGGTCGTCAGGGTTTGCAAGGTTGGTCTTGCAAAGGTTCAACCAGTTCAAGCCCTAACTCCTTATACCCTGATTTCATTGGGGACATGCAAACAAAAACAGAGAGAGAGCATACTGCTCTGATACCACTGATCTGAACTTAAAAAGGAATGTAAAAAATATAGATATAACCATAAATACAAAGTTGCAATAGAAACAACACTTTGTTTCATTAATATCAAAGAACTTAAATATGCTTACATATAGAATGCAAATAAATGAGCTCGGGGGATAGTAGCTTATCTCTGAGAAGAGATGTGGCAGCTGCGTGACTCTGAAGTATGTTACAATGAGGCTCAAAGGCCTATTTATTATTGAAAATCAATGGAAAACCCTAAACATCCAAAATCCTAACCCTGGGAGATGAAGTACCAAAACTGTGGGCCTCGTTTGGGTAAATTGGTACACCAACTTCCTAGGGTCGTAAATTTGGCATACAATATTTGTTTGACATGCACAATACCTGATTAGAAAGATATATATGAGGAATACAACTTTCTATTACAAACATCAATCAAATATATATATGTTTGCTCATTTTCCAAAAAAATGTTGTCTAGGTCCTCAAAACGGGTCCGGAAGTTCAGGACCTGAAAAACTGCCAAAAGTAGTAGATTGTGCTACAATTGAGGAAACTAAAAAGATCAATGAAGCAGTGGTGGGGGTCCAAGTGGAATAGGAAGGTGGCCACCAATATCCACCTAGATCAAGTCTAGAGTTGTTCACAAATGGAGTTGTGAACAACTGAATAGGAGTACCTATGTGTTGATTCATTAAAGGACTAATGATCAGCTAGATGGAAGATTGAAGCTATGTTTAGTGACCTAAAGAAGCAAGATCATTGATAGAGGTAGATTGGTGTTGTTTTATATTGGGATCCAAATTACCTAGCAAATATGTTTAGGGTACGAGCAGTGCAGCTAGGAAGTGCATTAGATCATCTAGTAGGTAAGTGTATCTTGTTTTGGGTAGATTGGTGGTGAAAGTTGTTGACACCAAACCCTAGTTATATTCCTTGTATTAATTATTGTATGAGGGCCATGATCCCTGGAATGGGAACCCTAGACTATTGTATTATATATTGATAATATAATGAAGTTGGGTTGTTAAAAATTGTAAAAAGTTGTATATTTGTGCACGTGTTGATTTAATGTTGCTTATATTATGTTGTGCAAAGTAGTTTGTTGTGGAATTTGGATTGGTAGTTTCAGAGATTTTAAGACCCTAACCTATATTCTACAATTTTTTGGGAAAAAAACAAGAGGCTTCGTGGGGTTGAAAAGTAGAATAGGACATTTTCTTATCAGTACTGTGGAGAAAAGCATATGAGAAACAATTATCCCTATATGTAGAAAAAGAAAGAAAATAACCGTTTCAATCCACAGGTATAGGAGTCAGTGATGCAAGATGTTGAGAAGGAGGGGGCATTCCCTCAAGTTCTTGGATATATACATATATGTATCAAATAAACCCCATGTGAAATTTTTGGGAATGTAAGACTTCAAGGTTGCTGTGAGCTTTTTAAATAAGTCTTGAATTGATTTTGGTGTGTGAATATCTATATATATATATATATATATATATATATATATATATATATATATATATATATATATATATATATATATATATATATATATATATATATATATATATATAATCATCGAAATTTCCATAAACGCTGGACTCATGGAGATAAAAATTGATGTTTTGGGATTGTTTTATTTTAACACCTATGTGTTGTGGCTTTAATTTGTTGCTTTCATGGATTGGCATAATTTTGATTTTATATTTGCACATAGCCATGCTATTCTATTGAAATTTTAATTTTATTTAATTTTATAGTTTTTTTTTATTTCCCTTCTTGTACTATTTGTCCTTCTTTCCTTTTTAAAACTTTTTGGCCTTTCAAATGTCCTGCTTGGGCCTAGGAAAAACTTGTTTGGCATGGAAAGAAGTCTTAGATCTCTAGTAAGAGAGATGAAGAGAACCAAAAAAAAATTAGAAAGTAAGAGAGGCCGATGCATAACCAATGAGAATAAATGGAAATGAGAAGGGTTGAGAATGGGCCATGTGTGATTGGCATGAATAAGAACATGCTAATGTTTGGCAGATGGGATAGAAAAAGGCCAATGCAGGAACATATTGGAGTGTTACTCTTGAAATTTTCAATAGTCACAGATAAAAGGGAGTTATCCAACCATGGTTTTAATTTACATAATTGAATATTTGTTATGTCCATGAGTAAGTTCACAACAATATGAAAAATAAGTGGGTTAGGTTGGTCAATAGGAAGTAATGGACAGTGACATGACAACCATGAAAATGGCACATCGGAGGTTCTCTAAACCCTGACCTTAATTGATATATATAATATGTTCCATATTCATGAATATGATTGATTACTGAAGGTATGAAAATTCCATCTTGTTTGACAAGGTTGTCAAGAGTCATTCTTGTCGAAGGATGATTTTTCAATTGTTTATTGCATATGTAAATGGCATAAAAAGGTTCATGGTTTTATGAGGAATCAAGTGGGAAAAATTATCCCTTAATGATCTATGATTTTGATATAATTACAATATTATTCGTATATTATGCCCATTTTTATATTATGAACATGGAGTGTTGAAAGATAGATAAAAAAAAGGAAAGTAGTGTAATATGTGGCAAGTTGGGACAAGCATGGATAATTAAGGAAACCATAGATCATGGATTTATATTATGGATGCACATGGTGAAGCGTGGGAATGGAACTAGAGGAAATGTTGAATGGTGTCTATGGATGGATACGATATGGTCTCTGGATTTTCAATGTCGTTGTGTACATGTTATAATATTCCATGTGTATTGTGTACATGTTGTGTTATACCATGTGTAATTGTTGTGTTATATGTGTGTATTTTTTTTCTTGTATCATGTGTGTATGTATATGTGCTATGTTGTATACTATGTATGCATGCATGTGTTATATAATATTTTGGGATAGGAAGTTATGGGATTGTCTGGGTCCTTGTGTTGTGTATTATGTTAGAATAGGAAGGTATGGGACTATCTAGGCCTATGTTGATTTAGGACATGTAGACTGCCCTGAATGGGGGGTTTCCTATACCTGTGAAGGTGTGGGATACACCTATATTCCTATTGATAGAAAAATACCTTGTCTAGTAGTGACTACCTAGTTGGGTAGTGCCACTATTTGTATGGTAACGATTAGGATAATTTATATATATTTTTTAATAAGTGCTCACCTTCAGGATGATGAAACACCTAGAAAATTTAAATTTGAAGAGAAGGGAAGAGAAGAGAAGGAATTGGGTGTTTTCTAGATTTGGAAATTGAGCCAATGTGTGTATGAAAAAGAAAAGGCCACTAGATGCTAATTGGTTTAGAAAATGATCTAGTGTGCATATAGGAAGAATCAAAGAGTAATTCAAAGATGACTATTAGTATTCCATCTGATTTTATGAATTTATAAATTATGAATATAAATTGATACATTGATCTACGATGATTTGGTTTATGATCTAACCTAGTTTTTCTTGATAGGATGCCAAAATAAAACTACAAGTTTCATTTCATGGGAAAGTTGCTAATGAAGTATGATTCAATTTTATTAAAATTCCTTATGGTGATTCTCATTGAAACTTATGTGTTATGATGTAGGAAAGCATGGAAAATTTCTAGTTTTGGCGGTGGGAGCTGTCTACAAGACTGATAGAAACAACAACAGAAGAATTAAAGCATGCAACTATGTGTTGTAAAAAGAGTTCAGGAATGGGGCCATTATAGGACACTGGTTTACAATAATGTCCATTGATTTACGTAAAGCATGTTATGGCCGATATGATAGTTTTGAGGCGGGGATATGCCTTTCATTTGTGACCCTTATAATGCATGGAAACCTTGCCAAAGAATGAAATGCTTGGGGGACTAGTAAGTAGATAAGGAGATGCCCAGTCCTGGAAGGTGAGTGATGGCATAGATGGGGGGTGACCAGATTACTCACGAGACTAGGAAGCAAAGAAGGGAAATCCAGGAAATGAATTATTTTTTTAATTAGCATACCTAATTGGAAATCAAAGATGCATTGGGGGTATGTCTGGATGGGAACGTATCAACCATTGGTTGAACCTCTCATTCCTGTAAATAATTGTAATTACTTAATGACTCAGAGAAGGGATATGGATTCCACTTGCTGGGGGAGGGAGATTGCTTAAGGAATTGGAAAAATTAAATACACCAACAATGGGTTTGTTGAGAATATTAAATGAACTAATTGTGCATTAAAATAACTGAAAAGAGAAGGGAAATCTTAGGTGTCCTTATTCTCCAACAACAAGTAAGAAAAGGAAAAAGACAGACAGTTGGTCTATTAGGGGAATGAAAAGAAGTCAACAAGGGGAAGGAACACACTATCCTACTAACATAATCTCATTCTCTCATGTATGTGTAGTTTAAGAACATATCAAGAGCACTAATGAAACTTCCTTTGATGTGTGGGTCTCTTCTCCTAAAAGTGACCTAAGAGTTATTTGTTGTATGGTATTCCTAGTAAGGATGTTAGTTCTATATGTAAATCCTGAAATACTGAGTGGGACGTTATGTAGCTAGTTGATGAAGGTTTATGACCTTGTACCAACCCGTTCTAGCTGAAGAAACTATTTAGTCTTTCTTCGAAAAGAACTCCAACTAAACCACCAAAATCTAGCTCAGGGGTGACCGTGGCAAGTAAGACTTGCCTATAATTGTCTATGGATGGGTGGAGATTCAAAGTCCCACTCTTAGTTAGAAACATTTTGTACTGTATAAGATAAATCATGGTCCAGCTCTTGTAATTAAATGCATAAAATGTGTTCATTATATGGCTACAAGCATATAATGATGTTAATTTAATGCTCAAATGTGTGGTTTATGTCTGTGAATTGAATCAGGAATGAGATTTCCTGCCTATCTATTGAATGTTGATTTCTTGTAAGAATTTTGGGAATTGCATGGTTTTTTATCCAAATTGGATAATTATATATTTTTTTATCCATATCCATGCATTTGGAGTGGAAAAAGTGGAGGAATCAGCTAAGGGGGTCGTCTTTACTAACGAGACCTAGTTTGGAAAAACAAGGTATAAAACCTTCTGGGAGCGTTTTGAGGCATAAAATGAAATTTTTTTAGGGTAAAACTTTTTTTATTTAATATCAAACCTTTGTATGCTATTATACACATAGAGACCTTTCCAGCAATGCAAGAAGCGTGTCAATTGGAGTCTGTATGCAAAACTTATGCCACTCTGAAGTTGAACTTCTTGTTTTCACACCTACTGTTTGGGAGGATGGTAAGTTACTCCCTATTCTTCATGGAAAAGGGTTTATCCACGTATTTTTTATGTGAAAGACTCTAGAAGAGTCTATTTCATAGCTCTATTTAAGAGTTGATATAGTCAAACATAACCACTATTAGGCTATTGGGTTGTGTTATAACCGGGTCACTACGAGGAAGAGGCATTCCATTCTTTCGAGAACATTTTGTTCCATAGTTGAGAAAAAATAGGCAAGAGAGATAGGAGGTAGAGCACACAGAGAGGATAAATGCATGGTAGCAGCCCACAAGCTATAGGTATTACTTCTTTGTACCAACAACCATATTTCTAGACAGAGAAAGAGAGCAAAGAGACCTCGCCTTCCAGGTAGGTTTTTTCCCAAAAGGGTTTCCTAGAGAACATGTATTGTGTCTTGTGTGTGTTTGTGCTTATTTTGTCATTATCTAATTTTATATATATTTTCCATTCGAATGCATGCACTAATTATAGTTAAATCCATAGATCTTAAAGTTTAATAAACTGTAATAGTGTAGAATTTTCAGAGTTTTAATATCATATTATTAGATCTGTTGTGATGAATTGTCCAATGGAATATCCATGGAAGTTTACAGATCAATTTCCTACTCACTTACAAGAGTTTATTTTACTTTTAGTATTATCCCAAGAGACGAGGTAAGATGGGTCTGATTTTTGCCCATTTATTATTAACCTACGAGGCATTCAGATGTCTGAGTTGTTGTGATGAGTTGATAATTACCTAAGGGCCTCTGTAATATTAATGGAACTTGAAGCAAGAGTGCACATCCTAAATCTATATTCTACATAGAAACCCTACCTTAAGTCTAAAAAATACATATATTCCTAAGATGATGTTTGAATTGAGGTTAGGTCCCATTAACATAATTTAGTTATGGGAATGGAAGATGACCATAATTATTGTTGAAATCATTATACTTATAGTGTTATAACCATAACAATTAAATTGCATGAATTTTCATGTGAAATATAGCCTCATGGTGGAGTGATACCATTGTGAAAATATAACATGTATAATGATATGCTATCACACCAAGAATGTGTGATCTAGGGTGTGGGGATAACCCTTGGTCACATGGTGGGCTCGATACTTGACAAGAGGTCCAAAGAGAGGGTTGATAACATGGTTGGTGCATAACTTAATGGTGACGGTTAGAACCCTAGTGATATAGTGTAGTATTGAAGGAATTATCCCTAATGGATAAACCATTGAAGATATAACTAGGGCTCGTAATTGATGGGGAGGAGATAGGGTTCAAAACATATGGCGAAGATTGAGTTACTGAATTGAAAGTCAATGATATGGAAAGGTCTCTTCCCTGGGATGTCAACAAAGGGAGGGGGAAGTTCTTCCTAGATTATAGTTCTTGTTTAACTAGTGCTGAGTATCATCATGAGGCCTCCCCCTTGTGACATCAGCAAGGGGAGGTTGAGGTCTCGCTAGTCATTTGATTTATTGAGTGGCATAAAGACTCTCCGATTTTTTTTTTCTTTACATATAAGGGGTTGAAAGACTACATGATCAATAATCTAGGGTAGAAATGCCCATTGTTTCTCGACAACCATATAACTTCGTGATGCTCACATATATTGTAAATGAATCTCCAACATTCTTAAAAGTGTCCATATTTACCCGTAGTGCTGTCCATCTATCAAAAAGTGATGATGAGTATAAATATGGTTTTTCATAGAGTGAGAAGTTGGGTTATTTTCTTGGAGGATAACACTCAAACTATCATAAATATAGCTCTTCCATGCTTGTATGTGTGGATACCATGCATTCAAATTTTGTAGTTGAGAGTGCCACTATATATTGTGTATTACTCATCCAAATACTCCTCCATATAGGTTAAAAACATACCCAATTGTGTATCTTCTACAATCTATATCTCTTGCCTATTATGGATCAAAAAAGACATATATCGCCAACACTCTATCCAATGCTAGTCTTCTTTGGTAGTATATTCACTTGCAAATAATATAACACATATCTAAGAAATAAATCCATCCACTTGTAATGTATGACCTCTTGTAGCTTACTCTTAACTTTTGGATACTGTACTTGTTTGTGATGCGGATGGATGGTTGTCTTGTTGCCCATTAGTTAGTGATTCCATCTTTTTATAGATTGTAGCAAGGGATACAACTCCTCATCATTGGCTAGGTAGATAACTACTCACCCCTTAAATAATTTAGAATAGTAACATACATTTCTTCCTCCTTGAATCAAGACCTCTCCCATGGCATACCTACTTGCATCTATCTCCATTTCAAATATATTTTGTAAGTTTGGTAATGCAAGAACTAGTGCTTAATAGATTTTTATTTTCACCTCCTTGATTTCATGGATCTCCATATACAGGTATCAGTCCAACCACTGTTATTTTGACAGTCTTGGGTTTCTATTTTCTTGTGTCGCGAACTCGTGAATCCTTCTGTCCAACCAGCCTTTGATTTCTTTCTTAGTTGGATTCCAGTGATACGACATCACACATCTCTTATGCATATTATGGTCCAAGCAATGAAACCATTTGTTTTCTTGTGGGGGGGCCTGACCCAGGTTCAGCGTTAGTTAGCCAAACAAATCCCTACACTACTGGCCCTTTCGGCATAAACCCGTGGAGCGCAGACTGAAGTCTCACCCGAAGCAGTATGGGGGGATGCTGGAACCATGTTTTCGCACCCTTGAGATGGTTGTGATGTCAGTTTATCCTGGCTATACCTGCATGCACACAGGTTTCTTAGCCTCTATTCCACCCTTCAGTACCATTGTGAAAGGATATAATTGGCTTTCGCGCAGCCCTAACCTGGGGCTGATATACTTTTGTGCTGCTAGGGAAGCGAACTGTGATATTTCCCAAATTGCACTAAGTATTTTACTTGTCTTATTACAAATCTTAATTAGCTTCGCGTAAACAGACGTTTTTACTTGTGTTCACTTAACCAACACAATTACATATATTCACGCATCATATAAGCATTATAAGTGAAATTCATACCCAAACATAACCAGATGCATAAATAAGAAATAAAGACGCAAAAATTGTAGAATACTTCTCTTTATTGATACTTTCAGACAATTATATAATCGACCCGCACTGTGCACTCAGCTGCAGGGATCCACGCACTCAGTTGCAGACTTCTAGGTCTCTGTGCATTCAATTGTAGAGTCTCTACCTATGCTATGACCCAAAACTTAGACTTCTACTTCAGAGCTATCTATCATACATGTTAGGTCTTCATTGCTTGATTGATTCTTTTCACTAATTAGAGCTTAGCTTTATTTATACAATCCCATGGTCCATGGACCATGGGTAGATCTTCTATAGCCGAGATTACATTTCCAAAATAAGGGCAGACAATCATATGACTCTTTAACATCTATGCACTCTGCGACCATAAAATGCAGAGTCTTTACATTTGGATTCCAAAATTGAACCAAAATATGGGATTTTAGCATGAAAAATACCCTTGAGAGATCCCGCGCCCAACAGGTACTCCGAAGAGTCAATGGATACCATCACATCCTCCACAATCCCCTTAGGGGTCAGTGTGGAGTGGTCTGCAAGTAGCAGAACTGTTGTGGTCTTTGTCAATGAACCTTGGAGGTTGAGCTTGAGCACGGTTTCCTTGTTCATCACATTAATGGAAGCCCCAAGATCGATCAAAGTGTGTGGGACAATGGTTCCATTAATATGCACATCTACGACAGGGCTTCCAGGGTCCAAATACTTTGGACAAATTACCTGCCCTAGCATTAAGTTAGACAGTTGTCCAATGACATTAATGGTATGGGTATCTCTTCTTCACCTCCCTGGATGCTTGAAGCACTTATCCTTAACCAACTTGTTGTAAAAAGGTACATCTCTAATAGCTTGGTGAAGTGGAATTATGACACATAGGTTTTTCAATTCTCCCAAAAGTTTAATCTTTTCTGGAGTAGGCTGAAGTGGTTGGGTTAATCTCTCACGAAAGGGTGGTTGATTTACTTTAGGCATGCTATCCTCTCTTTCCTCCTCAACCTCCCTAGGTGTAGGTAGAGGTTGGTTGTCTAGGAGTACTCTCCCAGATCTCAGGTTGATTTCCTAAATTTCCACAGCATAAGCTAGATAGGATGTCTCTCCATTGTATACTTGCTATGCCTGTCTATTGTTCGGGTTCGGATTTGGGTAGGCAGCCATATGGGGTTGTTTAGGTGGAGCAAAGTTTAACAACTTTGGTTGAGTAGGTGGTGAAGGCAATAAAGCAAGAGCATTGTGGTATGGGGGCCTCCACCCCTGGGGCGATGCACTCCACTGAGGTTGTGGTAGAGCATATGGTTGAAATGACTAGCTGGCTAGCTGGGAATGATAATGAGGTTCAAAGGACCAAGGAGGAGGTGTAGACTAGGAAGGATGAGTAGGGGGCCCCTAAGAAGGTATGGATGTCATCTAGTTGGGTTGTAATATGCATGGCATGACCCTTGCATGCCCTATTGGTATGTCCTAGGCCCATGAGGTCTCCTTTGGTTTATGTACCAGAGCTATTCAGTTACCCCTTCAGCTCCTTGATATACATATTTTAATCCAAGGAGAGAAGGGCACTTGTCTGTGGAGTGGTTTTCTTCATAAAATGAGTAGATTTCAATAGAATTCAATGGACATTCATTCCTAGGGTGCCTCGTAGTGCATCTAGGATAGAAAATGGCTAAGGCTATGTCTGCTTCCTCCTGTTTTCTCTTAATGTGCATAGTGTCCATCTATAGGGTAAGTTTATGCAGCATCTCACTCTTGAAATCCTCCAGCATGTTTCCAATTTCACCCTTGATGGATGAATTGGAAGAGGATGGACTGACCATAGGTTTACTACCCCTACCCTTTTTCCTAGCTACCCTAGAATGGTTTCTAAAGACAATCCTGATATCCTCATAGGGTAACTAGTACATATCCCCTCTGGCTAACAAGTTTAGTGTATTGAGAATATCTTCAATTACTCCTCTAAGAAGGACTAGATTTAGTGACTCAGGGTCAAGTGTGCACTTGGCCCTTTTGTAGCTAAGATGGAATCTTTCTTCATAATCCTATAGGGATTCATCATGCCCTAAGTTCATCCTAAAAATTTCCTCTTTAGTGTCTTTGGACCTACAGTAGTCTTGATACTTGTTGTTGAAGGCTTGTTGCATCTGAGCCCAAGTTGTGATGTTATCTCCAGGTAAACCCATGAACCAGCACAAAGCTACATCCTTGAGAGTGGATGGAAATAGTTTCAACTTTTGCTCATCATTGGTGTAGTCATAGGTTCGACATATGACAACAAACTCAAATAAGAAAGTGTCTGGATCTTCTGAGGTTAGGCCATGGAAATGAGAAAGGGCAAAGGGGATTATATTTTTCATCTTAGTATCCCCATTGGTTTCCCTAATGGGGAAGTCACCCTCAACTCTTTCCCTATTTCCTCTTCCATTTCTATTTTCAGCCATTGGTTCAATAGGAATGGATTCTCCTTCTTCTTCTTCCCCTGTAGTTTCTTCAAATATGTCTGGTTTCTCACCTAAAGGTTCCTCCAATTCACAACCACCGAAGAAGAGGGAAGGTTGGCTATTTGAAGTAGTGGGGGTATTTGGAAAAAATTTTCCCTAAGTTATCCCTATTCCTACAAGGCATGAAAAAAATGTTTTTGTTGTGTTTTGTGTTTTTTCAAACTTTGAAAGTAATTGCAGAATTGAAATTGTAGACTGAATGAAAACTACTAATTGAATGAAAAATTAACTACTTGATTAAAATCTTACTTGCAGAATGGAAAGGAAAGCAAAGAATGCAGAATGGAAAAGGAAGAAAACTAAATTACTTTTGCAGAAATGAAACTACTAGTAGAATATTAGAAACAAGAAATGGAAGAAAGAAAGCAGTAATCACATATTACTGAGACACCTCCCAAGCAATGGTGCCAAAAATTGATGAGTACCAGTATTGCAACAAGAATGTTGCAACTCCTGGGGCTGCCAGCTTTACTTTGTCAACCTGGGGTTTGTACAGACTTGGAGGTGACAATGTTATATACACAAGTAAAAGTGATGGTTTTTCCTTTTGTCATTATTCAGCTGGCTAGAGACCACTAGGGTTTTCAAGCCAGACTTCTATGGATTCAAAAGAAGCTTTTATCACTGATGAAAGAAAGAGAAATCTACTCTGGGAGAAAGCTTGTCTACTGCAATAAGGAAAAGGACTGAAATCCAATGCTAAAACACACACCATTTCCTAACTAACTGCTAAGAAACTATGCTTTACAAGAATTCCAAGATAAAATTTATGAAATGCTACTATCCCAAGCATGAAAGTTCAAAACATCAAACATCACTACTGTGCATGTAAAGGAGAAATAAATCTGTTTTTTTATTTTTATTCTTTTTATGGAAAAACAAGTGTGAAAGCTAATCTCTTTTGGCGATGTGGCAGGTGGCTTAGGGATGTTGATGGATGGTTGGAAGCATTGGGAGACCCTTAGGTGACCTTGTGTGGCTTCCTAGAGGTTTTCCCTCAATTTGGCCTCAAAATAGGCCACTACAGGAAAACCTATAGGATGTCCTAAAACCTATAGGATTCCCTGTATTTCTACAGGATACAGCCGAGAGAAAAACGATCGGTGCTGGAGGTGATGGAAGGTGTAGGGAAGTTTTTTGGTGGATGGAATGGAGTGAGAAAATTCCTAGGGTCACTCAGAACTCAAAACCAAGGTTGGGAGATGGTTGGATTTGCTCAACATGCTTGGAGAAGTTTCCATGTAAAATGATGAAATTGATGAAGGTCTTAGTGAAAGCAAGGAATGATTATGGATGGATGAAGTTGGAAGGAGGTTTCTTGCTATGAAATCTTTCTCTACTTCTGAAACACCTGCACTACATCAAAAAATGATATTTTCCCAAAAATAATGTTAACAAGAAGAGTTGCAATGAGCTAGAAAAATTGAGTTTAATGAGCTAGCTGTCTACTTCATGAATGAGGAAATTTTGCAGAATAAGATGAAGTCATTAATGAGATCCACTGTGAGACTGGAATTGAAGAAATGGTAATTAAATCCTACACTTTCAAATTGATCAAACGCTGTTTCAAGTACAATAAACTCTAAATGCTATGAGAATGTAGAAATCTGTCTTTTTGGGGTCGCATAGGGGTCCTTTCCTCAAATAATGATCCATGAAGGAGGAAGTGAGGCCAAGAAACCTATTTACATATTTTTGGTGTTCCTTTTATCCCTTCTAACCTATTGCTAAAGTAAAGCACAAATCGAAGCAAGCTAATAAACAAACTAATCAAATCTACACTACTTGCAATGAAATACTTCTAAGGACAATTTAACCATGAATCTATGAAACTAATCTAAGCATACAGATACAAGAAGAGGAGCCTTTGCTTCTAGGGTTGGGCCCTGACCCAAGAGCTTTAGCCTTCTGATTTAGCTCAGTATTGGATCATGAAAAATCTCATTCTCATTATCAAAATAGAAGATTACATAGCAATGTCTTCCACAAGTTTGGAGCTCCAAAATAACTAGTGTTTTTACAACAAAAATTTGAATCCTAATGAGGCTCTGGGCCTCTTTATTTATCAACTGAAGTCTCCAATGACTTACTTAAATCTAGGGAGGCTCGCCTCGCAAACTCGAGATGAACTAACTCTTTGACTATCAATTTCTCGACTGCCTTTTCATCTTCATGACTTGGCTACTTGTACTATGAGCTAGCGTGATTGGTGGAGGAATATTTGAATGAGGGAGGAGTAAATGAGGATGATTTTCCTCCTAAAATCTCTTTTCCTTGTCCCATTTGATTTTCAGCCTTTAATCTTGGAAAAATTCCCTAATTTTCTCTCACAAACCTGCATTTAATGCACATTAGTCCACTAGGCATAATATCTCACTTTGACTCATCTCATTAAACAAAATATAATCAAAACATGTAATAAGTTGTGAGAAGATTTTATTTGACTAATCTAGGATGTGAATGAAGGTCCATATAGTTACCCAATTATGAGGCTCATCATCACCCCCCTACTAAAATTGTTGCTCATCCTCTTAGCAACTCAACCAATATCCATGTCTTTCATAGCTCTAGTGGCTTCCCTGACATCCCATGCTTCTACAGTGGGTTCTTCTTCTTGTGCATAAAATCTTTCCTTCCTTTCTATCTCCTAGCACTGCTTTCTTTCTTCCTCTTCCTCGCTTCCTTCTAACATCCCCAAGAGCAATGGTGGACTGAGTCTCAAGCCAATCCAATTGACTCTGAGCCTTTGGAGGGTTTGTTTGTACATGGGTGTCCCTTTCAGTGCTTCTCTCATCCTTTGAGGAGAATGGTACTCTCTAATTTTCAAACTGTAAGGCAAAGTATTCCATCTCCTTTGGCAAGATTGCATGATGTCATCCCCTAACAGTTTGAACATGTCTTCAAAATGTGTAATTTCTTTCTCTTGGGCAACAAGATACTTGGGTGCAATTTGAGGATAATTTTCAATTAAATTATGTGTGCTAATGACAACCATTAGATTGGACTGCTCAGCTTTTATCATGAGAGGCTTTGTTTATTCCCTTGCAAATATCCTCTTCATTTCTGTAGCCCTTGCTTCCTCATGGTTCATCCATGATGCCAAAGCCATCAACTGTAAATCCCCTAGCTTTGCATTAGGGTCCCATACATTCATATCTATTAAGGCCATGTTATGAAAGTAGAACTCAGACATCTTAGCCCTATCTTCCAATGTGATTTTATCACAAAGATCAATGAACTATCTATAATCCTAGAATGGCATAGTGCCTCTCTGTGCTAGGGTCTTGATTTGGAACTACAACCATTGTTCCTTAAGGTATAATGCATAGGACTTAGCTGGAATCCTACATTGGATTGCTTCCAAAGATAGACTGGCCATGGATGCCAATTGATTCTCTCTTTCTTGCAGTTGTCCTTTCAACCATGCATTTTCTGCCTCCAATTAAGTTTTCATTATGGCCTCTCTGTCCCTCAAGCTACCTAGTTCTCCACCCATCTCTTTGAGCTTCTCCTCATGTTACCAATGTCCTCCACTCCCTTGGACTTGGAAATATTCATCCATCTATGTGTTTCGGCTCTTTCTTTCTCAAGCTCAAAAATTGTGGAATGACCTTGCCCCCTTCAATAAATCTGTAATAGGAGTCAAGGTTAGTTTGAGGACTAGGTTCCCTTAGCTCTAGGTCCTCTCTCTCTGTTTCTTGTTGCATACTTCCTTCCTTATGCAATTTCTGGGTTTCTTGTAGGTTTAGCATAGTTTCCTGTAGGACTACCTCCACTTCCTATATTTCCTAATGTGTATCCTGTAGAATGTCTTTTCCTTTGGACGACGTAGATCTAGTCACAAGCCTTCTCTCGTAAGTGATAGGAGACTTAGTGGAGGTTCATTCTGAGTTTCCTTCTCCTTGATTTTTTGTAAGAGGATCCATCTTAACCTGCTGTTTAGGTGAGTCCTCAATAACAATGTGAACCTTGGTTGATGTTTTAGGTTTTCGCTGCATTATCCTTGTACTTTTTCTTGCTCGGAAGTATAAGAGGGTTTTCCTATGTCTTTTGCCTTTTTGTTTGATAGGGGTGATAAGGGAAGTGAGGGAAGCCATTGCCTCTTTATCAGTTGGTTCTAGAGACACCCTGGGTGACTCCTCCTTATCCTATGCCTCCTCTTTTCCATAGCCCTTTTCACCTTTTTCCTTCTCCTCTTCTTCTCCCTCTAGATCCTCATCTTGATTATCAGTTTCCTCCTTGACATCTTCCTTTGTTTCTTCATCACTTCCCTTCTCTTTATCTTCCACTTCCTCCTCATCTATTTCCTCTTCATCCTTCTCTTCTTCTTCTTCATCTATTTCAGTCTCTTCTTCATCGTTTTCACTGACAATAGGGCTTCTATCATATGTGAGGTCCTTGATATCCACCTCTGTTGGCATGTCTCTAAAAATTGCCCAAGTGATAGGAATTCTAAGGTTTTGGAGGACATCTTTTATGATGATTCTAATTAACCCATCGTGGGCTAGCTGTTGGTAGTTTCCTTCCTACACCTACATTCTTGTATCTATCGGTGATTGCAGAAGGAAGTATGGTATGTTGAGCCTGTGGTGAGGAGGTGTTTCTGCTCCAAACCTCAATTCTTCAAGAAGCCTGAAGTGATATCCATATACCACAGTATGCCTACCTTCACATGATATGTATTTTATAAGATGGTAGCTTACCTCATTCCAGAGGTATGATAGGATTTCTCTCCTCACTCCATTTTTGTCTTCAATGGGATCCTCTCCCTCTAGAAAGAATTTCTTCTTTGTAGTTTGGCTATCTCCCTTGTCTTCCTTTCTCCAAGGCACTCCTAAGGGAAGTGTGGTAATTCTACTTATGAGTTCAGGGGTGAGCTCTATGGATAGGCCTCTCACCACAATAGTGGTATGGGTCCTGATCCATGGAATGAGGGAGAGAGCAAAATCTCTGGCTACTTCATCATCATACCCCCTCAATTTCTCAAAGTACCCCATCCAATTATGCCTTGTGAATATTTCTAGCACATGAGGGTGTTGGTGAATCCTTACAGTGTTAATTGGCTACCTTCTATTAAACCTCCCTATCATTTTGTCACGTGAATTTGAGGAGCAAAGATACAAAATTTTAATGGAGGAAATGGGACCAAAATTTATGTGGATACAATTCCCTTATACAGCGATTAATTCATCAAACTAGGAGATATTTTTGTTCTTTTTACTTCAAAAATTGGAAATAAATGTAGATTCTACCTCCTCATAGTGCTTGTTGTAGCCAACACCTATGTTCCCCCTCTGAAATTTCTCTCTAGCAATCCTATAGACTCCCTGAATGTATCCTGTAGGATTCTTGTGTGATCCTGTAGGATCGTGTAGGAAGTCATGCATAGGAAAAACTAAATTTTTCCTCTCTTGTAGGTTTCTTGGGGACGAGAGTGACTTTGCTAGAGTGAGCCTCATGAAGATGAATGCACTAGTGCATGGGGATCAATGTTTATTTCCTCTTATGGTCGAGTTGAGTGAGGTGGTTTGCTAGTAGCTGAGGTACGAATTATTATTTTTGGACCGTTGGTCCCCACTACCACATCATCGTTCCTTTCACCTCATAATCAACTCCAACTTCAAGCATCTGTAGTCTTAACTGCTTTCGACCTCATCCTCCTTTTCTTTGACTTGATTGCTGCCATCTGTGTGAGGACTAACTGGTTTGTCCTCGCTAACTGAACAAAGGTGGCCAAGTTAACTGGCCACCTTTCACTTATAAACCAACTCCTTCACAACCTTTACATATTTTAATTACATTATGCGAATGAGAGAGTGGAGCGAGATACTTACCTGTGGTAACAATACCTTGCTACAGTTTGTTGAAGAAATGAGGTTTTTGTTGTATGTTAGCTGCATGTGATCTCTCCTTATTTTTTATTTTATTGTCCTTTGATGATTTCTTTAATGTGCAAGTGCCTAGAGTTGAAGACGATGATGTTGCTGCTGCTCTGGATCTTCTTCTACTCTTGGATCTCCATGCTGGAAACTTGCTGCAACTTACGATTTTTATTCTGTGGGATAGGCTGCTACAGGATTTCCTACAGGATGTCCTGTAGCTGCTTCTCCCTCAAAAGTTTTAATCATTTCTACTGCTGGGACTTGAGGATGATGGACATGGATAGAGAGGAGGTCTAGGGCTGTGTGAATAATGAGAAATAACCCTTCAGGTGTTGTTCCCCTTTGCTCTCTATCTCATACTTTTCTCTATGTTTTCTTGAAGACTCTAAATTTTTTGAAAACTGATTTTTTTAATGATGAATGTAGGGGTGATCAACGTGGAGAGAGGTATGGCAATGAAGTGGTGATATAGGAATTTTATTTTTTGACATGTGTATGTAATTTCCTTGCCCTATGGTTACTTCCTTTAGGATTCCCAAGCCAATGTAATTCCTACAGGATCATCCTGTAGGTTTTCAAGGGATCCTATAGGTTTGCAGGGAATCCTATAGAAAACACAGTACCCTTGCAAATTGAGGCAAATGAGTGAAGAAAATGAAAGGAATGGTGGAATGATGAAGGATAATGAATGGAGAAATAAAAATATGAGTGGAATAGGTCCCTTTTGATTCTACTTTTCTCTCTAATATTCCTCCTGCTAACCTGCAAACAATTTTTCATGATGTTTTTCTTTTTTCTTTTTTTTTTTATTTACTTATTTTGAAAACAACTAGTCTACCTCCAAGAGGTTTTCATCCTAGTTGCTTGCCCTGGGCACCTCAAGAGAGGTTTTCACCTAGAGATCTCTCTTTTTTTTTTTTTTTGACACCATTGGGCTGCCCCAAGAGGTTTTCAACCCAATAGTGGGACTCAGGAGCCTCATGGAGGTTTTCACCTAAGTCTCCTTACCTTTTTCTTTCTCAGTGACTTGATGAGGCAAGAGCTAATGCTTGCTCCACCACCATCACTATTTTATTGATACCATCAATTAACTCTTGCTTTGACAATGGCTTTTTGTAAACTTTCTATATATGCCCATTAGCAAGCAAAGGAATGGCCTCTGCATCTATGGTTCTGATCTACATTGAACCGTTATCATGACATCTCTCTAAAACATAAGGCCCAAACCATCTTTTCCTTAACTTTCCCTTAAAGTCTTTATACTTGGAATCATATAAAAAATCCCAATCACCTTCTTGAAATTTCTTATCCTTGATGTTCTTATCATGCTAGATATTCCTTTGAATTTGAGTTACCTTTGTGTGTAGGAGGGCTTGCATTCTGAACTCATCTAACCCATTCAACTAGAGAAATATCTCTTTTTTTGCACCGCTTAGATATAGATCTAGTTGCGCTACCATGCTCAATGTATTTTACTCAAACTTAATGGATAGCAGGGCCTTTTTCCGATAGACCAGCTCATAGGGTGTGAATCCAGTGGTGGTCTTCCAGGTGGTATTATAGGCGCAGGTGACCTCATCTAGTCTATCTTCCCAATCTTTTCTGCTGTTGCTAACCACTTTGGTAAATATTCCCTCTAGTGCTCTGTTGGTCACATCCACTTGCCCATTAGCTTGTGGGTGATAATGAGTGGAGGTTCCACGCTTGACATTGTGCTAGCTTAACAGGTCTTCAATCATGTTGGAGGTAAATTGACTGCCTTGATCAGTGACCAGTTCTCTAGGGTACCCAAACTTGTAAAATGCATTCTCCCTTCAGAACTCAACCACCTTCTCCTCTATTGCTACCTTGATTTCCTTGGTTTCAGCCCACTTAGTCAGATAGTCAGTGCATACAATGATATATTGCTTTTTCTTGGAAGGACGATCAGTAGGTCCAATGAAGTCCATGCCCCACTTATCAAATGGCTCGAAAGTTGTTTGAGGTTGCAGAGGAATTTCATCTCTTGGAGTAGGCTTTCCCATCCTTTGGCACTGATCACACTCAATAGTATATCTTTTCACATCTTGATGAAGAGTGGGCCAATAATAACCAGCTTGTAACACTTTAAATGTTGTCCTCCTTGCTGTAAAGTGACCTCCACAAGACCCATCATTACAGGTCAGAAGGATGTCAAAGACTTCCTCCTCCCTGACACACCTTCTTAGAATTTGATCTGGGCCAAGCTTGAAGAGGTTTCCCCCAATCCAAGTGAAGGGAGTGCTCTTCCTCACAATCTTGCTTTTCTCTTTTGAGGAAAAATTCGGTGGGAATTGTGCAAATACCAAATAGTTTGCTATGTCAGCAAACCATGGAGAGAGAACTGAAATGGCGAATAAGTGCTCATCCGGTAACTGATCATCAACCATTACCTCCTCACCCGAGGTCAAAGTTAATCTAGACAAAAAATCTACAACAACATTTTCCTTGCCAAGCTTATCAACAATAGTTAGATCACACTGTTGTAATAAAAGTAACCATCTAATAATCTGGGCATTCACATCAGTTTTATTCATTAAATATTTCATTGCAGCATGGTTAGTATGTACAAATGTTTGATAGCATGTAATATAATGCCTAAATTTTTTCAATGAATGCACAACAACCAGGAGCTCCTTTTCGGTCACTATGTAGTTAATCTCGGCCTTTGACACATTCTTACTGATAAAGTAAATGGCATAAGGCAATTTTTCATCTATCTGGCCTAGGATTTCTCCTATGGCTTTGTGCGAGGCATTAGCATGTATATCAAAAGGAAGGGCCCAATTTGGGCCTCGAAGAATTGATGCAATGGTTAACTTGTCCTTTAGGGTGTCCAGGGCCTCTTGAAAACCTTTTGACCATATAAACTCAGAGTCTTTGGCGAAACACCCAAATAAAGGAGAAGCCAACTTGCTGAAGTCTTTTATAAACCTTTGGTAGTATCCAATTAACCCTAGGAAACTTCTGACATCTCTCTACTTTTGAGGAGGTGGGACCCTTTGGATGATAGTTATTTTGTTTGTGTCCACCTGTAGTCCTTGCTAAGATATTGAATGACCTAGCATAGTCCCTGAAGTCATCAAGAATTCACATTTTTCGAGACTCGGAGATAGGTTCATCTCAATGCATTTGTGCAGCACCTTACCTAAGTTGGATAGATCTTCCTAGAAATCACATCCATAAGGTGTAAAATCATCCATATAAATCTCTACCACATCATGGACTAATTCGATAAGGATACTCAGGACTGCTCTTTGGAAAGTGGAAGGAGCATTGCATAGGCCAAAAGGAAGGACCCTATAGGTGAAAGTACCCCAAGGAAAAGTGAAGTTGGATTTATCCTGGTATTTTGGGGTGATTTGGATTTGATTCTACCCGCTGAATCCATCTAGGAAAGATAAATTTTTTTTCCTTGCTAGGCCATCTAGCACTTGGTCGATGAAAGGTAGAGGGAAATGGTCCTTCTTTGTGGCTTTGTTTAACTCCCTGTAATCAACACAAATCCTCCACTTACCATTTTTCTTTGGAACCAACACCAAATGAGATACCCACTCACTGTCTGAGATAGGGTAAATGAATCCTTCATCTAGTAGCTTTTGCAGTTCTTATTTGACTATATCTTCAAAAGCTGGATTCATCCTCATTTGGGGTTGCCGCACTGGCTTGAAATCTTCTTTGATATAAATGTGGTGAGTGCACAACAAGGGGTGCACTCCATTCATTTCTTTGTAACTCCAAGCAAAGGCATCCAGATGTTCCTTTAGCAAGTTGCACAACTTTTATTCTTGTTGAACAAAAAGAGATGGGTTGATTTTCAAAGTTCTCTTGGGCCCGAATTCTATGGTTTTGACATGGATAGCGTTGGAATTGACTAAGAATAGATTAATTTGATGGTTGTTCTAGTTTTCCTTTACTACTTCTTCTAAGGAAAATGTATTGGGAGTTGGACTTTGGAGTATCTTCTCAATCAAATCATATTCATCCTGTTGTCCCCCTCCCATAGTTGTTTCTAAGGTATAGAGTTGGCCAGAATAAACTTCATCTTCCTCCTCCTCTTCCAACCACAAAGGTAAGTCATGTTCTAGAGATGGCTGAGCAGGAGGGTATAGGACTAACTCTTGGACATATGCCCATGTTTTATGGTTGATGGTTCAATATCTTCTTGTGACTGAGCATGGGTATGCCTGCCTTGGGAATGTTATTAGGGCATATGAGACTTTAGCTCTAGTGTCTCCTGATCTGAATTCTTGGATTTTTCTCCTCACTTCTATTTTGAATTCTGAGTTTTTTTGTAATGTATTTTGGCCAACAACTTCTCTTATGACCTCATACATTATGGGGTATCTATTATTAGCCTATTTTGGTCCCTAGAATTAGTGCCTCTAAGACATCATGTCGATTAACATTTTTCCTAGGTGTTAGACCTTATTTTTCTAGTCATGACACCCAGTCACATGGATGATGACCTTATGAAAGTGACTAGAATATTCTAGTTGCTGGAAGCCTAACCTTATGAGAGAAACTACAACCCTTTTCTCCCTATTCTGTGCCTATGACTGGGGAATATTTCTAGAGTCTCGTACTTCCTAGGAGATTAGTTTGACACATCACTTATTCAAGTTGGTCAGTACTTATCATTGAGAAGCGTCCATAAATGCTCATCATCTTGAGCATCCACATTCATTCTCCTAGGAGATCCCTTCATCATATTTATACTAGACCATTTGAGAGGGTCAAGCTAGCCAGAAAGAGTTTAGAGTATTTGAGATGTAGATTTTATGCTTTAGCATCAGATTTATGTTGAGAGAGACAAATTTTGAGAGGTCTATGCTACTAGAGTCAATATTGTGCCTATTGTAGTGGGGATACTCTGTTGGATTTTAGAGAGGTGACCTGGGCAGAGGTATATTTATACTTTTATCTTGGATTAATAAAAATTAATGTTCTTTCCCTATATTTACATGTTTGCAACAATAATGTTCAATATTTCTATGAGGTTTTGAGCTAATTATATTCTAAGGAAGTTCACTTGTTGTCCTTGAGTGTTTGCGGTTGTGTACAGGTGTTGAGATCGAGTGTGGACAAGGAAGATAATTTGAGTGGAGTCTTAGGGTTTTACAATGAACTCAAAACCATTCACCAACCTACGAGGAAGCCAAGTTCATGGTTTTTATTTATAGAATCTAGAACTATTTGTATGATTCATGTGTGAGCATTGGATCGGGATTGATCTATCTATCTAGTAGACATTTTCCATTTTGTTGTCCGGTGATCTTATTCGGGCACAAGATCATTGAGTAATAACTCCTTGCATGTAAAATTCATTGCAACATAATCTTATAAGAAATACATATATTATACAAAGTGAGAAAATCTATGTGTTTATTGATAAAAGGGTACACATTGTAGAGTTACCAGTTCCTATAAAAATTTGGATGAAGTAACTATTATAATATTCAATAGAATATGTAATTATAATTTCCATCTAGCCTTAACAATTTGAACCATCTATCTAACAACTCAAGCCAGTGATACTGTAAACCAATAAAAGAATTCTTTATACTCTGATAGAAAAACAATAATATTTAAAAAAATGGTGGTTCAATAGGGTCTTTACAATAAATTAATTTTTTGGAGTAGGTGCATCACTCCATGCCATAATAGTGAGTAGCACAATATTCCAATGGAGGATGAATCGCGAAGCTAGCAAATAGCCAAGGAAGGTGGAAACTTGACAATCCTATTATGTGGACCCCAGAGCTAGTGCGAAGGTTGGAAGCATCAGAGGATAAGATCACTCGCGTTGTCGATCATTGGCTTGATCGCATCATAGGAGGATTTATTATTGAATTTGCGGTTGACACCTTAGTCAACTATAGTGAGGCAGAGCGATGCTTTTTCAAAGGACCGTGAGGTAAGTATGTAAAATCTTTGAATACTTGGATTAAGATATTGTTGTGTGAAAAATAGTTTATGCATCTACCTTGATGTTTGGGACTACGTGGAGTGGAAGATTTGACAGAAACGAAGGAAATAAGGGTCGAGAGCCTAGTCCCTTGATTTCACTTCCATGAGGGGACGAACAAGGGACCGTGAAGGTGTAGAAAATCTGTGATAGGTTAACCCAATAATGCAATATAAATCAAAGCAGAATACTATAACCTACTTCTATTATCAATTTGCGAAAGCTTAAAGATCGAGATGACCAATATAACCAGAAGAAGAAGAACCAATGGCAGATTACACATGAAAATACTTTGGGGAAAGTCTCAGATAAAACCCCACACTATTGTATTATCATACATGGTGGAAATTCATAGGAATTATACAAAGCCTTAGCTCTCATAGCTAGCCAGCTCTCAGTACAATCCTCATAGATGCTCATAGGCAGTCTTGGCTTCTCTCCAGCCTTCCTCTCTGCCCTCCAAGCTCCTATTTCCTTGCATTGTTCCTTGTGGATGATTAGCCTATTACGAAGTGGAAAACCAGCCTTCAAAATTGTGCAATCCTCAAGGATGAATCCTTGACTACATGCATGAGTTTTCTCCATGAGAAAACACTTGCAACTGATAGTACACTGTCCTTGAACATTAATCTCAACTAGGTCTTTCTCAAAATAGGCATGCAAGAGTTTCTGATGAGGGAATCTTCAGTTAACTGGAGTAGCACTAGTTGAGTGCATTAATGCATCAACTGACTGTTAACTCACTATTAGTTCCTCAAACAATTTGGAACTAATTTAACTGGAATTAACTCAATAAACTGAGTTAACTAATTACAACTCAAATATAACTCAATCTTATCTCCTTAGTTGAAGGGATAACTCTTGCATGACTTCAGAACGACTTCTAACTTGAATTTCTCCAACTAATTAATTTAAAATTAATAAATTAATTATTTCCAACTAGCTGTTAAGACTAAAATCGATTTTAATTAACAATTTAATTCAAGGACAACTTAAATTGGAATATTCTTCTAGGTCTCTCCACGAAGTGCTATTCAGTTGATAAGACAAGGATTTCCGCGAATACCACCTCTTCCCACACCACCTCCATCTTCACCACCATCGCCTCCAACTTCACCCGTACCACCTCCACCTCCACCATGATTTAGTATGGCGAATACAGTGAAGTTTCCTTTGTTCAATGCCCTGGGAAATGAGGACCCAGACCATTTCTAGTTCGTTGAAAGGGCTGTATGGGAAGCTCAAGGTGTTATAGATGACCATATAAAGAAGGAAAAAATGGTTAGAGCTCTGTAAGATCACGTGCTAGGCTGGTATATTAAGTGCTCCACTGATAACCCGAATGCTAGAGTAGTGGACATCCAAGCAACACTGAATAGGGAATTTAGCAGGCCTAAGTCTGAAGCACAATTGATTGTGGGATTCAAAGAGATCACGATGCTACCAGGCGAGACGCCTTGGGAACTAGATCAAAGGCTGAAATATATGATCCACGAAGCCAACATGAATTTAATAAATGGACAACATTGTGAGTGGTTTGTGGCTTTGCTACTACCACACTTAAGGAGTGCGTTGTCACAGCAAAAGATAACAACTCAGACAGAGGCCTTGGAGATTTCCATGAGACTATATGAGACTCTGATGCAAGAACCTAATCTAGGAGTTTAGCAGATCCACGCGCAGCTGAAGAATCTGTGCCTTGAGATGCAAAGCTTGAAGCAATATAGGATGGTTTGTCCAGAGTTATGCGAAGAGGTATGGTGTTTGAAATGCAAGAGTCAGGGTCATGACAAAGACCACTACACAGTCTTTACAAATTACCTTGTAGGAGGAGGATCGATGCCTTAAGGTCAGAAGCTCAAGCAAGAACTAACGTGGTGCCTGCTTTATGGTGTGTTATCTGTCAGGTAGCTAAAAAACATGCCACAAATAACTACCATTTATTACAGAAGTATGTGAAAACACCGCAATAGTTGTTCTACAACTTTTGTAGGTCAATAGGACATGATGAGCATACTTGTAGGAGCTATGAATTGATGATGGATAGAACTCCCACCTATAGGGTTCAAGCCGAAACGTGGACCCTTAACCAGAATGCAAGGATGGCACGGACAGGATTTCAGTGGCACGGACGAGGTCGTGGTGGAGGACCTAGTAGAGGTTGTGGATAGTTGATTTTCTACAATTGTGGAGGGCTAGGACACTATGCCCACGACTGCACTAATCCAACGCACTCGTCGTGCAAGTATTACACATTGTTTGTTCATGAAATAGAAGATTGTCCTACACTGATAGCTAGGACACGTGAAAAAAGGAGCGCTACCACCTCCCTCGACTAAGAACCTGTAGATGATGAGGTCTGAGCCACGTGAGGAAGATCCGAACATAAATATAGTGCTCTGAAGTGGAATCGCGACAGAGGATGACAAGGGGAAATAGCCAAAAGATAGTACACGGGTTCGTAAAGCCTTAGCAAAAGAGGCTGAGTTTGATTTGGAGCGTGCTCATGAAGCATTCATGGAAGCTAAGAAGAGCTTCGATGAGGCCTCCACTTCAAGAAGCAAGGATAAACCGGAGTCGGTGATGGACCCCTCTATGATCACAACTTTCCTGGAAACCTCTATGATGTTACTACATGACTATAAGGCTGTGAAAGGGTTACAAGAACTCATAAATAGATATGATGGGATTGTGCCAGGTTAACCACCCATAATCTACAAGATTGGAAAGCATAAGACAAGGACGGGGTGTGAAATGAGACTCACCACGCAGATTGGAGAATACGAAATGGATGAAGTCATTATGGATTTGGGATCAGATGCGAATGTTCTACCGAAACAGACATGGGAGCGAATGGGGAGACCTGCGATTCAATGGTCTCCGATTTAGCTGAGGATGGAAAATTAGTAGAAAATCATACCAAATGGGCAGCTACAGGGAGTGACCATGGATATTGAGGGAGTGAGCGCGCTAGTAGACTTTGAAGTAATAGAGATTGTTGATGAAAGCAATCCCTACCCTATGCTCCTGGGAATTGACTGGGCTACTGATATGAACGGGGTAATCAATTTGAAGAAGCGAAAGATGATCTTTGAGAAGAAGCCATTGCACATAATAATACCCCTCGATCCTGCTAAGTGATTGCGCTGTACGGAACCAGTCCGCGATTATGAGAGTGGTGATGATCTGGGTTGCATCTATAAGATAATAGTGTGAGACCAAGACTAGGTGAATCCCACCACGGGTGGACATATTGCATGGGAACGTGAGAGTTCCTGCACTTCGGATTCAGACAAAGAAATAGAATGCTGGAAGAATTGGTTACATAAAGTAACTACACTGAATTGCGACATGATGACCCAGCCGCTGCATTGTGTGTCGTCAGAGGAAATAATTCTACCAACTTATGATGGACTAAATGAGGTAGATACCTTTTTGGATGCATTTGAAAAGGACGTACCTAAAAAGCAACGCTTCTAGGACTTGGATTGGGCATTGTGCGCTATGCCCAAAAGATGGTGGGGTACGCACAAGGGAAGCTTTGATGATTGGCGTGAATGTAGGAGGATGATGCAAACATGGTTTGGAAATCTTAAGATGTGACTAACAGATAAGTACGATTGGTAGAATGATCCACGCATGTATCTGGCCAAATGTACATAGGCCTGTGGAGAAAAGCCTCAACCTCAACAGGTGCACCTGTACTCCATGCTAAAGTACCTAGTCAATAAGCCTGTGTTTGGGGGTGAATCTATAGATGGCTCTTATTATTCCAAGAGTACAATTTTTAAGTGGTTGTGAATCCTAGATGATTAAATGCGAGACTTGACCACCTGTCATGCATTGAGACAGGGGAGGAACCCACTAATATGGAGGAAGTATTACCTGATGCACAACTCTTTGTTGTGCACCTCACGGATGGACATTTCGAGGATATAATACACCTTCTAACAACTTGAACTATGCCGGAAGGATACTCTGTCCAACAAAAGAAAGAATTAGTGGTGTGCGTGACAAACTTCTCTGTCATTGTAGGGAATCTATACAAGATGGAGACTGATGTACCTGAGTTTGAATGAAGGAGCATCCTCGTGGATGCTCATGGGGCACCGTGGGAGGACATTATGCAGGGAGAGAAACCGCGAAGGATATTCTACGTGCAGGGTTGTGGTGGCCAACCCTTCATCAGGATTCAAAAGCATATTGCAAGGAATGTGATGTATGTCAAAGAATAGACAGGCCATCACGGAGGGATGAAATTCCTTTGAATCCACAAGTGATATTGTAGCCTTTCAAAAAGTGGGCAATAGAATTTGTAGGACCTATTTAGCCCCAAGGAAAGACAGGCACAAGGTACATTATCACTGCGATGGAGTACTTGACTTGTTGGGTAGAAGCACAACTGGTGAAGGATTGCACGGGCATGACTGCTGTGAAGTTCCTATTTGAACATGTACTGATGCGATTTGGATGTCTAAAGATCTTGATGAGCAATCGAGGTACGCACTTCCTGAATGATATGACCAATGCACTAACGGAGGAATTTCAAGTGTATCACCAAAAGAGCACACCTTACCACCCATAGGCTAACGGAACAGTGGAGGTGCTCAAAAAAGTGCTCGAAACTGCGTTGACCAAGGTATGCAATGCTCGGCGAAATGATTGGGACCTATGCATACCTGCAGCATTGTGGGATTATCGGATGACATGCAAGAAGATGATAGGACAGACACCCTTTAGGCTGGTTTACGGGGTTGAAGTAGTGATGCCTATGGAATACATCGTGCCTAGTCTGTGCATAGCAACATCACAAGTATGAATTATTGCGGAGCCCTGGAAGAGAGGCTCGCACAATTAGACAAGCTTGAAGAAGAAAGATTTTTTGTTGGATTTCATCAATAGGTCCAAAAGAAGAACACAAAAGCATGGCATGACCGACATATTAAGTTTTGCACCTTTAAGGTGAATGACTTGGTGATGTTCTATGACAATAGGTTTGATAAATTTCCAGGGAAACTCATAATTCATTGAATGGGGCCCTATGTTATTAAGGAGATTATCGACGGTGGCATGGTCCATCTGGTTAAGTTAAATGGAGATCCCTTCCCAGGAAAGGTGAATGGGAGTTGATTGAAGCCATACATAGGTTACGTGGCCATCTGACCAACCGACAGAAGCACATTCTTAGCACTCCAGGCAGCTGAAAGGAAGTGCGGGACTATAAACTACACTGCCCGGGTGTTATAGATCCATTTGGGCACATCAACCCCAACTTATAGATTGATACTATTAGGGCCCATCAACCCCTAATGAAGTTGTTACATGCCCTAAAGAAGTTGAACATTATAATGCCTCGCTTCCCAAGAAGTTCCATCACTGAAAACATCCAAAAACTTCCTCTAAGATGATCAGTGCAGGTAGGCCTTCATTAGGGTGCATTGCAATACAAACCATACACTGTCAGGGTGCTATGCAGTGCACTTGGTCCATCTTTAGCCTGCGTTGGCTGAATTTGAGCAAATTTCCTTAAGGGTTTGAATATTACTTATCCATTGGAAGCCTTTAGAAGTTTCTCAAGGCTAACCACTCCTTTGAGTTCACATTTGGATGAGGAAGGGAGTTAAGGAACATCAATCCCCTATCCCTTATTCCATGGAACTAATTTCTAAATTTAGAAAGGCATTCATTATCACCATTGATGGCATAACCTCCTTCATTCACCTATAAAAGGACCACTCATCTAAGTGATCTGGGGGACAGAAATTGTAGAGAGATGATGTTGGTATGAGTTTTGAGCTGATTGCAAGTATTGTAACAATGTCAAAGTGTCTTGCTTGTTGTGAGGAGAGGATAGGATTGAACTGGAGGAGTGATGCTGAATCAGGAAAATTGGGTTGTAACTCTTCCTTTTACTCATAAAGTATTCAAATCTTTTTCCATATGCTTGTATTGTATTTTGATGCTTTCATATGCTTATCATGTATCTGATTCCATGTTGTTTTCAATCAATAGATCATTATCATATGATTTTATGGGTTCTTGTTTCTGTCTATGTGCAGGTACTTCTCAAGCGGCTTAAGTATGGGAAGGAGCAACAAAATCAGTCAAGGGAGATAAGGAACAAGTGGAAGCTACAAGTAGGTTCTCTCTTCTTTTTTTTATCTATTGTTCATAGAAAAGGTAGATAATACTTTGTACTGTTGTTTCTAGATTGAGCTACTAGTCTAGAGGGTTAGGCGTTTGTCCAAGAACACTAAATTTTCCCAAAACAAATTGGTGACTCCACTGAGGAAACCAAATTATCCATCTTAGTAGCTTATCAGCCTCTTAAGACATTTCTACATACTGTACTTGTGGTCATTGATTGTTTTCAGTCCTCTTTCATTGAAAATTGAGTCAAAACTATGTCAAAATTGCCTTCAGAATTGCTCACTATCATCAGCGTAGTCTAATGAAGGACACAGTGCACTGAAGTGCACTTCCCACATAGATCCAATGTGATTCAACACACTTTCTCTAACTGCTTCTTGCGTTGATCCATTGAGGGTTAGTTTCCTGTCTAGGAACTGAAAGTTTTTGCCAATTTTCTCTTGTTTGAATGAGTTGTTGAATGTCAATGATGTTTTGTCTCTGAAAATAGTTTTTCATATCCTTAATTTGGCCCTACTTAGACTAGGATTGATAAATGTTCATTATGTATTTACTTTGTCATTTTCAATCTATAGCCAAAAGTTAGTTTTAATCAAGTGATATTTAGTGAAAGAAAGTGTCGTAAAATCGTTTTTTCCTTCGAAAGTTGAATTGTTGTCAAATCTTCATTCATGAAAGATTGATTGGTTGATATGTGCATATGATTAGTATTTTCATTGAAAGTGTCATAATTCCTCATTTATTTGAAAACGAAAGCGTCGTAGAGTCTTCCTTTCCTTGAAAAGAAATTGTCGCAAAACCGTCATTTTTATGAGAAGAGTTCGCTGATTGTTTGTGCATTAGTTTCCTTTTCTGAATCATTCACATAAAGGAAAATTGAAAAGAAATACATGGATTTGCATTGAAAAGAGTTTATGTGTGCTAAAAGGAATAGTGTAGGGAATTTGCATTTAGATTGTGCTCTTTACTCTATGATCAAAAGAAATCTGATTGCTCTATCCCTAAGTAGCTAGGATTTTCATTGTTAAACTGAATAGAAAGAATTATTATCATAATAGTTGCATTCCTAGGAATTTCAGAATACATCACGTGGTGAACTTGAAAGGAAAATTCCTAAGCAAGATCAACTTAAAATGAACATTAATTTACCTAATGGTGTAGCTTTTATCCCGTACAGAAATAACTGCATACGAATTCTAAAACACATAAAATAAACAATGCGAGAGCATAACACATAAAACACATATACACAGAGATTTTCCCCTGGATCCCAAAACTGGGACTACCATCTTGATTTTTCATTATGTTCCTTTCAAGTTTACAATACATATTTATACATGCCGAAGCATCTAATACCATGGACCGAAAACCATTGTGTCCAAAAAGATGTGTGAAAATCATGCTCAAAACCATAGGTGGGTACTGCCGGACCCCATAAAGTGGGATTACAGGTACCCCTCAAACCCCCTATGACCCCCCCCTACACAATCAGCGCAACGAAGGGGGGCTCCGACCCCCTCTAACCCCCTGGTTAACTGCGTGGGCTAGTCATGGAAAGAATATAACACAACCCAACATTCTCCCACTTTTTGTTTTCTTTCCACAGGGAGCCACAAGAGATCTTAGTCATTTTTCCAGCCCTGAAATTCCCATTGTTTCTCTACACCAAGAGAACTTCTCAGAGCTCACAGATTTTGTCAACACATTTGTAGTATTCTTCAAGTGTCCACCTTTACCAGCAACACCTTTTTTTCTTCTATCATATCCCTCACAAAGTGATACTGAACATTAATGTGCTTTGTCTTTGAATGATATGCAAGTTTCTTTGCCAAGAAAATTGCACTTTGGCTGTCACAGTCTATCCTTATAGCTCCCTGTACTAACCCTATACTTGAGCACAATCTCTACAACCAAACTGCTTCCTTGTTTGCATGAGTGACTACCATGTATTCTGCCTCTGTAGTGGATAGTGCCACTACAGATTGTTTCTTACTCATCTAACTGACTACACCTCCAAATAGGTTAAACACATACCCACTTGTAGATCTTCTCTGATCCAGATCTCCAGCCCAATTTGCATCAACAAAGCCATGAATATCCAACATTCTATCCAATCCTGGTCTTCCTTGGTAGCACAAACCATAATCACTAGTGCCACGCAAATACTTGAAAACCCACTTCACTGTTGTCCAGTGCTCCTTCCCTGGATTTGACATAAACCTGCTCAATATTCCCACCACATGTGCAATTTCTGGTCTAGTACAGACCATTACATACATCAGGCCACTGACTTCACTTGGATATGGAACATGGGACATGTCCTCTTCCTCTTCTTGTGTCTTGGGACATTGTTCAGTAGATAACCTCACACCTACAGGAATAGGAACCTTCACCGGTTTACTATCCTACATATTAAACCTCTGCATTATTGTCTCGACATACTTCCTCTAGTTTAACCATAGCTTCCTCTTTGTCCAATCTCTTTTAATTTCCATGCCCAAAATATAGTTTGCAGCACCAATATCTTTCATGTCAAATTTGGAGGACAAATGGGTCTTCAAATCCTGGATAATTTCTTTGTCATTTCCAACCAGAAACATATCATCCACATACAAGACCAGATAAATAACACGGTCACCAATTAATTTGAAATACACACAGTGATCTACTTTGCTTCTGGTGAAGCCAAGTCCCCGTATAAATGTATCAAATTTCTAATACCACATCCTTGGTGACTGTTTTAACCGATACAGAGACTTCTTTAACTTGCATACTAGTTCTTTCTTACCCTTCACCGCAAAGCCTTCAAGTTCCTTCATGTAGATCTCCTCTTCCAAATCCTCATGAAGAAATGTTGTCTTCACATCCATTTGTTCTACCTCAAAATCAAAAGCAGCAGCAACAAATAAAAGTAATCTAATAGAATCTACCTTGGCAACACGAGAAAAAATATCACCAAAATAAATTCCTGACACCTAGAAATAACCTTTTGCTACCAACAGAGCTTTGTATTTCTCCACCTTTCATTCTGCATTTGTCTTCTTCTTGAACACCCATTTGCTACCAATGGGTTTCCTTCCAGCCGTCAACTCCACCAGATCCCAAGCCTCATTTTTGTGCAAAGATGCCATTTCATCAACCATGGCCTCTTTCCAGAGTTTGCCATCCTCTGAATCTACTTCTTCCTTCACAGTTCTGGGATCATCGTCAGTAATAGATAAAGAAAAATTTGAACAGAAAGTAGATGGACTATACCTTTCTGGCTGCCTTCTTTCTCGAACTGATCTTCACACACCCAGATTTTATGGCTCTTCATCTTTTGATTCCTCCTTTGTTGTAGAGTCTCATTCTTCCTCCTTAAACTCAAACTCTATCTTCTCAGGTTCCTTTGGTTGGAATTCATGTTTAATAAAATCCTTCACCTCTCTGAACACCACATCTCGACTGTACACAACCTTCCTTGTTACTGGGTTCCAAATCTTATAACCATTTAAACCATCCTTATACCCAATAAAGATGCACTTTTCATATTTACTATCCAACTTGGTTCGTTTCTCCTTTGGAACATGTACATATGCATCACATCCAAATACCCTCAGATGTGAAAGAGAGGGTTTCTTACCAGTCCATACCTCTTGTGGAGTCTTATCCTCCAATGCTGATGAAGGTGATTTGTCGACCAGGTGACATGTTGTCTCCACCGCATCTGCCAGAATTCCTGTCCTAACCCAGCACCACTGAGCATGCTTCTTTCCCTTTCCATCAACGTCTTGTTCATTCTTTCTGCAACTCCATTTTACTGAGGTGTATATGGAGTAGTCTTTTGTCGTGCTATACCACACTTCTTACAGAATTCTTCAAATCCCTTTTTCATGCGGAAAGAGTCGTTAGTGCGGACACAACCGACCTCCCTAGAAGCAAAAGCTTTCTAGTGACAAACAAGACAAATAAAGCTACCTTTCTCTAAACATGCATTGCAAATACAAGTAATCAGGGGATCTTTAACATACCTTTAGTCCAATGCTTTGTAGTAGTCAAGCCTCGCCGATCCCGAAACCTGCATTCACTAACAAGCCAAAAGATTAAATAGCACCTGATAAACTCATAAAACAATACATATTTATCATATAGACCAAGGAGTATATGAAACAAACCATGAATAACAATCTGTTGAGAAAAATAAGTTCATTTGCATTAAAAGGTAACAAAAGGAACCATTACAACCTGAGCCTTGGTGTTGTGCAAGTCCCTCCTAGGGTCCAGCAAGAGTTTTCCTTTACTTTGATCAGCTCACCCACTCTCAAATAAGGCTAGGAAAGGATGGGAATCTCTCCTCTCAAGCTTTACAAGGGAGTCCTAATTCCAGCAGCATCTACCCTTAGGAATGTTCAGCTTTCAACCTCCCCTCCCTCTGGCCCAATGCTTGTATTTATAGTGCTCTAGAGGAAGTTATTCAGGTCCACCATCAATGGGATAAGCCCCTCTTTGGATGGGATAGCTCCCCTCTTGATGGGATAAGTTCCTCTTTGGTAGGGATACATGAACAATCTGGAGGCGCTTCATACACGTCAAACAAGCTTCTAGAAGGCTCTAGAAATGACCACAAGTAACTTTTTTAGAGTGAAACTTGCGCCTTTTGACCTTTACAGGAGTACGCACCCATTGCTTTACATACAGAGCATACAAGTACGCAGGTATTGTGAACTTGGAGTGCGTACACGCAGGTAAGGCTAAGAGAAACTGCGTACCCAGAGATATATAGATTTTTAATGACTTTCTCTCTTTCTTGAAGTTTGACATGGAGAGCAGAGGTATGAGGCTTGCCAAGGAGGATAGTATGACAGTTGATGGAGCCATACTAACTGTAAATAGTCATGGTGACAAATTTTAGTGTAACAGATTGCCCCCTAAAGTGCGAAGCCTGTAGTAGATAAGGGTTTCATATCATCTAGGAAGGGTGAAGTACTTTATCATTTCAAGGATTATCTTGTGGAGAGCCCAGTCGGAACCTGCAAGTATTCAACACAAAATACATATATATGATCATATCATCGCTGAGGTAGGCATTCCCATACTCAGATTGAAAACTTTAACTAATTGACTATCTACTGCTCTGATACAGGAATGATTCCACAGTACATCATAATCATAGACTTTTGTAGACACAATATGGATGCAGCCATCTGTTTATGATTAGTCTACTGTATAATGAATACAAAACTCCTCGCAGCCTGGATGGTGGAAACTAGATCCAGGGTCTTCATTTCTACTTCCCGAATAGGTACGATTCTATCCATGCGAATAAATGAGTTGATGTCGAACATGGTAGAAACCACTTGATTACCAGTCAATGATGTAAACTGTTAACAAGCGTGAGAGAGACCACCAGTGATGTCAATGGTTCTCAAAGTACCCAGTACAATCCATGAGATGTGAATGAATGAGTTGAAGTCGAACATTTCACGGAATCCTTCGATCGAAATTCAATGATGTAAACTGTCGTCAAAGGCGAGAAACCTGCCATTGATGCATGCAGACTTCAAGGTACTGATGATTCCTAGGTCATCTTTCTAGATAATGTGCTGATGTCGATAGAAAGCAACTCGTTGCAGGCAAGCCCACAACACGAAATCATAGATCAAGTTGAAGAAATGTAGCTGTAAGGACTGACTCAGGGATGGTCAAAATGGATGACGAGTATTTTGCAGATGAATGTTTATTGCAGAGACCTCTTGAACACATAACGACACGACAGATGGCTTGGTGACATTTGACCCAAAGTTAATACCCGGCTAAAGACTTTCAATGTGCCTTGATCAACTGTGAGGCAAAGGATTTCCCAACCCAGGTGAATGAAAGTGTCGTGTTCAAGAGTGGTAATAAGGCTTCTTCTGATACAAAGGATAACAAATGGGCTCTTTTTTCTCTCTTTTCCCCCACCATTTCTGGCAAGTACCTCTTTATTTTTTACAAGCTCGAGGAGGATAACATATGCTTGATTATAAGCTCATCCTTCAGATGAGTCCAACTTAGTTTTGATTCGAACCCTAAGAAGGAGTGGTCTGTTCCTGTTTGTAATCGAACAGGTCCTTTACTGTGAAATTTTAACGAGTCCAGTATAGGAGAAACTCAGCGTTTTTCATTTTTAGAGAGTCTGAAAAAACTAAAGAAGACTCCAGGTTGAACTTTTTCGTAAAGTTGTGTCTCCCAAGCCCGAAAAAGTATAAAATAATACTTGAGAGAACCGTTTAGTCTTGCGACCAAGGAGTACTTTCATGATTAGTGCCTCTGACCTGAAAAGTAAAAAGCGATCAAGAGCACGTCGTTTTATTTCCATATCGAGTTTGAAACGACAAAAACCCGGCAATCTTTTCCTGTTTTTACGGTCAGAAAAGAGCTATAAGGGGACTGTCTTTTAATTCCGTTTTAACGAGTGTAAAAGAAACACTCGGCGATCTTTTCATGTTTTAGGAGTCAGAAAAGGGCTTAAAAGATGACTCTGATGTTTTGGTTCGTGAAAAATGATACTTTTCCTTGAAAGTCCTATTGTCCTGCACAAAAACGACACATTACTCATACCTGTTTAAGATAAGCAAAAATGCATTGAGAAATATCCTTCCATGGTGAAAAATAAACAAATTTAGCATTCATTTATCCAAAAAACCTATAAAAAGACCTTTTACCATGTCATTTTTACCATTTTACTGTTGAGGAAGAGAAAAGGGCTTTTGGCAAGAAACTTCCCGTGGACTTTGCGGAGAATCCGACGTCGGAATCGAGTGCCATCTCTTTCAGGTATTTCACGACATCCTCCTCTTTGTTTTCATCCGTTTAGAATTTCATTTTAAGCCCTAGTTTGATTTTTTGAGGGCTTTGGGGTTTTAGGATTCGCCTTTCGGGGTATGCAGGTGCCCAACGGGCGACCTGCGTACCCCGACATTTTCGTTAATGGGAAAATGGCCGGAGTATGTAGCCTACCTTCAGAACAGCTGCGTCCATACGCTCTGTTTCTGAATGTGGGGTGCGTACTCCGCGCAAAGCAATTTCAAAACCCTAAAACTCAAAACCAAACCATCAAATTTTGATTTAATGAATTCTAATGAATGTTTTCTGGTGTGTAGATTGCCCACCATGCTTGATTGGCGTGAAAGAGAACACGAAGATGTCGATTTGGCCACAATAGATCATCAACCCTCCATTGATGCTTTGAAAGCATGCGGTCTCTACAAATACTGGGCCATACCTGGCATGAGGGCCCAGGTGCGATTCTTAGAATGGCTGGTTGAAAGGTGGAACGCCCAGGATCAATGCTTCTACATCGGAGGGCACCAGCTCAAGATAGAGCCCTCAGACATATATTTTCTCACTGGTTTGCCTAATAGGGGCGAGCAACTGACTCTGTCTGGGACTAGGCCGGGTGGCCAATCCCTTGCTAGCCTTCGGCTAGAGTGCTGCAACAATAAGAACCAGGAGAAAGGGATAGAAATCAAATACATATCCCTGCCTGAACTTATGGTAATTGCCTTTACAGTTACCAGACTCTGCGGCGCAGCCGCTTTGCACATTGCCACCGGGTCCCAAATGCGGATGGCGATAGATTACTACCGAGGCACCATTTTCAATTGGTGTGACGCTGTGTTGGCCAATATGAAGGGCCGACTGACTAGGGAAAAGAACGGGCAATTAAAGACCTTTGGGTATGGGCCTCTAGTTGTGAGCTTTGCCCTAGAGAGGGTTCCGATGCCGATCCCACATCATCTCACTGTTCCAGCTGGGCCTCCTCAGGAGCCAAAGTTGATGCGATGGGTTGCGGTGATGGCCCGACATCCTGACGAGGGAGCGGGAGCTGTTCGATTTCTTGCGGGTTACTTTCACTGGTTGGAGGACCAGGTGTTTGCGATTCAGGACTTTCCTTATGCCGGAGTAGATTTTCGCGGTGATCCAGACATGGTTCTTCCACAGGGAGAACAATGGGATGACAGAGGTACTTCATTTTCACAAGTTTTTGAATTATTTACTTTTTTTGTTTGTTTTTATATCGTCTCAAAACTGACAGTGACAAATTTCAAAATGCAGATGTAGGTCCACAGCGTCCGGCCAATCTTCGGCCATTCGAGAGAAGAGTACCAGTTGCACCAGCACCGGCCCCACAGGATGCTGCCACAGAGACCTTAGCCGAGCTGGAACAGGACCTAGAGCGTCTCACGGCGGACATACCAGAGACGACTATAGACGATATTCCTATCCGACTTCAGTGCTATGTGGTCGCAGTCCCTGGACCTTTCAGGAGGTTCCTGTGTAGGGTAGCGCGAGCAGTGGTCTCGTATAGAGAGCACCACCAGTGATTGGCTAGTCACTTTTTGTAGACACATGTGACATTTTTGGTTTTTTGTACTTATCATTTTTGCCGATCATAAGGTGTTTTTCAACCTATGATCGAAGACGATGTATATTTTTGACACACTCCTATCTATATATATATCATTATTACCGGCTTATCTTGTTAAACATGTATGATGAAATGTTTTTTAAATTTACATTTATGATTATCGCAAATGTCTGTCTAACATTCGAGAAGCAATTGCATCTGCTAGTGTATTTAATGACCTTGGAATATGCTGATATTCAATGTAATTAAATTCACGTTCCAAGAGGCGCACTCTCAAAAATAACCTTAATAACACTGGATTTCTAATGGCATATACCCTATTAAGCTGTAATACAACGAGTTCAGAATCTAACCTCACTATCAAACTCCGAATCCCAAACGAAATAGATTCAGATAATAACTCAATCACTGCACTGTATTCTGCGATGTTGTTTGTTGTTTGACCGAGGCTCACCCCATGCATAGAAACTAACTCGTCAGAGGGCGAATAGATAACCCAAGCTGCGGAAGAGATATTCCGTGTACTACGACAAGCACCATCAGCAAATCCAATGTACGTTTGGAGAGTCGTTGACATCTGCAATATCAAGAGTAAAACCAAGATAAGCCAGAATAACGATGAAAACACACTTTCTAAGCTAAGCACACTGTCTAAACTAACAAACACACCAGCTAGAAAGAAAAATTAACCTAACTAACCTAACTGAATCTCCATACCCACCATTTAAGCATAATACCTCTTTAGGTAAAGTCCATTTCTGGGCTTACCCAAAGAGTCCCCATCAAAATCTACCAGCTCATAGGCCCCTTTTGCTAGCTTTCGCTTGACAATGTAGGGCCCATGCCACATAGGAACAAATTTTCCAGCACCTAATTTATCGTTAGCTTGATCATATAATAGCACTAGGTCTCCTTCCGAAAAATTACTAGGGGTCACATTGCGATCATACTGAGCTTTCATCCTTTTTGCGTGAGTCTCGATTGCCAATGCAGCGTCACGTCGAGTCTCATCTAATTTAGTTAGGTATAATAGACGCTTCTCCTCTTCGGAAGTAGCTAGAAGTAATTCGACAGCCATTTGAAGTGATGGGATTTCACATTCAATGGGCAACAGTGCTTCCAAACCATAAACTAGTTGGAAAGGAGTGAACCCTGTTGATGTTTTCACTGAGGTTCGGTACGCCCAAAGCGCTGAAAACAACATGTTATGCCAATTCGACTGATGAATACCAATGATTCGTTAGATCATGATAACTAGAACTTTGTTGATGGATTCAACCAAACCGTTTGCTTGGGGATAATAAGGAGTAGAACTATCATGATGCAAACCAAGCTGGCTTGTAAGTTCTGTCATCATAACGTTTCGAAAATGGCGCCCATGGTCAGTGATTATCGCTTGTGGGACACCAAAACTAGCAATAATATGATTGAATACGAAAATCGCAGTTGTCTTGCCGTCAGCCTCGAATGTAGGCATCGCCTCGGCCCACTTAGTAAAATAATCAACCGCAAGGATGATATACGCATGCCCCCCGGCCGAGTGAGGGTTACATGTAATAAAATCGATACCCCATTTAGCAAAAGGACCAATGGCAATTATAGGGTGGAGAGGAGCAGGTGGTGCGCGCATCTTGCGATCAAACACTTGACAGTTGTGGCATTTTCGGACCGCAATGATACAATCTTTAAACATGGACGACTAGAAGTAGCCAGCACGCAACACCTTCTGAGCTGTGGCATACCCAGACATATGACCGCCACACGCTCCAGAATGACAGTCATTCATAACCCTTTTTGCCTCTTCATGAGTTAAGCAACGACGAAAAACCAAGTCTGCCCCACGACGATAAAGAGTATCTCCAATAATTTTGTACTGTTGGGACTGGAATCAAATTTTTCGACGTTCCGACTTTGAAGCTTCGGGCCGAAAGGATTGGGTTTGGAGATAGACAATTATATCTCCATACCACGGATCTAAAGTGCTGATGAGAAACAGAGATTCGTCCGCAATGGGTTCCTCTGCCACAGTTTCCGTGTCAGCACGCGGGAAGTCACACATCAATTCCGCAAAAATTAAAGATTTCTTAGACTTAGCTTTTTCAAACTCCAAGTCGAACTCTTGCAAGATAACCATCCATTTAGAGTACTTTCCCCCTAGTAATTGTTTAGTCAAAATATAGATCATAGGGTTGCAATCTGAAATGACTATAGTTTTACGGAGAAGAATGTAATGACGAAAACGCTGGACAGCCTGAACAGCTGCCAGGGCCAATTTCTCCACATGCGAATATTTAAGCTTAGTGGGATTTAACGTCCTACTAAGATAATATATCACATGTTCCGTTTCGAATTCATCTTCCTGTACTAAGACCATTCTAATGGTGGAATGAGTGGTGGCGAGGTACAACAAGTAATCCTGGTTGTAGTTGGGAGGATGCAGCAACGGTGCATGGGTCAACGCGTGCTTTAGCGAATCAAAATATTTCTGAGCTATCTCATCCTAAGAAAATTGAGCGTTTTGTTTCAACAACCGGGTAAAACCCTTGGTAATCTCGGTGTAGTTAGGAATGAATCGGCGTAAAAAGTTTGCTTTCCCTTGCAAACTTTGGAGTTGGCACAAACCCGAAGGAGGAGGCAATTTGATGATAGCTTCGACCTTCGAGGGATCGACGCGAATGCCAGCTTTTGAAACTACAAATCCCAGCAATCGTCCCACTTCTATACAGAAGACACATTTGTGTGGGTTCAACCGTATACGATAATCCCTACACCTCATAAAAATTTCTCGTAAATGGACAAGGTGATCAGCTCGACGTAAGGAGTGAGCGGGCAAATCATCGAGATACGGTTGCACAATGTGCTTGATGTCATGAAATGCATAAGACATTGCCCTTTGGAAAGTGGCTCCGGCATTCTTAAGCCCAAAAGGTAATTTGCAATAAGCAAACGTCCCCCATGGACAAATGAAAGCCGTTTTTGGTTGATCGGCAGGTAGAATATTGATTTGGTTGTAACCGGAAAAACCGTCCATAAAGGAAAATATTTCACTGCCGGCACAATCATCAATTATTTGATCGATATAGGGCGTTGGATAGTTGTCCTTGGGACAAGCACGATTGATATCCCTATAGTCGATACATATCCTTATTGTTCCCTGCTTCTTGTTAACTGGAACAATATTCGATACCCAATCCGTTAACGGGATCGGATAAATGAAACCTGCTTTCAACAGCTTCTCAACTTCTGCTTTGATTGCAGCCGCTTTCCGAGGGTGTATCTGACGCAGACGTTGCCGAACGGGTTTAGCGTCCGGGTAAGTCTTGATGTCATGAACAACAATGGAGGGATCAATTCCTGGCATTTCCTCATAGGACCAGGCAAACACGTCGTGGAATTCTTGAAATAGGGCCTTGTATGTTTGAATTTCGTCATCTGAACACGAGGCACCTATATGAATGTGTTCAACAATTCCCGGCTTCACTGAAATGTCAATGGGAATAATGCGAGAAATGTTTCCCAAATTCAGCTCTGAATCACGATGTTTCATTGGAATCTGAGCATCTTTGACATATTCAGCTGTAAAAATTGATGAGAAATCGTTTTCAAAACGATCATCCTCAGGTAAAAACGAAGATCTATGATGGAGATCTTCCCATGGTAAATCGTCTACACACAGGATTTCACAAAGTTGTTCGTCAGATGACACAACTTCGGGAAACGTTATTAACTCCGAGGTTGACGCGAAAAGGGATTCCTCACGGACCACATTCATTTGGTCGATTTGGGTTGAACTTGGGTCGGAAAAAGACTGCACGGCCTCATAAGCAATTTCATATGGACTCAAAGGCATTGCATCACCGAATGAGTCTATCTCAGATTCAGATGGGACAATCCAAGGATCATCGTAAATAATAGTGTCTGAAGTAATCATATGAATGGATGCGAATGAAGGGTCTGCGTTGATGAGAGGAAAAGGAAGAGTTCCCAGTAAACCGGAATCTTTAACTAATCCTACGCCAACATCCTTATAAGGGATAGTCGTTTTACCGACATGCTGGATACTCTCTGAAGAGGCTGGGTCGGATGAAAAATAAGCCAGCTGGTCTATGGTCACGATCTTGCCATTATGTGGAAACTTTATTACTCTGAAGACCGATGAAACGACCGCTGTCATAGCGTAAGACCAACTTCGACCCAAAAGAAGGTTGTAGTCTAGAGGGGCATCAACCACCTCCACATCCAGACTAACGGTTTTTCCTTCAACCCCTATAGGCAAATCCTGTAAAATGCCAAACGGATGGAACCCACGGCCATCAAAGGCCTTAAGAATTGTCGGGGATTGGTTCAACGAAGGAGAAACAAGCGATCTCCAACACTGAATCGACATAATACACGTGGAAGCTCCTTCATCAATTACAGTCCGATGAATAGGCCTGTTTTTGACTATCACTGGAATCTGGAAAGCCATCTGAAGAGGGAGACGCGGTGTACTATTTTCTAGATCAAAGATTATCAGGTTTGGGTCCTGAACATCAACAGCTCCTATAGCCGACAAAAGTAATTTTCACTGTGCTGGGCATGATTGCAGCACTTCTAAAGCCGACATTGCTGAGGGTGAAACAGCTAAATCCTCAACAATGTTGTAATTCTGAGCTGCTCTCGCATGTGGATTGAAAGCAGACCTTCGAAGTACACCCTTGGCAGGCGGTTTTATTACTAAGTTAGGGTTAGGTTTCTCGATCTGTAGTGGATCGGAACCGGGAGCTGAGGTTGATGGATTTGAACGAGAAGATTCTGCTTCTTTCGATCCATCAACAGGACTTTTACTACCATAATCTTGCGATCGAGTTGCAATCCTTACATGAGACATCATCAATATGGGTTCTTCAGTGGCACTCGAGGAAGAACCTATCATCTTACTCTCCTGCTTTGGAAATGGATCTTTCAAAACAGCAGGAGTTGAGGAACCTTTGACAATTTTCACAACCTCGGCCTGATGGGGGCAATCTCTTGTAAAATGATCCTCTTCACAAATAAGACAAGGATATCGAGGTTTGCGCTTTTCGTCATTGGATTCCGACTTTTCTGTTTTCTCCTTTGGAGTCTTGTCTGCTTTACCCTTCTTCTTACCCTTCTTCTTCCCACCGTTTTTTGATTTAGCCGTAGATGACTCTACAGCGTGAATATCGGCGGAAATTTCAGGAGAAGACTCTCCTGTCGGGGAATCTGGTAAGGTTATAATGGGCGAAGAATTCTTTGAAGATTTCTTCTTACTTTTAGTATTTACCGAACCAATCATGCCATCAGCAGCATGAGATCCCGAAGGAGCAGCAGCGATTTGATTTGACTTTGGAAGATCTGGGATCTTTTCATGTAACGTACCTGACTGAGTGTAAACTAAGTCAAGGTACTGCGCTTGAGCAATTACTTGCTCTTCAGTAACTACTCCGGCCTTAGCTACATCTTCAGTAATCTTCGGTAATAATGATTTAACAAACCATTCAGCTAAGATTTGGTCCAGAATAAAAACTTTCACTAATCGCCGTCGACGTCTCCATTCATGTATATGATCGGAAATATAAGTGGACGTCGACTGTTTTAGTGAAGTTAGTAGCTCCGTGCCATTATCATATCTGACCGGCAACTGAAAATGAGTTAGGAACGAGGTAGCTAACTGACTAAAATTGTAAAAAGAGGCCCGTGGTAACTCAATATACCACTTGGCCGCGAGACCAATGAGCGTACGCTGGAAAAGACGTAAGCGGATCGAATCATCCGAGATGGAATTTGAAGCACACCAGAGGTGGTAAGTCATCACATGATTGGACGGATCCTCTCCAGACTTACCTTCGAACTTGGGTATATCACTGGGCAACTTATTTGGCATTGGCGGCCAGAACGGAAGATATTGTATTGGATCATTCGTTAGGAGCGACAAGTCTGGTAAATCCAAAGTTGCGATAAATGGTAATTGCCGATTAGGATCCCTAAAACTCTGGGTCACAAGACCAGTCCCAGGAGGAGGATATCCAGGATAACTTGGAATAGGAATCACATTCGGGATATTATATCCTCTTGGAAAACCAGGATTAACTGGACCGTACTGGGGTTGCTGAGGTTGTTGATAAGTGTACCCAGGATACGGTTGATACTGGTAAACCGACTGTTGGACAACAGGCCCGTATTGGTACTGTCCCTGGTACGGTTGATAAGTGAATTGTGGTTGACTAGTGACAACCGTACTTAAACCAGGTTGTCCTACAGGCATCTGAACCGTAGTTTGAATCGTAGATCCAGACAAGGGTACAAATGTCTGAGGAGTAGTTGCAGAGACAGTAGAAACCGGAGCTGTCGATACTCCAGAAGCAAGTGTGGTGGAAGGAGCAGATGTTGCGGTAGTTGCAGCAGCCGTTTGAGATGGAGTACTAGGTGCAATTGGCGGCTGAGAAACTACCGAAGGTACAGAAGTTTGAACATTAGACTGGACTGGTTGCTGGGATGGACCAGCAACTAAGGGTTGTCCAGCTTGAGATGACAACTGTACACTTGGATGCAATACCTGTTGAACTTGCGATGGATCCCACACTATGTTCATTCCGGGGTATTGACCCATGACAGGTTGAGGATATTGAGATCCATAACCAGATTGAGGATAGGATTGATAACTGAAAGGCACAGTTCCCGTACCTTGAACATATGATTGACCTTGAGGTGGTTGATAACCTTGACTCAAGTATTGACCTTGAGGTTGATAACCTTGAGGTAAATACTGATACTGGGGTTGACCTTGACCTTGAGGTTGATACCCTTGAGGTAAATATTGATACTGAGGTTGACCCTGGGGTACATATTGAGGCTGGGGTTGACCTTGAGGAATGTATTGTACTATGGGTACATACTGTCCTTGAGGTTGCCCCCCAGACACAATTTGTGTACCTTGAGGTTGCCCCCCAGACACAATTTGTGTACCTTGAGGTTGCCCCCCAGGTGTTAATTGAGGCTGCCCCCCAGGCGGTAATTGACCACCTTGAGGTTGAGAACCGGGAACTGAACCTGACATCATGTAAATGTCCCCTACACCCAACGGTTTATTACCATTGTTTCCAGCTAATAACCCATGTTTAATGGGTTGAGGAGATGCCCCCGCAAAGGTACCAGAAGGTGACTGATACCCGGAAGGAACAGAAGGACCACCGTACAAGAAAGATTCAGGAGATTGAGTGAACACGGACGACTGACCAGACATATTTACAGGAGTATAAATACCTCTAGGTGGAAAAGGAGTACGAGGTGGAGAAAAACTTATCCCTGAGTTGTCTAAATAATTGGTTAATGAAAGGTACCAAGTAGTACTTCTAGGAGGACTGTAAAAGATAGATTCACGCTCCCTTAGATTAATAGTAGGTTGATCTTCAAGGATAGATACGCCTAATTCTTCCTCTGGAGCAAGTTCTTCAATAGCTATCAAACCAGCAGGAAGATTTTCGATGATGACTCTTTCTACCCTAGGTGAATCAGGTGCACTAGAAGTTGGAGTAACAGGTTCAGATACTTCAGGTTCTTCGCCTATATCACTAGTAGATGAAAAACTACCAGCAAGCTCGGAAACTGCAACTGCTTCGGGATTATAACCTGTTTTTAGACCTTGGTAATCTAGATGGACTACCAATGACGATTCTCGTTCTTCAAGTGAACCTACTTTACTGCCACTAGGAGTTACAAGGACCTTTAAACCTTCGTAATGACTCGGGACCTCCTCAGGAGGTTCGCCCCGCAATCTACGGGACTTCCTCAACAAATCGGCCACGGTAACAATCTCAGGAGACTTGCCCCGAAGTCTATGGGATTGTCTCGGTAATTCAGCCACAGTTAAAAACTTTTAACTACTACACACGAAAACAAAGTAAAATCTCAAAGCAAACCACCTAAAGTCTCTAGAGAACCAAACAAATTTGAATCACACACCTAAAGAATCTAGGGCGTCAAACCATGCACAAACAGTAGCCTTCTGGACCGAAAACACTAGTTGGAGATGAAACCCAACATCGCCGAATTTAGTACAGAAGTGGTGGGCGGAACAGTTACCCCGGCAACCTGCTTAATGAATATACCGGCACAAGTTCCTCCACTTTAACCATCTCGAGTGAAGTGAACCCCCCGGAAAATCCAAGTGAGTCTAGCCGACGTCTGCTCCAGGTACAGTGGGATCTTCCCTCCACCGTCACCTCGGTAGAATCCTAAAGATAATGGTCACTAAGGTTACCAACAACAACAAATGCACCTGGGGGAACAGTCTACACTCCGACAGCACGCAAGGGCAGAGTATCAAGCTCAATCCCCTTGCCGGCTCCTTGACAATAATCCAAGGTTTACCGACAAGTGACCCCTGGCTCCTCGACAATGGTTAATCCGAGGTTTACCGTTTGTAATACGTGCGTGTCTGGCGTCATTCCCAATGAGGGAGGATTGATCCCCTCACTGGTTTGGACGCGAGCTCGTGCTTCTCCTTTAAGAGGAGCTTTCCCAGAGTACAAATGAAATAGTTGGATTTATCCTACCACAAGATGAGCTACTTGTTTGGTTTTGCTGTCTTGGAGAGTTAATTACTCTCCTACTCCAAGACACTAGCCTGATCTATATTGGTGTTTCAGAGCCCTATTAAATAAAAGTTACTAAGTTGATCTTACTTTAAGCGTTAATTTTATGGTTTTTATTTAAGACAAAAGGTAGTGGAGATGAAACTGATGGTGTGTAGACTCGACCAAAATCCACTAAAAAGATGCACTTAGGATGATTTACACTAATTTTTCCTTTTTCAATGAATTTCCTAGCTAAGAGAGTTGGAGAATGCAAATTTGATATAAAACAACTTTCTTGGCAATGAAAAACAAAGAAACAAACTCTATCTTTTCAAAACATACGACACATGACCACTAATCACTTCACGAAAATTCCTTTTTCTTTCAAAGACACAAATGCTACTAAAGTAAACTTTCCTTGAAAAGATATTTTTGTATTTTTTCCTAATTAATAAAGCATGTAAAACTTACTTTAACAAAAATCAAAGTTAAAAGAGCTATGGCAATCAAATCAACTCAATTCCACTCAAAACCGAATCTAAGAGAAAAGCACCTAAAAGTAAATCTAACGAGTCAAAAGCTTACTAAATATGATTCCTGGATGTTTTACTCAGTCAAAATGTAACTAAGGACTAGTTAATGCAGAACCAAAAACTAGTCAAAAACAAAAATCGAAATCTTTTTGTTCTTTTCTCAAGAATAAAATTCAAAGTTCAAACAACAAACTTTTTCGAGATTCGCAAAGAGAAGACACAAAGGTAGGTCTCTCACAAGGGTGACTTCTATGACAGGCCCGACTCCTAAGAGGACTGAACAAAACCAAGGAGATCCAAAGTTTGACAACCTCTAACGCCAAAGTCACTACAGGACCAGTTAAAAATCAAACCCTAAGGCAAAATCCCTATGAATTTCACTAAAACCCTCGACACTGACAGAACAAGCTTAGGTGAAGATTTATGGCAGAAAACTAATGGATCTGGGCAGAAAAAACAAATTAAAAACAAAATGTAAAAGGCAAAAAAGAAGAAAATGAAATTTTCTTAGTTTTGACAAGGGTACGCAGGCGACCAGTTTGTACAGGTTCGGGTACGCTCTGTGCACAAAGCGACAGTGCGTACAGGTACGCACTGTGCGCCACTCAGAGGCTGCGTACTTCTAACAAAACAAAGAAAAACTAAAATCTAATTTAAACCTAAGCTAGCCCACCCAAACACACAGTCAGACAGCCAAAAACCAGAAAACAAATAACTTTTCTCAGATCAAAAGTTCATACAAAGGAAAAAACATTCACATTAATGGAATCCCCAGTGGAGTCGCCATTTTTTCATGCGGAAAGAGTCGTTAGTGCGGACACAACCGACCTCCCTAGAAGCAAAAGCTTTCTAGTGACAAACAAGACAAATAAAGCTACCTTTCTCTAAACATGCATTGCAAATACAAGTAATCAGGGGATCTTTAACATACCTTTAGTCCAATGCTTTGTAGTAGTCCAGCCTCGCCGATCCGGATGAGCTCCTCCTTCTCTTCGAAACCTGCATTCACTAACAAGTCAAAAGATTAAATAGCACCTGATAAACTCATAAAACAATACATATTTATCATATAAACCAAGGAGTATATGAAACAAACCATGAATAACAATCTGTTGAGAAAAATAAGTTCATTTGCATTAAAAGGTAACAAAAGAAACCATTACAACCTGAGCCTTGGTGTTGTGCAAGTCCCTCCTAGGGTCCAGCAAGAGTTTTCCTTTACTTTGATCAGCTCACCCACTCTCAAATAAGGCTAGGAAAGGATGGGAATCTCTCCTCTCAAGCTTTACAAGGGAGTCCTAATTCCAGCAGCATCTACCCTTAGGAATGTTCAGATTTCAACCTCCCCTCCCTCTGGCCCAATGCCTGTATTTATAGTGCTCTAGAGGAAGTTATTCAGGTCCACCATCAATGGGATAAGCCCCTCTTTGGATGGGATAGCTCCCCTCTTGATGGGATAAGTTCCTCTTTGGTAGGGATACATGAACCATCTGGAGGCGCTTCATACACGTCAAACAAGCTTCTAGAAGGCTCTAGAAATGACCACAAGTAACTTTTTTAGAGTGAAACTTGCGCCTTTTGACCTTTACAGGAGTGCGCACCCATTGCTTTACATACAGAGCGTACAAGTACGCAGGTATTGTGAACTTGGAGTGCGTACACGCAGGTAAGGCTAAGAGAAACTGCGTACCCAGAGATATATAGATTTTTAATGACTTTCTCTCTTTCTTGAAGTTTGACAAGGAGAGCAGAGGTATGAGGCTTGCCAAGGAGGATAGTATGACAGTTGATGGAGCCATACTAACTGTAAATAGTCATGGTGACAAATTTTAGTGTAACACCCTTACTGAAAAACTCTCCACCATTATTTGTCCTCAGCACCTTTATCTTCTTTTCTGTCTGGTTTTCCTCCAGAGCCTTAAATTCTTTAAACCTTCTAAAGACTTCAGATTTCTTCTTAATGAAATATATCCATGTATTCCTTGAGAAGTCATCTATAAATGATACATAGTACACAGGATTACCCAGTGATGGAACCTTCACAGGTCAAAACACATCACTGTGCACAAGCTCTAATATCTGTTTCTCCCTCTTTCCACCAGAGGGGAAACTCACCTGATTCTGGTTCCCATATACACAATTTTCGCAGAAATCAAAATCTAGAGAGCTATTACTCATACCTTCTACCATACCTTTACCATGAAGTATTTGAAGGTCCTTCTCCCCAATATGTCCAAGCCTTTGATGCCACATTCTGGACTTTTCTCTAGAGACCACTAGATTTTCTGCTCCACTTTTAGGAACCACAGAACTATTGCACCCATCAACAACAGTGCTACCTTTCAGCTTGTACAGAGTTCCAATCCGAACTCCCCACATCAATACCAGTGCTCCCCAAACCATCTTGTAGGTATCCTTCTCGAAAGCTATTTTTACACCTGCATCATCCAACTTGCTTATAGAAATCAGATTTCTAGCCAATGCAGGAATATGCAGAGCACCCGAAAGTGTTCTAATCCTTTCCAACTTGCAACTTCAACTTTACTTTTCCGCGACCAACGATTCTAGCCTTCCTATCATCCCCTAAGAAGACATCACCACCATTGTATTTCTCGTACTCACAGAACCATTCTCTATGGGGATTGAAGTGAAAGGATGCACCTGTGTCAATCAACCATGCCTCATGATCTTAGTGTGTACTTGAAGAAGCCAACTACACATCCCCACCATCATTTGAGGTGGTTATCGCCTCCATAGAAGGAGCATCATCAGATCCCTTTCCTTTATCAGGAGCTTTAGATTTACATTCCCTTTTGTAGTGCCCTTCCTTTCTGCATTTCCAGCACACCAACTTTACAGGTTTTCTTGGAGATTTAGATCTCCCTATAGATTTATATCTCCCACTCGATGACTTATTTTTGTTTCTATTCTGGGACCGTCCTCTGGCTCTCCATATTTATCTGTCTCATCTCCTTTGGTAGTAAGGATGAGACTATTTCATCAAACTGCAAGGCAGTTGTATTGATACCTATTGCAATAACCAGACTATCCCATGAATCTGGTAGAAAACACAACAATCTGATGCACTTATCTTCATCTGAAAATTAATATCAATAGATGCTAACTGACTTACCACAGTATTAAATGCATTTAGATGCTCTGTCACCGAGTCTCTGTCTTTCATCCTCAGGTTATACAACGTTTTTCGTAGGAACAGTTTATTCACTAGAGACTTAGATTGGTACAAAGTCCCTAACTTGTCCCAAAAAGCCTTCGCCGTAGCTTCCCCTGATACATTTAGCAATACTGAATCTGAGACACACAATCATATTTTTCTCTTTGCCTTCCATTCCAACTTCTTCCATTCTTCATCGGACACTCCCGTTGGTTTAGTACCTGGATCTACCATGATCCACTAATATTTATCCACCAACATATCCTCCATCTTGGGTTACCACAACTCAAAACTCTGACCATTAAATTTCTTGATCTCTATCTTTCCACTGCTCGCCATCTTCTTTCACCACCAGAATTGATCTCGCAGATCTCCCACTGAACAGGGTCTACCACAGGCCTGAGCGAAACCCCTCAGCAACAAATGCGTCCCCTTGAAGCCAAAATAGCTCCGATACCAAATGTAGGTTTTAACCTTGTACAGAAATTATCTGCATATGAATTCTAAAACACATGAAATAAAAAATGTGAGAGCATAACACATAAAACACATATACACAGAGATTTTCCCCTGGATCCCAAAACCGGGACTACCAGCTTGATTTTTCATTATGTTCCTTTGAATGTTACAATACATATTTATACATGCCAAAACATCCAATACCATGGAGAGAAAAGCATCACGTCCAAAACCATGGACCGAAAACCATCGCATCCAAAAACATGTGTGAAAACCATGCACAAAACCACAGGTGGGTCCGCCAAACCTAACATAGGGTCCAAAACCAAAATTTTCCAGGGCGCTGCCCCGGACCCCATAAAGTGGGGTTATCGGTACCCCTCAAACCCCCTGTGACCACCCCCACTACACAATCAGTGAAACGAAGGGGGGGCTCCGACCCCCTCTAACCCTCTGGTTAACTACGTGCATTAGTCATGGAAAGAATATAACATAACCAAACAAATGGAGCATTGTCATTAAGGAAAAAATTTAGTGGTTCTAGGATAGAGATGTGTTTCGGCATCGTTAAACCAAGCAGTTGTCGCTAACTTGTCTGCAACACATCCTGAGTGTGATACCTCATTCCATTACATGAGTATATCATAGCTCGTCCACGTACCTTCGGGTATATAGGGTGGTGTTACAGTACGTAAAGTATATGGGAATGCTCTCATTGTGCGATTTTGCATTAGACAACACTTATATGGACTGGGCCTCCACATACCTTCGGGTATATATGGGAGGACAACACTAGGTTGCTATCCATCTTTAAGTACCTCTTTGGATCCTTTTTCATGTACTACGGATGAAGGAATCGTCAAATCAATGATGATAGGAGAGGCATTGTGGGAGGATTATCATCATCGGTCCCACCTTCCAGATGACATTGAAGATTATTCAAATGAACTAAATCACCCATCAATTGTTGATTTCATGTCAAATTCTGTAAATACTGTAGATTCTGAGTGTAATTTGTCAAACATAGAAGAAAAAATTTCTATAAACATTTTGACCAAGCCTAACATTCTAGAAAACATTCATTTCGGTAAATTATGTTCTCCATTGGAACTTGATAATTACTGTGCTCTATTTCATGAGTTTAGAGATATTTTTGCATGTTCTTACGAGGAGATGCTAGGCATTGACCCAAGTATTGTAGAACATGAGATTAAAATGTACCCTGATGTCAAACCAGTACGATAGCGGCTTCGAGCTATTCATCCTAAGAAAGTCACTGCCATTAAAGCAGAGGTTGAAAAACTTTTGTGTGCTGAATTCATTTTCCCTATACCTCTTACTGATTGGGTATCTAATATTGTTCCAGTAATGAGAAAACAAGGGACAATTCGAGTGTGCGTCGATTATAGGGATGTAAACCAAGCATGTCCAAAGGACAATTATCCTACACCTTTTATCGACTAGATTATTGACGAATGTGCTGGATGTGAAATCTTTTCATTTATGGATGGATTTTCTGGCTAAAATCAAATCAATATCCATCTACAAGACCAATTAAAAACTAATTTTATTTGTCCGTGGGGCACATTCACTTATCAAAAGTTACCTTTTGGTTTGAAGAATGCAAGGGCTACATTTCAAAGGGCAATGAATTATGCCTTCCATGACATCAAGCACATTGCTAAAACTTATCTTGATGATTTGCCTGCTCATTCACGAAACCAGACTGATCACTCGCAACATTTGAGAGCAATATTCTTATGATGTCAACACTACAAGATAAGACTCAATCCTCATAAATGTGTGTTTTGTGTTGGCTCTACTCAATTGCTTGGATTCGTAGTTTCAAAAGACGGAATTCGATTTGATCCCATTAAGGTTCAAGAAATCCTTGACTTGCCTCCACCTTCAAACTTGTTATAGATACAGAGACTTCAAGGGAAGGAAAACTTTCTGAGGAGATTCATTCCAAACTATGTTGAATTAGCTAAAGGTTTTATGTGTCTATTGAAGAAAGGGGTACCCTTCCATTGAGACCAAGTTGCACAAGCTTCTTTTGATGATCTCAAAGATTCCCTGATTAGAGCATCATTAATTTATACCTCAAACTATCAAAAGGACTTTTACCTGTATCTCGCCATTGTAGATACAACCATTGGTATGGTTTTAGTTCAAGAAGAAAGTGGAACTGAACATCCAATTTAGTATTTGAGTCGTAATCTCAATGATACAGAAAGTAAGCATGCATATGTTGAAAAGTTAGCCTTGGCAGTCGTTCAAGCTGTGCAAAGATTTTGTCATTACATCCTCCTTCGTAAAACTACCATTATATCAGATTGCAACCCTATGACATACATCTTGTCACGTCAATTGCTGGGGGGGAAATATTCTAAATGGATAGTTATCTTGCAGGAGTTTGATTTGGAATTCATCAAGTCTAAATCAAAGAAATCTCTTGTCTTTGTCGAGTTACTTTGTGATCTTCCCTCATCCTCCAATGATTTAACATTAGAAGCATCAATCTTGGATGAGTCTCTGTTTCTTATCTCGTCAAGTGATCCATTGTATGAAGATATACTGATCTATCTCCACATTACCACCTGCACCACTGCATCCAGTCGTTGTTGTTGGCCCATTCGCAAAATGGGGCACTGAATTTATGACATGTAACCCCACCTCGGCCGAGGGGCATGGGTATATTATAGTCGTCTTTGACTATTTTACCAAATGGGCTGAGGCAATACCAACATTTAACAACAGTGGTGAAACAGTTGCTATGTTTTTTTCAACCATGTGGTTGCCAGGTTTGGTGTACCATAAGCCATAGTTACAAATCACGGGTTGAATTTTCGCAAGCACATGATAGTTGAATTAACTGCCAAATTAGGACTGTCACAAGTATTTCTACTCCATACTACCCACAAGCTAATGGACAAGTTGAGGCTATCAACAAAGTCCTTAAGTGCATGTTGCAAAGAATTATTGGAGTTCATAAAAGGAATTGGAATTTAATCCTATACTCGGCTTTGTGGGCATATCGAACCTCAGTGAGAAATGCGACCCAATTTACACCTTTCCAATTGGTGTATGGTTTGGAAGCAGTCTTACAATCCAATGTGAAATCTCATCTCTCAAACTCACAATTGACCTGCTACCTGACACTTCGAAAGAAGAAGCACATTTCTTGGAATTAATCCATCTGGATGAAACCTATCGTGATGCGCAGTGGCTAATGAGGCACATAAAAAACGCATCAAGGTGTAATATGATAAAAATGTTAAGCGTCGTGTCTTCTCAGAAGGTGACCTGGTCTTGCTTTACGATCAGGATTCTGATAGACTTGGAGCAGGAAAATTTGAACCACTATGGATGGGCCCTTATATTGTTAAACATGTGTTGATGAATGGTTCCTATGAGTTAGTGGACTATGATGGGATTCCATTGTTGCAGCCCCGAAATGGGCTATACCTTAAATGTTACTATGCTTAGTTAAGTATGGTAAAACTCAATGTATATACACTTTGATTATGTGTGTGTGTTTCTTTTAGAGTTCTTATTTTGGTTAAGTAATCCACTTCACGTTTGTTGCAGGTGTTGAACTTTTCGGAACCATTTGTTGGTTATGCTAATGGAGCTAGTCGTAGTACGCAAAATTTATCTTCTGCAGCATGGGCCATTTTCGCTCCAAGTGGTGAGTTAGTGAGTTTTAGAGGGATGTGTATTGGACGATCGACAAATAATATCACTGAGTATAGCACATTGATTGAACTCCTCTCTAATGCCATTTACCTTGGCATACGCCGAATCATCATTAGGCTAGACTCACAACTTGTCATACTACAACTTACTGGCATCTATACTGTCTGAAACCTAGCAATTCATCGCATGTTCCTTAGAGTTCGTATTTTGGAAAGGTATTTTGAGTTTATTCAATATCAACATATTTCCAAAAATCTAAACACTTTAACTGATTCTCTAGCGAATTATTTGTTAAATAGACATTTTCGACATATCTAAAGTAAATATTTTCAATTCACATCATCGTTTAAATAGGATTGCATCGCTTAACCATAATAAAAATTCGAAAGTAAAATAGATAGTTGTATATAAGTTTGTACAAACAGTTTGTGTCCAAGAAAAAAATTGGTCATCTGACCTAAAAAAACTCAAAAATGTATGCGCAAAATATCCAAGTAGACTAGTGTTGCTCATGATAACACATCACAGCCTGTGCTATCATGCATAGGAGTATCATCCAACGAATCGGCACGCCAATGGTGTGGCACTGCAGTCACATAGGTAACTCGTTGATCTGGACATCTGGAATACCTAGGGTCAAACCCTCTATGTGATCCTGTAGCTCGGCCAGTGTCTCTATTAAATCCAAGTCTCAGAGGACTGCTCTCCCAACAGCTCTTTGTACTGGCACACCTTCCTCTTGTTGATGTCCCACAGGTCGAACAGGTTCGATATATGCATACATATAAAAAATGTTTGTTTAGTCTTGGCAATAAAAAACTCAAAGAAAGGTAGAAACTTTAAAAATAAAAGCACTTTGGTCAAACAATTTACCAATAGCACTCCAATGTGCTCCAGTTGGTAACATCAGATCTAGATTACCATGGAAATCCATTCTTGAATATGGATATTCTCCGAAGGACATGTCCTGTTGGTCAAAACACTCAAAGAAAGCAGGGGTAAATGAGATCAATCACTGGCCAACATGCATAGCCATAAGATCTACCCACCTCTGCATCCGTGGTTCTCTAGGTCTAGGTACTCCCAGTGAGATGCATTGTGGCTGCATGAGTGGAATTCTCTCCAAGGCAAAAGAAATCAAGATGGACCCATAGCCAAAAATTTTTGTCTTTCCATTCTTTACCTTGGTTAGTTGTTCTTTCATGATAAAAGAACTACCTCACACCAGTTCAACACCTTTTTCTTCAAACACTCTAAAGCATACTACATATATGGCCTATTTTCCAAGTGTAAAGTTTCGCTGCCAGCTAGTTTGGAGAGGGTAAAAAGGATTGTTCTCAATGGTAAATCACTAACATCCCTGATGTTGATCTTTTCGTCTTTACTAGGTTGAGCTCCTTCCGGGCAGAACTATCGTATATAGTCTCTCACTGATTCACCTCCTCTGGTAAATCCTGGTAATGAGATGGGGGCACCCCGCCTCGACATTCGAGTCAGAAGTAAATATCATCGATCGTAAAGGGGACCACTTTGGCCCTAATGTGAAAGACCTGATCGGTAGGATCCCAAGAACAAACAAGGTACTATAAAAGCTCAATTTGTTGCCGCATATTGGATAATCGAAAATACTTCAGTAACCTACAATTCCTTAGGGCATCAACTATTCCCTGATTATTTAGCGCAATCATGTCTTGTTCTTCATGCTCATATTCTCTCCATATAATCACCATTTTGATCTGATGAATGTTTGAAATGCAACCATTAGACAAATTAGGATCCATTTTTTGCAAAAAACAGTGAAAGTTTTGGGAGAAAATAGCTGTCAAAATTTAGTTTTTGTGCCCATCTCACCCCTCCCTTAGTGACAGTGTGTTGCAATGCATACAACCTTCTAGGTGTGTGCAATGCAACGCACCTTTCGATATTGAAAGGGTGCGTTGATCTAGAGTGCGAAAAACGAGACCCTAGGGGCCTGAAAAACCATTTTTTTTTTCTTAACAATGAAAATAAATGGAATAAAATGAAAGAGAATAGGGATAGCTCCTACCTAGTCTAGACAGCACGAGAAATGGTCCACTAAATCCTCTACAATCAGCTAAGAACTTTGAGGTAGAAAACTGCTCCAAAGCACCAAAGTCAAAGGGTAAAAGTGAAACGGTAAAAATGAATAATAAAAATTGTTTTTATGTTTATTTCTTTCATGTTAATCGAGTAAACATTGGTTTTTGTTCATTTTATCCATTTGAACAGGTACTCCTAATCTATTTTGATGGAGTTTTGAGTAGGTTTAACAGCTGAAAAGTAGAATTTGATGTGCTCAAGTGTAAATTGAACATCTTTGAACACAAAGCAAAAATTTATCTCTTTTTCGAGCTTTGTTAAAAATGAAAAAGGAAACCCCTTGGAGTCCTCTTTAAACTCTTTTTAGACTCTCTAAATATAAAAAGATTGTCGAGCACTTGTTTATTCCAACTCGTTAAAGGATTGGAAACGATATCTCTCCTGTATTATTTTACGCTTTTTTAGACTTGAAAGATTATTTTATGAAAAAGAACTTGTGGAGTTTCCTTTTTGTCCCTTTTCAAGCTCTCTAAACATGAAAAGGACTGAGTTGTCCTTGTCATTAAACTCGTTAAAAACATCAAATAGCGACAAATGTTTCCATCAAGACAAGGCCAAGTTTCACCTTCGCTAGACTCGTTAAAGCATCAAATAGCGATGGATTCACCCAAAGGGTGAAATTATACAACAAGAATATGTTATCCTCCTCAAGCTTGATAAAAAATAAAGAGGTATTGATCAGCAATGACTAGGGAAAATGGAAAAAAGCCGAGAAAACTTTATGGTAGAAAGTCGCTCTTGAACATGGAACTTTCACATCATCATCATGACTATGTGGGTTGGGTCATTCAGCTTGATGGTTATCACACCGTTGGTCTATCATACCATCCATTACTTTGTTTTGGGTCAGTGCTACCAATTCATCTTATTGTCACCAACATGTTCAAGAGAAGTCATTCAGTTCAAACTTCATCCTTTGCAATACCGTAAACCTTCATTTTCATGACCGCCATTCCTAAACCTTTTGTCGTGAATCAAATTTTCATCTCCAAAATCATTTACCTCATTTCGTGTCATAGATGTGGGATACATCAAGGCCCTTCGGCGAAGAGTCACTTCTTGTCGACATCAACACATCATCCAAGAAGTTGACTTAGAAACACCCCTTCAGTACCTTGAAGCTTGCATACATCAATGGCAGGTTTCTTGTTTTCAGCGATAGGTTCACATCACTGGCCTTCGACCGAAAGACTTTGTATGGTGTATGAAATCAAATCATTTATTCACACCATGCGAAATGTATTGTAGTATCTTGAGGGTCATTATCATTATTGGTGATTCCTCTCGCGTCTTTTAACGGCTTACATCAATTGGCCGGTAATTAGACGATGTCTTTCCATGTTCGACTTCAGAACATCTATTCACATGGTTAGACTTGTACTTGAGCAAAATATTGAACAAGATTGAAGACTTCAAATCTAGTTTCATCCATCCAGGCTGCAATATTTTCAGAAGTATTAAATCAAATGTACAATGGCCTTACATTTATGGTCAAACATTCATGGGTCTATATCTGTAGATGACTATATTTGTACATGTAAGGAAAGTTTATATGCTGAGCATGGGTATACCTTCCCTTAGCTAGTTCATGAGAAAAATAAAATTATCATGATATATGTATTGTAATTGATGCAGGTCACCTTCCATTCAAAACCTCCTCTCCTCATGATAAAGCATTTCACTCGACATATATATTTTTGACTTCATGATTTAGGGGGCAACTATTATAGATCGATTTGGGCACATCAACCCTAACTTACAAATCAATTCTATTAGGGCCCATCAACCCCTAATGCAGTTGTTACATGCCCTAGAGAAGTTGAACATCAGAATGCCTCACTTCCCAAGAAGTTCCATCACTAAAAACATCCAAAAATTGTCTCTAAGAAGATCAACGCAGGTAGGCCTTCATTAGGGTGTGCTGCAATACAAACCATACACTTTCAGGGTGCTATTCAGTGCACTTGGTCCCTCTTTGGCCTGCGCTGGGCGAATTTGAGCGAATTTCTGTGCGGGTTTGAAGATTTCTTATCCATTGGAAACCTATAGAAGTTTCTCAAGGCTAACCACTCCTTTGAGTTTGCTTTTGGATGAGGAAGGGAGTTAAGGAATATCAATCCCCTATCCCTTCTTCCATGGAACTGATTTTTAAATTTAGAAAGGCATTCATTATCACCATTGATGGCATAACCTCCTTCATTCACCTATAAATAGACCACTCATCTAGGTGATCTAGGGGCTGTTGGTATGAGTTTTAAGCTGATTGCAAGTATTGTAATGATGTCAAAGTGTCTTGCTTGTTGTAAGGAGAGGATGGGATTGAACTGGAGGAGTGATGCTAAATCAAGCAAATTGGGTTGTAACTCTTCCTTTTACTAATAAAGTATTCAAAGCTTTTTCCATATGCTTGTATTGTCTTTTGATGCTTTCATATGCTTATCATGTATTTGGTTCCACGTTATTTTTAATCAATAGATCATTATCATATTCTTTGATGGGTTCTTGTTTCTATCTATGTGTAGGTACTTCTCAAGCAGCTTAAGTACAGGAAGGAGCAACATAATCGGTCAAGGGAGATAAGGAACAAGCGAAAGCTACAAGTAGGTTCTCTATTCTCTTATTTTATCTATTGTTTATAGAAAAGGTAGAGAATACTTTTTACTATTGTTTCTAGATTGAGCTACTAGTCTAGAGGGTTAGGCGTTTGTCCAAGAACATTAAGTTTTATCAAAACACCGGGTTGGAGAGTTGTGCAATTTCAGGACTGCTCGAAGCAGTGAAGTGTCACAGGGTCTGCGACAGTGCAAAGACAGCTATGCTAGCATGCAGGTCCACTGGAAAGTGACCGTTAAAGTCACTATTTATGATTTGATGGTCGGTTTCAGGCCAAATGGAGCGGGCGATAGGCATTTAAGGTGAACTTTATGGATTAGATTCTTCAAAATATGCTGCCAATATAGCATTAATGGGCCAAATGTGGGGGGGACAGTTCAATTTGAATTCAAAAATCCCTATAAATTACAAGTGGTTGTCTAGCGAAAAACACTTGGCATTTTGAAAATTCAGTTGTTGCACTATCAATTGCGTATGGACCTTTCAAATTTTGAGGCTTTGAGAGCAAGTTTAGTGTTTGAAACATTGTCGAAGGAGAAAAAAGACCTCTTGACTAGAATAATGTCGACACCCGAGGAAGTCGCACAAGAAATTGCGGCAGTCAAAGTCCCAGAGAGTGCCAAAGTAATAGTTGAGGTCCCTAAATCACCCAGAACAATGAGACCTAAGAAGGATAAGTAGGCTATGATACCGGTGTGCGTCTCACTAAGAAACCCATAGAGGACCAAGCTCACCTTGTAGGAAAAGGGGAAGGCCATTAATATGGAGGCTGATGAGGAGGAATCTAAAGAAATCCTCATGGATGAGGAGGATGACGAAATTGAAGTTGAAACCCAGGGTGCAGACCCTATTACCCGATTACCAGAATATGTTCCTCTGCGTAAGGGTAAAGTGAAGGTGCCAAAGGACATTGGCGAGAAGAAGAGCTCCCTGCAAACCTCGTTTCTCTGAGATGATATTGTCTTTGAGGGACCACACTTAGGGAAAGTTCCTATACTAAAATTCAAAGATTGGGATCTCGTAGATCACAATAAATTCCCACATTTAGCGACTAAGCAGCTAATGCACCAACAGATGGATGCAACGGCTGGAACTAATGAATTGGAGCTGCACAAATGGCTCAAGGGTGTAGAGAAAGTTGGGTTGCTTAACCTACTATTAGTGCCACATTGCCATCGTGCCCTGGTGACCATCTTCGTCATCAGGCAGCTACTCTGCTTGGTGCATGATGGGTGTTTGTGGCTGGAGGAGCCCATTCCCATCACAGACCACTTGATTCATCGAATCAAACAACTTCTTTACTCAAGGGAGTATCAGGCCAACATATCAGAAGGAAAAGGTGATGAGTTGGCCCTCATGAAAGAAATGAATAAAAAGTTTAAGTTGGAGAAGAAGAAGTGAGGATATTCCATCGCTAGTATTAATAACCCTGCAGTCAAGGTAGCGACGTAAATACTAGTAGGGAAAGTGATGCGGAAGTACCACGCGGATGAGGTTCCCAGGCCTGTGATTGCACTAGCACCCCAATGTGTGGAAGGAGTCCAATTCAACTGGGAAAACTATCTATGTGGTGAGTTCCAAGCAAACTGTCGCGAGGCACAGGAGCATGGAAAAAAATCGCACTACGCATGGCTCCTCCTCTCGATTGTACTAGTGGCATGGGAGCTACCAGAAGACAGGAAATTCCCTTCGGTTGCGCTAGACCTTCAAGAGGTAGCAAAGTACACTTCATTGTGGGAAACCAAGGACATGCAATGCATCAAAGAAAGCAAGATATTTTGGATCTTGGTGGATATGAATATCTGGATGGGGATCAATCGCAAGCTGTGGTTGTTGCCCACAGTAAATGCCAGTTTGTAGAGCTTTGTAGAGTTCAAAGCGGATTTCCATCATGTCTTTATCAGGGCGTGGGAGGACCATATGAAGACATGGCATAACCTACCGCAGTTGGCAACTGATGATGTAATTTTCGCAGTCCTTGAGTCTTGGCCATCAGAGTGGCATGCTCAGCAGGCTCCACAGCGGAAATGGACAAGTCCATTGTGCAATGCAAGAAGGAAGAAACAAAGCTCCAAATGGCACAGCTGGTGGAAAAATGCAGAAAGGAGGAAGCAAAGGCTAAGGCCGAGGCAGTGGGCGACACTGAAAAATTGGCGGAATAGTAGAAAACAGGAGGAGAAGAGTGCGAAGGACAGAAGTCACCTTTGCTTGGGACTGAGGTAGAAACAGAGATGGAACAAGGTGGCATGGACCTGCAGACAACATCCATCCAACTGAAGCATTCGTGACCGTGAGAGAAGGCAGTGCCACGAAAGAAAACCAAGGCATCAAAGACGTCGTTTGACCCAATCACCCTCACTAAGCGGGATTTGCATGATATCGGAGAAACGGTGAGGGATGTCACCACAGAGGCCCTCCAATAGTTCGAAGAGCAACAACAGTTGGTATTGGGGGCTCTCCGAACAGAGTTGCAGGAGTTGTAGGTACACACTTGACAGGCTAGCACAGTGTCCACCAGCCTCACAATCAGCACTTCAACTGCCAAGGAGATGTTGCACACAAGGGTGTCCAACACGATAGTGCTACTAGATGGGGCACCTACTACAGAGAAGGAGGTTGACAGGCCCACGGTTACCAATTGGAAAGGGGTAGGATTGAACATGGCTACACTCCCTTGGGAGATGCTCTCCCTCTTGAAGAATGGAGTCATCGTGGAACTCAAGGCTCGGGAGAGTTGCCCTCTACAGGTGATGAGCTAGAAACACATCAAAATTGAGCAGTTCATCCTGCAGCATAATGAGTTAGTAGAACAGAACAAGCATCTCATGTAGGTAGTGGAGGAAGCCTGTTGGATGGTCCCAAAGTTGGACATTTGGGCAAAAGAATCAGTGGAGGCGCGTGTCCATAAGTTGGCCATAGGAGTGCATGACGCCTGAGCAGAGATGGCCAGCGTTCAGCTGGAGCTAAACTTGGAGATCGCAGAAATGAGATTGAGGGCTCAACCTTCCACTCCACCAGAAGTCTGGGCACATCGTACCACCATGGTTACAACAACAATAGTGGAATTGACAATGCAGTGGCGGACTGCATGCAGCTTTTTTAACAGTCATTTGAGGTCCTAACCACCTTGCAAGAGGACCCAACTGTAGGGCACCTGGAGACAGAGGTGCGCAAGCTGCAACAATGGTATGACAAGGTCAAAGGGACCACTCAAATGCTTTCACTTATGTAGAGGCTTACACAGATGCAGGAGGCAAAGGCACTCATGGAACAAATGGATGCCACTCGACACAAAGAAACGGTCTTAAAAGCTCACCTACAACCATGGATAGATGAGGCTTATGTGATCACAACCTCCATTAAAGGAAAGCTCGTGCAACTGCAAGCAACTCATCAGAAGATTCATGGCAGCAGTTCGGCAATAGTCATTGAGCAACGAGTGGAAGAAGTCCAGCAGGTGGCCGCTCAGTGCACTGCCGAAGTTGTGGTGATCCAAACAGAGCTGGGAGATCATTGTGCTATGATATCGACACCTGCAGAGTGACTCGAGGGCAAGTCATGATGTTTGTGTTGGGGGCATGTTGGGCACAGGATCCCCCAAGGGTAGTTTTGGGGCTAAAAGCCAATATTTTGGATCAATTTTGTAATCCAAATGTAAAGACTCCGCATTTTGTGGTCGCGGAGCACGTAGATGTCAAAGAGTCATAGGGTTGTCCACCCTTATTTTGGAAATGTAATGTCAACGATAGAAGATCTACCCATGGTCCGCAGACCATGGGATTGTATAAATAGAGCTAAGCTCTAAGTAGTTAGAGGAATCAATCAAGCAATGAAGATCGAACATGTATGAGAGATAGCTCTGAAGTAGAAGTCTAATTTTTGGGTCATAGCATAGGTAGAGGCTCTGCAGCTGAGTGCGCAGAGGCCTAGAAGTCTGCAGCTAAGTGCATAGACCCCTGTAGCTGATTGCGCAGGGTGCGTCGAGTCTGTAATTGTCCAAAAGTATTAATAAAGAGAAGTATTCTACAATTTCTGCGTCTTTATTTCCTATTTATGCATCTGGTTATGTTTGGTATGAATTTCACTTATAATGCTTATATAATGCGTTAATATATGTAATTGTGTTGATTAAGTGAACGCAAGTAATAACATCTGTTTACGTGAAGCTAACTAAGATCTGTAATAAGATAAGTAAGATACTTAGCGTATTTTGGGAAATATCAGAGTTCACTGCCCTAGCAATGCAAAAGTATTTCAGCCCCAGGTTAGGGCTGTGTGAAAGCCGATTGTATCCTTTCGTGTAGGTTTTAACCCTGTACAGAAATTACCTGCATACGAATTCTTAAACAAAGAAAATAAACAATGCGAGAGCATAACCCATAAAACACATATGCACAGAGATTTTTCCCTGGATCCCAAAACCGGGACTACCAGCTTGATTTTTCATTATATTCCTTTCAATGTTACAATACATATTTATACATGCCGAAGCATCCAATACCATGGACCGAAAAACCATTGCATCCAATACCATGTGCAAAAATCATGCACAAAACCATAGGTAGGTTCGCCCAACCTAATATAGGGTCCAAAAAAAAATTTTCCCGGGGCGCTGCCCCGGACCCCGTACAGGGGGGCTACCCGCCCCCCTCAAACCCCCCGGATAGGGGGGGCTGCCGCCCCCCCTGTGACCCCCCCGCTGCGCAATCGGCGCAACGAAGGGGGGCTTCCGCCCCCCTCTAACCCCCCATTTCACTACGTCAGTTAGTCGTGGAAAGAATATAACACAACCCAACAATCTCCCACTTGTTGTTTTCTTTCCACAGGGGGCCACAGGAGAGCTTAGTCATTTTTCCAGCCCTGAAACACCCATTGTTTCTCTACACCAAGAGAACTTCTCAGAGCTCACAGATTTTGTCAATGCATCTGCAGTATTCTTCAAAGTGTCCACCTTTACCAGCAACACCTTTTTGTCTTCTATCATATCCCTCACAAAGTGGTACTGAACATCAATGTGCTTTGTCTTTGAATGATAAGCAGGGTTCTTTGCCAAGAAAATTGCACTTTGGCTGTCACAGTCTATTCTTATAGCTCCCTGTACTAACCCCATACTTGAACACAATCTCTGCAACCAAACTGCTTCCTTGCTTGCATGAGTGGTTGCCATGTATTCTGCCTCTGTAGTTGATAGTGCCACTACAGATTGTTTCTTACTCATCCAACTGACTGCACCTCCAAATAGGTTAAACACATACCCACTTGTAGATCTTCTCTGATCCAGATCTCCAACCCAGTCTGCATCAACAAAACCATGAATATCCAACACTCTATCCAATCCTGGTCTTCCTTGGTAGCACAAACCATAATCACTAGTGCCACGCAAATACGTGAAAACCCGCTTCACTACTGTCTAGTGCTCCTTCCCAGGTTTTGACATAAACCTGCTTAATACTCCCACTGCATGTGCAATGTCTGGTCTAGTACAGACCATTGCATACATCAGGCTACCGACTGCACTTTCATATGGAACACGGGACATGTCCTCTTCCTCTTCTTGTGTCTTGGGACACTGTTCAGCAGATAACCTCACACCTACAGGAATAGGAACCTTCACCGGTTTACTATCCTGCATATTAAACCTCTGCAGTATTGTCTCGACATACTTCCTCTGGTTTAACCAGAGCTTCCTCTTTGCCCGATCTCTTTTAATTTCCATGCCCAAAATATAGTTTGCAGCACCAAGATCTTTCATGTCAAATTTGGAGGACAATTGGGTCTTCAAATCCTGGATAATTTCTTTGTCATTTCCAACCAACAACATATCATCCACATACAAGACCAGATAAATAAAACGGTCACCAATTAATTTAAAATACACACAATGATCTGCTTTGCTTCTGGTGAAGCCAAGTCCCCGTATAAATGTATCAAATTTCTGATACCACATCCTTGGTGACTGTTTTAACCCATACAAAGACTTCTTTAACTTGCATACCAGTTCTTTCTTACCCTTCACCGCAAAGCCTTCAGGTTGCCTCATGTAGATTTCCTCTTCCAAATCCCCGTGAAGAAATGTTATCTTCACATCCATCTGTTCTACCTCAAAATCAAAAGCAGCAGCAACAGATAAAAGTAATCTAATAGAAGCTACCTTGGCAACAGGAGAAAAAATGTCACCAAAATCAATTCCCGGCACCTGGGAATAACCTTTTGCTACCAACCGAGCTTTGTATTTCTCCACCTTTCCTTCTGCATTAGTCTTCTTCTTGAACACCCATTTGCTGCCAATGGGTTTCCTTCCAGCCGGCAACTCTACCAGATCCCAAGCCTCATTTTTGTGCAAAGATGCCATTTCATCAACCATGGCCTCTTTCCAGAGTTTTCCATCCTCTGAATCCACTGCTTCCTTCACAGTTCTGGGATCATCATCAGTAACAGACAAAGCAAAATTTGAACTGAAAGCAGATGGACTATACCTTTCTGGCTGCCTTCTTTCTCGACCTGATCTTCTCACAGCCGGAGTTTGTGGCTCTTCATCTTCTGATTCCTCCTCTGCTGCAGAGTCTGATTCTTCCTCCTTTGGCTCAAACTCTATCTTCTCAGGTTCCTTTGGTTGGACTTCAGATTGAATAACATCTTTTACCTCTCTGAACACCACATCTCGGCTGTACACAACCTTCCATGTGACTGGGTTCCAAAGCTTATAACCCTTTAAACCATCCTTATACCCAATAAAGATGCACTTTTCAGATTTACTATCCAACTTGGTTCGTTTCTCCTTTGGAACATGTACATATGCATCACATCCAAATACCCTCAGATGTGAAAGAGAGGGTTTCTTACCAGTCCATACTTCTTGTGGAGTCTTATCCTCCAACGCTGATGAGGGTGATCTGTTGATCAGGTAACGTGCAGTATCCACCGCCTCTGCCCAGAATTCCTGTCCTAACCCGGCACCACTGAGCATGCTTCTTGCCCTTTCCATCAACGTCTTGTTCATTCTTTCTGTGACTCCATTTTGCTGAGGTGTATATGGAGTAGTCTTATGTCGTGCTATACCACACTTCTTACAAAATTCTTCAAATTCCTTGCTACAAAATTCTCCACCATTATCTGTCCTCAGCACCTTTATCTTCTTCTCTGTCTGATTTTCCACCAGAGCCTTAAATTCTTTAAACCCGTCAAAGACTTCAGATTTCTTCTTAAGGAAATATATCCATGTATTCCTTGAGAAGTCATCTATGAATGATACATAGTACATAGACTTACCCAGTGATGGAACCTTCACAGGTCCAAACACATCACTGTGCACAAGCTCTAATATCTGTTTCGTCCTCTTACCACCAGAGGGGAAACTCACTCGATTCTGCTTCCCATACACACAATTTTCACAGAAATCAAAATCCAGAGAGCTATCATTCATACCTTCTACCATACCTTTACCATGAAGTATTCGAAGGCCCTTCTCTCCAATATGTCCAAGCCTTTGATGCCACAACATGGTCTTCTCTCCAGAGACCACTAGATTTTCTACTCCATTTTCAGGAACCATAGAACTATTGCACCCATCAACAACAGTGCTACCTTGCAGCTTGTACAGAGTTCCAATCCGAACTCCCCGCATCAATATCAGTGCTCCTCGAACCATCTTGCACGTATCTTTCTCGAACATCGTCTTTACACCTGCATCATCCAACTTGCTTACAGAAATCAGATTTCTGGCCAATGCAGGAATATGTAGAAAACCCGAAAGTGTTCTAACCCTTCCACCTTGCAGCTTCAACTTTACTTTTCCCTGACCAATGATTCTAGCCTTCCTATCATCTCCTAAGAAGACATCACCACCATCGTATTTCTCATACTCGTAGAACCACTCTCTATGGGGAGTGAAGTGAAAGGATGCACCTGAGTCAATCAACCATGCCTCATGATCTACATGTGTACTTGAAGAAGCCAAGTACACATCCCCACCTTCATCTGAGGTGGTTTTCGCCTCTGCAGAAGGAGCATCATCAGATCCCTTTCCTTTATCAGGAGCTTTAGATTTACAATCCCTTCTGAAGTGCCCTTCCTTTCCGCATTTCCAGCACACCACCTTTGTAGGTTTTCCTGGAGATTTAGATCTCCCTCTAGATTTAGATCTCCCACTCGATGACTTATTTTTGTTTCTGTTCTGGGACCGTCCTCGTACAGACAAGGCATCACCATTCTGGTTGTATATATTCTTCCGTCTCATCTCCTCCGTTAGCAAGGCTGAGACTATTTCATCAAACTGTAAAGTAGTTGCATTGCTACCTATTGCAATAACCAGACTATCCCACGAATCTGGTAGAGAACACAATAGACTGATGCACTCATCTTCATCTGAAATTTTAATATCAACAGATAATAATTGACTTACCACAGTATTAAACGCATTCAGATGCTCTGTCACCGAGTCTCCATCTTTCATCCTCAGGTTATACAACTTTTTCCGCAGGAACAGTTTATTCACCAGAGACTTAGACTGGTACAAAGTCCCTAACTTGACCCACAAAGCCTTTGCCATAGCTTCCCCTGATACATTCAGCAATACTGAATCTGAGACACACAATCGTATTGTGCTCTTTGCCTTACGATCCAATTTCTTCCATTCTTCATCGGTCACTCCCGATGGTTTAGTACCCAGATCTACCGCGATCCACTGATGTTTATCGACCAACAGATCCTCCATCTTGAGTTTCCACAACTCAAAACTCTGACCATTGAACTTCTCAATCTCGATCTTTCCACTGCTCGCCATCTTCTTTCACCACCAGAATCGATCTCGCAGATCTCCCACTGAACAGGGTCTACCACAGGCCCGAGCGAAACCCCTCAGCAACAAAGGCGTCCCCTTGAAGCCAAAACAGCTCTGATACCAAATGTAGGTTTTAACCCTGTACAGAAATTACCTGCATACGAATTCTTAAACAAAGAAAATAAACAATGCGAGAGCATAACCCATAAAACACATATGCACAGAGATTTTTCCCTGGATCCCAAAACCGGGACTACCAGCTTGATTTTTCATTATATTCCTTTCAATGTTACAATACATATTTATACATGCCGAAGCATCCAATACCATGGACCGAAAAACCATCGCATCCGATACCATGTGCAAAAATCATGCACAAAACCATAGGTAGGTTCGCCCAACCTAATATAGGGTCCAATTTTTTTTTTTCTCGGGGTGCTGCCTCGAACCCCGTAGAGGGGGGCTACCCGCCCCCCTCAAACTCCCCGGACAGGGGGGGCTGCCGCCCCACCTGTGACCCCCCCGCTGCACAATCGGCGCAACAAAGGGGGGCTACCGCCCCCCTCTAACCCCCCGTTTAACTATGTAGGTTAGTCGTGGAAAGAATATAATACAACCCAACATTTCGCAAAGGTACTGACAGGTGGAACATAGGGCTAAGCAACCTACACATAGGAAGGTACAACCGAGATAAACCAATATCACAACCATATCAATGGTGCAAAAATTTGGTTCCAGCATCCCCCCATACTACTTCAGGTGAGACTTCAGTCTACGCTCTGTGAGCTGATGCTGATGTTATCACTCAGCATTTTCTCAAGGTTAAAGAAGGAAATCACCAAGGTAACTACAAACCACTTTTGGAGATTAGGACCTAGCCTTCCTGATGCTCAGAGAGGGCTCTCTCTTTATAATTTAGCTTTGTTTTAGTTATGTGATTTTAGGCTAGTTATGAATGTTCAAGAGGTTTTTGATTTGTATTTGAGATTGGGTGGTGGGATCTACTTAGACAAATGGAGTGGGTGATAGGCATTTAAGGTGAACTTTATGGATTATATTCTTCAAAATATGCTGCCAATATAGCATTAATGGGCCGAATGTGGGGGGGACAGTTCAATTTGAATTCAAAAATCCCTATAAATTACAAGTGGTTGTCTAGCGAAAAACACTTGGCATTTTGAAAATTCAGTTGTTGCACTATCAATTGCATATGGACCTTTCGAATTTTGAGGCTTTGAGAGCAAGTTTAGTGTTTGAAACATTGTCGAAGGAGAAAAAAGACCTCTTGACTAGAATAATGTCAACACTCGAGGAATTCGCATAAGAAATTGCGGTAGTCAAAGCCCCAGAGAGTGCCAAAGTAATAGTTGAGGTCCCTAAATCACCTAGAACAATGAGACCTAAGAAGGATAAGCAGGCTATGATACCGGTGCGCGTCTCACTAAGAAACCCATAGAGGACCAAGCTCACCTTGTAGGAAAAGGGGAAGGCCATTAATCTGGAGGCTGATGAGGAGGAATCTGGAGAAATCCTCGTGGATGAGGAGGATGACGAAATGGAAGTTGAAACCCAGGGTGCAGACCCTATTACCCGGTTACCAGAATATGTTCCTCTGCGTAAGGGTAAAGTGAAGGTGCCAAAGGACATTGGCGAGAAGAAGAGCTCCCTGCAAACCTCGTTTCTCCGAGATGATATTGTCTTTGAGGGACCACACTTAGGGCAAGTTCCTATACTAAAATTCAAAGATTGGGATTTCGTAGATCACAATAAATTCCCACATCTAGTGACTGAGCGGCTAATGCACCAACAGATGGATGCAATGGCTGGAACTATTGAATTGGAGCTGCGCAAATGGCTCAAGGGTGTAGAGAAAGTTGGGTTGCTTAACCTACTATGAGTGCCACATTGCCATCGTGCCCTGGTGACCATCTTCGTCATCAGGCAGCTACTCTGCTTGGTGCATGATGGGTGTTTGTGGCTGGAGGAGCCCATTTCCATCACAGACCACTTGATTCATCGAATCACACAACTTCTTTACTCAAGGGAGGATCCGGCCAACATATCAGAAGGAAAAGGTGATGAGTTGGCCCTCATGAAAGAAATGAATAAAAAGTTTAAGTTGGAGAAGAAGAAGCGAGGATATTCCATCTCCGGTATCAATAACCCTGCAGTCAAGGTAGCGATGTAAATACTAGTAGGGAAAGTTATGCGGAAGTACCATGCGGATGAGGTTCCCAGGCCTGTGATTGCACTAGCACCCCAATGTGTGGAAGGAGTCCAATTCAACTGGGAAAACTATCTACGTGGTGAGTTCCTAGCAAACTGTCGCGAGGAACAGGAGCAGGGAAAAAAATCGCACTACGCATGGCTCCTCCTCTCGATTGTACTGGTGGCATGGGAGCTGCCAAAAGACAGGAAATTCCCTTCGGTTGCGCTAGACCTTCAAGAGGTAGCAAAGTACACTTCATTGTGGGAAACCAAGGACATGCAACGCATCAAAGAAAGCAATATCTTTTGGATCTTGGTGGATATGAATATTCGGATGGGGATCAATCGCAAGCCGTGGTTGTTGCCCACAGTATACACCAGTTTGTAGAGCTTTGTAGCGTTCAAAGCGGATTTCCATCATGTCTTTATTAGGGCATGGGAGGACCATATGAAGACATGGCATAACCTACCACACCTGGCAACTGATGATGTAATTTTCGCAGTCCTTGAGTCTTGGCCATCGGAGTGGCATGCTCAGCAGCCTCCATAGTGGAAATGGACAAGTCCATTGCGCAATGCAAGAAGGAAGAAACAAAGCTCCGAATGGCACAGCTGGTGGAAAAATGCAGAAAGGAGGAAGCAAAGGCTAAGGCCCAGGCAGTGCGCGACACTGCAAAATTGGCGGAATAGTAGAAAACAGAAGGAGAAGAGTGCGAAGGACAGAAGTCACCTTTGCTTGGGACTGAGGTATAAACAGAGACGAACAAGGTGGCATGGACCTGCAAACAATGTCCACCCAACTGAAGCATTCGTGACCATGAGAGAAGGCAGTGCCACGAAAGAAAACCAAGGCATCAAAGACGTCGTTTGACCCAATCACCCTCACTAAGGGGGATTTGCATGATATCAGAGAAACGGTGAGGGATGTCACCACAGAGGCCCTCTAATAGTTCGAAGAGCAACAATAGTTGGTATTGGGGGCTCTCCGAACAGAGTTGCAGGAGTTGTAGGTACACACTTGACAGGCTAGCACAGTGTCCACCAGCCTCACAATCAGCACTTCAATTGCCGAGGAGATGTTGCATAGAAGGGTGTCCAACACGATAGTGCTACTAGATGGGGCACCTACTACAGAGAAGGAGGTTGACAGGCCCACGGTTACCAATTGGAAAGGGGTAAGATTGAACATGGCTACACTCCCTTGGGAGATGCTCTACCTCTTGAAGGATGGAGTCACCGTGGAACTCAAGGCTCGGGAGAGTTGTGCTCTACAGGTGATGAGCTAGAAATACATCAAAATTGAGCAGTTCGTCCTGCAGCATAATGAGTTAGTAGAAAAGAACAAGCATCTCATGCAAGTAGTGGAGGAAGCGTGTCAGATGGTCCCAAAGTTGGACATTTGGGCAAAAGAATCAGTGGAGGCGCGTGTCCATAAGTTGGCCATAGGAGTGCATGACACCTGAGCAGAGATGGCCAGCGTTCAGCTGGAGCTAAACTTGGAGATCCCAGAAATGCGGTTGAGGGCTCAACTTTCCACTCCACCAGAAGTCTGGGCACATCGTACCACCATGGTTACAACAAAAATAGTGGCATTGACAATGCAGTGGCAGACTGCATGCAGCTTTTTGAATAGTCATTTGAGGTCCTAACCACCTTGCAAGAGGACCCAACTGTAGGGCACCTGGAGATAGAGGTGCACAAGCTATAACAATGGTATGACAAGGTCAAAGGGACCACGCAAATGCTTTCGCTTAAGTAGAGGCTTACACGGATGCAGGAGGAAAAGGCACTCACGGAACAAATGGATGCCACTTGACACAAAGAAACGGTCTTAGAAGCTCAACTACAACCATGGATAGACGAGGCTTATGTGATCACAACCTCCATTAAAGGAAAGCTCATGCAAGTGCAAGCAACTCATCAGAAGATTCATGGCAGTAGTTCGGAAATAGTCATCGAGCAGCGAGTGGAAGAAGTCCAGCAGGTGGCCACTCAGTGCGCTGCCGAAGCTGCGGTGATCCAAACAGAGCTGGGAGGTCATTGTGTTATGATATCGACACCTGCAGAGTGACTTGAGGGCAAGTCACGATGTTTGTGTTGGGGTCATGTTTGGCACAGGATCCTCCAAGGGTAGTTTTGGGGCTAAAAGCCAATATTTTGGATCAATTTTGTAATCCAAATGTAAAGACTCCGCATTTTGTGGTCGCGGAGCACGTAGATGTCAAAGAGTCATAGGGTTGTCCACCCTTATTTTGGAAATGTAATGTCAGCTATAGAAGATCTACCCATGGTCCGCAGACCATGGGATTGTATAAATAGAGCTAAGCTCTAAGTAGTTAGAAGAATCAATCAAGCAATGAAGATCGAACATGTATGAGAGATAGCTCTGAAGTAGAAGCCTAATTTTTGGGTCATAGAATAGGTAGAGGCTCTATAGCTGAGTGCGCAAAGGCCTAGAAGTCTGCAGCTAAGTGCACAGACCCTTGTAGCTGATTGCCCAGGGTGTGTCGAGTCTGTAATTGTTCGAAAGTATCAATAAAGAGAAGTATTCTACAATTTCTACGTCTTTATTTCCTGTTTATGCATCTGGTTATGTTTGGTATGAATTTCACCTATAATGCTTATATAATGCGTTAATATATGTAATTGTGTTGATTAAGTGAACGCAAGTAATAACATCTGTTTACGTGAAGCTAACTAAGATCTGTAATAAGATAAGTAAGATACTTAGTGTAGTTTGGGAAATATCAGAGTTCACTGCCCTAGCAATGCAAAAGTATTTCAGCCCCAGGTTAGGGCTGTGTGAAAGTCGATTGTATCCTTTCGCAAAGGTACTGACAGGTGGAACATAGGGCTAAGCAACCTACACGTAGGCAGGTACAGCCGAGATAAACCAATATCACAACCATATCAATGGTGCAAAAAGTTGGTTCCAGCATCCCCCCATACTGCTTCAGGTGAGACTTCAGTCTACACTCTGTGAGCTGATGCTGATGTTATCACTCAGCATTTTGTCAAGGTTAAAGAAGGAAATCACCAAGGTAACTACAAACCACTTTTGGAGATTAGGACCTAGCCTTCCTGATGCTCAGAGAGGGCTCTCTCTTTATAATTTAGCTTTGTTTTAGTTATGTGATTTTAGGCTAGTTATGAATGTTCAAGAGGTTTTTGATTTGCATTTGAGATTGGGTGGTGGGATCTACTTAGACAAATGGATAAAATTATGTCTTTTAGAACATTGGGCTATGGAATCAAACAATAAGGAAGCAAAACTTGATTAACTCACTAAAGGGAACTTTCAAAGGGCAAGATAGCAAAGTGTTTTTCGGATATTTGAGATAGAGGGGTGAAACGGTTTCACTTGAGGTGAGAGATCAGTTAAGGATTCTCAGACCCGGATAATGAATGAGGAATGAAGGGTTAATCAAAATCAAAGCGCAATTAAGAATCCTTTAACCTATATATTCATGAAATCAATCTAAACCAAAGAGAAATTAAGAATTCTTTAATTTAAATATCAGAAGAAAACATTCAAATGCTTAACTATTAAAACTGAGTGTGATTTAAACAAGTTCTGAAATATTATTCCAGTTATAGCATTTAGATTGAAACACATACAATGTTATGAATAACTTTGAGAAAAATGACAATGACACAAGAAAATACTTGTCTGAAATTCGCTCAACGCATGAATCCTTGGAAAAGTCTAATCTTTATTTATCAATCCAGCTTGTTGGCTCAACAAATGATACAATAACCTTCTGGGTCTTCTGATCGAAATTTCTATAGAAATTTCTAATAGAATTCACCCAAAATACTTCAAATGAAGAAGTGTTTATACAAATTTTAAACTGAAATATCTTGAAAAAAATATCAAAATTGGTTTTACAAATATCTCAAATTGTTTTACATTAATAGAACTTAAATAAATGACACTCAAAACTAACGATTCTATTTGGCACTATATTTATGGATTGATGGTGACAAACAAGAGAAATTTGAATATGATAGCAACTCTTAATTGATGATGAGGCTTCCAAGTCACTAACTACCTCCTTCCTCTGTACATTCTGCCCTAAAAAATCTGCAAAACTAGGGTCCAGTGATACATTTTTATATCTCCATCCGAGATATGTATGTAAAATGTGAAAGTGGTTATTATAGATAAGTATATTATTGAGATAAACATCTTTCAGTTTCCAAAAATTCAGCTCCATCTGTTCATAATATTCTCTGCAAAAATATGTCAAAAACAAGACTTTGCATAGTCCGAAAAATAGGCTATGAAGATATGCATTTATCTCCCTTTTCGTAATACTTGTGTAAAAAGTGAGATACATTTTTGTAGATTGGCCTTTTAGGAACACAAACCTCCTCCATTTTCTTAAAATTCATCTTGGATTGGCCGCAATAGTTTCTGCAAAATTATGTCTTAAACAGGAAATTTATGGAAAGTGTACCATTCCTGCTTTGATTTCATCTTTTAACCTTAACTTTCTTTTAACTATTTTTACCTTTACTTTGGATAAAATTCGTTGTTGCTGGTGAAAGTGTCTTCATCTCTGTTCAACCCTTACTGCCTCCATGCTTACTTTTTCTGTTTACCTTGACTGCTCTATTTTTCATCTATCTTCACCTTTATTTTTCAATTTGATACACTTTTACTTTGATGAGCTGTTAATATCCTTTACTATGTTTTTACTTTCACTGTACATTTTAAATTTTTACTGTGTATTTCAACAGTAAATTATTTAGTTTTTCGTATGTATCAGCATGTAGTAATGGATATTGATCAATTTTCTGTATGTTTAATCTATTTGTCTTTTGAGTATATGCTCTGTCTAATTCCTTTGTTTTAACAGTCAATGTCTCTATGTGAATGATTTCTTTCTTTGTTCTGTGTATAATTGTTTTCTTCTTCTGAATGAAGGTTTTTAAATAGATTTCCTTTCATGTCTTGGAGTAAACAAGTTTTGTGACAGTATCAAAATTGTTTATCCAAGCTCTGGTCTTCTACTAATTACCTGCGAACTACAACAATTTGTTAATAAAACAGAGGTCTACGAAGAGGTGACTGGAGGCCATACTAAAACTGGGAAGAACTGTTGACAGAGTTCGAAAGGTATTCAGGAGGGAATTCATGGCTTTTTGCGGTTTGGGATTATTTATGAGTTAAATATGGGATTAAATGATCAGACGGGGTTTAATGAAGGGATTATCTTAACATTACCGAGAAATGGTGAGTTAAGAGGGTTTTGTCGGGGGTATGGGATAAAAGTATAGTTTATAATTAAGCTAAGGGTTGGGGTATTATATACAAGATTTATTTATATATGGGAAAAGGGATATCGGGAGCTATATTATTATGTTAAAAATTAATATAAAATGAAATGAGCAGAGTGAACATACCACTAAGCATAATGTAATATTTGTGCATTTTCTTCACATACACTTATACTTAGGATAAAATATTTTTGTGGGTATTTTGAATGAAATGGAATTTAACATGGGGTTGTTTAATTTTCATAGGAAAATGGAGTTTAACCTTAGGAAAAGGGGTTTTATAAGGGTAATGAAGGGAAATGACTTTTATTAAGAGAATTCTAACACTTGATGTCCATAACTCATTAAGCTGAGGGTCTGGTCCCACCAAGAGTCAGAGAAATGCTCTGAGCCTTTATGACTTCAAGGATTTTTAGTACTAGAACATACTTGTGGATGGGGAAATTAGTAAGTATAGGGATGAAATGAGTGAAGGGGAGTCAATTAAAGCAACTTGTAAACCTCTGTTTTTTCTTTCCTAACTGCTCATGCACATTGAAACATATGATTAAGCATGATAAATGTGCTTTTGTCCAATCAACTTTATACTTCAGCAACATTTCTTCTACTTACACATTACTTACCCTAACTTTTTTTCTTCATTTTGGTGGGTGCACTTAAGCTAGCAAACCCTTTTGTTTTCTTTTCATTTATAAAACGAACTATCTACTTTTAACCTTATATCTTCCAAGGGCTCAGATTAAACTGATGAGTTCCTTCTATTTTCTCTACTTATCAAATGGTCTGCCAAGATTAAGTTGTTTGGTCATATTGCATCTCTAACTATAAACATAAAATTCAAAGCATGAAATAGTCAAGATTAAGCAGTTTGACTACCATGGGTTGTGGCATGTATGATAAGCTGCACACAACCATTATTTGCAGAAGAAGTAAAATAGTAGTGGCATTTAGGCTTGCACACTTTCATGATCTATTTTTGTGTTTGGGGTTCATATATTTTCATTTTTTGATATTTTCTTATTCTTTTTGTCCTTTGATATTTCTTTTATGACACACCTTCTTTACATTTTTCAATTTTTAATATGGAAAACATTTGCAGAAAGCAAAGGTATGTACAATATTACAAGGCTTAACCTTAGCCAATTCAAAATTATGAATCCTATCACTATAGGACTCTAACAGTGGCTCCACATGGGGATGGCATTTCCTGGCGAAATGTCAAGAACTTTAAGATCAGTAGCCTTTGAATTGTGACTGAAGTTACATTGTAAACTGTTCTTCTATGATTTTTGCCTTATTGTATAATCTCTGTGACTGAAAATCTTGAACTGAAATCATAGCCTTTTCTGCAAACTGAAATCTGACACATGTTGTACTGAAATCTGATCTGAAATAAACTTGCTGCTGAAAAACTAAATTTATTCAAACTGAAATCCTACCTACTTACTCTAATCAATTGTCCAACTGTTGGTTAGGTAAAATGAAATAGCCAATGCAACCATTCAAGCATCATATACATTGGTGAATTTTGCTGCTTGTGCTTGTTTGTGATTAAAACTGAGATTCTAAAGCCAATTATAACCTTGTCAACAAATGAGAAGATAAGGAAATACTTGATTTCCTTTGTTGACTCTAGAAACTGTACAAAAGGATCTTCCAAAATATATACACTAATGTTTAACTAATCTAGGCAATTGTACAATTGTTTTGGATGGCCTCCATGCCATGAAAGTGAAATGTCATTTTCATATTTATCACCCTCAAGATTTTCATATAAGATTTGTGATGATATTTCTACTGATTGAAATTTCTGTCTAGTGAAACCTTTCTCATCTTGATTTTTAATCTCATAGTTAATTAATGGAGAAAAATTCTGATTGCATTCATCATCTAACATATCATCTATTGGATCATGAAAGATGTGGAAGGATTTCTGCAACCTATTACATATGGGTTTTAATGGGGCTTCATGGATTTATGCATGCTGTTCATCCTTTTATTTGGAGATATTATACCATATTTCCTTTAAAAACTGAAATGATTCAAAATATAGTGGTATAGAACTTTCCTTTGTCATCTGATCAGACGTCTCAATAGAATTTGATCATTGCACTTGTGAAACTAAAGAATCCTTATTAAGATTTTCATTGTCTTTTTTGTTGTCAATATCAATACCTAAAGACTACTGATTTTTTATTGCTTTAAAGTTTTCTTCGATGAACTGAAATGAAGCAAAACAAAGAGGCAAAGAAGCTTCACTTATTTCCAAATATTCTGCACTTTCTTCCTCACTTTCATAGCTGATATGAATAAGATGATCACTGTTTTCAAGTTGCTGAAACTAAATTTCTTTATTTCCCAAACTAGTTTCTGATTACTCTGTAAAGTTAGTTTGGATTTGAAGAACATAATTATCATCATACTGATCATATTTAGGCAAATCATTAAAAGAAGTAATTTTCTCAAACATACACATTAGATCTGTAGATTGTCTCCCAACATATTGCTCTATAAATCTATCTTCTGATCTATGGTAGTTGGAATTAGCAGGAAATTATTCATGGCTATCACCCTATTCTTTTTGTGAAATAAATGTGTCATGGTGATTTTGAACAAAATTTTTATCTTACATGATGATTTTCTGTATCCTTTCCTCTATTTCATACCAAAATGTTGATTTTTACCTTTGCAATGTTGTTCTTCTCCGCTCCCGCTTTCAACTTTTCTCTTCTAATTTGCAGATTAACTTCTACATCTACTGCAATGTTCTGCATTTGTTCCATTGTTGACGGGTTTCTTTCTCTTAGCTGAAATTCTATCTCTGGCTCAAATGCTTTTGGATAATGCAAGAGAGCTGAATCAGGAGGAGTTCTTATATTTGATGGCATTAGATAATAGATTTGATTAAATCTGTCAGAAAAGTGTTGTATTGTTTCATTTGGTTGTCTTTTTAACTAGTTATATTCTTCTATGATCACAAAAAGATTGACTTTGATTATCCATCTATCAAGGAAAATTTTGACAAACTGTTGGAAATTTGAGATTCTTGCAATAGGTAGATTCTTGAACCAACTCTTTAATCTACTTTGCAAAGAGAGAGAAAAAAGTCTGATTCTAACACCATCTTCATCAATCTCAAATAAGTCCAGATAATTCTCAAAACCTTTAATATGTTTTTTGGTAGTGATTTTACCATCTTCTCCATCAAAACTGGGGAGATATTTGTGATAGTTATCAGGGAAATCATGGAGTATTAGAGGTAACATGAGGGGCATATATCTATCAGGAACTTTACAAGGTACAGGAATATGTATAGGGATTGTATGATTAGTTTTGTTTGTTTGATGCTCCTCAATAAAAAAATGATCATCATAAGATTTAGAATAAAGTTGCTCAAATGGATAAGAAGGATATATATTTACAATTTTCAAAGGAAAATAATAAAAAAATTAATCTAAGATCTTCTCTAAAATACAATATACAATGAAAAATTTTATTGATGAGAAAGAACATAATTTATTGGATAACAATACAAGTTAAAAGCCTGATCTTTTCATATTGTTCTTTCATGTTCATTCCTCCAGTGGAGTCTTGATTGTGAAATTGATTTGGAGTCACCAGGTGGATGATTTTAACCTTTGTGTGTCTAATTACTGTCCACCATCATAGATTAGATCTGAACCTGTAAAATATTTCTGAAGAAAATGTTAGTCCTCCCCAGTATGGTCACCATTATGTTATCACTCAGTATTTTCTCAAGGTTAAAGAAAAAAATCTCTGAGGTAACTACAAACCACTTTTGGAGATCAGGACCTAGCCTTCGTGATGCTCAAAGAGGGCTCTCTCTTTATGATTTAACTTTGTTTTAGTTATGTGATTTTAAGCTCATTATGAATGTTCAAGAGGTTTCTGATTTGTATTTGAGATTGGGTGGTGGGATCTTCTTAGATAGATGGATAAAATGATATCTTTTGGAGCATTGGACTATGGATTCAAACAATAAGAAAGAAAAACTAGATTAACTCACTAAAGGGAACTTTCAATGAGCAAGATAGCAAAGTGTTTTTTAGATCTTTGAGATAGAGGAGTGAAAGGGTTTCACTTAGGGTGAGAGAGTAGTTAAGGATTCTCAGACCCGGATAATGCATGAGGAATGAAGGGGTGATCAAAATCAAAGGGAAATTTAGAATCCTTTAACCTAGATATTCATGAAATCAATCTAAACCAAAGAGCAATTAAGAATTCTTTAATTTAAATATCAGAAGAAAACATTCAAATGCTTAACTGTTAAAACAGAGTATGATTTAAACAAGTTCTAAAATATTATTCCAGTTATAGCATTTAGATTTAAACATATACAAGATTATGAATAACTTTGAGAAAAATGACAATGACACAAGAAAATATTTTTCTGGAATTCACTCAACGCAGGAATCCTTGGAAAAGTTTGATCTTTATTCATTAATCCAGCTTGTTGGCTCAACAAATGATACAATAACCTTTTGCGTCTTTTGATCAAAAAGTATATAGAAATGTATAATAGAATTCACCCAAAATACTTCAAATGAATAAGTATTTATACAAATTCTAAACTGAAATATCTTGAAAAAATATCAAGATTGGTTTTACAAATATCTTTAACTGTTTTACATTATTAGAACTTAAAAAAAAGGACACTAAAAACTAATGAATCTATTTGGAACCATATTTATGGATTGATGGTGAAAAAGAAGAGAAATTCGAATTTGATAGCAACTCTTAATTGATGATGAGGCTTCCAAGTCACTAACTACCTCCTTCCTTTGTGCATTCTGCCCTAGAAATTCTGCAAAATTAGGGTCCAGTGATACCTTTGTATATCTCAATCCGAGATAGATATGTAAAAAGTGAAAGAGGTTATTGTAGATACGTCTATTATTGATATAAACCTCTTTTTGTTTCCAAAAATTCAGCTCCATCAGTTCAAAATATTCTCTACAAAAAGATGTCAAAAACAGGACTTTGCACAGTCCGAAAAATAGGTTGTGAAGATATGCATTTATCTCCCTTTTTGTAATACCCGTGTAAAAAGTGAGAAAAATTTTGTAGATTGACCTTTTAGGAACACAAACCTCCTCCAGTTTCTAAAAATGCATCTTGGATTGGCCACAATAGTTTCTGCAAAATTATGACTTAAACAAGAAATTTCTAGAAAATGTACCATTCCTACTCTGATTTCATCTTTTAACCTTAATTTTCTTTTAACTGTTTTTACCTTTACTTTGGATAAACTTCATTTTTTCTGGTGAAAGTGCCTTCATCTCTGTTTAACCCTTATTGCATGCCTCCATTTTACTGTTTACCTTGATTGCTCTATTTTTTCATCTATCTTCACTTTGATTTTTCAATCTGATACACTTTTACTTTGATGACTTGTCAATATCCTTTACTGTGTTTTTACTTTTATTGTACATTTTAACTTTTTACTGTGTATTTCAACAGTAAATTATTTAGTTTTTTATATGTATCAACATATGGTAATGGATATTGATCAACTTTTTGTATGTTTGATCTGTTTGTCTTCTGACTGTACGATCTTTCTGGTTCCTTTGTTTTAAGAGTCAATGTCTCTCTGTGAATGATTTCTTTCTCTGTTCTGTGTATAACTATTTTATTCTTCTGAATGAAGGTTTTTAAATAGATTTCCTTTCGAGTCTTGGAGTAAACAAGTTTTGTGACTAGTATCAAAATTGTTTATCCAAGCTCTGGTCTTCTACTAATTACCTGCAAAATACAACAATTTGTTAATAAAACACAGGTCTGTGAGGAGGTGACCGAAGGCCATACTGAAACTAGGAAGAACTGTGGACAGAGTCTGGAAGGTGTTCGGGAGGGAATCCATGGTGAAATCATGTCTTAGAGGCTCAAGGTGGCGCTAGAAGGGTTTGATAGGTTTCACTGTGTAACTGAGTAAAATGCATGAAAATGAGGGTTTTCGGGGTTTTAACAGGTAATGGGTAAATTGGCACGGAATTTTATATTATGAACAGTGAGTGGTTTCAAGTTTAGTGGGGAGGCGGTATCAGAGGCCATCACACCACTTTATTGAGGAGGCGGTATTTTGGTGAGGTCACCGATCTACCTTAATGATTGACACGTAGTAGATGGGGGCTCGGGAAATCCCACTTTATCAGGCGGGTAAAATTCGGATATCGGGTGAACCTGATATGGCTGTGAATTGTTAGATTCGGGTACTGATGATCGGACGGTAGTTGGGTGACAGATTAGCACGACTGAAATGGGCAAAGGTTTTGGGGGGTGGGGGGGGGTGTGGGGCTTTAATCCGTGGGGGTTTGGGATTATTTATGAGTTAAACATGGGATTAAATTATCAGACGGGGTTTAATGAAAGGATTATCTTAACATTACTAACAAGTGGTGAGTTAAGAGGGTTTTGTCGGGGGTATGCGATAAAAGTATAGTTTATAATTAAACGAAGGGTTAGGGTAGTATATACGGGATTTATTTATATATGGGAAAATGTATATCGGGAGCTATATTATTATGTTAAAAATTAATATGAAATGAAATGAGCGGAGTGAAAATATCACTAACCATAATGTAATATTTGTGCATTTTCTTCACATACACTTATACTTAGGATAAAATATTTTTGTGGGTATTTTGAATGAAATGGAATTTAACATGGGGTTGTTTACTTTTCATAGGCAAATGGAGTTTAACCCTAGGAAAAGGGGTTTTATTAGGGTAATGAAGGGAAATGACTTTTATGAAGGGAAATATAACACTTGATGTCAATAACTCATTAAGCCGAGGGTCTAATCCCACCAAAAGTTAGAGAAATGCTCTGAGACTTTATGACTTGAAGGATTTTTAGTACTAGAACATGCTTCTGGATGGGGAAATTGGTAAGTATAGGGATGAAATGAATGAAGGGGAGTCAATTAAATCAACTTGTAAACCTCTGTTTTTTCTTTCTTAACTGTTCATGCACATTGAAACATATGATTAAGCATGATAAATGTGATTTTGTCCAATCAACTTTATACTTCAGCAACCTTTCTTCTACTTACCCATTACTTACCCTAACATTTTTTCTTCATTTTGGTGGGTGCACTTAAGCTAGCAAACCCTTTTGTTTCCTTTTCTTTTATAAAACAAACTATCTACTTCTAACCTTATATCTTCCAAGGGCTCAGATTAAACTGATGAGCTCCTTTTATTTTCTCTACCTATCTAATGATCTGCCAAGATTAAGCTATTTGGTTAGATTTTATTCTCTAACTATAAACATAAAATTCAAAGCATGAAATAGTCAAGATTAAGCAGTTTGACTACCATGGGTTGTGGCATGTATGATAAGCTGCACACAACCATTATTTGCAGAAGAAGTAAAATAGTAGTGGCATTTAGACTTGCACACTTTCATGATCTATTTTTGTGTTTGGGGTTCATATATTTTCATTTTTTGATCTTTTCTTATTCTTTTTGTCCTTTGATATTTCTTTTAGGACACACCCTCTTTACATTTTTTAATTTTTAATATGGAAAACATTTGCAGAAAGCAAAGGTATGTACAATATTACAAGGCTTAACCTTAGCCAATTCAAAATTATGAATCCTATCACTATAGGACTCTAACAGCCAAAAGGGCCAGTAGTGTAGGGATTTGTTTGGCTAACTAACACTGAACCTGGGTCAGGCCCCTACAAGCCAATAGTACCCTGCAAATTTCCTAGTTCTCTAGCCTAAGGCTAAGCTTATTGGTTACCCTCTCATCCTTGGGAGGCCCTGGTTAACCTCTGTCGATGCCTACATTAGCTGCAAGGCTGGAAATATGACCATAAAAAATGGACATATGTCCAAGAAGTTAGTCTTATACCCTCTTGCTCAGCCCTCTCTAGAACATGACTTACCTTTGTAGCTGGAAGAGGAGGAGGAAGATGAATTTTATTCCACCCAACTCTATACCTTAAAAACAACCATGGGAGGGGGACAATAGGATGAAGATGATTTGATTGAACACATACTCCAAATTCCAACTCGCAATACACTATCCTTAGAAGAAGTAGTAAAGGAAACCCATAAAAACCTTCAGATTAATATATTCTTAGCCGATTCCAACCCTATCTGTTTCAAAACCGTAGAATTCGGCCCCTAGAGAACTTTGAAAATCAACCCATCGCTTTCTGTTCAGGAAGAAGAAAAGTTGTGCAACCTGCGAAAGGAACATCTGGATGCCTTTGGTTGGAGTTACAAAGAAATGAACGGAGTGCACCCCTCGATGTGTACTCACCAAATTTATATCAAAGAAGGTTGCAAGCCAGTCCAACAACCCCAAAGGAGGATAAATCCAACTCTTAAAGATATAGTCAAAGAAGAATTGCAAAAGTTGCTAGATGAAGGATTCATTTACCCTATCTCAGACAGTGAGTGGGTCTTTCCTTTGGTGTTGGTTCCAAAGAAAAATGGTAAGTGGAGGATTTGTGTCGATTACAGGGAGTTAAACAAAGCCACAAAGAATGACCATTTCCTTCTACCTTTCATTGACCAAGTGCTAGATGGCTTGGCGGGGAAAGGATTTTTCTCTTTCCTAGATGGATTCAACGGGTACAATCAAATCCAGATCAGCCTGAAAGACTAGGATAAAACCACCTTCACTTGTCCTTCGTGTACTTTCACTTATAGGGTCCTTCTTTTTGGCCTCTGCAATGCTCATGCCACTTTCCAGAGAGCAATCCTGAGTATCTTTGTCGAATTAGTCTATGACGCGGTAGAGATTTATATGGACGATTTTACACCTTATGGATGTGATTTCTGGGAGGCTCTGTCCAACTTAGGTAAGGTTCTGCACAAATGCATTGAGATGAACCTGTCTCTATGTCTTAAAAATTTGTATTCTTCATGACTACAGGGATTGTTCTAGGTCGTTCAATATCTCAGCAAGGACTATAGGTGGACCCAAATAAAATAACTAACATCCAAAGGGTCCCACCTCCTCAAAAGTAGATAGATGTTAGAAGTTTCCTAAGGTTAGATGGATACTACTGAAGGTTTATAAAAGACTTCAACAAGTTGGCTTTTTCTTTATTTTGGCTTTTGGCCAAAGACTCTGAGTTTGTATGGTCAAAAAGTTGTCAAGAGGCCCTAGACACCCTGAAGGACAAGTTAACCACCAGACCAATTCAATGAGGCCCAAATTGGGCCCTTCCTTTTCATATAAATGTTGATGCCTCACAAAAGCCATAGGAGTAGCTCTAGGCCAAATAGATGAAAAATTCCCTTATGCCATTTACTTTATCAGTAAGAATCTGTCAAAGGCCGAGCTGAACTACGGAGTGACCAAAAAGGAGCTCCTAGATGGTGTGCATTCATTGAACAAATTTAGGAATTATGTTATAGGCTATCAAACATTTGTACATACTAACCATGCTGCAATCAAATATTCAATGAATAAACCTGATGTGAATGTCTGGATTATTATATGATTACTTTTATTACAGTAGTTTGATATAACTATTGTTGATAAGCCTAGTAAGGAAAATGTTGTTGCATATTTTTTGTCCAGATTAACTTTGCCTATAGGTGAGGAGGGAATGGTTGATGATCAGTCACCAGATGAGCACTTATTCGCCATTTTAGTTCTCTATCTATGGTTTGTTGACATAGCAAACTATTTGGTATTTGCACAGTTCCCACTGAATTTGTCCTCCAAAGAGAAAATAAATATTATGAGGAAGAGTGCCCCCTTCACTTGGATTGGGGGAAACCTCCTCTATCTAGGCCCGGATCAAATTTTGAGAAGATGTGTCAGGGAGGAGGAAGTCTTTGACATCCTTCTGACCTGTCATGATGGGCCTTGTGGATGTCACTTTGCAGCAAAGCGAGCAACATTTAAGGTGTTACAAGCTCATTATTATTGGCCCACTCTTCATCAGAATGTGAAAAGATATACTAGTCAGTGTGATTAGTGCCAAAGGATGGGAAAGCCTACTCCAAGAGATGAAATGCCTCTGGAACCTCAAGGGACTTTCGAGCCATTTAACAAGTGGAGCATGGACTTTGTTGGACCTATTGACCATCCTTCCAAGCAAAAGAAGTATATCATTATATGCACTAACTATCTGACTACGTGGGCTAAAACTAAGGCAATCAAGGCAGCAACAAAGGAGAAGGTGCATGAGTTCTTAAGGGAGAATGTATTTTACAAGTTTGGGTACCCTAGAGAATTGGTCATTGATCAAGGTAGTTAGTTTACCTCCAACATGATTGAAGACTTTCTAAGCCAGCATAAAATCAAGCAAAGAACCTCCACTCCCTATCACCCACAAGCTAATGGGCAAGTGGAGGTGACCAATAGAGCACTCGAGGGCATCTTAGCCAAGGTGGTTAGTAGCAGCAGGAAAGATTCAATAAATAGACTAGTTGTGGCCACTTTGGCATATAATACCACCTGGAAGACCACCACTGGATTCACACCCTATTAGATGGTCTATGTGAAAAAGACCTTGCTATCCATTGAGTTTGAGTATAATACATTGATGATGGAAGCCCAACTATATCTAGATCTCATCGGTGCACAAAAAAAGAGATTGCTCCAGTTGAATAGTTTAGATGAGTTCAGAATGCAGGGCCTCCTACACATCGAGGTAACTCAAATTTAGAGGAAGATCTGGCATGCTATGAACATCAAGGATAAGAGATTTCAAGAAGGTGATTTGGCTTTGTTATATGATTCTAGGTATAAAGGCTTTAAGGACAAGTTAAGGAAAAAATGGTTAGGGCCTTATGTTATAGAGAGATGTCATGATAATGGTTTAGTGCATATCAGAACCATAGATGCAGAGACTATTCCTTTACTTGTTAATGGGCACAGATTGAAAGTTTACAAAAGGCCATTGTCAAAGCATGATTTCATTGATGGTATCAATAAAATAGTGATGGTGGTGGAGCAAGCCTCAGCTCCTACCTCATCAAATCACTGAGAAAAAATAAAAATAAAAAATAAGGAGACTCAAGTGAAAACCTCCATGAGGTGCCTGAGTCCCACTATTGGGTTGAAAACCTCTTGAGGCAGCCCAATGGTGTAAAAAAATTAAAAAAAAAAGAGAGAGAAATAAAAATATCTCTAGGTGAAAACCTCTCTTGCCCAGGGAAAGAAGCTAGGATGAAAACCTCTTGGAGGCAGACTACTTGTTTTCAAAAAAACAAAAAAATGATCATGAAAAATTATTTACAGGTCAGCAAGGGGACGATCATAGAGCAAAGGATAATCAAAAGGGACCTATTCAACTCATATTTTCATTTCTCCATTCATTATCCTTCATCATTCCACCATTCCTTTCATTTTTTCACTCATTTTCCTTAGTTTGCAAGGGTACTGTGTTTTCTACAAGATTCCCTATAAACCTACAAGATCCCTTGAAAATTTCCTGAATGATTCTGTAGGAATAATAATGGCTTGTGGAATCCTAAAGGAAGTAACCCTACGGAAAGGAAGTTACCTACACATGTCAAAAAATAAAATTACTACATCACCACTACATTACCATACCTCTCTCCACCTTAATCACCCCTACATTCATCATTAAAAAAATCAGTTTTCAAAAAATTTATAGTCTTCAATAAAAAACACCGAGAAAAATATGAGACAAAGAGAAAAGGGGAACAACACCTGAAGGGTTATTTCTCATTATTCACACAACCATAGACCTCATCTTTGTCCATGTTCATCATCCTCATGTCCCAACAGTAGAGATGATTAAACATTCCGAGGGAGAAGCAGCTACAAGACATATTGTAGGAAATCTTGTAGTAGCCTATCCCACAAAATAAAAATCATAAGTTGCAGAAAGTTTCCAGCATGGAGATCCAAGGGTAGAAGAAGCTCCAAAGCATTAGTAGCATCATCATCTTCAACACTAGGTACCTACACATCAAAGAAATCATCAGAGGACAATAAAATAAAAATAAAGGAGAGATCACATACAGCCAACATACATAAAAAACCTCATTTCTTCAACAAACTGCAGCAAGGTATTGTTACGATAGGTAAGTATCTCGATTCACTCTCTCATTTGCATAATGTAATCAAAATATGTAAAGGTTATGAATGAGTTGATTTATAAGCAAAAGGTGGCTAGTTAACTTGGACACCTTCATTCAGTCAACGAAGACAAAATAGTTAGTCCTCAAACACGTGGCAGCAGTTAGCCAACAACAAGGAGGATGAGGTCGAAAGCAGTTAAGACTATGGATGCCCAAAGTGGGAGTTTATTACAAGATGAAAGGAATGATGATGTGTCAGTGGGGACCAATGATCCAAAAATATAAATTTGTACCTCGGATGCGAGCACACCACCTCACTCAACTCGACCATAAGAGGAGATAAACATTGATCCTCATGCACTCATCCATTCATCTTCTCGAGGCTCACACTAGAAAAGTCACTCTCATCCCCAAGTAACCTACAAGAGAGGAAAACTTCATTTTTTCCTACGCAGGACTTCCTACACTATCCTACAGGATCATACAGGAATCCTAAAGGATACAACAAGGAAGTCTACAGGATTGGCAGAGAGCAATTTCAGAGGGGGAAACACAGGGGTTGGCTACAACAAGAACTATGAGGTGGTAGGCTCTACATTTCCTTCCATTTTTCCAATTAAAAATAACAAAAAAATATCCTAGTTTTATGAATTGATAGCTGTATAAGGGAATTGTATCCACAGAAATTTCAGTCCCATTTTCTCGATTAATTTTTTTTTATCTCTGCTCCTAAAATTCACGAGACAAAATGACAGGGGGGTTTAATAGAAGGGAGTCCATTAACACTGTAAGGATTCACCAACACCCTCTTGTGCTAGAAATATTCACAAGTCATAATTGGATGGGGTACTTTGAGAAATTGAGGGGGTATGCTGATGAAGGAGCCAAAGATTTTTCTCTCTCCCTCATTCCAATGACCAGGACCCATGCCACTATTGTGGTGAGAGGTCACTCCATAGAGCTCACCTCTGAACTCATAAGAAGAACTACCACACTCCCCTTAGGAGTTCCTTGGAGAAAGGAAGACAAGGGAGATAGCCAAACTACAAAGAAGAAATTCTTTCTAGAGGGACAGGAGCCCATTGAAGACAAAAATGGAGTGAGGAGAGAAAGCCTACCATACCCATGGAATGAGGTAAGCTACCATCTTATAAAATACATATCATGTGAAGGTAGGTATAGTGTGGTATATGGATATCACTTTAGGTTTCTTTAAGAATTGAGGTTTGGAGCAGAAAAACCTCCTCACCATAGGCTCAGCATACCATACTTCCTTCTGCAATCACTGATAGATACAAGCATAAAGGTGTAGGAAGGAAACTACCAACAGCTAGCTCACCATGGCTTAATTATAATCATAATATAATATGGCCTCCAAAACCTTAGAATTCCTATCACTTGGGAAATTTTCATAGACATGCTAGCAGAGGTGGATATCAAGGCCCTCACATATGATAAAATCCCTACTATCAATGAAAAGGATGAAGAAGAGACTGAAAAGGATGAAGAAGAAGTAGAGAGGGATGAAGAGGAAATAGATGAGGAGGAAGTGGAAGAGAAAGAGAAGGGAAGTGATGAAGAAATAGAGGAAGATGCCAAGGAGGAAACTGATAAAGAAGATGAGGATCTAGAGGGATAAGAAGAAGAGAAGGACAAAGGTGAAAAGGGTGATGGAAAAGAGGAGGCAGAGGACAATGAGGAGTCACCCAGGGTGTCTCTAGAACCCATTGAGAAAGAGACAACAACTTCCCCCACTACCCTTAGCACCCCTATCAAACAAAAAGGAAAAAGATAGAGGCAAACCTCCTTATACTTCAGAACAAGAAAAAGTACAAGGATAAGGTAGTGAAAACCTCAAACTCCAACCAAGCTTCCCATTGTTATTGAGAACTCACCTAAACAACATGAGAAGATGGCTTCTCTTACAAAAACTCAAGGAGAAGTATCCTCAATTCAAACCTCCCCTAAGTCTCCTATCACTTATGAGAGAAGGGCTATGACTAGATCTACCTCATCCAAAGGAAAATACATCCTATAGGATACATAGTAGGACCTATAGGAAGCAGAGGTAGTCCTATAGGAAACTCTACTAAACCTATAGGAAACTCAGAAATTGGATAAGGAAGGAAGTATGTAGCAAGAAACAAAGAGAGAGGACCCAAAGCTAAGGGAACCTAGTCCTCAACCTAACCTTGACTCCTACTATAGATTTATTGAAGGGGGTAGGGTCATTCCACAAAAATTTTCCATCCCATTATTCTTTGAGCTTGAGAAAGAAAGGGCCATAACACATAGATGGATGCAGATTTCCAAGTCCAAGGGAGCAGAGGACATTGGTCACATGGAGAAGAAGCTCAAAGAGATGGGCAGAGAACTAAGTAGCCTTAGGGACAGAGAGGCCATAATAAAAGCTTAGTTGGAGGCAGAAAATGCATGGTTGAAAGGACAACTGCAAGAAAGAGAGAATCAATTGGCATCCATGGCCAATCTATCTTTGGAAGCAATCCAATGTAGGATGTGAGATAAGTCCTATGCACTATACCTTAAGGAATAGTGGTTGTAGTTCCAAATCAAGAGCCTAGCACAGAGAGGCACTATGCCATTCTAGGACTATAGACAGTTCATTGATCTTTGTGATCAAAGAACACTGGAAGATAGGGTAATATGTGTGAGTTCTACTTGCATAACATGGCCTTGACAGATATGAATGTATGGGGCCCTAATGCAAAGCTAGGGGATTTACAGTTAATGGCTTTGGAATCATGGATGAACCATGATGAAGCAAGGGTTGTAGAAATGAAGAGGATATTGGAAAGGGAACAAACAAAGCCTCTCATGATAAAAGCTGAGTAGTCCAATAAAATGGTTGTCATCAGCACACATAATTTAACTGCAAATGATCCTCAACTTGCACCAAGGTATCTTGCTTCCCAAGAGAAAGCAAGTACACATTTTGAGGATATGTTTAGACTGTTAGGGGTTGACATCATGCGAGCTTGCCAAAGGAGATGGAATACTTTGCCTTATAGTTTGAAAATCAAAGAGTACCATTCTCCTCAAAGGATGAGAGAAGCACTAAACATGACACCCATGTACAAAGAAACCATCCAAAGGCTCAAAGGCAATTGCATTAGCTTGAGACTCAATCCACCACTGCTCTTGGGGATGTTAGAAGGAAGGAAGGAAGAGGAAGAAAGAAAGTAGTGGGAGGAGATAGAAAGGAAGGCAAGATTCTATGCACAAGAAGAAGAACTCACAGTAGAAGCATGGGATGTCAGGGAAGTCACTAGAGCTAAGAAAGACATGTATATTGATTGATTTGCTCATAGGATGAGCAACACTTTCAGTAGGGGGATGATGATGAGCCTCATCATTGGATAACTATATGGACCTTCATTCACCTCCTAGATTAGTCAAATCAACTCTTCTCACAACTTTTACATTTTTTTATTATATTTTGTTTAATGAGATGAGTCAAAGTGAGATATTATGCTTAGTGGACTAATGTGCATTAAATATATGTTTGTGAGAGAAAATCAAGGAATTTTGGCAAGATTAAAGACTAAAAATTGAATGGGATAAGGAAGAGAGATTGTAGGAGGTACATCCTCCTCATTTACTCCTCCCTCATTCAAATATTCCTCCATCAATCACACCAGCTCGGAGTACAAACAACCAAGTCATGAAGATCAAAGGACAACTGAGCAAGTGATATTCAAAGAGTTAGTTCATCTTGAGCTTGGGAGTGGAGCCTCCCTAGATTTAAGGAAGTCATTGGGGACTTCAGTTGATAAATAAAGAGGCCCATAGCCTCATTAGGATTCAAATTTTTGTTGTAAAAACACTAGTTATTTGGAGCTGCAGACTTGTGGAAGACATTGCTATGTAATTTTCTGATTTGATAATGAGAATGATATTTTTCATGATCTCGTACTGAGTTAACTCAGAGGGCTAAAGATCTTGAGATAGGGCCCAACCCTAGTAGTAAAGGCTCCTCTTCTTGTATATGTATGCTTAGGTTAGTTTCATAAATTCATGGTTAAATTGTCCTTAGAAGTATTTCATTGCAAGTACTGTAGATTTGATTAATTTGTTTATTAGTTTCTTTCCATTTGTGATTTACTTTAGCACTAGGTTAGAAGGGATAAAAGGAACACCAAAAAGATTTCTATAGGTGTCTTGGCCTCACTTCCTCCTTCAGGGATCATGATTTGAGGAAAGGACCCTTATGCAGCCCCAAAAGGACAGATTTCTACTATCTTATAGAATTTAGAGTTTATTGTACTTGAACTAGTATTTGATTAGTTTGCAAGTATAGGATTTAATTACCATTTCTTCATTTACAGTATTATAGTAGATATCATCAATGACTTCATCTTATTCTGCAAATTTTCCTCATGCATGAAGTAGACAGCTAGCTCATTAAACTCTATTTTTGTAGCTCATTGATATTATTCTTGATTACATGATTTTTGGGCAAATATCATTGTTTGATGCAGTGCGGGTGTTTCATAAGTAGAGAAAGATTTCATTGCAAACAACCTCCTTCCAACTTCATCCATCCATAATAATTCCTTTTTTTCACTAAGAGCTTCACCAATTTCATCATTTTACATGGAAACTTCTCCCAGCATGTTGAGCAAATCCAACCATCTCCCAACCTTGGTTTTCAGTTCTGAGTGACCTTAGGAATTTTATCACTCCATTAAATCCACCAACCACCTTCCCTAATCCTTCAATCACCTCCAACACCCATCATTTTTCTCTCGGCTATATCGTATAGAAATATAGGGAATCCTGTAGGTTTTTAGGACATCCTGTAGGTTTTCCTGTAGTGGCCTGTTTTGAGGATGAATTGAGGGAAAAACTCCAGGAAGACACACAAGGTCACCTAAGGGTCTCCCAAACCTTCCAACCATCCACCAGCATCCCTAAGCCACCTGCCACATCACCAAAAGAGATTAGCTTTCACACTTGTTTTTCCATAAAAAGAAAAAAAAGAAAAAAATAGATTTATTTCAGTCCTATACATGCACAATAGTGATGTTTGATGTTTTGAACCTTCATGCTTAGCACAATATCATTTAGTACATGTTAGCTTGGCATTCTTGTAAAGCATAGTTTCTCGGTAGTTAGTTAGGAAATGGTGTGCTTTTAGCATTGGATTTCAGTCCTTTCCTTATTGAAGTAGACAAGCTTTCTCCTAGAGTAGATTTCTCTTTCTTTCATCAGTAATCAAGATTCTTCTGAATCCATAGAAGTTTGGCTTCAAAACCCTGGTGGTATCTTGCCAGCTAAATAGTGAAAAAAGGAAAAATCATCACTTTTACTTATGTTTACAACACTATCACCTCCAAGTTTGTATGAACCTCGAGGTTGATAAAGTAAATTTGGTAGCCCCAGGAGTTGCAACATTCTTGCTGCAACACTGGTGCTCATCACAGACACATGCATCATACATAGAAACCATGAAAATACTAAGGCAAGAAAAGAAAACTTATCATACACACAACTATATATAGTATATGCAAGCGAACATGAAAAGAAAGTAAACATAGTAGTGATTCAGGTAGAGCCCATTATGTGGATGCGTTAGTGGATTTCCATCACAATCAACTAACTCATATGCCCCTTTTTTGAGAACATTTTTAACAACATATGGACCATGCCACATGGGTTCGATTTTTCATGCTCCTTACTTGTCATGGTCTTGGTCATAAATCAAAATGATATCTCCTTTGGAAAATACACGAAATCGAATAGATTTATCATATTGGGCCTTAACGCGTTTCTTATGAGTTTTGTTATGGAGCAAGGCAAGAAAATATTATTCATCGAGATGGTTTAGTCGTAAGAGGTGTTCTTCCTCAGCTGAAATGTCAGGGAGTAACTCAATAGATATTTCAAGGGAAGAGATTTCATGCTAGATCGAAAGAACTGACTCTATTCCATAAACCAATTGGAAAGGAGTAAAGCTAGTGGCATATTTCATTGATGTTAAATATGCTCATAAGGCATAAAATAACATAATATTCCAATTAAACTTATGCTTCCCTACCATCCATTGCAACATGGTTTGAAAGCTCGATTGACAACTTTTACTTGGCCATTGGCTTGAGGATAATAGGGTGTTGAGTGTTCATGACGAAAACCAAACTTGGCGGCTAGTTCCTACATCATATGGTTTTGGAAATGTTTACCATGATCAATCATGATGCGTTTAGGCACACCAAATTGGCCATGGAAGGGTTAAATAATAACAAGGTGTTAGTATCACTATCATTTAAACATGTAGGCATGGCCTTCGGCCCATTTGGTAAAATAGTCAACAACCACTATCATGTAGTGATGACCTTGGGCGAAGGGTGGGTTACATTGCAAAAATTCAATTCCCCACTAGGAAAAACTTCTAATGACAACTATTGTGTGTACCATGGTAGGATGGATGCTAATTTTATGAGAGAATTTGACAGGGATGGCACTTTTGGACCGTTGAGATATAGCCTTTAAAAAGTGAAGGCTAAAATTACATGTTGGATTGATGGGCCCTAACCCAAGTTCAGCGTCAAGAACCCAAGAAAATATCTACACTACTGGCCCTTTCGGCATCAATACACGGAGTGTGGGTTGAAATCTCACCCAAAGCAGTATGGGGGGATGCAGGAACCAAGTTTCCGCACCCTGAGATGGTCGTGATGTCGATCTCATACCCTAACCCCTGTCTTTGCGCGGATCAATAAGCACTTAGGGCTTATCGATGTTCCTTCTTCTCTGACCTTTAGATCCTTCACGAAGGTATATGGCTGACCTTCGCGTAGCCCTAACTAGCAATCCAGGCACTTACACGCCTCTGTAACTATGTACGGTTACAAGTTCTCGAATTACCTTAAGTGTTCATGAATTTTACCATGCAATTAAGGTTATGTTCGCATAAACATATATTCTTACTTGTGTTCAAATAACAGATAGAAACATATACATTCACGCATCAAATTCGCATTATAATGTAAACTCAGAACTTAACATAACATAATCAGATGCAATAATCATAGACAAAATACACAGTAGTTTCTGAATACTTCTCTTTATTGATGATTCAAGTTCCCAATACAGACTCTATCAGCCCTGCGCACACAGCTATAGGGGTCTGCACACTCAACTGCAGAGTTGTACCCTAGGCCTCTGCGCACTCAACTGCAAAGCCTCTACCTATGCTAAGACTCTTGCTTTTATCTCTCCTATGACCCAAAGCACTTAGAACTCTCCCCCTTTTTTTTACTATCCCCTTAGAACATACTTACTTAGCTTCTTTTTATACAATCCCATGGTCTGCAGACCATGGGTGGATCTTTACAGCCGACATGATTCTTTACAAAACAAGGGCGGACAACCCTTAATGACTCTTGACATCTTTGCACTTCGTGACCACAAAATGCGGAGACTTTACATTCTTTATACAAAATTTGGGCTTTCTGCCCCAAAACATAGGCTTTTAGCCCCAAAACTGACTCTTAGGGGAACCCGTTCCCAATAGGCCCCCAACACAAACATGGTGACTCACCCTCGAGTCACTTTCTTGGCATGGATATATTATCATGAACACATCCCAGCTCGACCTAAACAACTGCTACCTTGGCAGTGCACTGCGCAACCGCCTACTTCATCTCCTCGACTAACTGCTCTATCGCTGACCCTACGGTATTAGCCTAGAGCTTCTGTTGAGTCTCCTGCAGACTAGCCAGCTTGCCTTCAATGGAGGCCATGATCAGATAGGCCTCATCCAACCAAGGCTTCAAGAGGGCCTTCAACACTTCTTCCTTATGCTGAGCTATATCGACCTGTTCTTTCAATGCCTCAGGTTCTTGCAGCTTCGCGAGTCTCTGTGTGATGGCGACAGTGCACACTATCATCATAGCGTTGTTGTAGTTCCCGTACTTCTTTTTCTAGCCTCTACACATTGGGGTCTTCTTGCAGGCTGGTGAGTATCTCAAGTGACTACTCAAAAAGTATTGTGCAGTCCATCACTGCACTTGCTACTGTTGCTATCGCATCTGTCACAGTAGTCGTGCGCTGCTCCCTAACATTTGGTAGAGTCGAAGGCTGGGCCTTCAACTGCAATTATGAAATTTTTAGGTTCAGCTCCAGTTGAACCTTTGCCAACTCTTTTTGTGCATCGCACACTCCCGTAGTGAGTTTCCAAACCCACACATCTACTAGCTTAGCCTAGGAATGGCCATCTTTGGGGCAGTTTTGCATGCCTCATCCACAACCTTGACTATGCACTGATTCTTGTCTGTCAGGTCCATCACAAGGTTAACAACAGAGACTCTCTACATAACCATCTGAGCATTGTTGACCTTTTTCTCACTGATCACCTACAAAGTGCACTGTTCACGGGCCCAAAGTTCTAGAATCACACCATCCTGCAGAAGGTGAAGCACGTCACTAAGAAGCACTACCGAGTTAAGTCCCACTCCCTTGAGCACTGACAGTGGTCCTGTCAGCTTTAGTCCCTATCATTAGTGCTCCATCTGGTAGCACTATGGCAAGGGGGTCCCTTGCACACAGCATCCCTACGACTTCTCAGGTGCCAAGGGCCAAACTAGTGGACGTCATGCTGGTCTGAATCTGTGATGCATGGATCTGTAGCTCATGCAGACCTGTTTGAATAGCCCCCAACACCTGGTGCTACTGATGCTCTAACTGTTGTAGCAGTTCTGTGGTGGAATCCCACACCGTATCCCCTATATCATTCAGATCTGCCTCTGTTAGGGTGACCAGATCCAGAGATGTCTTGGTAGCCTTGGACTTCCTCTGTGACCCTACATTTTTGGTCCTCTGGTGAGCTTGATACAGAACAGAGTCATCTCCATATCCGCTCCTCCTTGCTATGTCTATTCATCCTCTTCTTCCTCTGTTTCTGGTGAAGGCGACTTCTGACCTCCATCAGAGTCGCTCTCCTCTTCTCCTGACTGCCCACCCGACTGTTGTGTAGCAGCATGCTCCACCTTGGATTTGTCATCAACCTCATTTCTACTTTTGAAGGCCATCTATTCCATCTTTAGCTTGGCCTCTTCCTTCTTGCATTGTGTGGCGGATTTGCTCGATCCCGCAACCAATTCTGAGGCAGTGCGCCACTTTTCCGGTGAGAGGTCAGGGACTCTGTCGATCACGTCATTTGTTTCCAAGTAGGACAAGTCATGCCACTTATACTCAGGGTCCTTTAGTGCTCGTATTGAGAGGTGGTGCAAGTCAGCCTTGAATTCCACGTACTCTTGCAATCTGTCAAATTTAGTAGGTGACAACTGCGGCTTGCAGTTGATGGCCATATGCACGTTCATCTCCATCAAATATCAAAAATATCTTGTTGTCCTTTATCCACTGAGGATCCTTATTCGCCCACAATGAAGCGTACTTCGCTGCCTCTGGTAGATCCAGTGCGACTGGAGGAAACTAACTATCTTCAGGTGGGTCCCATGCTACCAACACTATGGACAACAAGATCCATGCATAGTGGAATGGCTTGCTAAGATCTTGTGCCTTGTGGCAGTTCGCGAGGAACTCACCGTAGAGGTAGCGCGCCAAAATAAATTTAACTCCCTCCACGCATTAGGCTGCCAAAGCTATGAATGGTGTGGGCACTTCATCGACGTGACACTTTTGCATGACCTTCCTTGCCAAGATTTGTGTTGCACTTTAACTGCAGGGTGAGAGATACTCGTAATGGCATAGCCTCACGGCTTCTTTACTAACTTGACCCTTTCCTTTGTGGCCTTTGCGAGGGCATGCTCACCAACCTTTTCGCCAAACATCATGGCCAGATTTTCCCCTGTGTACGGCAGCCACTTGATCTTGTGGATCAGCATATCAGTGATGGGTATTGACTCCTCCATCCATAAAAACCCATCGTGTACCAAGCACAACAGCTGCTTGATTACCACCATTGTGATGGGCACATGGTTGTAATGTGGCACCCATAGCAGGTTGAGCAGTCCTGCCTTCTCCACACCTCTCAACCAATTCCGCGGTTTCAACACAGTCATTCCAGTGGTTTTGTGGAAAACGCGGTGCATGAGTTGGTCCATTGCTAAATGAGGGAACCGCTTTGTGTCCTCTAAATCCCAGTCTTCTAATTTCAAAGGGGGGACACACTCAAAGCGCAGTCCTTCGAACACAATTTGTTTCGACAAGAGGGGTGTGTACAGGGTGACCTTACTCTCATCAATTTCTTTAGACACCTTGGTCTTGCCCCTACGTGGAGGAATGTACTCTGGTAGCTTAGTGATGGGGTCAGACCCCTCAATTTCAACATCCTCCATTTCCACCCCAACATCCTCATCATCCACTGGGATCTCCTCAATCGCTTCTCCTTCCAGCTCTAGGTTAATCATCTTTCCCTTTTCCTGTGTGGTGGGCTTATCCTTCTGTGGGTGCTTTCTGGAAGATGCGCACACTGGCTATGGTGTCGCAGCCTGCTTGCCCTTGTTATTCTTCGGACCCTCCTTGGTTGGGGTAGGCCTTGGTCTAGGCAACCATGGAGACTTCGGTAATTTAGCTCGTATCTCTATAGGAGCAACCTTCGAGGTAACTCCTTCTACTGCCATAGCGATGTCTGGAACAACTCCCTCGGCTGTCATTGCTTCAACATCCATGGCTATTGCTCCTAGAATAATGTCAGGGACGATTTTGCAGTCAGTTTTTGAAAATCGATCGAACACTGCGCAATAAAGTAGCTCTTCGAAAAATGCGCGATTCATGCACAACAAACAACACAACTCACAATTTCTCAATTTTCAAATTGTTTTCTGCTGGGTGGCCATATGTAATTTATAGGCCATTTTGAATTCAAATCTGACTGTTCCCCACAAAATCGGTTCATTAATGCTAGATTGGCAACAGATTTTCAAAGATCTGGTCCATAAATTCTGACTTAATTCCGCCCCCCTACTCTCTTTGGTCATTTTTTCATCGTCAAATCATGAACAGTGACTTTAATGGTCACTTTTTGGCTATTCTGTGTGGTTTTTCCCTTAGTAGTGCATCTCCCTGCATTTTGACGCTAGCCTTGTGACATATCTTTGTTCCGCGCAGTTCCCTGATAGCGTAGCTCTCCGACCCGGGCAGTGCAGTTTATAGTCCCGCGCTTCCTTTAAACTGCCTAGAGTGCTAAGACTGTGCTTCCCTCATATAGTCACCTATCTAGATCACTGGTGTATGGCTTCAATCGGCTGCCATTCACCTTCCCTAGGAGGTGTTATCCATTCAATTTACTTAGCTAAATTGCTCCACCATTTGTAATCTCCCTGATGACATATGGGCCTAGCCAATGCATCCTAAATTTCCCTAGAAATTTATCAAATTTATTGTCATATAACAAGACCAGATCATTTACCTTGAAGGTACGTAGTTTGATGTGTCGATCGTGCCATGCCTTTTCACGCTCCTTTTGAACTTGTTGATGAAATCCAACTAGAAATTGGTCCTCCTCAATCTCGGCTAGCTACGCAAGCCTCTCTTCCAGGGCTCCATAGTTTGCCATTCCTGTGAGTGCCACTATGCGCAGACTAGGTGTAATGTATTCCATTGGCATCACAGCTTCTACACCATACACGAGTCTAGAAGGTTCTTTCCTAGTGAGCTTCTTGCAAGTCGTTCTGTAGGGCCATAGCATCGTCAGTATGTGCACATCCCAGTCATTTCTCTAAACATTGCAGACCTTCATCAGTACGCTCTCCAGTATCTTATTGAGTGCTTCCATGAGCCCATGTTTTCTGTCAATGCACTAATTGCTTCATTAAAAAAGTGCATACCATGATTGCTCATCAAGATATTTGGACAGCCAAATCTTGTCAACACATATTCAAAAATAAACTTTCTTGCTATCACGACTGTACAGTCCTTCATAAGCTACACCTCCGCCCATGTGGTCAAGTACTCAGTCATGGTGATGATGGACCATGCACCCATCTTCTTTCCTTGAGGCTAAATTGGACCCACAAAGTCAATCACCCATTTCTCAAACGGTTGTAATGTCACTTGCAGCATCATAGGTAGTTCATCCTTCCACGAAGGCCTGCCAGTCCTTTGACATGCATCACATGCCCTACAATATGATTTTGAATCCTTATGTATAGTTGGCCACCACAACCCAACATGTAGAACCTTCTGTATTGTTGCTTTCCCTGCATAATGTCATCCTGCAGCTCCTCCATGAGCCTCAGCGAGGATTCTGCTTCGTTCAAAATTAGGTACATAACAACACAATATTTTGTCTAATCCCATTTTGTACAAGTGCCCTGTAATGATAGAAAATTCTGTCGCGTGCACTACTAATTCCTTCTTATGTTGACTTGTATAACCTTCCAAAGCTGATCTCATCATCAGGAAGTGGATGATATCTTAAAAGTGATTGTCTGTGATATGTACCACAAAGAGCTATGCGTCAGGCAGCCCTTCCTCCAAATTAGTAGGTTCCTCTCCCATTTCAATGCATGACAAATGATCAGGTCCCACGTTTAGTAGTCTTGGCTTCACAATAGCTTCAAAGTCATACTCTTAGAACAACAACAACCACCTACATATTTCCCCCCCAACACAGGCTTGTTCACCAGGTACATCAATCCGAAATGATCTTTATACATCTTAAAGTGCCCACCCAACAAATAGTGCCTGAACTTCTGGAGCATGTACACAATATATAATCCTTCGTGCTCTGACATGGAATAATTTTTCTCTACTTTAGACATATTCCTACTTGCGAATGCTATAGGGTGATCCAGTTCTCCCTCACCGGCCTATTTCAACATGACCCCTAGCGCAATACATGATGCATGCATGTGCACATGAAATTACTTCTTCCAGTCTGGGAAGACTAGGATCGACGCAGTGACCATTTTGTCTTTCAGGACGTCCAAGCTCTTCTGAAATTCATCATTCCAACAGAATGTAGCATCCTTTTTCAACAATTTCTCCATAGGCATGGTGATCTGGGCATAGCTCTTGATGAACTTCCTATAGTATCCAATATTCCCTAGAGTTTCACGCATCCGTTTCACATTCATCGGCACCTCCAAGTTGATTATCATCACGATCTTCATGGAGTCTACCATCAATCCTTGTCTGCATACCAAATGACCTAGCAGGATCCCAAAAGGGACACAAAATAGACACTTCTTCTGATTGAGCACGATCTAGTATCTCTGACATGTATCCAACATCAAGTGTAGACTTGCCACATGGTGCTTAACCAATCCAAACACTGTTGAGTCATCAAAGTATACCTCCAAAAATTTATGAATGAAGTCTTTGAATGCCAGAATGACTACGCGTGAAAATATTATTGGTGCATTCTTCAACCCAAAAGGCATTACGGTGTACTAAAAGCATCCCCATTCAGCCACAAAGATCATCTTGCTTCTACCCTCAGGCGTGATTTTGATCTAATGGTACCCAAAGAACCCATCAGTGAAAGAGTATGCTTCTTGGCCGCCTACATTATCTAGGACCTCTTCAGTGAATGGGTTTGGGAAAGAATCATGCACACAAGCGTCATTCAATTTCTGGAGATCGACGCATATCCTTATTTCTTCTTTCTGTTTCTTTTCCTGAACCACTATCGGGTGTACCCAATCAAATTCTTCCACTGGTTCAATAATTCTTGTAGCAAACATCTTATCTAACTCAGTTTGGACCCTTTCCTTATACTTCGGATTAAAGCGGTAAGGTCTTTGTTTTACAGGTTTCACGTCTGGTTTCAGGATGATCTTCATGACACCCAGGTCTCCTATGATTCCCTTCATATCAGAAAAATACATGGGGAACAAATCCTGATATTCGTGGAGGAGCTCAACGACCTTGTCTACTGTCACATTGTCCCAATAGTCCCCAATCTTTGCAAATTTTTGTTCCGCCTCTATGCCAATGTTGACCTGCCTAGTTTTTAGCAGTGTGGTTATGTCTGGATCCTCTATCTGCGGACCTTCAACCTCACAGTGACCCTCGGTTTCTGGAATATTAATCTTTCTGGGATCCTCATCTTCTTCTTCAGTGGTCACGTTATAGCATTCCAGTGTGTGGTTCAGCTGGGTAGTCCAATCAGGTTGAATCAGGTCCAAAGGATCTTGTGGTATCCTAAAGATCACTGCTTTAACCTCCTACAGTGTTGTGTTAATATAGTCAAACCCATCCTCAAAGCTAAACATCATTATAAACCCCTAGCACAAGATGTCCCATTCTTCAGTGCCATGGCAAAGCTCTGTTTCCAAGTACCAATTCATTGGTATGACATCTAGGGTATGACAAAATAGATGCACCCATTTAGGTTGGGGCTCCGCTCCTTAAGCCTTAGTCCATTTGGACATATGATCACGCGAATCATCCCTTCCATCATACTTGTCTGTCATCCACACTTTTGGCTATCCAAAACATATTCTCATCGTCCTCCTATAGTAGTACCAATCACCAAAATTATCCTTGTGCATACCCCACCATATTGCGGGCGTAGCGTGTAGTACCCAGTCCAAGGCCTGGAAGAGATGCTTCTTTAGCACTTCTCTCTCAAATGCATCCAAAAAGTGATCAAAATTAGTTAGACCATCATAGTGAGGTAGATTCCTTAATTTTGATGACACGTAGTGCAATGACTTGGTCATCATATTACGACACAGTGTAGATACTTCATGCAACCAGTTCTGCCAGTGCTCTAATTCTTCATCTGAATCTGATGTGAAGGAGCTCTCACGGTCCCATATGATACGCTCATCTAATGTCGGATTTACCCAATCCTAGTCTCACGCCATCCTGTAAATCTAGTCCAAATTGTCATCACTTTCATAATCACTGACTGGTTCTGTATAGCGCGTTTGTTCTGCAAGATCCAGCGGAACCACTACGCAAAGCGACTTGTTTTCAAATATCATATTTCGCTTCTTCAGTTTGATTACCCCATTCATGTCAGTGGCCCAATCAATTCCAAGGAGTGCAGGGTAGGGATTTTTATCATCCACAATCTCTATTACCTCAAAATCTACCAGTGCACTCGACCTTCGATATCAACTATCACCCCTTGCAGCCTCCCCATCAGGGTAATTTTTTGTTGATTCGCCATCGTTAACTAGATCAGAGATGATTAGAGTATAGGTCTCCCCATTATTTCCCATGTTTTCTTTGGCAAAACATTCGCATCGGACCCCAAATCCAAGATAACTTGGTCCATTTCATATTCCCCTATCTGCACGGTGAGCCTCATCTCACACCCAGTCCTTTCCTTATACTTTCCAAGATTTCTGACTATGTGTGGTTCACCAGTAGTGTCATCCTTGCCAGTGCACCGATTGATCAGTTCTTGTAGGCCCTTCACAGCCTTACTATCGTGGAGCAATTTCATGCAGGTCTCCAAGAATGTGGTAATCATGGATGGGTTCATTTCTTCAACTGGTTTCTCCTGATTTCCTGAGGTAGAGGGCTCAGTGAATCTTTTCTTTGCTTCCATAAATGTTGCTTTCATGTGCTCCAAATCAAACCTAGTCACCTTTTCTGGTGCTCTACGGACCCATTCCTCCACAACATAATGTTTACCTTAGGGTCTTCCTTGAGAGGCGCAGCCCTCATCATCTGGAGGTTCTGTGTCAGCTACAGAGGATGCACCCCCTTTTCACGAATCTTAGCCAACAACATAGGGCAATCCTTCGTCGCATGGTCAAACTAGGTACAGTAGCAACTTGACATTCGCGTCAGATTCAGACAATTCCTCGCGTAGTGACTTGGTCCTCCACAATTGTAACAAATAAGCTGCCCTCGACCTCTACCAGGCCCCCCTCCACCTCGTCCTTGGTCGCGCCCCTAATAGTCACCTCGCGTTCCCCCAACACCTTGGTTCGGAGGCTGCATTTCTTCCTGTAGCTTGTATGTAGGGGTCATGTCCATCATTAATTCATAAATACGACAATTACGCTTGTGATGACCTACTAATTGACAAAAAATATAGTAGAGCTGTTGTGGTGTCTGTATGAATTTCTGCAACAAATGGAAATTGTCAGTTACATGTTTCCTAGCCACCTAGCATATAGCGCACCATAGCGCAGGCCCTACACTTGACCCTGCCATAACCTCCGGCCGTAGAGGCATTGGTCCCCCTGCTGCAACATCATTCACAAAGGCTGGACAATGATCCTTGTCATGCACTTGACCTTTGCATTTTAGGCACCAAACTTCTTTGTGCACCTCTGGTTGAGCTGCTCTATCCTTCTTCAGACTTTTCATTCGAGGCAAAGGTTCTGCAACTACACATGAATCTTTTGAACTCCTAGATTAGCATCCTTCATTGGTGTCTCATGCAGTCTCATCGCGATTTCTAGAGATTCTTCCTGGGTCCCAATCTCCTGTTGTGATAGCGCAACCCTCAGGTGGGGCAGGAGCGAGGCCATGAACCATACACGATGCTACCCATCTATTAGGTTCATGTTGCCTTCACGGATCATACACTTCAATCTTAGATCCAAATCCCGGGGTGTCTCCCCAGGCTTCATCATGATCTCTTTGAATCCCATAATTGATTATGCTTGAGAGTTAGGTCTACTGAATTCTCTATTTAGTGTAGCCTAGATATCTGCCAATGTGGATGTTGGGTTATCAGTATTGTACTTAATGTACCACATTAATGCGTGGTCCTACAAAGCACTAACCAGCCTGGCTTTCTTCATTTGGTCATTTGTGATACCCTGAGCTTCCCATACAACCTTTGTGATGAACCAAAACTGGTCTATATCTTCATTTCCTATGCCCTTGAATATAGGTAGCTTTACAAAGTTCACCATGTTGAATAGTGGTGGAGGTGGGGGTGGTGTGGGTGATGGGGAGAGTGGTGAGGGTGAGGATGGAGACGGTGTGGATGGATGGGAATAGGATGGATGTGGTGTAGGTATTCGCGAGAATCCTTGTCTTATTAGTTGAACAACGCTCAATGGAGAAGACTTTACTACTCCTTTGTCGTCACTCAAAGGCGGCTCAATCAACGGGCTATACTCAGGACCTTTTCTTCCTTTGTCCCTGAAAGACCTTCCACTTTGTCTAGATCCAAACATCAAGGTAACTGCATGACCCACTTTTGACACAAGAGCATCTTAATCCAAGTATTTAGTGACTTCAAATACTTACCTCGTGGTCCTTTAAAGAAGCGGCACTCTGCTCCACTATAACTGACAGAAGTATCGACCCCGAACTCTGTCACAAATCCTCCTATGATGTAGTTGAGCCAAAGGTTGACAGAATTTGTGATCTTATCTTTAGAGGATTCGAATATTCATACTAACGTTGGTGTCCAAACAATCATATTGTGAAGCCTCCACCTTCCTTGGCAGTCTACCAACTTTGCGATCGACTCGTATAACTCAACCGGGAAGCAACAAAAGAAGATTTCATGTATTTCTATGTACAAATATTTGTCCAACCATTGTTCTTTTGTCAATCGTGAATTCTTCTTCTCTTGCACTATGAATTCATGGATCTTTCTATCCAACCAATTTTTGATCTCTTTCTTAGTTGGATTTCAATGATACAACATCGCACATCTCGTTATGTAGATCCCAGTCCTGGCAACAGAACCATTTGTTGGCTTGATGGGCCCTGACCCAGGTTCAATGTTAAGTAGCCAAGAAAATTCCTCCACTATTGGACCTTTCGGCATCAATCAATGGAGCGTGGGCTGAAGTCTCACCCGAAGCAGTATGGGGGGATGGAGGAACCAAGCTTTTGCGCCCTGAGATGGTCGTGATGTCGATCTTATACCCTAAACCATATGTTTGTGCAGATCGATAAGGCCTTAGGGCTTATCGATGTTCCTTCTTCTCCGACCTTCAGAACCTTCGCAAAGGTATATGACTAACCTTTGTGTAACCTTAACCAGCAATGTAGGCACTTACATTCCTCTGTAACTACTGATAGTTACAAGTTCCTGAATTACCTTAAGTGTTCGCTAATTTTACCATGAAATTAAGGTTATCTTTGTGTAAACATATATTCTTACTTGCATTAAAATAACAGATAGAAACAGATACATTCGTGCACCAAATTAGCATTATAATGTAAACTCAGAACTTAACATAACATAATTGGATGCAATAATCAGAGACAAAATACACAGTGATTTCAAAATAATTTTCTTTATTGATGATTCAATTTCCTAGTCCAAATTCTATCTGCCCTACGCACACAGCTGCAGGGGTCCGCTCACTCAGCTGTAAACTTCTACCCTAGGCCTCTACGCACTCAGCTGTAGAGCCTCTACCTATGCTAAGACTCTCGCTCTTAGCTCTCCTATTACCCAAAGCACTTAGAACTCTCCTCCTTTTTTCTACTACCCCCTTAGAACATACTTACTTAGCTTCTTTTTATACAATCCCATGGTCTGCGGACCATGGGTGGATCTTTATAGCCGACATGATCCTTTACGAAACAATGGAGGACAACCCTTAATGACTCTTGATATATTCATGCTCTGTGACCAAAAAATGCGGAGACTTTACATTGTTTATACAAAATTTGGGATTTCTGCCCCAAAACATAGCCTTTTAGCCCCAAAATTGTAGAATTACAGTTGAAAGCCCACCCTTTGACTTCACCGAAAGTCAGGGAGCTGCACGCAACAGCTATGGTAGATGTGATAGCGATAGTATCAAGTGTAGTGATGGACTGCACGACACTTTTTAAGCAGTCACTCGAGGTACTCACTAGCCTGTAAAATGACCCCAATGCATAGAAGTTGGAGATAGAACTGTGGGAACTACAACAGTGCTATGACGAGGCTAAAGCGACAACGCACACTATTGCCATCACCGAGAGACTCGCAAAGCTGCAAGAGGCCAAGGCATTAAAAGACCAGGTTGACATAGCTCAGCATAAGGAAGCAATGCTGAAAGCCCACTTGAAGCCTTGGTTGGACGAGGCCTACTTGATCATAGCCTCCATTGAAGGCAAGTTGGCTAGTCTGTAGGAGACTTAGCAGTTGCTCCAGGCTGATACCACAAGGCCAATGACCGAGTAGTTGGTCGAGGAGATGAAGTAGGCAACCACAAAGTGCATTACCAAGGTAGCAGCTGTCTAGGTCGAGCTGGGAGGTCTTCACGACAAGATCTCCACTCCAATAGAGTGACTTGAGGGCGAGTCATCATGTTTGTATTGAGGGCCTATTGGGAACGGGTTCCCCTCAGAGTCATTTTTGGGGCTAAAAACCTATGTTTTGGGGAAGAAATCCCAAACTTTGTATAAACAATGTAAAGTCTCTACATTTTGTTGTCGCAAAGTGTGAAGATGTCAAGAGTCATTAAGGGTTGTCCGTCTTTGTTTTGTAAAGAATCACGTCGGTTGTAAAGAGCCACCCATGGTCCACGAACCATGGGACTGTATAAAAGGAAGCTAGGTAAGTAAGTTATAAGGGAGTAGTAGAAAGGAGGAGACTTCTAAGGGCTTTGGGTCATAGGAGAGCTAGGAGCGAGAGTCTTAGTGTAGGTAGAGGCTCTATAGATGAGTGCGTAGAGGCCTAGGGTAGAATTCTGTAGCTAATTGCATGGACCCCTGCAGCTGTGTGCACAGGGCGGATAGAGTCTATACTGGGAACTTGAATCATCAATAAAGAGAACTATTTTGAAATTGTTGTGTATTTTGTGTCTGATTATTGCATTTGATTATGTTATGTTAAGTTCTGGGTTTACATTATAATGCTAATTTGATGCACGAATGTTTCTGTTTCTATCTGTTATTTGAACACAAGTAAGAATATATGTTTACGCAAAGATAACCTTAATTGCATGCTAAAGTTGTTGAACACTTAAGGTAATTCGGGAACTTGTAACCGTAAGTAGTTACATAGGTGCATAAATTCCTGGATCGCTGGTTAGGGTTGCACGAAGGGCAGTCATATACCTTCACAAAGGTTATGAAGGTCAAAGAAGAAAGAACATCGATAAACCCTAAGGGCTTATTGATCTGAATGAAGACAAGGGTTAGGGTATAAGATCGACATCACGACCATCTCAGGGTGTGAAAACGTGGTTCCTACATCCCCCCATACTGCTCCGGGTGATACTTCAGCCCGTGCTCCATGGATTGATGCCGAAAGGGCCAGTACTGTAGGGATTTGATTGGCTACTTAACGTTGAACCTAGGTCAGGGCCCATCAAGACAACATTACGCTACACACAATATTTTATGAGTGGTGGCGACCCTAGATAGATACTATCACATTCAACAACATGGAAATCATTAAACACGTGTTCAAATTATTCATCGGTTAGGCATTGATGTAACATAGTGTCAACACCATGACGGTATATAGTATCATCAATAATGAGATAGTGTCGAGACTAATGGCGTATAAGCCAACGGTCATCATGAGATAGTTTAGGCTGAAAACGTTGTGTTTGGAGATACAAAAAGATGTCTCCATACCAAGGATCAGAAGTACTAATGAGGAACAAGGATTCGTCAGGAAAAGGATCCATGGCCACAACTTCCTCATCATTTCAAGGCAACTCGGGAAAAGCTAAGGATTTTTTGGGTGTAGCGATAACAAACTCCAAATTGAACTCCTGAAGGATAATAATCCACTTGGAGTATTTTCCCCCAATGATTTGATGGCTAAGGATATGCTTCATGGGGTTGGAGTCAGTAATGATGATAGTCTTTCATAATAATATATAACACCTCAAACATTGCACAACAATAACAATTGCGAGGGCAAACTTCTTAACATCGGAATAACGAAGCCCAAAACCTATCAGGCCTTTGCTAAGATAGTAAATGGGATTTTCATGTTTCATATCATCTTCTTAGACAGGGACCATACCTAAGGAAGACTTTGCAGCTGTGAGATATAACAAAAAATATCGGTTGAAGTCAGGTGGACTTAGTAAAGGTGTGGACAACAAAGCTTGTTTAAGATCATCAAATGAGCATTGGGCTTGTTAATCCCAAATGAAAGGTACTTCTTTCTTAAACAGTTGCATGAAGCCTTCGGTAATGTGCGCATAATTGGCAATGAATCGCCATAAAAAATTGGTTTTCCCTTGGAGTCTTTGAATTTGGTGAACAATACGAGGAGGAGGAAAATTGATAATCACCTAAACATTTGAGGGATCAATCCAAATCCCTTTTTGAGAGACAATGAAGCCTAGAAATCATCCCGATCATACACAGAAAACAAATTTGTGTAGAATAAGCTAGATTTTGTAATAACGACATCAAAGAAAAACCTCTTGAATGTGTGTAGGATGATCCTCACAAAGAAAAGAACAGGCAGTAAGGTCATCATGATAGACTTGAATGATGTGTTTGATATTGTGAAACACATAAGACATGGCCTATTGGAAAGTGGCACCAACAATTTTAAGACCAAAGGGTAGTTTACGATAGGAAAAATTTCTCCACATGTAGCTAAAAGTGGTTTTTTGCTGATCTTCAAGTATGATTTCAATCTTGTTATAGCTAAAAAAAAATCCATAAAAGATAAGGTAGCATTAACAACACACACATCAAGAATCTGTTCAATGAAATGTGTAGGATAATTGTGTTTTGGACAGGCCAGGTTCAAGTTATGGTAATCTACAGAAAATAAAATAGTTCCTTGTTTCTTATCAACCAGAACGAGATTAGAGACCCATTTTTTCAAAGGTGAAGGGTAGATAAAACCAAAATATAGAAGTTTCGACTTCATCTTTGATAGCAACTATCTTATGTGGGTTTACTAGCCAGAGTTTCTACCGAACAAGCTTGTCTCCATGATAAGTCTTAATATCATGTTGCAAATTTCATGGATCAATGTCGAGCTTTTCATCATAATACTAAGCTAAATCATCGCAAAATTATTTGAAAAGTGCAGTATAAGTGTCAATCTCAAAAGGGGTGAAATCAACCACAATAAAGATATTTTCCGTGACACCTGGTTTCATGGAAATATTAATAGGAATTGTAGAAGAAATATTGGCCACGTTTCCTTTGGAGGAAATAATGAAAATCCAGTCAAGGTTCGGAGAAATGTTGGCATTTCTAGAGGACATCAATATTTGACTAGACTCATCCAAATTCTATTGGTGGGGAAGGAAGGAAGAGCGATGATCAAGAGATCCCCAAGGACAATCGAAAACTGACATGACTTCTCGAATAGCTTCATCTGATGGTAACATGAAGTCAAGGAAGTCACAAGAGAGGGTATTGTCAATGGTCTAAGAAGGAATTGGGTAATTTTTGGGTGGTACCAAAATGGCATCACTGGACTCATCAGATGTGGAAGCTAGATGGATAGCATGATAATCCAGTTCCACTAGACTTAAAGGCATATACTCACCATGTTGATCAATATCATATTTAGATGGCACCACCAAGGGATTGTCAAGAATATGGGGTCCACAAGCAAGAGAAGATATCATATGGATACGAGCAACAATAGATATAGGAGTGTTAGGTGAGATTAATTGAGGAAAAACACCCATAAGGGATGAACTTTAAACAAGCTCATGCCAATACTCTAATACTAACAAGGGTTATCTCCCACAAGTCGTACTGAATTCCCCATAGTGGAAATTGGGGCCAATGACACACAATATTAAATTTGGTCAATAGTAACAATATTTCTTTCATGAGGAAATCAAAGTACACGGAACACAGATGAGACAATTGTAGTTATGGCATAAAACTAGCTAGGGCCAAGGAGCAGGTTATAATCCAAAGTGGCTTCGATGACTTTAACATCAACATAAATGGTCTTACCTCCTGGATCAATGGAAAATTTGGGAAGAACCCACTTGGGTAAAATGTTATGTCCATCGAATGTCTTTAGAGTTGTAATGGACATGGTGAGAACTAGAGAGCCAAGAGCCTTCTAGCATGTTGCTGACATGACACAAGCATAATAGCCTTCATCCACCAAAGTGTGATGAATATTCTTATGGAAAACATGCACAATAATATGAAAGGTGATCTGGTGGGAAATTCGAAAGTAAACCTTATCAACATTGAACGTAAAGAGGTTTGATTCATAAATATCAACACCACCAATGAAAAGAAACAATACCTTACACTGTTGGGAATAGATTTGAAAAACCTCGAGGGAAGACATGGCACAAGGAACCTATGAAAGGGATTCAACAATATTATAATGCTGAGTGGCTTGGGAAAAGGTTATTTTGTTGCCTTATGGATGACAACCTTTGTGGGGGCGATAAGCAAGTTCCACTAGCTTATCTAACGTGAGAGGTCTTGTGGAAGTAGTTGGAGCAGGCGAATCCTTAGGAGAAGAACTCGACTCAATAAAATCATACGAGTTGGCTCACGTGGTCACATTCATGTATTATTTTCACATAAAAATGGATGACTTGTTGATAGCATTGAAAAGTGGACCCTAGTTGACCCATTCCGGCACTGGAAGAGACTGGGAAACCATTTGTTGTTGCAGTTGTGTAGGAAATGGATGAGTTAAAATAGCAGGCTTTTCGGTAGACTGCAGTGGTGAAAGGAGCCTATGAACTTCATCTATATGAGGTAATTTGTGATTAGGATGTTCACCTTGACAATTTTTACAAGGGAATTAATCTTTTTATGGCACTCACTAGTGCCCCCTCTCTGATTTTGAGGGTTTTGTTGAGTTTCCTGAGTAGTTTGACTTTTCTTTTTATTCTTTTTACCACAAGTTTGTTGGTTGTTCTTATGTTTTTTGGACTTCATTGTAATAATTTTCTTGGGCTGCTAAGAAGACAGTTCTTTAGAAGAGTCATAGCACTTATTGGAGCTTCCGATGTAACAATCAATTTCCCAAGTTGAGTAGCAAGTTAGATGATGGAATCAGAAATAGACCTAATCACACCATCAACATGTGGTCCAAGATTAGGTTTTGGTTGGTCAATGGAAGGCCTAGGGGAATTACGGAGTACCTCATAAAGTGTGCCCAACTATGAATAAATGAAATCTAGTTGTTTGGTAGCTAAGATAGCTTGCTCTTTAGTGACAACCCTAAACATGGACACATATTTGGCAATATGAGGTCTGAAGGATCGAATGAACCATTTACGTAAAATCTCATCAGGAAGTCCAGTTATCACCAATCTCTTGCGAGGATGCCACTCGTGAATATGATCATAAATCAACATGGCATTATCTTGTTTAAAGTTTGACAAGAGATCGAAATCGATATTTTAGTGCGTAGGAAACTAAAAGTGTGTCAAAAACGGTTTGGGCTAATGGCGAAAAGTCAATGTAGGATGTTATGTCTAATTTGATATACCATTTGGAAGCATCCCCAGTCAAATTCCATTGGAGCAAGAGAATTTTATTTCAATCATATACTAAAGAGTTGGATGAAAACCATTGGTGATAAGTGGTAATGTGAGTAGACAAATTCTCCTTGGGTTTTCCTTGAAATTTGGGTATGTGGGAAAGTAATTTTGTGGGCATAGGTGGCCAATAGGGATCATGTCTAATGGTCTCCTTGGTCAACATAGAAAAATTTAGTAAATCAAAAGAAGATAAAAATGGATTATGAAGTTGACTGAATGGGTCGTAGGAAGGAGAACTAACTAACAAACCTTAAGGTCCCCACATATAAGGATTGTGATGTAGCAGTTGTTGACCTTGGTAAGGATTCATCCTAGCATATAAAGCATGTGGACCAACATAACTAGTAAAAGGAGTCCCCCCCAAGGGTAAGTTCCCCTAAAGAGCAGTGGAACCCCGAGAGCATGGAAGATAACAAGGTTATATCTAATAGGGAAGGATGTACTAGCTTTAGTGGTAGCATTGACATGAGGAGGATGTGTCGTGGGTGCAACGATACTAGTACTAGGGTTTCCCGCTCATAAACTAGCCACTCTAGGAAAAGCGATGGAAGGTGGAACCCCTCCAAATAATGAACTATACTAGGCTTATCACATATTAGAAGCGACATTTCCCCCAGGTTACATAGGAGCAACTGATGACCCCCCCCCCCCACCCCCCCGTGACAGATTTTCAGAAGTAACCATACCTATCTGAGGGATCGAAATAATAGGTTGAGAAAAGCTAGGAAAAAATATTCTTAACCCTATCATCTGACTGGGATTAATAACCATGGTTGGCATAGATAACAGAGTATGCATGGGAACATTCAGGAAATTTGTGGGAGCTATATATGAAACTATTGGGATTCCCTAAGAAGATGTAAGAGGTGTAGATGGATAAGTAGGTATGGCCCCACTAAGATTCGATAACGATGACACGGCACTCGACACTACCAATGGGGAAGGTAAAGAGGTCTCTGACTCTGACATAGGATAGACAATAGACAAAATAATGTGAGTATAGGTAGGTAAAGAAAATTCAATGTTGAGCCACAACAATTTAGGTCCTAAAGGATCAGTCAAGGGTGGATTGGAAGGACCAACAAAATTGCCAGCCAAAGTTTCAATTGAAACTAGATCAATCCCTGAAGGACCAGGTATAGATTCCACAACTATGGGTTGGTCAGGGTACTGAGCACTGATAGGCACTCTCTGTGAAATATTAGAAATTCCACCTCGTTTAGGAGGTAAATTGTGTATATGACGTAATTAATGACAAATAAATTCAGCTAGGCTAAAAAATTATAAATTATCATGTGTAATAACCTTGGTTAAAATCCATGTAAAAATATATAAGACCACGATCATGGGACACGTATTCCAAGATGAATGGAGGGAAAAACATCCTAGTGGGTGTTCATTTTTGTTATTATGGATAGGGAAATTGGCAAAGGCAATAGAAAAAGTGATGGAAAGCAAAAATGACATTTCGACACATTTCTTTATGCAAATAAAGGAAATTAGGAGAAAAGGAAGGTTAAAGGTGATGGGTTGCATGTGAGGAGGAAAATAATGGAAAATGAAGAAAATAAAGGCGTCATTGATAAAAAATTCTTCTTAGGTTCAGTTGGCAAGATTTTACAAATTTGTTTGACAAGTTTTGGTGGAGCTCTCTTCTATTCTCTCTCTCTCTCATACTCTTGGACACTTAGATTTTTCTTGGAGCACTCTTCGAGGAGTCTGGCATACTTGGATTTTTGGAGCAAGAAGGAAAATTTAGAGCAGGAAAGCATAAGAGGAGGTCAGGATAAGCAACTACAACAAATTTAGCTTGCAGGTACCAAGTTGCATGTATGTTTTGCTCACTAGTTTTGGCATGCATATTGGGTAGGGGTCCCCTAGGTCTAAGATTTTTTTCAAGTCATGTAAATTCTCCACATTTTGAGGAGAGGAGTACAATTAGCGTAGGGTTATTAGAGTCAAAGGGGCTTTAGGATGGGTCAAAGCCCCTTATTTTGTAGAGGGATGGGAATATCTAGAGTATTTTGAGCTCCGCCCATGGTTTGCATGCCATGGTATTATAAGGGTAAAAGAATATATAAAGGGATGTCTTAGAAAGTCTAAGGAAATTAATTCAATAGATGATATGTTTTTAAGTCTATAATTGTGAGATCTTCCTATATTCTGGTGAAGGGGAAGGCTCCTACAACTATGTGCGCAGAGACCTTGGTAAGTATGTAGTTTTGTGCGCAAGGCCTTGCAACTGTGTGTGTAGGGTCAGAAAGATTGTATATGTGAATACTTGAAATAATAAAGAATAATTTGAGATATATCTATGTATTTTATTATGTTCGTGTAGTTTCTATGTTTTAGCCTATTTATGGTTCATTTTTGTACATTTATTCTGCAATTTCATTACAAAGGTTCAAATATTGTTTTATATTATGAATAATACAAGTTAGACTAGTTATGTGTAGCTCACAAGTCTGTCAAGTAGGAAAATGATCTATGATTGTAACAATAAGATTAACGGTTCACGAAGTTCAGATTAAGCCCTAAATTGAAAGAAACCTTAAAGTCACACTGCATAATCCCTTTGGATGCAGAAACCTGGTTCTAGTGTCCCCCAATATTTCCTTGGGTGAGACTGTGGTCTTCACTACGTAGATCATTTTCGAAAGGGTCAGTAGTGCAAGATTTTGTTGGTCAGCATAGCTAACTTTGAACTTGGGTCTAAGAACCTGAAGCCAAAAAATGGTGTTGTTGCTGGGACCAAGATCTATCTGAGGGATGTGTGATGTGGTGACTAAATAGAAAAGAGATCCAAATTGGCTAGATTGGAAGTTGCATGAATTTGCAACTCGGGAAAGAACAAATTTGTGCTAGTCAATAGAAAGGTAGTTACAGAGGTATATCTATATGGAACAACACGAGATATATTTCACATCATTTGCAAATGCGCTGCATGAGTGGCTTTCAAATCTAGCTGCAAATGAGCCCTATTAGAAACACGATGATCCTATTGTGTGGACCCCAAATCTAATTAAGAGATTTAAGTAGTCTGAAAATAAGGTCGCAAGAGCTCTTGATTACTGCATCAATATTATCCTTGAAGGCTTTATTACTAAATTTGTAATTAACACAACAATATCCTACAGTGAGGCTAAGCACCAATTTTTCAAAGGTCCATGAGGTAAGTATATGAATTCCTTAAATATATGGATTAATATGTTGCTATGTGAAAAGGGTGTTATGCCTATAGATTTATGTTTAAAAGAAGCCATACTCGATCTAAATTAAGTAGAAAAACATTCAGAGTAGACCGTAAAATATTTATTGTGGGTGAGAACGCACCATTATTGGTTGAATTAAAAAGCAAATAAGAAAGGAGCAGGCCTAGTACACCTAGAGGTATGGTGCAGTTAGAAACTCAAGGCACTTTTGGGATTCCTCAATTGTCCACTCTGCCCCCACCTTCACCTACACCTCATACACCTACACCTCCACCACCATTATTCAACATGGCTAATGTAGTAAAGATGCCTATTTTTAAGGGTCAAGGATCAGAGGATCCTGATCAATTTTAGTTTGTCACAGAAGGTATGTGGAAAGCACAGGAGATCATTGATGACGATATGAAGAAAGCACAACTTTTCATAGCATTGTAGGATACAACATTTTCGTGGTATATCAAGTACAGTACGATGAATCCAGCTGCTTTATTAGATATGAGGAAAAACACACTAAACGCAGAGATTAAGAAGCCCAAGTTGAAGTCATAGTGCATTACAAAAATAAAAGAAATTAAGCAAGCCATCAATGAGACTATCTGGGATCTAGATCAGAGGTTAAACCTTTTTCTAGGAAAGTCAACTTCTAAATCTCTGAAGAACAACAAAAAGAATAGTATATATTTGTGATATTGCCACAAATCAAATTACCACTATCATAGCAAAAGATTGCGACACAAGCCAAAGAATTAGAAATTGTGATGAACTTAGAAGCTTCACTGGTTCAATACACTCACATAGCGATTCAGCAGATACAGTCCTAATTAGAAACCTTGCACATGGAACTATAATATTTGAAGAAAGGTAAGGAAGCTCAGTCTTAGATATGCTCAAAAGTTTGGTGTCTAAAGTGTAAAGCAGAATGTCACTATATGGACAAGTGTCTTGTCTATCCTGAATATTTGGCTGGTGAAGGTACCAATCCTTTTAAGCTAGAGCCTAGTTCTGGACCAAGTATCGGGCCTAGTGTATGGTAAAGTATTTTCTGAGTTGCAGGCCAGCATTCGACTGATCACTATTATTTGTTACAGAAATATGTGTAGTCTCCAAGGAAATTATATTGTAACTTTTGTCGATTAGTAAGACATGACAAGAAGAATTGTCATAGCTATGATTTGAGGATGCATGGAACTCTAAAATATAGGATGAAAGATTAAGGCCACGTGCAGGAAGATCATGGTTCACCTGCAGCCTGTGGAGGATTTCAAGGTCAAGGATGGGGCGCTGGACGAGGTCGGGGTCGTATCATATGTTATAACTATGGTGAAACTGGACACTTTGTGTGGGATTGTCAGAACCCCACTCACCCTTCTTGTCAGTATTGTAGATAGTTCGACCACGTGATACAAGACTGCCCTATTTTAATGGCTAAGATGCAGGAAAATAAAAATCAGCAACTTAACAGAATTTTCAATGAATGAGATCTGAACCATGAAAGGATAACCCAAGCATTAATATAGTAACACGAAGTGTTGTGGCTACTGAAGAATATAGAGAAGAGGGAAAAAAAACCTGTGGCAGATACTTGGGCTAGGAAGGCAGGAGAGAAGACTATTGGGTTCGATCTACACAAGGAGAAGGAAACTTTCATAGAGACGAAGAAGAGTTTCATGGACCTAGGAGCTTCAACATCAAGGACACAGATGCAACTAGTACCAACGAAGAATATTCTTGAAGTAGTTACTGCGAAAAACAACCTTGATTCGACCGTTCTAAAGTCCTTTATGTAGACATGTATGAAGTTGCTAAGGTACTAGAAAAAAGTGGAAGGCTTGCAAGAATTAATCAACAACTATGATAGTAAAGAGAAGCCACAACTTGAACAACATGAAGTAAACAAGGTCAACCAAAATCAAAAGAGAACTGGCTGAGAAATGCGATTAATTGCGTAGATTGGCGAATTTGAAATGGATCAAGTAATTCTAGACTTGGGATTGGATGTGAGTGTATTACCGAAGTAGACTTGGGAGTGGATGGAGAAACCAAAACTGTAATGGTCACCAATTCAGTTGTGCATGGCCAATTAGCAGAAGATTGTACTGATGGGTCCACTAGAAGGCTTCGTTGTAGACATTAAGGGAGAAAGTGTGGTGGCAGATTTTAAAGTTTTGGACAACATTAATCCATATCTAGATTTACTTAGAATTGATTGGGCTTTTGATATGTATTCCATAATCAATATAAAAAGGAGAAGTATGGTATTTGAAAAGAATGGTACTAGGGTCATTGTTCCTTTAGATCCCTTTGAAGGAGCGAGATATATATAACCAGTCTGTGAATTATACGGTGATGAATATATTGACCACATCTACAAGTTAACTGCATGAGACGAGGATTAGATCAACCCCACCACAGATGGAAGGATAAGATAGGAGAAGGATAGTTCATGTCATTCAAGCTTAGATGAAGAATTGGGGAATTAGAAGAACTGGTTGCACGAAATTTCTACTCTGCACTGTAATACAATGACAAAATCTCTTAGTTGCATATCAACTGAGGTATGTAATTTTCCATATTATGATGGTATAGGTGATGTTAGCATATTTCTGTATGAATTTGAAAGATATGTACCAAAATAATAGTGATTCCAAGCCTTGGATATTGATTTCAAAGATATGCCTGCGTGCTGGTGGGGCACACATAAGGATAATATAGGAGATTGGAGGGAGTACCGAAGGTTGATGAGGCTCATGTTTGGTCATGCAAACACAAGGATCACAGAGAAGTACAATGGAAAGGATGATCCTCAAGATCATTTGTCTCATTGGACTAAGGCATGGCGTGGAGAACCTCAAACAAGATGGGTGCATGTATTTTTTCACACTTTAGATGTTATACTGATGAATTGGTATCTTGAAATAGAGTTGCACCATGGCACCACCGATTGGAATGATTTGAAGGAAAGTTTTATATTCACCTTTAGAATTGAAGATGGTTTTCAGTGTATATATGATGCCCTTCATGAAATTAGAGTTGTGATTTTCTAGACACCTAATGAGCTAACGACTTGGATACAACCTGACTAGAGCGCATAGTTGCAGCACACAATGGAATGCTATAATATGACTACTGAGGAGGGTGAGGAATATTCACGTAACATTAATATTCCTGAGTTAAAAGGACAATGCGAAGTGGTAGGACCAGATGTTGAAATACTTGATGTCACACAACTTTTTAAGATGAAGCAGGTTAATATAGGCTCAGAGGCGGAGCCCAAGTTTGTACGCATAGGCTATTATTGGGATGACAATACAATAGGAAAGGTCGGCAAATTATTGGATGAGTATCAGGAGATGTTTCCAACTAAATTCATGGAGTTAAAAGGAATTGTGTGAGATGAGGTCGTCATGAAAATCACTTTGAAACCAGATGCAAAGCCCGTAAAACGACTATATAGGATCAACCCTAAATACAAGGAGAAGGTAAAGGAGGAACTTGAGAAGATGGTCACAGCTAGCATAATCGAACCCATGGAAAAATATGAATGGGTAAGCCTAATGATAATGTAGGAGGAAAGGACTAAGGGAGAAATAAGGATCTATGTCAATTTAAGGAAGTTGAATGACACATGCGTGCAAGACCATTTCTCAACACCATTCAAAAGTGAAGTTTTGGAAAATGTAGGAGGATAGGTGGTCTACTCCTTTACAAATGGGTTTTCAAGGTACCATCAGATTAAGATAGTGCTGGAAGATAGAAGTAACACCACTTTTTCTATTGAATGTGGATCGTTTCAATATACGTTCATGCCGTTTGGGTTGAAGAGTTCATCGGCAATATTTTCAAGAGTTGTCATCACAACGTTTAAATAATTCATTCACAAGTTTCTAGAGGTTACTTTGATTACTAGATAGTCTTTGGACTATTGAAAAAGCATGTCTCAAGCTTTCGCTTGATATTGGATATTCGCAGAAAATATCGAATCTCATTGAACCTGAAGAAGTGTATTTCTTGTGTAACTTATGGATTTTTACTTGGACATGTTTTTTGTAAGCAAGGGCTAACAGTGGATCCTTCAAAAATCATTGTTATTATTAATTTGGATCTGCCAAACAATGTGAAGAAGCTACGCGAAACTCTTGGACACACTAGATATCATAAAAAATCATTAAGGCGTACGCGCAGAACACTGCACCAATGGATAAATTACTAGAGAAAGATGTCAACTTATGTTGGACAATGAGTGTCAGAAGTGTCTTGACGTCTTAAAGGCAAAAATAGTCACTACGTTGATCCTGGTGTTTCGATATTGTAAGGAGGAGTTCCATCTTCATGTGGATGCATCATGTATAGATTTTGGAGTTGTCCGAGCACAGCTATGAGAGGGGGATCTTGATCACCCCATTTCATTTGCGAGTAACAAATTGTCTAAGGTGGAGAGGAATTATTCCATGACTGAATGAGAGGGCTTGGCTATGGTGTACGCACTAAAAAAGTTGAGACATTACTTGTTGGGTGCACACTTTAGGATGTCCACAAACCATTCTACACTTAAATACTTGAGGAACAAGCCTGTGTTGGAGGAGATATTTGTAAATGGCTATTTCTATTCCAAGAATATGATTTTGAAGTAATAGTCAAGCCAAGAAGACTAAATGTTAGGCTGGATCATCTATCTAGAATTGAGGTCGGTGAAGAACCATCCAACATTGAAGAAGGATTTCCTGATGTGTAGCTCTTCGTAGTAAGGGTTGCTGATGAACATTTTGCAAATATGGTTTACCTTTTGACTACTAAAGTAGACCCTACAAAGTATAATATGAAATAGAACAAAGAACTAGTAGTTAGAGCGACAGATTTTCTCTGATTGTTGGGCATCTATATAAAATGGGCCCTAATGAAATACTGTGTATATATGTCCCTTAGCATGAAAGACAGTATTTTGGTAGAAGCACATGGTGGTGTCGCGGGAGGGAACTATGCAGGAAAATCAACCGCATAGAATTTTTTGAGAGAGGACTATGGTGACCCACAGTGCACAAGGATTCTAAAGACTATTGTATTGCTTCCGATGTTTGGAAAAGGACCAGAAGACCATCGAGAAGAGGTTAATTGCCATTGAATCCACAAGTTTCTTTGAATGATTTTGATAAGTGGGTGATTTGTTTTGTTGCGCTGATCAATCTGCCAAGAAAGAAGACTGGTGCGCGATGCACTATTACTACGATGAATTATCTGACCAGGTGGGCTGAGGCACAACCGATAAAGGATAGCAACGTAGACACTGTTGCACACTTCATATTTGAGTATATATTGTCAAGGTTTGGATTCCAAAAGAGCTTGATGAGTGATAGGGGATCATATTTCCTAAACAACACTATTGAAGCATTAACAAAGGAGTTTAAGGTATATCATCAGAAGAGCACGCCTTATCATCCTTAGGCGAATGGCATGGTCGAGGCTTTCATAAACAATTTGGACAACACTCTGACTAAGGTGTGCAACATCAACAAGAATGATTGGGATGTGCACATACCAACAATTTTATGGGCATACAAGACTACTTGCAAGAAGTTGATTGGGCAGACTTCATTTAGACTGGTGTATGGACAGGAAGTTGTAATGTCGATGGAATATATAGTACCAAGTCTTAGAATTACAATAGTCACGAATATGGTGGACAACTATAGTATGGAAGAAATATTTGAAGAACTTCTTACACTAGAGGAAGATCACTTTCTTGGAGGATTTCACCAACAAGTACAAAAATCCTGGGAAAGGGCATGGCACAATCGACATATTAAGCAACGAATTTTTAAAAATGGAGACTTGGTGTTGTTGTATGATAGTAATTTCACATAGTTCCTTGGTAAGTTTAAGATGCATTGGTTAGGCCCATATGTTATCAAGGATATCTCAGTTGGTGGCACAATTAAGCTCTTGAAGCTGAATGGGGAATTATTTGTTGCACAAGTAAATGATAGTTGATTGAAGATCTATAGGTATGGTTCCATTCCTGGGACTGCGCATTGACTACATTAATGAATGAACATCTTAGTGCTCTAGGCAATTGGAAGGAAGCATGAGACTATAAAATACTCTACCAAAGATGAACTTTGTCGCAGAAGGAGGGTTATGCGGCATTCGAGAGGATGGCGTAGATGGAGAAAGCTATGACGAAGAAGGGGTAAATCTACTGCAGGGAGGGGTCTGACATAGTTCGTCTAGAATATGACCATTGGGGTTGATTTGACAGGGGAATTTCCATTAAAAAGAGCAGGAGAAACGCATTTAAGGAAAATATCTAGGAAAATCTATAGCTAAATTTGCATTTATGAGGAGGATCTGGAGGAGATCGAAGGGTTTGAATTTGAAAAAGGATATAAATAGGACACCCCACTCCAATTTCGGAAACTTTGTTTATTGAGAATTCATTGTGTGATTTTTCACCTAAGTGTGAGTCGAGAATTCTACAGCATGACTTATTGGAGTTGGAAGGAGCTTGAGCAAGAGTTTTTGATTCAAGGGCTACAATCCATCATGACCACTTCACAGTCAGTGCATACTACTGCACCAAGATCGCCAAGAACTAAGCCTACTACCACAGAAGCAATGTCCAAGAAGCACAAGGAGCCCCAAAAGACCCCAGTTAGGAAATCACTAAGGAAAACCCCCCTAGAGAAATGAAGTAAGGAGAGAATGGATAAACAGAAGAAACCAATGGAGCCTCAATATTTGTGTAGAAAATCTTGTAGATTCACAAGCTCATGTAATCTACTAAAACAAGAGACAAGAATATACTTCTACTCTTTACAACGGAAGAAAATAAAAATCGAGCAAAAAATTAATCGACAAGAGGAAGAACATAAATGTCACATAACACAATAAATATCACGGGAAATTCACAACTCAAAACCCCACTATCTGTATTGCATTAATTAGAAATCCAAGATGAGATTACAATTCTTTTTCTCACAAGAATAATCCCAGCACTCAATATTATCAATCTCCAACTCACAAGAAAACTCTTGGCCAACACTTAGCCAATTATCCTTCTCTCCAAGTCCCTATTTCCTTGTGAAACTCTTATGTCTAATTATCCCATCTTAAAGGGAAACTAGTGCATCCAAAATTGTGTAATCCCTTCAAGGATCAGTTTTTGATTGCATGCACTATCTATACAACTCATAAAATTATACAACAAATAGTACATTGTCCCTGCACTCTAGTCTCAACTGGGTCTTTCTCAGAATTGACATGCATGTGTTTCTGACGAGGGAATCTTCAATTAACAGGAGTAGCACTAGTTAATGCATTAGTGCACCAACTGGCTGTTAACTCACTATTAGCTCCTGAAACAGTTTGGAACTAATTTAACTAGAATTAACTCAGTAAACTAAGTTAACTGATTACAACTCATACTTAACTCATCCTGGACCCCCATAGTATATGGATAACATATACATGACTTTAGAAAGACTTCCAACTCAAAATTCCTAAGTTAATTAAGTTAATTAATCTTAATTAACTATTTAAAAGTTTCTATGAGAATAGAATTCAATTTTATTTCACAATTTAATTCATGGAAAAATTAAATTGGAATTTCTGGATTCTATTTTTAACATTTCTTCTTGTTATTTTCAACAATTTGGATGAGGAAGAAATATATGGCGGAATTAATGATATTAGTGAAGATGAGGTGGAACCAATATCTAGGTTTCCACCCTATATTATGTCGAGGAAGCCAACTTCAAAGGTGACAAATGACCCAGATTATATCAAATACAAGATATTTACACCATTATTACCAGAGGAAGTGTCGATTCAGGGACAATTGTTGGGCAAGGTGCCACAACTACACATGGAGGACTAGGATTTCAATGATAATAGCAAGTATCTCCGATTCGTGTCCAATAAGTATCTCCAATATGTTTATTACAATAATATGGACTTACAAGGGTTGAGCGGATGAAGTGGGTAGCAAGGATTCAACGTGTTGGGTTGTTGAATATGCTTTATGTGCCACACTTTGGGCACAACATAAACACAATTTGTGTGCACCAACTATTTTCATTGGTGCATGATGGATGTCTGTGGCTCGGGACACCAATCTCAATTGACGATATGTTAATATGAAGGATTACTATGCTACCTTACCAAGGAGTGAACCCTGATGATGCATTTCTCGAGAAGTATCAGGCGAAAAAGTTGGCCGATTAGATGAAGAATGACTCCGGCTTAGTTTAGAAGTCTCAGGGCTGTGTTATTAATTCTATTAATGATGAGCCTTTTTATTTTACCACATCCATTTTGGTTGGTAAGGTCATGAGCACATGTCGGATGAATGAAGTGTTGGCCCCAATTGTATCCTTGGCTACGCAGCGCAGCAAGGGGGTCCAATTTAACTGGTCCAAGTATCTATGTCAGGATTTTTTGGATGACTATCGAGAAGCGCAAGAAGAAGGGAATAAATTCCACTACACGTGGCTACTTCTCGTAATCTTATTGGTATCATGGATAATGTCATAGAATTTGTAGTTCCCCACTGTGGACCCTATTGCGTGTGAGGTTGTGAGGTATGCCTCATTGTGGGCATCAAAGGAACTAACTTGGGCTACGGAGAACAAATTGTTCTAGGTTCTATTTGAGATGGATCTGAGCATAGACATCAACTAAAGGTCATTTTAGTTCCAGCCTTCACAGCCTATCACCAGGGATCAAAATGGGCTCTTACTATGTCTGGTTTTCAGAGATGTTTTGCACATGATCTTCAGTGATAATCATATCCTAAGTATTTCCATCAGAAGAAGCTCAGAAAAATATTTCCAATGGTATATCACACTCGCGTAACTGGTTTCTGGATCAGAAGATATGATCGAAATGAATGAGTGATTCTTGGTTATGCATGTTTTGAGGTCAGTTGCTGCACATAATGACAAGTTTAGTACAAGATCAGGTTCTGAAATATAGGTAAGGAATTTTTCAAAAGCGAAAGAGGTTTTTTTCCATCACATATCAAATAACAAAAAATTCCTTCGGTTTATGTACAGGCATTACTATGTGGGAGATATGCAGTGATATTTGGAGACTACATTAAAACAAAGCAAAATTTTCATATTTTTTTACTGTTTTAGTCATTTTAGTGCAGTGCCATTTTACAACAGATGGAAAGTAATTTTGAAAACCCCATGGAGTTTTTTTCTTAACCACAAGCCATATAAGAAAAACCTCTTTCAGTTTATTACACATGTGTCGTGAATTTGGATATGTGACTAGATCTTTACAGCTCATTTTCACAGATTTAAATTTTTAATGATTTTCTGTTTTAGAGATGACTTTGTGGCACATATTCCGAGCAACTGGAAATGAATTGCCAGAATTTGAGAGAGGTTTTTCTCCAAAATGACCTTATCTACCAAAAAAATCTTTCATTTTTGTAATAGGTACTATGGTGTAGGAGATATGAGTTCATATTCAACACCTATTTTCAGAAATTCCGTCCAAGATTAATGTAATTGATTCTATTTTGAAGAAGATGCTTGATCTCAATTCCCTTAATACAGGGATGAGGTAAATGCATAATTTTTATTAATTTCATAGTGTAGAGGTTTGATTTTGGCAGTAGAGAGGCTGCTTGGCATTCTGTAAAATTTTCCTCAATATCATTTTAATAAAAGTAGTTTTTGCCCTTTAGGCTTGGGATTCATCACAGTGCTTAAATGCTCAGTATGTTTTTTCTCATAAATTCATTTACACATTATGTTTTTTCTGCTTTGTTACAGAATTATCTAACTGATATGTTAGGAATTCATCTGTAATGATGCTCCTTTTATGATGATTTTGCTGTTAGTTGTAATGGTTGTCTTAGCAGAATTCATCCTTGGCTAGATGCTCTATTCAGAAACCTCGTGATTCTCTTTCATCTAAAGTTGTTGTTGTAGATTCATCCTTTGTCTGATGCCTGCAGGGTAGCAGGCTTTCTCCCTTATACTTCTTACATTTAAAATCTTCACTTGGTTGAACATGGCACTTAATTTTCCCCAAGTTTGCTGGTAGAAACTGACATCGATTCCATAGTCCAAATCATCCTTTCTCTTGCTATTTCGACCCAAAACAAATCCAATCAAATCCTCTGAGCTACTATACCTAGCCTAAAATCCATATTTGATTCAGTCATCTTGACTGAAATTCACAAGGAGAGAGCCCTCTCCTGACCTGGTAGGGCTAGCTACGAGGTTAAGCTTGGTTTGTGGTTATCCTAGGATTGGCTTCCTTCAGCCTGAGGTCAATCTAGGATTTAATAGGTCACAGATATCACCTGCATTATTTCAACAATATAGACACATTGTTGACTTTAAAGCAAATTTTCAGAGTGTCCTTATCTGCACAAAGAAATATTTGGAGGAGGTATGGTATGAGCTACCATACTTAGTTTCTAAAGAGAACATCCCGATGGTCATCGAAAAGTGGTCAAGTAATTGGCTCACCCACTTGAAAAAGAGACAAAGAATGTAGGCACAAGTCCACTAAAGGTACACAGGTCAAAAAAATAGCGGCCAAGAAGGATAGAAACAAGGTTCCTTCGATGGTCATGATTGACCTCAAGGAAAAAACAACGCAAAAAAACGAGTGCGAAATTGAGCAGGAGACTGAAGATGGGGATTAGGGTGGTGAATACCATGTTGTAGAGACATAGGATGTTGATTCCATTTTTATAATAGTGAAACAACAGAAGAAGAGTGTTGGCGGTGTGCAGAATAAGTAGAAGTCAGATAAATCTACCAGCATAGAACCATTGGTCCTCACTAAGGGGGACTTTGACGAAATTGGCAACAACAGTATTGACAAAGTTCCAGTAGGGCCTTAAAGAATTACAAGTTCATATGAGCATGATCCAAGCAAGCATGGTTTAGGTGAGTGTGAATCAAGCAAGTGCAGTACCTTTGATAGCAAAGCTTACCACCGACCTCCGAGCAGTACACTTTCCAGAAGGATCACTACATGTCGAGACTACAGAATAAAGGGGGAGCACGCAAAAATCAGTGATTCTGAGCCTCGATCTTGCAGCGCTACCCCTTCAGATGTTGTACGAGCTACATCAAGGCATCATAGATGAGCTCAAGGTATGAGAGTAGTGAGTTCTATTGGTCATCAACAAAGTCAAATAAAAAACCAACATATGTTTTAAGAAAATACTAAAGTGATGCAGGATCGTGAGGAGGTAGATGCATGCAACCAATAGCTAGAAGAGGCCATACCCAAAGTATGTAGTGAGCTTCAAGAGCTCCAGATCCTGGTAGAGGCAACCTCAATAGAAAAAATTCAGAAGTTGACAAAAACTGTCAAGGAGTCAAAGGAAGAGGTGGGAAAAGTCATATTTGAGTTGTAGATGTAGATTACAAAACTCCAAATGAAGCTACAACCTACAACACCACTAGAATTTTGAGAGCAGCGCGAAGCTACAATAAAAGCTGATATGGACAAGATAGCCACTGTAGTCAAGGATTGTGGTCAAATTTTTGAGGATACAATGGAGATATGGGCCTCGCTGCAGGAGGACCCCCATGTGTAGAAGATCAAGGCAAAAATCAGGGACAAACAACTATAGTTTGATGACCTTAAAGCAACGGTGTGGACCTTAGCTCCCATGGAATGATTTTCTTGTCTTCAAGAAGGAACACTTTTGTAGGGACAAATTGTTGAGATGCGGAGGAAGGCAAAAATCATCTCCATGCGGATGCAGCCTTGGGAAGATGAGGCCTGCCAACTCTCACAGATAGTAGAGGGAAAGTTCAAGAGCATGAAACAAACACAGAGGACAATCGACCTTGCAGCAGAACGGACGACAATAGAGAATCTCATGGATGAAGTTCGATAGTTTGTAGAGCAATGCACAAAAACACTTCATCCATTGAATTTTTCATACATAGGCCTAAAAGAAAAGATCGAGGGCATACCGCATGAGTGACTCAAGGATGAGTCACATATTTGTGTTGGGGGCATATTGAGTAAGGGTCCCCTAGGTCTAAGCTTTTGTCTGAGTCATGTAAATTCTTTTCATTTTGAGGAGGGGAGCATGATGAGCACAAGGTTATAAGAGTTAAAGGAGATTTAGGGTGGGTTAAAGCCCCTTATTTTGTAGAGGGATGGGATTATCTAGAGTATTTTAGCTTCGCCCATGGTTTGCAGACCATGGTATTGTAAGGGTAAAAGAATATGTAAAGGGATGTCTTAGCAAGTCTAAGGAAATTAATTCCTAAGACGATATGATTTTGAGTCTATAATTGTGATATATTTTTGTATTTGGGTGAAGGGTAAGGCTCCTACAATTGTGTCCACAAAGATCTTGGTAAGTTTGCATTTCTATGTTCAGGGCCTTTTAGCTATGTGCACAGTGTTAGAAAGATTTTATATGTGAAGACTTGAACTAATAAACAAGAATTTGAGATAAATCTATGTATTTTCTTATGTTCGCATAGATTCTGTGTTTTAGCCTGTTTAAGGTTCATGTTTGTACATTTCTTCTGTAATTGCATCGCGAAGGTTCAAATACTATTTTATATGATAAATAATATAAGTTAGACTAGTTACGCACAACTCACAATTATGTTAAGTAGGAAAACGCTCTACGACTGTAACAATAAGATTAATGGTTCACAAAGGTTAGATTAAACCCTAAATTGAAAGAAACCTTATAGCCACACAGCATAATCCCTCTAGATATGGAAACCAGGTTCTAACATCCCCCAATATTTCCCCGGGTGAGACTGTGGTCTGTGCCACCCAGATCGTTGCCGAATGGGCCAGTAGTATAGGGTTTTGTTGGTTAGCGTAGCTAACTCTGAACCTAGGTCTAAGCCTATGAAGCCAACAATGCATGGCACATGCATTTGGTTTATTGTCAATGATCTATCATTGGCATGGAGGATTTCCTGGATTGATAGTGGATTTGTCTAGCCTTGCAATTTCTTGGATAACCATGAATATTATGGATTTTTTTCTTTGTTTTGTTTTGGTTGGTTCTCATGTTTCCTTTAGCTTGGGTTGAGTTACTAGTTCTTGGAAGCCCTGATTAGACAAATTCTCTAGAAGCCCTATAATAACTTGGTTTAAGTTACTTGTCTTGGAAGCTTTGGTTGGACAAATGCTCTGGAATCCCTTAGTGGGCTGAGTTACTAGTCCGTTAAGCCCTGGTTATACAATCTCTCTAGAAGCCCGAATAAGTTGTGTGTTGAGTTACTAGTCCTGGAAGCCTTGGTTGGAAAAAACACTCTATAGCCCTGGAAGGCTTGGGTAGAGACCAACTTGATGATGGTTTTTTGATGTCTGACCATAAGGTTGAATCCCTACTTGATGGGTTGAAGTGGTTGGCCTCTAGAATCCCTAGATGGTTTTGGATTGATGTGTTTTATGAGATCCCACATACATGATTGGAATATGGCATGGGGGTGATTGGCTGAAGATCTTTTTGGTTCAGCCATGTCTACGGTCGGGTGGTTCATGGAAGTCCCACAATTGATTGGCCTTTGCATCATTAATATGAGGTTATTTCTCCTTTTTATTTTATGAATATTGTACTAGTTCCTATGTAGATTTTATGGTTGGCACTTCCTTGGTATTTCTGTCCCTATTATGCTGGTTATGAATATGTATTATGATAGTGGCTATATATGGCTCTCGTCATGTTTTTCTTGTAAATGAATGAACAATGCATCTCTGACCTAATGGATGAAATGGAAGCTAATGTGTTGAGGCATCAATGCTTATTAGTGATTCTAAAATGAGTATGAGACCCCTATGCTTAGATCTGTTATTTACACCTATAGATTACATATGCATGATATTTTTGACAAAATTCCTATCACGGCTAGTAGGGGTCCAATCAAAGGCTTGTTCAAGTAATTGCAATAGTATCATCATTTCTTTTTTATATTTCTCTTTTGAAGGTTTCATTGAAATTTTGGCAGTGACTTGGGCTCTGGGCCTGAAAATGTGGCTCAAATCTCGGGTACATTGGCGCAACATTGAGAAAAATAGTCCCTAGGTGCTAGCATGCCATGCCATGAGAGAATCCATAACCTCCTGCACATTGTCATGCCAATATCATGGGAGTGTCCAGGGGTTAAGTGGTCGAAAATATTAGTGGGACCCAAGGGCCGGTTAGCAGAAAGGTTGGGATGGTTCTTAGGGGTCTTATTGGTGATGTTGAAGGTCTGTATGGTGTGTTTCCGCCACTTCCACTTCGTTAATGTGACTTAGGAGGTCGAATCATATCATAGTAACTTCTCCTCACATGTCTACCCTGGTTGGCTGATTACTTGAGTAGATGTGGGAGGAGGGTGTTACAGAGTGGTATCGGAGCATGGTTCACCCCTCAGACTGGATGGTCTATGCGTTGGTTATGTTTTCATGTTGGTTTCATATGTGTTTCTTATGCTTGTAGTCCATGTGCTTGTTGCATTTTCATGTGTTGGCCATGGTTGTAGTGATGTCGCCATGTGAAGGTTGATGATGTTGTTGTGGAATGTGTTGTCATGAGTGTATGGTTTCATATCCATTTTTTATGCATGATAGTGTCCATATGTGATTATGCATGCATTGCCATGATTATAGTTATGTATGTATAGTAGACCAAACATGCATTGTGAGGTCATTGTATGAATTTTAGGTCATCATCATTATATTGGTATGTTATGATGCTAATGAGTTGGTTGAGATAAAGTAGGAGATGCATACCATCAAGGTTAATTTGCAGCATTGGACCTCAAGTTAAGAGCATGTCATCATATAGGTTTGTATGTTGTGCATGCAAGTATGTAGGTTAAGGATTGTTATATGAATTATGGTTATGTGTATACCCTTCATTCTATTGATGTTATGGTTGCATACATGATAGATGCTAGTTGATTAGTATAGTCATATGCACATGTATCAGATAGTCATGAATGATAGTAACATGTGGTTGTATGCATTGCTATTGTTGTTTTAGGGAAGATAAGTTGATGATTATCTTATATGTTGTTGATGAGTATGTTATAGGTTTAACTTGTTGTTATATGATATTTAACTTGATTATTAGGGTTATAGAATTAAGATCTTAATGTTATATGTATCATACTAATTTGGATTGGTCTATGTAAATGGTTAAGGTTATGACATTCAAGTATGAGTTAATATGTTGTGATATTATGTCATATTAATCTAGACTGACTGTGCATATGTGATTGTTATGCATGAATGATAATTGTTTATGAGTTTATGATGTGAACATGTTAGCTAGTGACTATTAAGAATATCATGATCTTATTTATGTTTGAGTTGATATGTTGTGAAGTTATATCGTGCTAATCTAGCTTGATTATGTAGACAAGATATCCTCCTATGAGATACATTAAGGTATGAGCTTTCTTATGTCATATGTTTGGTGTTTGAATGTTTTCCTATGTCATTTATTTGGTGTTTGAGTGTTGGGTGTCTATTATAACATCTATTGGTTATCTGAATGTTTGATTACATCAAAGATATGAGTATGTGTCTATAATATTTCTTTCCAAAATGATCTTGTTTTAAGATGGTTGTACTAATACATATATGATAAGACAGATGATATGTACTTGAGTGTAAGTAGGTGATAGTTGTAGCATTAGTATTATGACTGGTGAATGTGAGTTGATTGTTGAGTATGACATGGTTGTTAGTCTTAGTGAAGATTGATTTCAAATGCATAGACATGATGATTTGATTTGTGGAACATGTGACTGACATGTGTAAATAGTTGTCAGAAACATGCTTGGTATTAGTGTGACAAGGTAGTAATTGATGTCTTTATATAACTAACAATTCGGTGATGTGATAGTGCATAGTAAGACTACACTGCAGCAAGGAAAAGGTAAAATAAGGGAATTGGGTGAAAATTCCTTTGGCTATGTTTGGAAACTGCAATTCCAAATGAATGAGTGCTTTGCATACAAGAAGTCCTCTTAACCTTGAATTTGTATGACATCATGAGGATACGTTTTATATTCATGAACACATATTTGACAGGTTTTTTTAGCTTATTTCTAGTTATGACTAGATTCGTCAAAGGATTGGAGTCCCTTGAGAGATGGCATGGATGTATTTAGTTGCAAGCAACGTGCTTGAAACAACAAGGTAAGGTAACTGGAGTATTTTTATGCTTATTTATTCACTGATAGTTATGTGTTTAAGGAAATATGATGTAGGGGATTGCATGGTAAAGAGTCTGCCCTAAAATTATGAAGAAGGCGCAAGTTGAGCTTTCTTTTGGAAGCACTGGGAACCATGGGGATTGAGTCATGGTGTCTATTGAGATTCTTGTGATTTTGATTCTTTGTGCTTTCTTTTTCTTGATTTGAAGCTTTGTTTATGACTAGTGTATGGCCATATCACTTTCTTCGTGGTGTCATATTGTTATTAGTTTTCATGGTTTTATTCTTGTTTGTGTCATTATTGCCTTTTATATTTGATAGTTTTGGGAATTGGTTGGGAAAGAGGAAAGTTAATGGAGCTTAGGGAGAGCTGAATGAAACCCAGCAGGTATGGTAAGTCCCAAATGAAGCTCGATGCATGAGTAAGGGAAGTTGATGGTAAGAATATGACAATCGGTTGGATTGGTTCAGTCTATTGGTGTAAATGGATAGTGCTAGCACAACCATGAGAAAGGTAACAAGAAATGTGAATTAAATGGATCTAAGGCATCAAATTCCTTGGCTATGTTGGGAATTATTGTTCTAAATGTTGTGCATGGTGTGCATAGATAAAGGGATTTCTCTTAACCTTGACCTTATGTTATTTGTCAATTATGTTATGATCATGATTATGTTGATGTTTATATATATATATATATATATATATATATATATATATACATGTATGTTTGCATGTATGTCATTGTTTGATAGGATCATCATTGTTTTATGCTAATGTTTCTGTATATGTATGTGTGTACCCATATATATATGTTGGTATCCGATAGGGTTGTCAAGGATCATTCTTTTCAAGGAATGATTGCTTATGCAAGTGAATGGAATAATGAGGTTCCTAGTCTTATGAGGAATCAAGTGGGAAGAGTAGCCTAACATATATCTGAGGTCAGTATCATGTGGATATGAATTGATATTATGTGATTATACTATGTCTATGTTTATGCTATGGATAGACTAATGATGAGGGATACATCAATGAAATGAAAGAAATGTCATCTACGGCATGCTGGGACAAGCATGGATAAGACACTCGAATCAAGGTTGCTAGTACAAACAATGTGGTTTTAGACGTGTGGTACTACTGGTGTGCATATGTTGTATATGTTGTACATGTTGCATCTGTGATGTTGTGTATATATAGTGTGTGTACATGTTGCATCTGTGATTTTGTAGAATGTGATGTTGTGTATATATAGTGTGTCTACATGTTGATTATCCAATGTTATGTATAGGGTGGTATAGATAATGTTATGTGAATATTGCAAATGCGATGCTGGGTATAGATGGTGCTATGTACATGTTGGATATGCAGTGTTGTGTACATATGATGCTATGTACGTGTTTGGATATGCAGTGATGTGTACAAATGATGCTATGTACATGTTAGATATGTAGTGCTATGTACATGTGGTGTTGCATGGATGTTGTACATGCGGTGCCATGTACTTATGGTTTTGTGTGCACGACTCTACAAGTGGTGTTGTGTGCAACTGGTGTTGTGTACATGTTGTACAAGTGGCGTTGTGTGTGGGTGGTGCTATGTACATATTATGCAAGTGGCACTGTGTAAATGTGGTGATGTGTACATGTCATGCGTGTGGTACTGCCTGCATGTGGTATTGTGTACACATTGTATAGGTGGTGCAGTGTACATGTGGCATTGTGTACACATTGTGCAGGTGGTGCTATGTACATGTGATGTTATACACACATTGTGTAGGTGATGTCATGTATAGGTAGTACTATGTACATGCTGTACCTATGGTACTAGTGTGCATGTGGTATTGTGTGCATGTTGTACATGTTGTGTTGCAAGCATGCTGTACAATGCATGTGCATCGTGTAGTTGTGGTATTGTGACATGTGTATTCTTTGTGATGTACTATGTGTACGTATATGTCTTGTGTTTTACATCAGGTGTAGGTGTATGTATTATGGTGTGGTGTACACTTAGAGGTAGGAGTATGTATTTTGTTTTGTTGTACATTAGGTATCTGTCAGGGGTGGAAACCGATTCAGTGTGAGTACGGAATAAGGACAAAGGTAGAAGCTAAGGATTGATTAAAGGATAAGTATCAATATTTTATTTTAGTTTTATTATGCATGTGATTTATGATTTTTATGTATGATGATTACATGTTATTTAAGATTTTGATCTATGATGGTTGTGTTTCAAGCTAACCTGATGTGATATTTTTATACATGTTGATTCGGTCAAAGATGTCAGTTTGACTTGTTGTGATAGCTTGTAAACATGATTGCAAGCGTACCTTATTAACAGAACACTAATGAGGTATGATGTGAATTTATTTCAATATATTTTGAATCTAATGGAAATTATGTGCTTTGTACAGGAAAACATGAAATTCCTGGTTGGGTGGTTAAAAATGACGGCAAGCATTAGCAACAACAACAAAAGGATTTGGAACAGAAAACATTATGATGGTAAATCATTTAGGAGCAAGGCCATTGTGGGACACTGGTACACAATAGTTTCCATTGATTTCCATGAGCATGCTATGACCGGTGTGATGGATTTAAGGCAGGGATATGCCTTGGTTTTTGTATCTTCCGATGCGAGCAAGCCTTGCCAAGGGATGGACTTCCTGGGATGCATTTCCTGTAGAACTTGGAAGGTGTGTGACTACATGGAAGGGGGTGACTGGATTTCCCAAGGGACTATGTAGCAGAGAAGGGAAGGTTAGGAATTGATTTGTTTTGGTCATTATTAGTTCTAGATGGAATCAAATGCACATTGGGAGTGTGCCATGGAACAATGAGTGGGTAACTGTTCAGTGAGATGATAAGTGGCATAGGATTATAACACGAGACATTGGATGTAGATTTGACCTTGGATTGGATTCTTGACTTCCTAGGAAGAAGGTGAATCTTGGTATTAATTTGAGGGTGGTGGTGTGAACCTCTAGATTCCCTTGTTGTGAATACATGCATCATATCATTTATTTCCTCGTTGAGAAAATGTGCATATGTGTCTATGTGTGTATTATTGTAAATACTGTATCGAGTTGGATTTATAAAGCTCCATAGACAATATGATTATTTGCTGGGTGAATCAAATGTGTATGTGTGTATATGTGGTTATTATTGTAAATATTGTAATGAGTTGTGTTATAAAGCTCTAGTAAACAGTGTGTTTGTCATGTTTGAGCACATGGTCATTGTAAATACTACAACGAGCTATGTTATAAGTCTCCATGGGTAGTATGTTTTGATTTCAGTAGTCTTGTGGGTTATAGGTGTCATTGAACAATAAGGATGGTTTTCCCCCAAGAGGGAGGGTTTTATAACAACCCTGGTTAAAATCCATGTAAAAATATATAATACCATGGTCATGGGACACGTATTCCAAGATGAATGGGGGGAAACTCTTGGCTCATTTGGGCTTGACCTTAAGGGGGTGACTGGATTTCCCAAGGGACTATGTAGCAGAGAAGGGAAGGTTAGGAATGGATTTGTTTAGGTCATTATTAGTTCTATATGGAATCAAATGCACATTGGGAGTGTGCCATGGAACAATGAGTGGGTCACTGTTCAATGAGAGGATAAGTGGCATAGGATTATAACACAAGACATTGGATGTAGATTTGACCTTGGATTGGATTCTTGACTTCCTAGGAAGAAGGTGAATCTTGGTTTACTTTGAGGGTGGCGGTGTGAACCTCTAGATTCCCTTGTTGTGAATACATGCATCATATCATTTATTTCCTCATTGAGAAAATGTGCATATGTGTCTATGTGTGTATTATTGTAAATACTGTATCGAGTTGGATTTATAAAGCTCCATAGACAATATGATTATTTGCTGGGTGAATCAAATGTGTATGTGTGTATATGTGGTTATTATTGTAAATATTGTAATGAGTTGTGTTATAAAGCTCTAGTAAATACTGTGTTTGTCATGTTTTAGCACATGGTCATTGTAAATACTACAACGAGCTATGTTATAAATCTCCATGGGTAGTATGTTTTGATTTCAGTAGTCTTGTGGGTTATAGGTGTCATTGAACAATAAGAATGGTGTTCCCCCAAGAGGGAGGGTTTTGTAAAAACCCTGGTTAAAATCCATGTAAAAATATATAATACCATGGTCATGGGAAACGTATTCCAAGATGAATGGGGGGAAAACTCTTGGCTCATTTGGGCTTGACCTAGGTTCGGCTTGTAATTTGTGTTAGTGTCTAATAGTCACAGTGATCAAATGTACTCTTTTCATATTGTGGATAGGGTCTTAGGGTCAAATTATTATATTTTCAAATAAAATTTGACATCTCTCCTAGTTGTCAAAAGGTCCCAAAGTCATTTGTCTAGGTATCATTGCTACTCCCTCCACTTGTTCAAGGTCACCATCACCCATCATGGTCATGTCATCATTCCCTATCCTAGGTCATCAAAAGAGTTAGTGGGTCACCATATAGGTCATGGTCTAGGATATACATTGGATTGTCATCATTATATCAGTCATCAATATCAAACAAGGGAGTCATGTCATCCATTTTGGTCATCATCATGGGATTTAGGAAATTAGGCAATAAAGTTTTCAAAAAGAAATCAAAGTATCATTTCCTATTAAATTTAATGTTGCAGTCAAATCATATCAGCTAAGTCATTTTGTCAAAAGTACATATGATGTCATTCAACCATCAAAGCCAAAAATTCAATTTTGCAAGTATAAAGGGGCATCAAAACATTTCAAATTTCATTTCATCCTTTAAGAAGCTCCAAAAGATCCTCCCTATCATTGAGATACTCACCATAGCCATCAAAGCATCGAAATTCCATCACCATTGCTCTAGCTATCAATTTGTTGTGTTTCTCGAGGGCCTCGCTACGCTTCTAGAGGTTGTTTCACTTTTGATTGGGAGGCCAAAAGGTGTAAAGAACAAATTCATTCTTCATTTCAGTGTTTCAAAGCATTTCGACAAGTAAGTGGAGACTTCAAAAACCGTAGATGCAGTTAATTCCCGCAAAAAAAATTGATTAAACTCTTTCCCTAGGGTTTCGTTGGACTTTTGTTGTGTTTTTGAATTTTCACAGGATTTTCTTCACCTGACAATAAATTCCTTTGTTTCATAGCACTCACATCTCTAATTACCCTCATAAAACATTTACCACCATTCCCCAACACTCAAACTCACTCATTTTATCATTTTCCCTCACAACCCTAGCTATTTGTTGCACTTATCGCCTAGGGTTGTGTTTTCCCTTTTTCACCCCTATTTCCTCACTCAATTTGAGAAATTTCACTTCCATCTCCTCCCTAAAACACTTCCCTACCCACTATAATTTTCTCAGAAATTATCCTATCCTCCTTCCCCTTCATTCCTTCCCCTCAAGTTACTGTGCTTTTAGCGCTATTTTGCAGCACAAAATCCCTTGCCCCTTCTTCCTTGAAATTATGGTTTTCTGACAAATGTGAAGCCAAACATGGTGAACGCCAGTGAAAGGAAGAGGTATAAGGGAGGAGAGATCTCAAGATATGAGCCAAATCATATGAAAGAGGTCAATTCATCAGATTTTATTAGAAAAGCATTTGAGCAGGCAGGTTGCCTAGGGTTTTGTCAAAAAGTGCAAGAAGTAGGTTACCACCATGAATTAACAAGCCTCTTTGCTACTAGTTTCAAGAAGGATCAGGCTATTATAGCAGGAGAAAAATTTCTATTGTCACCAGAGGTCATATCATCAACCACTAATATCCCTAATGAAGGTGAGTTTTGGTTCAAAGGAGTGGAGTTAGACCTAGAGCACTACAAGGTGTTATTGAAACCACAGTACAGGGAATCTCCTTCTCATATTTTTCCTAGAAGATAGTTGTTGGAAAAGTACAAAACATTGATGAATATTATCATGAAGTATTTCACTTGTGAGGGTAGATTTAGTAGGATATATCAATATCATATCAGGTTATTGATGCATTTCACCTCCATGAAGCCCCTAAACCTACCTAACTATTTGTTAAGAAGTTTGGTGAAGATGACTGAGAAGGTGCAATCTAAAGGAAGAGATCATCAAGAAAGTCTCTTTCATCATGCTCTAGTCAAAGTAATAGTCCTCCACCAGCTAGCATAGATCAACATGCCATGGGAAGCTTTCTTGGAGGTCGTTTCTCTATCACCTATATCCAACTAGTGAAAGAGTCCAAGTACTCTTGCATCATCATCTAGACCATAAGGAGCTGAAACATCAAGTAGGCCATTCGTGACAAAAACACAGCCAAGGGAAGAGATTACAAAGACATACAAGAGAGGTGAGAGGTTTTTTTTTTCTCCTGAGCTAGAAACAAATATTCCTAGACCTAAACCTAGAACTAGGTATCAAGCAAGAAGAATACCTAAGGAGGTTGTTACTAAAGAGGTGCAGATTGAATCTATGAGAGAGGAATCACCTAGAGATGGAAATTATTCACCGTTGTAACATCACGAAGAGGTATCTCCTGAGACAGAGATGCCTGACCATCGACATAAGGCATCAAATGCTATAATCAAGGAGAAAGAGGCACAGATTAGGGAGCTAAAAGATGACCTTGCCAAAGCCAATTTCATGGTGGCTTTCTTGCAACAAGAGAATAGGCAATTGAAACTAAACCTAATGCAGCAGAGTAAATCACAAGAGGACCTTCCATCATCCAGCAAGGCAGATGTTTTGGCAGCAAAGGATAAAGGTAAAGTAGTCATTGATGTGGAGCACTTGGAAGACAAGGACATTTAGTTACAGCCAAGGAGACCCACAACCAGAGTAATGGCAAGGAAGGAAAAGAATGTCAAAGGTACATCTCCTCCTCATGCACAAAACAACATAGATGACTCCATAACAATTGAAATTGAGAAGGACAAGGAATATTGGCTTAATAGGGTAAATGAGCATTTGGAGAATTTATTGAAAAAGGAAAATAGGAATACCACTACAAAAATAAATATGGCAAAGAACTATTATGCAAGAAACATGGTTTACAAAGCCAGGGTTAAAAATATGAAGAAGAAGCTCAGGGGAACCCTAACGAAACTCAAGAAGAGGGATAACCTTGACCTCTTAGTTGAAGCATCACTGGTGGTCTGATGCAAGACAAAAATAAAATGAAAAGTGGTATAATTTTTATTTTTTGAAGTGTTTTTTTTGTGTGCACATGCAAAGAGCATCCTATAGAAACGCAACGAGTGGTAGCTGTGATTTTTCTCATGAAGTCCAAATGCATAATTTCAAGCGTGTGGAGGTAGTTTAGAGCATAGGGATATCAGAAACATACTTTGGAACACTTGAAAAGTCTTAAATTTTTAGTAAATGGTCAAAAAGTGCCAAATTTTCACCTTTTTGCCACTTTTTGAGGGCACTCACTGTGCTTTTGGACAATTTTTCTTCAAGTCAGTTTTGAAAGGGTTATATGGACGTTTTTTCTTGGCTCAGTGACTCCATGGTGTACAGGACATCTTTAGCTTTCCATCCATGCATTTTGTAGCAGAAAACTCATCCAAGAAGGCCTCCAAATCATCTTCCAAAGTTCGTTGCACTTCTGCTGAAATTCACTACGCTTCTACAAAATTCGTCGTGCTTCTATGAACAAAGGTAGTTTTTGCATGTAAATGGTGAAATGTCAAGTTGGGTTGATGCAAATGGTTTCATTATGAGTTCATATGATGTAAATGAGTATGTTAGTAGTTTTTAAAGTGAAAAGTCTTGTAATTAAATGCTTTGAAAACAAACTCAATCAGTTAGTTTAAAAGAGGAAAGTGGTTTCTAACTTCCCTATGATGTGGCAGTGGTTAGGTAGGATCATGAAATCAGTTCCTATGAAGCAGGATTCGACCCCTTAGAGGGGAAATTTGGTTTTTCATCTATATGTAGTTAGAATCAAGAAAAGGAGAGGGTTGGATATTGGAAGCTCATACTTTTGAACTAGTGTACTTGATATTGGTAGAAATAATATACAGTTGCAGCTATTTTTATGGGATTCTTGTGTTTTGATGAGTGGCTCTATTTTTCCTATGTTTTCTTATATATTTGATTATTAGAAACCATCTACTTTGTTCTTATTCTTTATCTCATGAGTTTTAAATAGAAATCATCATTTTAATTCTCTCTTTTGTTTGGGATTAACATTCAATGTTTTCCTTCTAGATAAGTGAATTCATGCTTTTCCTCACTTAAAGTCCTACTTTATTATCCTCGCACACTACAATGAAAAACCAATTTTTTCCACTGATTGTACCTACCTTGCCCCATCTTATGACTGTGATTGACCTTTAGAATTACTTAACCTAGCTCTTAAACCTAGTACTCTCTATCCAACAAACCCTAATCAAACCCTACTGAGCTTATACCTAGCCTAAAACCTTAATTTACTCCAGTCATTTACATTGGTTGTGAGGTTGTTCTAGACAAATCCCTCTCTGATTTGGTAGGGCTAGCTACCAAGTCAAAAGTTGGTATGAGGTTATCTCATTGGCTTCCTTTCTTAGCCTTGGGAAAACTAAGGAGTGCTAACACTTCTCACCAACAAAACCCTCAGCATCAGCCCTTTCGAAAATGGCCCGCAAGTAGGTCGAAGTCTCACCCAAGGTGGCTATGGGTGATTGTAGAACCAGGTTTTTGCAACCTTGAGGGACTACACAGAGTGGCTCTTAACTTCACTTTTTTGTGTTTTAATTATCCTTCTAACATTCATAACATTACTGCGTAGTGTATTCCAACTATAAACTTCATCATATTCAACTTAATATAAATAGATTACAGAACAATAACAATTGTGCTAACATACCAATTATTTGCAATTAGTTCACATAAACAGATTGAAAATAAGTAACAAATGTAGATACAAAAGAATTTTCCCAAAACTTATTCTCCTTGATTAAGATAGACCTTTCAGTACATGAAAATTCTTGACCTACCCACCCAGCTGCAAATGGTTTGCACACTCAGTTGCACAAGACCTCCACACACTCAATTGCATAGCCTTTCCTTAGACAAAAAATGTACAACAAAAGACTCGATCACTTGCACTCTTTCTATGATATGATCTAATGATCTAAGGATGACCTTTGAAAAAGCATTACATGTCATTAAATACCATGGTTTTTGTAGCAATGAAATGTATTTAAGGACATGGTAACAAAACATTGAACTAAAACCCCAATACCTGTTACAAAATAAAGGGCTTCAACCCACCCTGAAGCCCCTAGACACTTACATGGTAAATACAACTTTGCGGACTCCACACACTCTGCTCCTCAAAATGCGGAGTATTCGACCAAAACTAGACCAATTTGGGTGGAACCCAATAGGCCCCCAACACTCACATGTGACTCGTCCTAAGTCACTTAGCTACAATGCCCTTGATATTTGCTGCGATGCCATTGTAGACGACATTGTATTGTTGGACTATTTCTGCTACCTACTTTTCCTCTCGGCTCACTTCTTGTAGAAATGCCTTTATGGTTGGTACAATAGTGTTCTACAACACTTCTTTCTCCCTCTGTCATAGCTCCCTAAACCTTTCATCTACTGCTTGCGAAAGCTAGAGGGCCTCATCCTACCACGGCTAAGTCCTCTCTGTCAAAATCTACTCTTTCCTTCGAAGATATTCAATCTATTTCTGGAGATTCTTCCCTTCAGTGATGTTGGCAAGCCTCTGCGAGACTAGTAGGGTCTTCACAGTTGCCAGGATCTCTTCCCACCACTTCTTCTTTGCCTATAGCTCCTCTTCAATCCTCTGAATGTTTGGATCCTCTTGCAGTGAGGTCCAAATCTGCATAGTCTCATTTACTAACTTTCCCAATGCACCACTGTGTCAGAGATGCCTTTCACTACAATTTTTAGATATCTCTCCCTTTTCTCACGTACTTCTAGTGGCGTGATTGGTTGCAACATTATTTTCAGCTCAGAAACCTTTGCTTCATACTCAAACATTAGTTTTGCGAGATTATTATTTGACTCCTTTATCACGAGGCTGAGCTTAACAACCTTCTATGATGGTGGTTCTTCTTGGTAGACCTTTGCGTCTAGGACATAACTAAAAGTTTATTCAATGGCTTCTTCTAACTGCAACTTTTGCTAGCATGTTGTTTCCCTGTCTTTGATCAATTGATCAGCCTCCATTTTTAGTGAAGCTCTTTTTTTTTCCAACTGAATGCTTAACAATGAAGTGCACTTTTCTCACTCCTTTAGTTCATTTGTAATACTTTGATGGAACTTGTGTAATACTTAAGTTGGTAGTGCGGAGATGTTCATGTTAACATGGTCCCACCCTTTTGCTCACTTTTTGTCCTTAACAAATTTAAACTATAATTCTCCGCCTAGTATCTATAACATCCTCCATCCAATTTTTATCTCTATCCATAACTCTAGTGGTAGTAGTTGACCTGTCTATGCCAGTTGTATGACTATTTGTGCCAGTACCTTTAACTCCACAATGCCTTGCTACACATCTATCCGTATCATTTTGTAGAAATCATCAAACTTGTTCTAGGTCTCATGTTACTTCCTGGACCTTTTCTCCAATCTTGTCGATGTCCCCCTCAGTGAGGACAAGCAGTATCACGCTCTTATATTTTCTCACATTCTATTTCTTCCTTGCACCTAACGCAGTCACTGTAGGTACCATCTTTTTGATAATCAATGGTGATTCCCCTATTGGATCTATGTCACTAAGAGGGTCCTAGATATCTTTTTCTGTCTCTAGATCTATCTCTGGCTTTGGTTCTGTTATGCTCCTATACCAATAGGTGTCATATTTCATGATTGACTGGTTAAAATCCCTAATATGTTCATCCTTTCCCTGCTGCAAAGGTTTTCCATATTTTGAAAAAATCAAAAAATTAAAAAATGAAAAGAGGGTATACCCTAAAAGAAAAATCAAAGGGTGAAAAGGTAAGTGGTCAAAAAGAAAAAATGAAAGAAATGAACCCCAAATAAAAAGGACCAGGAAAGTGTGCAAATCCAAATGCCACTACCATTTCATGCTTAGAAAATAAAGTTTCATGTACAGCTTGTGAAACTCTTTGTCACAGTTGATGAATGGCCAAACAGCTTAATCTTGGCTAATTCATGTTTCAATTTCCTGTTTTAGAGATAGAGAATAAAATCTGTCCAAAATGTTTAAACTTGGCAGATAAGTAGATAGGTAGAGAAGTAAAGGATCTCAACTGCTAAATCTGAGCCTTTGGAATAAATAAGTGCAGATTTAGATAGGCTTATCATGCAGAGAAAAGAAAATTGTTGAGGGCTTGCCTGTCCAAGTGCACCCATGGAAGAAGAACAAAAAATGTTAGGTATAATAGGCTGGGTAGGCAGTTTTGGTGTTGCAAAAGCATGCTTATGATTAATTTTGTCTCTCAAAGATGTTCACCTTATTGTTATCATAAGTACCATGGCAACTGTTTTGTTACAAATCAAGTGCGGCATGACTAACATCCCTTCACACTTCTCCCTAAATCACTCACTAATCTCCCCCAGGGTGTTGAGATCTACTCAATATCCCTAAATCACTCCATTTCATTTCATAAAACCCTAAGTAAAACCCTTTAACTTAGGAGATTGTGCAAAATCACATATAAACTTGTCTCCTTAAGCCTAAGTTTTTAAACTCCATAACTTACCGCTCTTTTTCAACACATTTCTCATATTGAATCTAACCCTATATTATATAAATTCATAATAAATTCCCCTTCCCTCGTATTAATACAACTATACAATAAAAACCCCATATTTTAATATTCCTCGCCCCGGTTTAAATATAAACCATATCGCTGTTAAAATTGGGAATTTATAAGTTCACTTGGAACTTATTAAACCCTAACTCGCCATGCAAAAACCCAAGAGTTAATTAACATCCGGTTAATTAAACAACATACATAAACCCCAATAACCAATCAAACCCACCCCGATATTAATTAAAAGTCATTATTTAAATGTATGGGTTCCCCGCCGTAGCCATCCGCCATATCCCAATGCCGTCGACTGTTAGATCCGGGCCTACTCATCCAATGGCCCACGATCATATCACAAACCCCTCCACTGCCAAATTTTACCACCTGGGGAGCCAGCAGTATTACCACCGTACTGGGGACACACGTCGCCATCCTGCCGTGCTCGCTGCCTCCCCACCCAAAACCATTTCAGCTCATAAGCGGTGCGGGCCAATATCGCTTACCACCCTACCACTGACATCACTACTGAGTCAGCATCCCGTACCCCTGTGTCACGAAAAAACGTCACATCCCAATGACGTCATCCGACCGAAAAGCGCCAAAAAGCCTCGCGAAAGCTAAATTTTGTTTAAAAGTCGAGAAAATGTCATTTTCACCCATTTTCATTCATTTTTCTCCGCGAAACTGCTTCATGCAAACTACGTCCAAGAAACTGCTCGAGCATATAGTTCGTCACCTGGCCAAACGAAGTCCAACGTCCTATTCCGCAGGTCATCGGTCAAACTGCAATTGCATTGTTCGCCTCTAAAAACAGGTATTTACCCCAATTTTCCTCCCAAACCTGTAAGTTCGTTTTTCCTCTGTGAATTTTACCCAACAAGGCCAAATTCAAGTAAATTCAGTCCATAACTCTCAGAAAAAGACAACCAAATCTGCTCTTTTGCCCATTTTTCCACAGAAACTTGACCTCCAGTTTAAAAACACAGAGAACTGAACATGGAAGCCCCTGTGGCTCTTAATGTTGCGCCCCTCAATGCACCTCACAAAGACCTAGATTGGTTGCCCTTGGCTAACAGATATTTTCAAATTAAAGAGTTATCTGGTGATATGAACCATCTCCAAGCATTTTTCCGAATTAGGAATAGTCATCTGAGTAACTCTGATATCCTTGGAATATGGAAATCTAATCTCCCCATGTATTACCTTCCCTCAGTCAATGTGTTCCCAGATATTATTCACCAATGCTGTGCCAACTATGACCCTATCATGAAAGCAGTTATGACTCCATCACAAATTTTTCTCTTTTACATAACTACTGAATCTATCAATGAGATGTTACACTTCCATCCAGCTCAGCCCCTTGCTCCTCTTTCCATGGGATTTTTTCTTGAGCAAGGCTCTCAATTGCGCAATTCAGAAATAACTCGGATTGCTAAATTATTTATGAAGCCAGATTGCCAACCTCAAGGCCCACCTCCCTATGTACATGCCTGTTTCACTAAAACTGGCAAGCTTATTCTTGACATGATATCCTTTATATTGGTATTCAAAACTAGTGAATTTGTTGATGAGACCATCTTTGTTATGTTGTCAACGTTTACTCCAGGACATCCCCCTGTTGTCAAATATGATTATGCCTCTTTCATTGCCAATAAAATCAATGAGCAATTCATAAATATGGAAAGAGAAGGAGTCTTCAAGTACACCTCATTCATATACCACCTTCTGCTATACTATCAGCCAGACAGTTTTTTATTTCCCATCAGGAAATTGGATTCCAAAGGAGAGAGGAGGTATGTGATCTTTTGGACCTTGGTCTTCCACAATGTTTTTGAATCCCCTTATACCTACTGTGAATTTATTGACTGGTTTATACATCCAACCTCCACTCTATTAATAGCAGCTCCTCCTCCTAGGCTCTCTGGTGATATAAAGAAGATTTTGCAGCTCTCCAAAAACTACAGAATAGGTGACTGGTACCTCTACCAGAATCAGACTGAAATCAGAATATATGGTTGTGAACTGTGCCCTTATAAGCTACCCAAATATGTGCCCATGAGACTATTTGCACTGGAGTATTTCAGGCAACTTACCAATGCAGATTTAACTCACTTTTACAATGTAAAGAAAAAGGCTCAGCTGAGAATAAGAAACCAGTTAGGCCCTTTTATCATTAACAAGAGGGAGGCATGGGAGGATGCTGATAAGATATTAGGGGAAGACCTTAAATTGAAGAAAAGTTTTTGGTGGGTACCATATGACCCAAATAGCTTTATAAGTGACAGAAAAGTAAGAAACAGGTTGTCAGCTTACAAACATCATAGGATCCCTGAAGTAGAACAATTTGCTAATCAGGATGAGTGGGTAGAGGGTACATTAATAGAAGAACTTACTCAGCAAGAAAAGATGGAACAAGCTATGAAAGATTTAGAAAAAACCCTCGACCTGGACTCAGTTGGACAGGTATCTTTCAAGCTGCCTCAGCAAATCGGAGTGGGTACTATTAGCGCTTGAAATTTCACCTCAGACTGAGAAAGGTAAACCTCAAGGCAACATCAAACCACTTAGCCTCGTAGCTAGCCCTACGGGGCAGGAGAGGGCTCTCTCCGGTCTATCTCGGTCAAAATCTTCAATGGGCGAGATAACCAATAGGAAAACAATGATTTTAGGCTAGTAAACTGATCAAGAGGTCTAAATTTGGGATTTTTTAAAGTTTTGGTGGAAAATTGGGGAATGGCAATTTCAGGTGCGGGGATTGGACACAGTTTCTGCAGGGGGTTCTTTGGGGCGAGGTAGGAGACAGTATTGATGACTTTGATTGAGGTGGATGATCAAGAATGATAGATGAGGAGTTAAGGAGAGCAAACAATAACTTTGAATTCTCCTTAAACAGTAGAAAACATTGAAATTAAACAAACTTAAAAGCAGAGCATGACAGTCATGAGTTCTACTTTAACACTTCATTTGTTTAATGTGCAGAAGGAAAATAAAGAAAATGATTCACATAACACACTTACAAGTACATAGAGAAACACACCATCAATACATGTAACCACAAGAATCCCAAAAGGGACTGCAAAACCCTGGTCTTCCTTAGCCAAAAATTGCAGAGATACAGTGAATAATACAATGATAGCTTCTCCCTCAAGAGTCCAACCATGAAAATGAGAAAGAAAGTACATAATATAGATCATCTAACATCTTTCCCTGCCTCTAGGGGTCAAGCTCACTATCCTAGGAGCTGTTTCAACCACTTCTAAACCAAGCACTGAAAACTAGGCAGTCAAAACAACTTGCCTCTATAAACTAGGAAACCAATTCATTCATTTAATTTTCACCTATTTCATGAATGAATCTTCTAGAAGAGATACATAAGTGTAAAAGTGTAAAAAAATTACATTATTTACATCAAGGAGGATAACAATCCACTCCAAAAAGTCAAACATGGTGAAAATTGTGTTTTTCTGAGCTGTACAATGAAATTTTGAGAAACTTGCCTGATAGGTCGCGCGCCATTCCCTGACGGGTCGCGCGCCTTTGAAGGCACTTTCAGGTGTCCAAATGGGGCAAGAGTAGGCTTGTTGGAAAGGTCTGTGAGTCTACTTTCCAACCCAACTGGAATTTCTGAATTTGGTGGTCATTTGCCCCTCCAAAATTGCAATCTCCCAAGACTGCTTTCTGTGTCTCAAAAATGTGGCAGAAAGTCATTTTTTGCTTGTTTTTTGACCTTCTGGAGGCCCAAAACTTTATAAAATTTCTTGGAAATGGATGAGCATATGTAACGTTTCATGAAAAATCTGGAAATGCTGAGTTTTTGCAAAATGGAGTTGCTAAGAGAAAGGGTCGCGCGGGGGGTGAGACCCGTTAATGGACAAAACCTGTAAATTGCCTAAAAAACCCAAAATTGACCCAAAGTGTTCAAAATTTCTTGGTATTTGTGCTGTGGCTGAGTTATTTAGTGCCTTGCTCCTTCAAGGAAGCCTCGGCCAAAATGTGGAGGGGATCGGGCCTCTTTCTCCTTTTTTGTGCCTTGGCCAACAGCCTGACTGTTTCAAACAGTCAGGCTGTTTGGAACATCTTCATCTTTGCCTTGCACACGTGCATCCTCGCCTAATAATGGTTCTTCATGTTTCTCAACAATTTCTTATCTTGGTTGGCCTTAGCCAACAACCTCTCCAAGTGAGCATTGAGCTGGATAAGCATAGACTCTCGCTCAGCGGGCAATGGATCACCAGGTCTTCTTCGATTCAAGTTGCGGTCACTACAGATCCTCCACAACTCATCAAGAGCTTGCTCATCCTCCAACTGTTTGTTGCGCTGCTCTAGATATGAGATTGTCCACTGTGCCCCCTCTAATCTCCTCTGCAATGCATCATTTTCAGCTCTAAGGTGCTGAATGATCTCCTTTGACTCTCGGCTAGGAGAACTGACATCAAGATCAATAAGCTCTATATCTGGAACACCTGATGGTCCCTCATCAATCCTGGGCTGCTTGCCCCTCTCTGATACGTGTGCTACTGAAGAAAGAGAGGCCCTTTCCACCTGATGTGGAGATAACACTCGCTGAGCCAATGAAGAAGGCGAGACCCCTTCCACATGCTTTGGAGAAAGTACTCGCCGAGCTGCTGCAAATAAGGCCCTTTGGCCTCTCTGATAAGTGACAAGCAGAGGAGAGATGACATGGCTAGTCCCGGGGATATCATGCTGCTGTGATGGTCCTCCCTCCTCATGAAAAATCTCCGGATGTGGTGGTGGTGCTATAAAGAACTCACGAGAGATGAACTCCTCCCATGAGATGCCATGCTGAGCCAACTGATGTAAGACCACAAGCTGAATCAAACCATAATGGTAGAGGCTCCTATACTGCTGTGCCGGGCTCTTCCGCTGCATCACGAGCACCATCCTCTCAATGTTCTGTCAGAAGAAAATAGGGATGTTCATCATCCGTACCCGTGTGAAATGCATCAATAGGCGAATATGGTACGAATATACCTGTGAAAATCTGCCCTCACAGGTAAAATAGAGCATGATAAGCCTCATCATGGGAGCATACTCACTCCTGAGAAATCTGAAGGGAAACACACTTGTCAAGTGTCTCACGAGTGCGGGCCTAACGAAAGGCTCAAACTGAACACTGTCCAACACCTTGCGCTTATTCCATACCTCTCCGACATTAGGTATCCCTGTGGCCTGTGAAATCACCTCGGGTGTCAATGTAAAGTCCACCCCGGCAAGGTTGACATGTCCATCATGCAAATGTAAAACAAATAAGCGAGCCAACTCTCTATGATGCTGAATCTGAGAGACCCTCTCGCAAAACTCATAACAAGACATATACCGGAAACATGAGACTGCCATAGGACAAGCCTGTAAATCTGTCAAAGAAGTGGGCTCCTCTCTCCTATGATGACACCCTTTCCACCCTTATGAGGTCTCCTCTGTACCTCAAACTCTGAAGCTGATGCCTGGTCATCACTTTGCTCGTAATTGGTTTCGGTTTCTGACATTGTTTAAGGAACAAAGTGGCTGAAATGTACTACTATTTCTGCTTGGTAAAATGCTGATTAAAATGTTGTTTCAAGGGGACAAGGAGCACGAGGGGAATGTTAGGGGAGGGACACTTTAAAGGGAAAATGGGAATAAATATATAAAACAGGTATTTTGGGAAAAATCATTGCAAAATCATTGCACATATACCATTATACAAACTTATTAACATGGATATTATTAGAGGTAGGATTAGGGCTTGATTTTTTATTTTTTAGGGAAGAGGGGTAGGGTTTAGGTTTTCTTTACAAATTTAGCAAGGGAAATTTACATGGAATATCAAGGAAAAAGAAATGGGAATGGGGAAAAAATGATTACAAGGGAATACCCTAAAACAGCATAAAACCCTAGGCATATTTTACAATTTTAAACCACAGCCACATAGAGCTTTTTCTCTTGCACAATGAGATCTTTAAAAATGTATTCATGATGTCTTTAACCATAACAAGCAGAAATTTGTAAGTTGGAGGGCCTACCTCAGGCAATTTGGCGATTTTGTTGGCTCCTTGGATGAATTTGCAGGCGATTTTATAAGGAGGGCGCTGACGGGTCGCGCGCCTCACCCAACGGGTCGTGCGCCACTGACGGGTCGCGCCCGTTAGAAATTAACACTGCTGGAAGGCGCTTGACGGGTCGCGCGCCTCTGACGGGTCGCGCACCTGGTCTGACGGGTCGCGCGCCTGGTCTGACGGGTCGCGCGCCTGTCAAGCTCCCAAACTCAGCTCGAAATCACTTGCAAGCACTTGCTCAACGACTTGGATACACAATGAGGGTCGATGGAGGGAGATTGGGCTTTTATAACTTTGATTTGAATTAATTTCATGCCCAAACCCACTTTATAATGTTTTTCTTTGACACTTTATAAACTTGATGTTTTTGGTTTCCTTTTATCCTGAAATTGACTAATTTGATGCTTTTGCTCGATACTTTTTGCAGGGATAACATCTGAGGGATCTTGGCAAGGGAGCCAAGGTTACATGCTGTCCTTTGAAGTCTTTTGAAATTTTACCATTTTTTACAAAAATTTGAAAAATGACCTTGGCTTTAAAAACAGGGTTTTTAAATCCAAGGTGAAATTTAACTGCACAAGATAGAAATTTTCGAAGAAACACTTTGAAAATCATCCCTCTGGCTTGCTGAGCACTTATTGACCTTCAGAGGCATGACCTTGAAGACAAACTTGACCAGAACCCTATACCTAGGAATTTGACCTCAAGACAAGACAAGACAAGCTTGAAAGAGATTAAGGACTGAAATGACTTTGATCCAGCAATGCCAAGAGGGGGACAAAAAACACCAGCTCCTCCATCAGGGTTATGGCATGCCTAATGGAATGCAACAATTGACATTGATGAGACACCTACTTATGCAAATGCAAGGAGTTTTGATCGTTGATGGAGGGCTACTAGACCGACTCTAACAGGTACATCCTCTACTGGGACTTCACAACAGCCTGTACAGGAAGCCAGTGCACTAGGTACAGGGTCTTCTAAAGGCAAGGAAGTGGTAGGCATGGAGCAGCAAGTAATGATTGATCAGCAGGGGAAAATTCCTTCGGTCCAGACCAAAGCAACAGAGATTCCTTCATTACAGACTCCTCTAAATGAGGAAAAAGGCAAGAAAAGAGACAAAGAAGAGGCCACACCTATCAGTGGACCCGCAAAACAGCCGGGTGCAAAAAGGAAAATACTCAGTCCTCTATCAGAGGAGGAAATCTTTGAAGAAACAACTGAAAGTTTAAGTGGGGAAAAGATAGCCAGCCAGTAGACATACCCGATGGTGGAAACATCAACTAGCTCACACAGGCAGGAGTTATAAAGGCAACATAGTGTGGAAGTTTCATCCACTAGGCCACCAAGTAAGCAAACCTCTGACATCAAAAGGATATTCACAGAGATAAAGGCTAGAAATGATCCACTAACGTTGCAGATTTACAATCAATATCTTAAGATGTCCCCTACAAAACATCAAAGGTTGATGTCTGCCTATGACATTAAGGAGAACAAAATGATCATGAGTTATTTCAAGCCCAAGGTGTAGCAACCCCAATCAGCAGCTGATTACATCAAGACAAATCTGGAGGTCCTAGCCAAGGACATTCACCCAATAGACCAGATTGAGTTGCATAAATAGACTGGAGAGATGGTATACTCCACGTTAGCTGACAAAGCTATGTTAGCTCATAAATTGCAAAACTCCTTGAATAATACCTCAACTCAGTTGGATTTAGAGAAAGCTTCTTCTCTAGCAAAGGACAACAGGATAAAATATTTGGAGGATATCATCATTGAACTGGGACATGATCCCAAAGATGCCAAAGGCATAAAGGCACTGATGAAGAAGAAAGAAGAGGACATTGCTGCCCTCAGAAAACAGCTCAAAATGCCTCCTTCTATGCATCCATAGACTACAGATGTTGTGTAGTAGAAATATGAAGAGGACATGATGGACCTACTCACGAGACTGAATGATAGATTGAGTGAGACAGAGCAGGCATTGGAGAAAGCTCTACAAGAAAAGCAGGGAGAGTCGACATCCCAGCCACCTGAAGTAGCTCCAACAATCACTACTGTCCCTTCCACACTTATAACAGCATTGCCTCCCACTGTCCCGGCATCAACAACAGAAGTCATCACAGGAGCGACATCAACAACAACAGCACCAGGCAGCAGTACAGCTATGAATACAGAGCAATTAATAAAAGCCATGAAGGAATTGAAACTCCAAGTGTCTGAGCTGAAGCAAGTCAAAGAAAAATCGGCAAAATTAGAACAAAGTTATGATAAATCCAAGATGAATGTTGCAGAGAAAACAAGAGAGATCAAAACATTGGAGAACAAGGTAAGAGCCTTAGAAAAGGATCTCTCTCTGGATAAACCTCTCGCAGAAATCAGAGGAATTTTGTGGACCAACATCACTCAATCCCTTAGTGATGGTTGGAGGTCTATCCAAACCATTTATGAGGAGATTGACCTAATAAGAGTGGCCCAAGTGGAGATTCAAAAAACAAGAGCCTTATTGGGATAGATGCCTGAGCAAGCTAACATGATAGTACATTTTTTGAACACCAAGACCAGTGAAGAATTGGAAGCACTAGAAATTAGAGACAGAACAGGCACCATTCTAGACATCAAGAGAGTTCTAACCATGAGAAATCTAATGCAAAATTTGGATAGAAGATGCTAGGACATGCAGGTAGAGATTGATTCTTTCACAGAAAAGTTTACAGTCCTGCGTCAAAAAGGTTTGCCAAGTCCTTTGGGAAGTAATGATTGTCTGATGAAACACAAAGACTATGTATATAAATTGAATACATAAGCTGTTAATAAAGTTAATACATCATCAAGTACTTCAGGAGAAAACGCACTTGCATCTGGCCAGTCCCTCTATGACAGCCTGGAAAATTTATTCTACATAGAACATGAGGTGAAGCATCTGTTCACCATCCCACCTAATTTCTTCAGGTACACAGAAATTGACGAAACTTTGAGGAAGCTGCAGAGACATAAATTACCAGGACCGAAGTGGTGGCAAAGTATGTTAGAGATCCTATAAATTTATCTTTGGTCAATGCAAAATTTTGGACCATCTACTATAATGTGCAGAACAGAAATGAATCACAGTCATGCGGGTCAAAGCGCATCATATAAGAGTTAAAGAAAGTCCATCCAAGGCAGAGTATTAGTGGAAAATAGTTGGGAGCCGACTTGTAGCACCTACCTCCAGTACATCTCATAAAGATGGAATAACTAGCGCGGCATGAATTTATTGTCTTAATGCTTCTTTTAAGCTAGCTCCAAAGAAGAAGCATTAATTGTCAGTAGATATTATTTCTATAAGATATTTTGTATGATATCTTGACATTTTTGTATAAATACCCTCTGAGACAAAGTATTTGGGGTTGGTTGATTGGGAAGCATTCTCAGTCTTTGCTGTAATTCTGAAGTTTTTTTGGAATAAAAGGTTGTTGGAACCATTTTTTGTCTGGCTTACTGAATGAGGAATTGTTGCTAAGGACCCTGCTATAGAATTCTTGAATCATCTTATGGATCAATAAGTCCCTTCTAACTTGCGTTTTACAGTTTCTATGTTTCATGATCTGAATAATAAAGAGAAAGAATAACTCATAATTTGATTGATTGCACTCTGTGTTCAGTCTTTGTTATTATCAATTTTTTTCTTCAGAATTAACATAAACAGTGAATTCTTAATTGCTCCTGTTTCCCCTGATGCTTTCATCTTGAATATTTTCTAAGGCATTCTTAACTGCTCCTTAACAGTAGTCAACCATTTTTCCTCTATCAACATGATGAAGGATTCTTAATTGCCCTTCACCCATTGACTCCATTCCTTCTGATTCCAACCTATGAATTGTTCCATGTTTGATTACCTTGCTCTGTGATACCTCCTCTGTTAAGAAACTTAATCCAGGAAGCTGTCCTCCTTTGACTCCATCATGCCTAATGGACTAAAACCCTTCAGTTTTACCTCACTGTTCTATTGAATTTCCATTCCTCTAACCAAACTCTAAACAAAACCCTTGTACTTCATAACTAGCCTATTAATATACCTCAAACAAAGCTAAATCATAAAGAGAGAGCCCTCTCTAGATGTAGATTGGCTAGAATTTGTATCTAAAATATTGGTCTGTGGTTACCTCAGCTATATTCCCTTTCTTACAACTTTAGGGAACAACTTGAGTGATAACATCATTGGCGACTCCACTGGGGACCTGAATAATTGTTTGTTATTGTTGTTTATTTCATAAACTACAAATGGAGCCTGAAGTTGGCCAGGTAGCCTTTGAAACTGCTTTTGCTATGCAATTGCAGGAGTAAATAAACGCTGCTTCAGTCTATCTCCAATCTAGTTTATATATTAAATAGTTGTCCCAAATACTTGATCAGTTCCTTGTTTCAGTAGATCTTTAGGAAAATTTATAATCTCCTCATCTAAAAATTCCTAAACTATTTCAAGAAAAACCAAAAACATACTCAGAAGCTAGCTCCAAAGAAGAAGATCCGTTACACCAGATCAAATCCTGATCCAAATCCCCCACCTATCTTTGAAAATCCTAATCTGATTCTTAAGAACCTTAGAAGCCAGCAGAGCCAAGAACATTCTGCTAGTTCACCCCTTGACACACATCAACAGAACCCTATCCAATCTGAGCTTACTCCTGGAAAAGCACCAATCCTTTCTACCATTACTGTTGCTTCTCCTAGCTCACCATCAGCACCCAAAACCATCCTTTCCACTCCTCCATCCTCAACTTACATTTCCACCATTATCCCTGCTCTTCCAACTGTCACACTTATCTCTGCAAACATGGCAAACCAATATGCTCCCTTGCAATTTCCTGAAAATCGAGGGGCTATGCCTCAAGATTATCAAAGAAAAATCACCTATTTTGATGGTACTGGCACTTACACAGCTCAACAACATACCAAGAAAATGACTGATTATTTTGAAAACTATGAAATTGATGATGATGATGTTAGAATGAAAGTCTTTATCCACAGCTTAACTGGAGATGTTAGAACCTGGTTTAGAGCACTCCCTGCGAACAATATCAATGATCCAGAGGCTCTTTATCAGACCTTCTTGAACAAATGGGAAAAGAAGAAGGATCCCCTACACATTTTATTAGAATATGAAAACTTCAAAAGAGGCCCACAAGAAACTGTTCAAGATTATTGTACCAGATTTAATAATGTATATAATGCTATTCCTCATAATATCAGACCTCCACCAGACTTGGCCTTGATCAAATTCCCTGGTGCATTTGACTCTGACATGGCATACCAGCTTAGGGAAAGAGCTCCTCGAAGCTTAGAAGACATGCTGAGTATAGCTGTTAGTGTTGAGGCCAACCTGATTTCTAAACGAGCTTGAGCTAGAGCTGAAAGAAGGATACCCATCAAAGAAGAACCTTCTACCTTCGAACAAAAATTAGATGCTATCATTAAAGGCATGGATAGACTTGGCGATAGAGTAGAAACAATTGAGAGGAAATCCCCTTGGGATGGTCAACCAAGCAATACTGGGAGAAATCCAAATTTTAGAAAAAACTAGAATCCTAACACTGGAAAGGTTGGCCCTGACCAAAACATTAGACCTCCATTCCAGGAAAACTATGCTGAAGCTTCAACTTCTAGTGAACCAACAGAAGATACTCAAATCAACTTAATGGGTCTCAATAGTGAACAAAAAATTTTCTTGACCCAAGAAGACCAAGAAGCTCATACTCTTAATCAATTCCAAATCCAGTCAGGTGAGTCATTTGATTTTACTGAGGGATATGGCACAACCATCTATGAAGTCCACAAACAATATAATCTCAGGAGCAGAAGGATAGATGTTCCTAAAACTAATAAACATAAGGATACTAAGCAATCTAGCAAAGCTAAAATCAAGAATCCTCCTGTACAAACCTCTCCTAAAACAATTCCTAACCTAAATCATCCAACAGTTGAAGATATATCAGATAATCAACCACCTTACACATAGCCTTCAACTTCCATTCCTTCCAAAGAAACTGTGGAAGAACCTCCAGACATTGACATAGAAGCAACTTCAGCCCATAACAACACTCCTAAAAAAGAAAAAAGCATAGAAAATACAGTAGAAAAAGAAAATCTCACTTCTCGAAATGCAAAAAACCAAACAGAAAAACTTTTCAACCTTGAGACCGAAATAGGCAAATTAAAAATAGCACTTCCATTGTCAGAATTGGCTAAGCATGATGTATACAAAAATCAAATCAGCAGGGTACTTCAAATTTCAGAAAACAAAGATGCGGTAAATGTCCTTGATGACCAGCTCGAATTAATTTGTAGCCCTAAAGTAAACGACAAATCAGTAGACGAAGGGGTCCCTCATTTCTATGTATGTATGAATGTTCATGATAAGATACTCCACAATGCAATGTTTGACTCTGGTGCTTCTCATAATTTAATGTCTAAATCTGTGATGGAGAAGTTGGACCTAGATATTACTAGGCCATACAAAGATTTGTTCTCTTTTGATTCAAGCCAGGTCAAATGTCTAGGATTGATCAAATATTTATGTGTATCATTAGTTCAATACCTTACCAAGACAATTTTAATGGATGTAGTGGTTGCTGATATTCCACCAAAATATGGCATGTTGTTGTCTAGATCGTGGGGTGCAAAGCTCCAAGGATCTTTACAGTTGGACATGTCCTATGCTACCGTTTCAGTGTTTGGCCAGCCAAAGAGATTGTACGGAGAAACTTTGATGAAATACGTGGTGAGCAGCCAGGAGAAACCCCAGAATTTTCCCCTCTACTCTATGTATTCTGACATGGACTCTTTCATCCTATACAATGCTGAAATTCATCTTTCAACTGATGTTAAGGCTTTAGCATTAGTACAAGAAAAAATTGTAAATGAAAGACCTAGTGTTCAAACTCAAGAAATTTCTGAAATAATTGATATAACAGACACACAAAGGAAACCAGATGAAACCAAAGATCCAGATTCCCCTAGTAAACAAATTTCTAAGACTCCTGATACTAACTATGAACATGAGATCCTTTGGTATTTAGAATTTGATGGTTCAGTCAATAAACTAGGAGTAGGAGCAGGAATTTGTAGTACATAATATGGAAAATGATCACGCTGAAGGACATGCATACATGTTGAATTTTAGATGCACTAATAACATGGCTGAATATGAAGCCCTCTTGCTAGGACTTAAATTGATCAAAAGATTAGGGGCAATTAGGGTATCAGTTTTGGGAAATTCTGATTTAGTCATTCAACAAATGAAAGGGAATTTCCTCACAAATGATCTCAGATTAAGATCTTATAGAGGAGCAACAATTGAAATACTCAATACATTTCTGGAAACTCAGCTTGCCAAAATTCCAAGGAAACACAATTTACATGCTCACAGTTTGGAAACATTTTCTAGCATTTGTAAATTGCCATTTGAGCCCAATCATCAGTTTATAGCTGAGATTTAACACAGGTCAATTGTACCATACAATGTGAAAAACTGGCAAGTGTTTGACAGCGACACTCAGATTAATAATTTCTTGACCCTAAAAGAAGAATTTTCCAGCACTAATGTGGACACGGGCATTGTTGGAGAGGTTCATCAAATAGACAAAATTAAAACACACATTTCAGCTGAAATTGTAACACAGATACTAAATCCAACAAAATTTACCAACAAAGAGTTGCAAGAGCTTAAAGAAATAGACATTGATGAAACTATTGGAGGAGAATCTGAAGTTATTGATTTAAAAGATAATTATTTTCCCACAGGATTAACTCCTCTGGAAGATATCTTTGATTCTAATGACATTCCAAGGAAGCCCAAAATGCAGCCTCTAAATGCAGAGATTGAGGACTGTAACATAGGAACTGAAGAAAATCCCAAGATGATAAAACTATCCAAAACTTTGCCTCCTGACCAAAAGCTTAAATATGTTGAACTCTTCAAGGAATTCCAGGATGTTTTTGCATGGAGCTATGAAGATCTCAAATCCTATGACACTTTTGTGATTCAACATACAATACCCCTCAAAGAAAATCAGAAACCTTTCAAGCAAAAACTTAGAAGGGTCAATCCTGTACTACTCCCTTTAATTGAAAAAGAAGTCAAAAGAATGTATGAAGCTGGGATAATTGCACCTATCAGATTTTCAGAATGGGTCTCTAATTTAGTGCCCACTAGGAAGAAAACAGGAGAAATCAGACTGTGTGTTGATTTAAGGAATGTAAATAAGGTTTCTTTGAAAGACCACTACCCCTTACCCAAGATGGACCACATTTTACAAAGGGTAGTAGGTGCCTCTAGGATTTCACTGCTGGATGGTTTCTCAAGTTTCAACCAGATTTTAGTTCATCCTAATGATCAGGAAAAGACTGCTTTTACAACCCCATGGGGAACTTTCAAATATGTGAAAATGCCATTTGGACTCAAGAATGCAGGGGCAACCTTCCAACGGGCAATGGACATAGATTTTGCTAAAGAAATTCATGATTTTCTAGTCATATACCTTGATGATCTTACTGTGTTTTCCAAATCAGATCAGCAGCACCTAGATCATCTGAGACAAGTGTTTTTAACCTACAGAAAATATGGTATATCGTTGAATCCCAAAAAATCCTTGTTTGGTCTAGAGGAGGGTAAACTGTTAGGTCACATAATCTCAAAAGATGGCATTAAAATTGACCCTGACAGAATAGAAGCCATTTTGCAAATACCTCATCCCAGAAATGTCAAAGAACTTCAAGCTTTCCTAGGGAAAATCAATTTTTTAAGAAGATTCATACCTAACTTGGCTGAATTAATTAGATTGTTGAATAATATGCTGAAAAAATATTCCAAGGTCAAATGGACATTAGAAGCCAAACAAGCATTTGAAGAAATCAAAATAGCTTTAACCAAAACACCAGTCCTTACAAGCCCAAAATTTGACAGAGACTTCATAATCTTCTCATTTGCATCAGAACACACTATTGCTGTTGTTTTACTACAGAAAGATGATCAAGGATGTGAAAAACCCATAGCCTTTTTTAGTAAAGCACTGAGGGATGCACCACTAAAATACCCAATCATGGAAAAACAAGGTTATGCACTTGTGAAAGCCATCAAAGATTTTAGAGTCTACATATTATACTCCCATATAATAGCCTATGTGCCAAGCACTGTTGTCAAAGATATCCTAACCCAAGAGGGGATTGAAGGTAAAAGAGGTAAACAGATTGCTACTATATTAGAGTATGATATTGAAATAAAACCTACAAAGCTTATAAAAGGATAGGGGTTGGCTAAACTCATGACTGAAACTAATTTCCAAGCCCTGGACATCAATGAACTAGATAATGAACAGGAGATGGCGACTCCACAAATCAACCAGGCCTTCCTAGAATCACCTTGGTATGCTGATATATGTTATGTATTATTAAACCTACAGGCTCCACAAGGGTTATCCAGAACGAAGATAAGGTTTATAAAAATGAAAGCTTCAAAGTTTTGTATTTTAGATGGAATTCTTTTCTGGAAAAATCATGAAAGTGTTCTACTAAATTGTCTAATAAAAGATGAAGCTGATAAGGTACTCGAAGAATTTCATGCAGGGGACTGTGGTGGACATTTGTACTATAAGTCAACTGCTGATAAAATCCTAAGGGCTGGATTTTACTGGCCCACATTGTTTGCTGATGTCAAAAAGTTTGTCACTGCTTGCCATAAATCTCAAATTTTTGAAGGAAAGAGGAAACTTTTACCTCTACCCCTTAGACGAATTTCCACTGAAAGACCATTCCAACAACGGGGTTTAGATTTTATTGGGGAAATTCACCCTCCCTCATCTGGCCAACATAAATGGATCATGACTGCCACAGACTGTTTCAGCAAGTGGATAGAGGCCATCCCTTGTAAACAAGCCAATGATTTAGTGATCATTCAATTCTTAGAAACCAACATTCTATCCAGATTTGGCTGTCCTGGAAAGATTATAACTGACAATGCTGCTGCTTTCAAATCCAAGAGAATGATCAGTTTCTGTCACAAATACCATATCACTCTAGGCCACTCCACAGCCTATTACCCTCAAGGTAATGGTTTAGTTGAGTCCTCCAATAAAAGCTTGATCAGTATTAGTAAGAAAGTACTGGAAGAAAACAAGAAAAACTGGCATAAGAAGCTAATAAATGCATTATGGGCATACAGGTTAACTACCAAGAGATCCATTGGAACTAGTCCCTATGAACTTGTCTATGGTATGGAGGCGTATTTCCTTGATCTCTAGGGGTACCTGTAATGAAATTATTGCAAGAAGTTCAAGTATAGCCAAATGACATTCAAAGAAGGATAAATCAGACTATACATTTGCAGCAGACCAGAGAAGAGGTATATCAAAGATCTCAAGTGCTACAAGAAAAACTCAAGAAGATATTTGATAAGAGGACTAAGGCAGAAGATTTTTTCATAGGAGACAAAGTTCTGAAATGGGACTCCAGAAGAGAAGATAAAGGAAAACATGGGAAATTTGACTTCCTATGGAAGGGACCTTTTATTATTCAGGCCTCACAAGGACATAATACCTACTTTTTGAAAATCCTGGATGGTACAGAAGTAGAAGAAGGACCAATTAATGGTCGGATGTTGAAACACTATTTTGTTCCAGTTTGTTGATATATCCTGACTCTGACTTGTACACATCGAAGTTCAGTTTTTGCAACTTTTTACAGCAATAAGAATAGGAAGGAATGTGTAGAAAATTTTGAGGAACAGTCAGGGAATTTTACCACTGTTTGTATTTTGCCTCATTTTTTATTTTATCAGAAGTTGTGGAAGAAGACTTGGGAGCTGAAAACATAAGAACAAACATTCAGGCAAACTATCCAAAATAGAGGTCCAATTGTCTAAAGCATCTCAACAGATGTGTATATTTTACATGGTCCTCTGTACAGTTTTGTCTACTTATAGCAAAAGAAGATTTCAGAATGCAGCAAGAATTGTACATAAGGCCATCTGACCTGCTGTTCTTGACTTTTCACCAGGAAAAGCCATCCCCAAGTGGAGCCAGTGTTATGCTCCTATACCAGTAGGTGTCATATTATTTGCCATCCCCAAGTGGAGCCAGTGTTATGCTCCTATACCAATAGGTGTCATATTTCATGATTGACTGGTTAAAATCCCTAATATGTTCATCCTTTCCCTACTGCAAAGGTTTTCCATATTTTGAAAAAATCAAAAAATTTAAAAATGAAAAGAGCATATACCCTAAAATAAAAATCAAAGGGTGAAAAGGTAAGTGGTCAAAAAGAAAAAATGAAAGAAATGAACCCCAAATAAAAAGGACCAGGAAAGTGTGCAAGTCCAAATGCCACTACCATTTCATGTTCAGTAAATAAAGTTTCATGTACAACTTGTGAAACACTTTGTCACAGTTAATGAATGGCCAAACAGCTTAATCTTGGCTAATTCATGTTTCAATTTCCTGTTTTAGAGATAGAGAATAAAATCTGTCAAAAATGTTTAAACTTGGTAGAGAAATAGATAGGTAGAGAAGCAAAGGAGCTCAACTGCTAAATCTAAACCTTTGGAAAAAATAAGTACAGATTTAGATAGGCTTATCATGCAGAGAAAAGAAAATTGTTGAGGGCTTGCCTGTCCAAGTGCACCCATGGAAGAAGAACAAAAAATGTTAGCTATAATACGCTGGGTAGGCAGTTTTGGTGTTGCAGAAGCATGCTTATGATTAAATTTTTCTCTCAAAGATTTTCACCTTATTATTATCATAAGTACCATGCCAACTGTTTTGTTACAAATCAAGTGAGGCATGACTAAATTCCCTTCACATTTCTCCCTAAATCACTCACTAATCTCCCCCACGGTGTTGAGATTTTCTCAATATCCCTAAATCACTCCATTTCATTTCATAAAACCCTAAGTAAAACCCTTTTACTTAGGAGATTATGCAAAATCACATATAAACTTGTCTCCTTAAGCCTAAGTTTTTAAACTCCATAACTTAGCGCTCTTTTTCAACACATTTCTCATATTGACTCTAACCCTATATTATATAAATTCCCCTTCCCCCGTATTAATACAACTATACAATAAAAACCCCATATTTTAATATTCCTCCCCCCGGTTTAAATATAAACTATATCGCTGTTAAAATTTGGAATTTATAAGTTCACCTAGAACTTATTAAACAACCCTAACCCACCGCGCAAAAACCCAAGAGTTAATTAACATCCGGTTAATTAAACAACTTACACAAACCCTAATAACCAATCAAGCCCGCCCCGATATTAATTAAAAGTCATTATTTAAATGTATGGGTCCCCCGCCATAGCCATCTGCCATATCCCAATGCCGTCAACTGTTAGATCTGGGCCTTCTCATCCAATGGCCGATGATCATATCACAAGCCCCTTCTCCGCTGAAGTTTACCGCCCGAGGAGCCGGCGATATTGCCGCCGTACAAGGGACACGCATCGCCATCCCATCGTGCTTGATGCCTCCCTGCCCAAAACCATTTCAGCTCATAAGCGGTGGGGGCCAATACTGCTTACCGCCCTCCCGCCGACCCCACCCGTTGACGTCACTGCCACGTCATTGCCAAGTCAGCATCCCGTACCCCCGCGTCATGAAAAACGTCACATCCCGATCACGTCATCCAACCAAAAAGCGCCAAAAAGCCCTGCGAAAGCCAAATTTTGTTAAAAAGTCGAGAAAATGTCATTTTCGCCCATTTTCATTCGTTTTTCTCTGCGAAACTATTTCATGCAAACTACATCCAAGCAACTGTTCGAGCATACAATTCGCCACCCGGCCGAACAAAGTCCAGCGTCCTGTTCTGCAGCTCGTCGGTCAAACTGTAATTGCACTGTTCACCTCTAAAAATAGGTATTTACCCCAATTTGCCTCCTGAACCTATAATTTCATTTTTCCTCTGTGAATTTTACCCAACAAGGCCAAATTCAAGTAAATTCAGTCCATAGCTCTTAGAAAAAGACAACCAGAACTACTCTTTTGCCCATTTTTCCACAGGAACTTGACCTCTAGTTTAAAAACACAGAGAACTAAACATGGAAGCCCCTGTGGCCCTCAATGTTGCGCCCCTCAATGCACCTCACAAAGACCTGGATTGGTTGCCCTTGGCTGACAAATATTTTCAAATTAAAGAGTTATCTGGTGATATGAACCATCTCCAAGCATTTTTCCGAATTAGGAATAATCATCTGAGTAACTCTGATATCCTTGGAATATGGCAATCTAATCTCTCCAGGTATTACCTTCCCTCAGTCAATGTGTTCCCAGATATTATTCACCAATGCTGTGCCAACTATGACCCTATCAGTAAAGCAATTATGACTCCATCACAAACTGTTCTCTTTTACATAACTGCTGAATCTATCAATGAGATGTTACACTTCCATCCAGCTCAGCCCCTTGCTCCTCTTTCCATGGGATTTTTGCTTGAGCAAGGCTCTCAATTGCCCAGTTCAGAAATAACCCAGATTGCTAAATTATTTATGAAGCTAGATTTCCAGCCTCAAGGCCCACCTCCCTATGTACATGCCTGGTTCACTAAAACTGGCAAGCTTATTTTTGACATGATATCCTTTTTATTGGGATTCAAAACCAGTGAATTTGTTGATGAGACCATCTTTGTTATGTTGTCAATGTTTACTCCAGGACAACCCCCTGCTGTCAAATATGATTATGCCTCTTTCATTGCCAATAAAATCAATGAGCAATTCATAAATCTGGAAAGAGAAGGAGTCTTCAAGTACACCTCATTCATATACCACCTTCTGCTATACTATCAGCCAGACAGTTTTTTATTTCCCATCAGGAGATTGGATTCCAAAGGAGAGAGGAGGTCTGTGATCTTTTGGACCTCGGTCTTCCACAATGTTTGTGAATCCCCTTATACCTACTGTGAATTCATTGACCGATTTATACATCCAACCTCCACTCTATTAATAGGAGCTTCTCCTCCTAGGCTCTCTGGTGATATAAAGAATATTTTACAGCTCTCCAAAAGCTACAGAATAGGTGACTAGTACCTCTACTAGAATCACACCGAAATCAGAATATATGGCTGTGAACTATGCCCTTATAATCTGCCCAAATATGTGCCCATGAGACTATTTTCACTGGAGTATTTCAGGCAACTTATCAATGTAGATTTAACTCACTTTGGCAATGTGAAGAAAAAGGCTCAGCTGAGAATAAGAAACCAGTTAGGCCCTTTCATCATTAACAAGAGGGAGGCATGGGAAGATGTTGATAAGATATTAGGGGAAGACCTTAAATTGATGAAAATTTTCTGGTGGGTGCCATATGACCCAAATAGCTTTATAAGTGACATAAAAGTAAGAAACAGGCCTTCAGCTTACAAACATCATAGGATCCCTGAAGTAGAACAATTTTCTAATCTGGATGAGTGGGTAGAGGGTACATTAATAGAAGAACTTACTCAGCAAGAAAAGATGGAACAAGCTATGAAAGATTTAGAAAAATCCATTGACCTGGACTCTTTTGGATAGGTATCTTTCAAGCTGCCTCAGCAAACCGAATTGGGTACATCCTCTGCTGGGACTTCACAGCAACCTGTACAGGAAACCAATGCACTAGTTACAGGGTCTTCTAAAGGAAAGGAAGTGGCAGGCATGGAGCAGCAAGCAATGACTGATCAGCAGGGGAAAATTCCTTCGGTCCAGACCAAAGCAGTAGAGATTCCTGCATTACAGACTCCTATAAATGAGGAAAAAGGCAAGAAAAGAGACAGAGAAGAGGCCACACCTATCAGTGGACCTGCAGAACAGCCGGGTGCAAAAAGGAAAAGACTCAGTCCTCTGTCAGAGGAGGAAATCTTTGAAGAAACAACTGAAAGTTTAAGAGGGGAAAAGATAGCCAACCAACAGACATCCCCGATGGTGGAAACATCAACTAGCTCACACAGGCAGGAGCTAGAAAGGCAGCATAGTGTGGAAGTTTCATCCACTAGGCCACCAAGTAAGCAAACCTCTGACATCAAAAGGACATTCACAGAGATAAAGGCTAGAAATGATCCACTAAGGATGCAGATTTACAATCAATATCTTAAGATGGTCCCCACAAAACAGCAAAGGTTGATGTCTACCTATGACATTAAGGAGGGAAAAATGATCATGAGTTATTTCAAGCCCAAGGTGCAGCAACCCCAATCACCAGCGGATTACATCAGGACAAATCTGGAAGTCCTAACCAAGGACATTCACCCGATAGACCAGATTGAGCTGCATAAACAAACTGGAGAGATGGTATACTCCACGTTAGCTGACAAAGCTATGTTAGCTCATAAATTTCAAAACTCCTTGAATAATACCTCAGCTCAGTTGGATTTAGAGAAAGCTTCTTCTCTAGCAAAGGACAACAGGATAAAATCTTTGGAGGATATCATCATTGAATTGGGACACGATCCCAAAGATGCCAAAGGCATAAAGGCACTGATGAAGAAGAAAGAAGAGGACATTGCTGCCCTTAGAAAACAGCTCAAAATGCCTCCTTCTATGCATCCATAGACTACAGATGTTGTGTAGCAGAAATCTGAAGAGAACATGATGGACCTGCTCATGAGACTGAATGAGAGATTGAGTGAGACAGAGCAGGCATTGGAGAAAGCTCTACAAGAAAAGCAGGGAGATTCGACCTCCCAGCCACCTGAAGTAGCTCCAATAGTCACTACTACCCCTTCCACACTTATAACAGCATTGCCTCCCACTGTCCCGGCATCAACAACAGAAGTCATCACAGGAGCGACATCAATAGCAACAGCACTAGGTAGCAGTACAACTATGACTACAGAGCAATTAATAAAAGCCATGGAGGAATTGAAACTCCAAGTGTCTGAGTTGAAGCAAGTCAAAGAAAAATTGGAAAAATTAGAACAAAGTTATGATAAATCCAAGATGAATGTGGCAGAGAAAACAAGAGAGATGAAAACATTGGAGAACAAGGTAAGAGCCTTAGAAAAGGATCTCTCTCTGGATAAACCTCTGGCAGAAATCAGAGGAATTTTGTGGACCAACATCACTCAATCCCTTAGTGATGTGTGGAGGTCTATCCAAACCATTTATGAGCAGATTGACTTAATAAGAGTGGCCCAAGTGGAGATTCAAAAAACAAGAGCCTTATTGGGATAGATGCCTGAGCAAGCTAACAGGTTAATACATTTTTTGAACACCAAGACCAGTGAAGAACTGGAAGCACTAGAAATTAGAGACAGAATAGGCACCTTTATAGACATCAAGAGATTTCTAACCATGAGAATTCTAATGCAATATTTGGACAGAAGATGCCAAGACATGCAGGTAGAGATTGATTCTTTCACAGAAAAGTTTACAGTCCTGCATCAAAAAGGTTTGCCAAGTCCTTTGGGAAGTAATGATTGTTTGATGAAACACAAAGACTATGTCTAAAAGATTGGTCTGTGGTTACCTCAGCCATATTCCCTATCTTACAACTTTAGGGAACAACCTAAGTGATAACAGGTTCCTCCACTTATTTTCCTTTGTTTGTCCCACTTGGACCTGCATGCTCTGTGGTGCCCCCAGTTGCTTTAGTTTTGTATATGGTTGGGGTCATCAATTCGAGTGACCATTGTTGTATTATTTCAAGCATGTCATCTTTAGTGACCAAATATGGAAGAGGGTGCCATATATCCATTGGATCCTTCTGAGCCTTGATGTATACTCTGTAAAAATCTACCTTGAATGTTGTGATGTTGCAATACTACTCATATAAGCTAGGTCATAAACTAGGATATTGGTTCACCACCATGTGAAAATCCATGTCAAAAAACACAAATAAAGTTTTCTTCTCTTGCGCGCGCAGTGGCTCCTTGGTATGCCACAGTGAGGCATACCACATGACTTCATAGACATCTATTTTGACTTGAGGAAATTGTGAGTCCTATGGATCCTTCCATGCTAACAATGTAATGATCAAAATCAACCACGCATAATGAAATGTTTTCCTTCCTCCTGTGCCTCGTGACAATCCTCCAAAAACTCCTTGCATAAATACCTGACCTAGTTGAATTGAACCCCTGCACTACACTGCATGGAAAAAAAAACCATGACTATGGGGACTTAATTTTCTCTACATTTCCTCATTATTTTTCCTTCTAAAATGTGTGCGGTGAAGCACACCCCTTGGTCGCTGATAGAGTTGATATTGTAACCGCGTGACTTCTTGATAATCCCGAACTTATCCTTCATAGTTTGTGCCATTTCCTTGTCTTGGTTTTTGCCGACAAATTCTTCAGTAGGGTCCTTCCCTTGGTAGGGAAGCCAATAATTCTTCTTATCAACATCTCATCAATCGAGATCCTCTTCCCCAACTAGAGGCAACCATGATGCACCGATACCATCAACTGTTAAACACAGGCTTTGTTGGATGTGCTTCCACCAAATTGTGGCACATATATCATGTTTAGTAAGCTTGATCTCTGCAACCTTATAGCCCATTGGTGTGGCTCCATCCTTGTAACTATACTATTTGGATAATAGAATTAATGAAAATAATTTCTTGTCTCAAACTGTGGATATTTACTTCTGGCATTAAATTCTCAATCCTCCATTTTTAATTGAGTGATTTTCCCCAACACTTCAACTTCAAATAACACTTTTTCTGGTAGTAGTGGTGTGAAAGTGTCAAACTTTGTGTCTTTTGGATCCTTAACAATTTCGCAATGTGCTTTTCATTCTAGTATATCAATATTGCGTGGATATTCATCTTCTTCGGCAGTGCTATTATAAAATTTCAATGCATTTTGTAACTGCGCAACACAATCATGCTTCCAAGTTAATGGAGCTTCATTCTCAAAAAACTTTTCTTTGATTACCTAAATAGCCAAGTATATGCATGGACAATCATCTTCAAAATTGAGTGTTAGCATGAACCCTTCAACCAAATCTATCCAGTTTGCAATTCCATGTCACAGTTCTATTTCAATATACCAATTCATAGGAACCGTTTCTAGTGTGTGGATGAACCCATGTACCTACTCTTGTTCTGGAATTTATTTCCAAACCAAAGTCCAACAATGAATATTCTCCTAGAGATCAACCTTACCATCATACTTTACTTCTATTTTTGTGTCAATTGAGCCAAACCCGATCCACATTAATCTTCGACACTGCTACCAATATGCTATATTTCTTTTTTGAGTACCCCACCATCTAGTGCGTGTAGTCTTGAGGGCTACATCCAAATCTCACAACCTCTGTTCTTCTAGTATTTCTCTTTCATATTCATCAAGAAACAGATTTACATCTCATCCCATCATAATAAGATAGATCACATACCTCAAAATTTATGTAGCGAAGTGATTTTGTGTTAGAAATTGTTAGGATATTCCGACACATAGGAAATAGTTAAGTACAACTTGGTCTAGTATAGAGTTAGGTATAGAGTTAGGTAAAGTGTGTTTCTTTACTATGTACATTTTGTAACTTAAAATCCGACGGTCACGATATGTAGTGATCTGACGGTTCATTCTCTCCTCGATATTACCGACACTTGACCCGTGGCTTAACACCCAATTGGTCCATGATCTCTATTTAAAGAGCATGGAGGGTCATTTGTAGGGTAATCCGTCTATGAGAGAAGCATATGTAAATTTTCATTCTTTTATTAATAAATTGCCTGAAGTGGCCGCGTTGGCTCAGGCCGTGGACTGTTTCCCTCTTTGAGGGTTTTAACCACGTCAAAATACTGATGTATTGATCTGTGATCTATTTTTGAGCGGTGTCCTTTGGTGTTCTGTCTAAGGAACTTACCCTGTAAATTCCTACATGGTATCAGAGCTATTTGAGGGCCGCATCCGTTTGATCCAAATCTGAAGCCGGTAGAACTGCATCCGACAACCATTTCCTATATCTGCTATTTCTGACTGCTTTCAGGCCGAGAGGACTGCTCTGTTGTGTTGGGAGCATCTGTTCCAGTCAGGAACCCCTTTCGTTTCACGCGAAAAGGTTTCCGGTAGCCCTAGCTGCGTCATTTTTAAGATCTGGAGGTATACAGTGTTTATTTGCAGTTTACAGTTATTTTCTCTCTGTTTATTTCAGTTTTCGGTTTATTTAGCTTTTTTTATTACCGGATCTATACCTTTCATTTCTGCGTATGCTCTTTTCCCTACGACTCTGTGTGATCTGGGCAAATCAGAAACAGAAAGGAAGGATTTTTCTCATGCGTATGCTCTTTTCCGCTGCGCCTTAGTGTGATCTCGAAAAATCAAAACATTGAGGAAAATATTTAGTTTCCTGCTAAAGCTAACTTCGAGCCGCAAGTTTCATTTTTTTTTTGTATGGCCGTGTTGGGTTTTGTGTTTTTTGTTTTGTAGGGAAAAAGAGCCTTCTCAAAGCAAGCACGCAACCCAAAGCATCAACCTCTCTCTCTCTCTCTCTCTCTCTCTCTCAAACTTTTTATATAGCTCACTTGGTGCAAAGCTAATTTATGAGAGTAGAGGTCTTGGGTTCAAGTCTCCATTTTGTGGGGGCGGATTTTTTCATTTCTGCACATTCCCGCACTTCGTCGGCGACTTCATCGAATTTTCTTCAAAAAGCCATAACTTCTTCATCCGGAAGCCGTTTTCAGAACCGTTTTTTTGAAACGGCCTAATTTTTCTAGATCTTTCCATTGCAACACTTAGTTTCAGCATCTATAGCTTCAGTTTTTTTTAAATGGAAAGTCCATGCCGAGTTATTCTTGATAGCACCAACTACTTCCAATGGTGGTCCTACATTGTGGATTTAATTAGAAGTAAAGGTCTTTACATAATAGCCACAGGCCAAGAGACCAAACCAAAAGATGAAGACAATGTAGCTGAATGGGAAAATAGGCAAGACCAAGCACGTGGGTTGATAGGGATGTCTATTTCTCTAGATCTTAGATTCCATATTGCAGAACTTGATACTCCTGATGAAGCAATGAAACAAATTACTAAAGTCTTTGGAATTAAAAATGAACTTAAAGCCCATCAACTTGAAAATGAATTGCTTACATTGGACCCCAATAATTTTGAAGACTTTTTGTCCAAGTTCAAAACCCTTAGACTTCTCTTGGAAGGTGTTAAGGTTAAGAAAGAAGATAGTAGCCTTATCTACTCCATTCTTACTAATTTGGGACCAGCCTATTCTGTGTTTGTTTCCACCTTACATTCTACAAGAGAAGCCTTCATTTCTCAAGGACAAACCTACAAGTCCCCTTCCTTTGATTCCTTTTGTGATTCTTTAATAAGAGAACAAGAAAAAATCTTACACCTTGGTCTTCTTCATTTTGGAAACTCTTCTAAGAAAGTGTTAGCCGCCCAGCAGCAACCAAATCCAAAGAATCCTAAGAAGTTGTATCCTAAAAAGAATGGTACTAAACCAAACAAGGGTCCTAAGCAATTTCAGCCTCAAAATGAAAAATCATTTCAACAAAATGATAAGACAAATAAAAACAAAGGGAAGAAAACTGATAGACATTGCAACTTTTGTAATCGAGATGGCCACTTAGAATCCAAATGCTTTAAGAAGATGGAAGCCTTGGAAGCAGCAATGAAGAAGCATAACATCCATTTGGAGCACTCTTCAACTTCAACTTCATCTCCAGGAATGGCACTTTCTGCATGTGGTTGTCAAGCATCTTGGTCTGGCTATGCACTAATGTATCTTCTTCTTCTCATTCTCATGAGTGGCTCATTGATTCTGGAGCTTCTTATCACATGGCCAAAAACAAAGCCATGTTTTCTTCTTTAAATGATTGTAACACCAAAAATATATATGTTGGTGATGATAGATCTCTTAGTGTTGTAGGGACTGGAACTGTTCATCTAGACAATGGTTAGTTTAATGATGTATTATGTGTTCCAACCTTATCCTGCAACCTTCTATCTGTATATCAGGTAACCCATTCAGGTGAAGGTAAAATCGTTGAATTTTCACCTCACGATGTTGTAATTAAGGACCTAAGAGATCCTACATAGATTTTAGCTACTGGCATTGCTGATGATTCTACAAGGTTGTATAAGTTTCACAACTTTGGGTCATCAAATCTTCCCTCAGTATTTGTTGCTCATAATGATGAAGTGAGCAAACTTTGGCATGAGCAATTTGGTCACCTAAACTATCACTCTCTTCAAAATCTATGTAAAGAAAATATGGTGATAGGTCTTCCAATGGTATCTTGCAGAGATGGTGTTTGTTCCGGATGCGTACTCGGAAAACATCATCGGGACAGTTTTGAAAAACGTGCCTTTTGGCACGCCTCAGCCCCTTTACAGCTCGTGCATAGTGATTTATGTGGTCCACTTCCAGTTGCTTCATTCTCTGGCTACAAGTATTTCTTAACTTTCATTGATGATTTCTTTAGATGCACTTGGGTATACTTCTTAAAACTCAAGAGTGAAGTATTTAACATGTTCTTGGCCTTTAAGGCCTTTGTTGAAAAACAATATGGACATCAAATTCTTAAGCTAAGATCTGATAATGGCGGAGAATATGTTAAAAACACATTCACCAACTTTTGCACTGAGAATGGAATTCAAATGCAACATACTGTTCCATATACTCCACAACAAAATGGTGTAGCTGAAAGGAAGAATCGCACCTTAAAGGAAATGGCTAATTGTATGCTTCAATCTAAAGGACTTAGTCTTAATTATTGGGCAGAAGCAATTAGCTGTGCAATTTACATAATAAATTGCACTCCCACTAAGGTTTTAAAGAATATCACTCCAGAAGAAGCATGGAGCTCAATCAAACCAGATGTAAGTCACTTTCGTGTTTTTGGAGGTGAAGCATGGGCCCATATTCCAGATGAGAAACATAAAGCTTTAGAACCTAAGAGTGAAAAATGTATTTTTGTTGGATATTCTAAAGATGTCAAAGGATATAGACTTATTCCACTTAAGTCCAAAAATTTTATCATTAGAAGAGATGTAAAGTTTGCTGAAAATATATCGGCCGGCAAGCCTAGTTCGGCGGATGTGCCACCTCTCCCTTTCTCTTCTACTTTTGAAAATATTTCTTCTTCAGATGATGAAAGCGAGGATGAAAATCCTCCCCCACCTTCTCAGGATCCTCCTTCAGCTCCTTAGCTTCCAAAATGGGTATGTGCTACTCGGGATGCAGCAGGTGATCTTGCTAGTGATCCTACAGATCAGCGATGTACACGTTCTCAGTTCGAGAGAGCCTCTTCTTTATTGGCTCAAGCTTCAGTGAATTATGATCCTGACACCTTTGCAGAAGCTTCAGGCCATCCAGATTGGGAAGCAGCTATGAATGAAGAATATCATTCATTATTGACAAATGATACATGGGATCTTGTTCCTCTACCAAAGGGACAAAAACTTGTTAGATGCAAATGGGTTTACAGAACCAAGTATGGACCAGATGGGAAAGTTGATAAACACAAAGCTCATTTTGTTGCTAAGGGTTTTTCACAAGTTGAAGGCATTGACTACACTGAAACCTTCTCCCCTGTTGCCAAAATGAACTCTATCCACCTTGTTCTTTCCCTTGCTGCTTCTTTCAAATGGGAAGTCCATAAGATGGATGTTAAATCCGCCTTCTTGCATGGGGACTTGCATGAAGAAATCTATATGGAACAACCTATTGGCTTTATTCAAACAGACTCCAACCTTGTATGTTGGCTTAAGAAATCCCTTTATGGTCTCAAGCAAGCTCCTCGAGCTTGGTATGCCAAAATGGATAACTTTCTTTTAGAATCTGGCTTCTCTAGGTGTCATTCTGACAAGACTGTCTACACCAAGAAAATGGGCAAGTCTCTTATCATTCTTGTTCTTTATGTTGATGATCTTATCCTAACTGGTAGTGATCCCAACCTTATAAACCATGTGAAGTATAGCCTTAAAAGGAAGTTTGAAATGACAGACTTAGGACACTTACAATATTTTCTCGGTCTTCAAGTCTTGCAATCCAGGGAAGGTATTTCCCTTTCTCAATCCAAGTATGCCTGTGATATTCTACAACATTTTCACATGGAAGACTGTAAGCCAGCCCCTTCTCCCTTTCAATATGGAGTCAAACTTTCAGTCACTTGTACTTCTCCTGAAGTTGATGCTACCTTATACCATCAACTTGTAGGAAAACTTTTGTATCTAAGCCATACTCGTCCTGACCTTTCCTTTATTGTTGGCCTTGTTGCTAGGTTTATGAAAAACCCACGTGAAAGTCATTGGAAAGCAGCTAAGAGAATACTTTGTTATGTTCGAGGTGCAGTTCAGTTTGGGATTCATTACAGTGCCGATGCATCTCCTCTATTGGTTGGTTTCACTGATTCCGATTGGGCTGGTGACCCTGATGATCGGAAGTCTACTGCAGGTTATGTGTTCACTCTTAGTTCAGGACCTATTACATGGGCTTGCAAGAAACAAGGTGCCATTTCTCTTTCTTCAGCAGAAGTAGAGCATCGTGGTACCGTAGAAGCTAGTAAGGAAGCCTTGTGGCTTCGTCAGATCCTGTCAGAGTTTGGCTTTCAGCAGCAGCATCCGACTACACTTTGGTGTGATAATCAAAGTGCCATTCAGCTATGCAAAGATCCAGTCCAACATCAGCGCAGCAAACACATTGAACTACACATGCACTTCATCAGAAAGCTCATTCACGACCATGTTCTTGAAGTGCAATATTGTTCAACAGATGATCAAGTTGCAGACATCTTTACAAAGGCTCTCACAGAGGCGAAGTTCACTAAACTTCGATTTATGGTTGGAGTTCAAGAAGTTGTCACTAAGGGGGGATAGGCTCTAGTGCCTCCTTCCTTCTCCTATAGTGTCATATTTGTAAATCCTTCAATCCTATCCCAAGTTGTTCTTAAGGGGGGATGTTAGGATATTCCGACACATAGGAAATAGTTAAGTACAACTTGGTCTAGTATAGAGTTAGGTATAGAGTTAGGTAAAATGTGTTTCTTTACTATGTACATTTTGTAACTTACAATCTGACGATCACGATATGTAGTGATCCGACGGTTCATTCTCTCCTCGGTATTACCGACACTTGATCCGTGGCTTAACACCCGATTGGTCCATGATCTCTATTTAAAGAGCATGGAGGGTCATTTGTAGGGTAATCCATCTATGAGAGAAGCATATGTAAATTTTCATTCTTTTATTAATAAATTGCCTGAAGTGGCCGCATTGGCTCAGGCCGTGGACTGTTTCCCTCTTTGAGGGTTTTAACCACGTCAAAAAACTGGCGTATTGATCTGTGATATGTTTGTGAGCGGTGTCCTTTGGTGTTGTATCTGAGGAACTTACCTTGTAAATTCCTACAGAAACTTCATATACCCTGTTCTGCCAATTTTCTAGTTCTTCCTTGGAATCTGAAGTACAAGAATTTTCCTATTCCCAACCATATTTTCCAGCTACATTGGGATTAATTGAATCTTCCTCCTTATTTGTTATCTGGTAAATGTTGTCAACATCTATTTCACTAATCCTAGATAGGCTCTGTATAGCGCACTCCTTCTGAGGGGTCTAGGGGGACAATGATCATCATATCATCTTTTGTGAACACCATTGGTCTCTTCTTCAAATGGATTATCATCAAATTATCACAAGCCTAATCCAATCCAAGTAGCTTTGGATAAGAGCTTTTACATCTACAATTTCAATCACTTTGAAGTTCGCAATGGTTCAGACTCCTTCAATGTCTACTATGACGCTACATAACCCTCCCATAGAGATGATCTTTCATTGGTTAGCCATGCTCAACTATATTGGCGATCATTGCAACTTCGGTCTTCCCATTTAATCCAAAGTTTGCTTAGGTAATGTGTTGGCATTAGATCCTAAATCTAGGATTACCTGATCCGTATCATATTCTCTTATCTACGCACTTAATCTCATTTCCTTCCCCATTCTCTTCTTGTGTCGATGTAAATTGTTCATTGCACACAGATGGATACATGGTATCTCTTTATCAGTGCAGGAGTCTATCAACTACTAGATACTGTCAATAGCCCTCTGATTCCTTACCAACTTCATCCAAGTTGCTAAAAATGACTTCAAAATGCTTGGATCTAATTCTTGCATCAGAGTAAACACTTTGTCGTAGTCCTTTCTTTGGCAATAAAATCAGTTGCGCACTAGATGTTGAAGCCCCAACATCCATGAAGCTTCTATTTGTTCGCATGAACGTTTCTTTTTCCTTTTGGATACTAAACCTAGGGGCCTTTTCTATAGTCTTTCTTACCCATGTCTCTTCTACTTTCTTCTTACCTTTATCATCTCCTGTCGCACCTCCACTCCTTGTTATGATGTTTGTGCGTAGTTAATCCTCCCGTGGCTCAACGACCATCATTTGAATATTTTTTGTGGGTTTTTGGTTCCTTTTCTCTTGCATCTTCGCGATAAGAATGCGATAATATTCTATGACGTCATCAAAATATTTACCGTAGTTGAAGGTTATAGTAGTGTTCGAACAGTCTCTTCTGAAGTGTCTTGCCTATCCACAATTACAACAGATAATATGGCCACGTCCATGACCAACTCCTCCTCCTCGTCCTCCTCCTTGGAAGCTTCCTCAGCCAAATGCTTGCCTAGCTCCTCGCATGTGTGTCCTTAAACTTGAAGTTTATAAGCCTCAGCAGCACCCTCCAACATCAAGTCATAACCTCGAAAATTTCTCTCATCATGGCCTATTGATTTACAAAAGTTGCAAAATAGTTGCTTTGGGGTCTTGTTGTAGTGGCTACAACCACCCTCCAAAATTTTGGCTTGCATGCAAAATTTCAGAGCCTACCTTGGATTTTGCAATCGATCAGCATTGGTCACTTGTTGGTAAGCTAATGATCTCAAGCTTCCCCCCCTTGATATTAAGACTTGTTCATGTTCTCACCTTCATGTAGCATGTGTCACCTTTGGGCATAGGGGTTCTTGTTTGGCATACAAAGGGAATGTTGTTTTTCTTCAAGGGAATTGTGTGTGTATGAGTCGTTTTCATCACGTAGACATGTTTCACACTCAATTCATGCACTCTTGTCATGAAGGTTTTTGCATCAATAAAATTGTCTTATGAATCGAGTACTATCACTGTTTACATTTGTGTCGATGATATCACACTTAGCCATTTTTCAAGCAACCTAGCCTCATTCAGCTTCTCAAAACTTTTCACCTTGCTTCTACAGCCATCAAGCTTCCTCCCTTTCCTGCTAAAACCCTGCAATGCGTAGAGACCCCAATATCCCTTGGCATCCAAAACTACACATTTTTTCTTCTAGTGTCCTTCCCCAGCTGGAACCCACTATCAACATAAACTGCGCGGTATTGCCTGTCAGTTGCCTGGGCTGCACTACACTCAGAAATTGCATAGAGGTGTCTTGCCAGTACCCCCATGCCATAGTAGTGTCCCGTGCCTGAAAAATGTGCAATGTTTTCCAAGTCTCCATGTCTATATCTCATTCAGAAATTGTGCAAATGTCCCTCCTATGGCCTCATTCTAACAACAATCACTTCCCGTTGAAACCACGTTGATCCATCACTCAGTGACTACAAGAAAAGGTGACATTTTGAGATCACTCTAAAGGAGTCGAGGAGAAGGACCAAGAGACCAAGTAATGGAAAAGATCAAGACCGCATGCAAACCTCGTCGGATGCATGATCATCTTGAGGGTAAGTATGGTATGTAAAGAACACCTTTCGAAGTGCACCTCTTAGTTGAGTTTGCAAGATTGTTTGTCATTGGTGTATCATCCTATCCTCAGTGACATGCATGTCTAAAAATGTAAAAAGTCATTTCATGTGTTTCCTCTAGATGTCTTGCTTCCTTCTCGTTTGTTTGACCAACTGTCATCTTCAACATGTTGATTGTTATGTCATGCTTACAACTGTGTTCTGGCGATTTTGAAGGTTTGTGTTTGAGTTGTGTTCACTATGTAAATATCTAGTGCGCACACACATGATGATGTAAGCATTGTCACACAAGTGTTATCACATTCATCCAAAGGTTTATCCAAAGTGTCGCAGTTGTTGCTTTCACCATTAGAGAATAATGCAGTTAGTTACATTGAGCATATGTTGTCTTGTTGGTACGAGATGTCTTGTCGTCAAGTCATGTTGAGTGTGTATTCTTAATCTCATGTATACACAAGTTAAATCACTCACACACCTAGCCATTTTTTCGAACATCTATTGACTGGAACACCCTCCATTTATTGGACCTCCACTGAGTTCCACTGTGTAGTCTTAGCCCTCAGTAACCAAGCATTCTTGCCCATAACTATGCAAAGCTTGAGGCTACCCTCTAGGCAATATGCGCTATGCAATCGTGGAATTGACCTCGCTAACTGTCACCTTGAACAATGAAAAAGTTTCTCAAGAATCCATCTTAATCTGCACTGCGTCTAAGCCAACCCATCAAGGCTACCACTGGTCAACTAGAGTGTTTGATCAGGCAGTCACCCCGAGCTTCACTCATCCAAAAGTTTGTGTAGAAGTTGTTAGCATGCCTAGCTCCACTGACTAAAGAAATCGCGCAGACAATAGGGACAGACACCCACTACCTCTTACTTCACTGTCTTTGAAAATTATGCAGTCTTGTCAGTCAGTCCCCCTCCCAGCTAGCCTGCTACTCCTCCTGGTAATTGCACAGTTTTCATGGACTCTCCACCAGTTTCCCAACACCCCGCACAGTTCGGAAACTGCGCAGACATGTTCAGCTTGACTTCCTCACAGTTATGAACAATTTTGGCTAGCAAGGTCCCGCATCATGCTCCCAACCTCCCCTAAAAATCTACACATTTTTCATTGTCAATGTCCTCTCCTGCCCGCACTACCTTCCTGGAAAAAATTTCATAATTTTGCCTTCGAGCTGAGGCAGATCCTGTAGAATGTCCCTATTGTTCTATAATGCTCATCCCAACCTCTCAGTGACCTCTGCACAATTTTTCTTGACAGTGCCATGGAGCTTCGCATCCCGGCCTGACTTGTACTCTACACTATTTCAGAGTCTTTTCCTCTCTCTCGGTCACCTACACCCATAAACGAAATGCAATGCATCAAGGTAGACTAGTTTCTTTCTGGATTTGATTTCATTTCTTCATGAGTGATTACAGGAATAGGTACATGGATGAGACATGGCGTGATGACGAATGGGATGAACAAGGAGCGCATGCTAGAAGACTTTCTCGTGGTTGGAGGAACACACAAAGCATGGCAAGTATCAGGCGAAGTAGACACCTACACATGCATGAACTATCAAGTGAACACTAAGACCATTGAAGACTTCGCACAATATTCCATGTAGAGGTAAAGCTATGGCACACCATGGAAACACTCATTACTCAGCAACACAACAACTCGACATGAATAACACAGCCAGCATGTGCATACCTGTAGCGTCATGTTGAGTTGTGTCATGAGTCACCTCGTCCACATCACTACTTTGGGTCATACATGTGTAATCAATGTAACGTAATGTGGAAGTCCAAGAGACCCATATATGAAGTCAAAGTGTCATGTAAGTTGAAGAGTCATGTAATTCGAACAATCATGAGGGAAGTTGAACAGTCACAAGGGTTAGTTTCACCCTTGGCTATATATACCCCTCACTTGTACATGCAACGAACTTTTCACCTTGGCTCCTCCCACATACCCTTGAGAGTTTGTAGTATTTTCTTTGAGGAGCGAGAAGTGGCTCCAATGCCCTGCTATTGGGGTTAGTGATGTAATGGTGTGCGACTGTGTCTTGGAACTTTCGCTTAATTGAGAAGCTTGTTCACAAGTCAACACATTTTCACTGCATGTATTGTTTTCTTTTATAAGATTATTTTTTGGACACTTGTAATGCATGTTGCTTTAACCTGTATTGAGACAGCTGAACTATTTTAGTTGTTTTAGTACATATGATTTTGGAAATGTGTCATATTAATTGTTAACTTTGTCTCGCCCATGTAGACTATTCCATTGGACACTCGACAAATTCATTCTCGTAAACTTGTTATAATGACCATCACACTCATGTGGACTATTCTGCTGTGTGTTGTACATGCTATCTATTCACTTTGTGTTTGTGAAGGCCGCATCCATGTGGATTACTCCACTGGAAGTTGTGCATGCTCTGCTATGTTGTGTGTATATAACAGATTTGGGACTATTCCCTTTTAACTTGAGACTCACTCTCACCCTCTCCCTCTATAGTGAAATAACTTAGACACAAGTTACACTAAGCACTCACCAGGCACATGAACCTTGCTATTTTAAGACTAGGTATACCACTCTCATGTGCTACCAAGCAAGAGCTAAGGCATATCTTTAAGATAATGGCAACCAGGCTATCATACTGGATGGAACTCCTACACCAAACAATGTGAGGTCTAGTTGGGACTTCATATTAAGGAGATCCCTTGAATGTTGGCAGGTCTAGCACCGTCAACATTTCTGGTGCTAGAAGGAGGGCCAGATGACAAGTTGAGTCCTCATAATCTGTTTTGAATAATCGCATACTTATCATGACTAATCACATAATTTCTCCTCCACAGTGTATTTCCTATGGAAATGACTTTGAAATCTTGGAGGAGCTTTGGAATCTCTTGTCACAATACACATATGACGGTGAAGGCAGAATGTCCTGGATTGAACACAAAACAATTATATATCACAAGTATAAAATCCATGAAGATTACATAAGGTGTGCATTGTTCACACACATGCTTCAAGGGAACCCATTGTTATAGTGTTCCATGCTGCCTCAGAACTCTATTCAATGTTTGACTTAGTTGATTGAAGAGATAGATAATGATTTCCATCATTTTGACCGTTAAGCACTCAATAAAGAAATTCTAAAATTATGGAAATCACTTGATGAATCTGTTGAGAAATTTCACACGCACTTTTTTAATCTTGCATACTAGTTTCCTGAAGATGAAATTGATTTGGAATTTCTCAATGGAAGATTTAAGAACCCTCTTTACATATCTAGAAATCCACAATTCTTAGAATCATTCGAATACATCCCAGCATACTTCGGTGTTGGAGCTGCCAAATCTAAGACAAACAAGGTCGCTCTCACAAGTGACTATCTATCCTCTTCTCATCAAACAGCTCTAGCTCCACAGTAAGATGTGGGAGAAGGTGTGTGCACATATATCAAACTATCAAACCCACCTACCCCACCTACTCTTGATATCTGCGTAGATTTGTCTTGCAAGCCTTTTGATTGTCATGTGGACTTGTTACCTCAACCTCCGTCCTCATGTTCTATTGATCCTGCAGATTGTATTATCTTGTGTTCTTTCGTTCTGGACTCCACACTTGTTGTGAACGAGGATCGAGTTCTCGACGGAGTTGGTGTTGTGCTGCCAACCTATGCTATCATTCATGATGAGTGTGTGTAGGAATCTAAAGAAGAACCCACAGTGAAGGATGACTCCCTTCCATACACACCTCATCTGCTCTATCCTGGCATCCCTTGTGATTATTCCACTTTTGATTCCCCCCCTTGAAAACGCATCTCTGGATTTTTCTAATTATGATCATTCACAGGACAAACCGAATGTTAGCTTGTCATTACATTGTGGAGAGGACATGCCTTCCTCTGAAAATCCATCCCATATGTCATATATCATTTCTGAAAACAAAGACGATGAACATCCTTGTTTCTCATTTACCCCTTTGCGTGATTCATAAAATCATGAGGATGCTGACGAACATCCTAAATTTTCTAATCACGGTTGTCGTGATCTTTGTACTTCATTTGATCATGATGTTGATTCACTTGTTGTTAATCTTCCTAAGCCACTGATCTCTCACAATCTATCTATTGACGAAGTGGAAACCCCGTACGCTGTCTAAATGATATATGTATTTGTTTTCCTATGCATGAATGTGTAGCTATTTTTTGTATATGTATGTATGAATCTTACTTAAATGTGTTGTTGGTTTAACCATCACTTTGGATTGCTAGCTTACTTGCCTTCCATGTTGTGATGCATCTTTGATCATGTGTTTCCTTCTTAAAATACATGGTTTCATAGGTTTCCAAGGGGTGACCTCACCTCACCCTCCATGTGTTAGAACCGCTCATGCACCTTCCTTGAATTATTGCATATGTCACACCCTTGCAGCCAATAGGGACATCTTACTTACCTCTGTATGAAACCGTGGTCAAGGCAATATCATATGACCCACTGCTGGGACTCCTACACCAAGTAATCTGAGGTCTAATTGGGACTTCTTACCGAGGAGATCCCCTGACATGTTGGCAGGTCTAGCAACGTCAACATTTCTGGAGATAGGACGAGGGCCAGATGACCAGTTGTGTCCTCTCATCTAGTTTTTAACCTTTACACATCTATCATTGATATTCTCACACTCACCCCTCCACGATGTTTTTTGTATGCCAAACCTCTCGACATCACGAAGGAGTTTTCTAATCTCTTGGTCAAATTCATGTATGATGGTGAAGGAAAAGTAGCCTAGCCTAAGTTCTTAGAAGACTTCTATTCATTCCTTGCAGATGAGTTCTATGCAGAAGAGGCCAACGTGATTCTTGCATACACACTTCATGAATCTCCACTACAGTGGTGTTGGAGTCTGCCACCTAGCAACATGCATTCACTTGAGCAATTTTGTGATTTCATTGAATCTACTTTCCATCATTTTGACTGAGAACCTCTTGACAAAAAACTATTAAAGAAATGGAAGGATCCACAAGAATCACCTGATGATTTTTGGTAGTGCTTCCTTCTTTTGAAATTTCAAGATCCAAAGAGTCAGATGAAATTTCAGTATCTCATTAACAGATACAAATATTGTCTTATCAAATCTATCAATCCCAAGAATAAGTTCAAGCTTAAGCCCCACTCAGCATACTTCAGTGATGGAGCTGCCAATCATAGACAGACATGGTCGTTGTCACAAGTAATTTTCTGTCGTCCCCTCATCAAACAACTCCACCACCCCAGAGTGATGTGTGACAACATGCACACACGTTTGTTGAACCAGCATGTCCTCCTGATATCACTCCTTATGATTGTTGCACAGACTTGGTTGGGAATCCCGTGGGTTATCACATGTATTTCATACCTCAACCTCCATCCTCGTATTTTTATCATCCTCTGAATGCATTGTCTTGTGTTCTTCTATTTTAGACTCTACACATGTTTTGAACAACGATCAATCTATCGACGAAGTTGGTATTGCACAACCAACATGAATTGTCATTCACAAAGAGTATGACTAGGAGCCTAAACATCCACTGGTAGTAGAGGACCATCCCCATCTGTCCGTACCTCCTCCATTTTTTCCTGACCTCCTTGGTGATCCTTCCATCCCATATTTTTCATGTGTATCTCCATCCACAAACACACCCATTGTTGATCATTCGCAGGACACACAGGATGGCATTCCATCATCAGAAAATGGAGAGTACCAATCATTTTTTGAACATCCACTTGATTTTTCATCTATCTTTTCCGGAAACATAGAGGATGAACATTCTTGCTTCTCATCTACCCCTCTGTGCGATTCATCAAATCATGAGGATGCCGACCAACATCCTGATTTTTCTGATCTTGGTTTTCATGATATCTTTATCTCATCATACGATAACGATGTTGATTCACTTGTTTTTAATCCATCTAAGCCACTAGTTTACAATGATCCATCTTTCAACGAAGTCAAAACCCTACAGACTTTCGAGGCACTTTAGCTTGAGTTGATGGTTATGTCAGGCCCTCTATGTCCTGAGCTTGGCTTCACATCTGATCAGGAAAATGTTCAAACACCCAAGGCTCCTCATCACTCATTTGTATTCACTCAAGAACAATCCAACACACAAATTTCACTTCCTCCACTTGAACTACACGAACCTGTCGCTTATGCGTTGGAGTAATCTTACTTAGCAAGCACACTTGCGCAACGTAAGTGATCTACCTTCCTTACATGTGCTTGCATGTCATAGTTAAGAGTATCTATGTTCTTAACATCTGCACGTAGTGTCACACAACATCATGGTATGTCCACGGACTGCATGTCACACAATTTCACTCATTTTTGTTCTGTGGATGCTTGTAAGCTCAGAGTGTGTCTATCTTCATTGTTGTATCTTCCACATCTGCTGGTTCGCACAACTGTGTTGTTCGCAAACCATGCCTTCACAAACATTGGTCAACCAATGTGCCAGTGGCTGCATTGGAAGTATCATTTCATATGAGATGACCCACGCAATGTTGGCTTAGGAGTAGGAGTAGCATTTTCTTTTTGAGTTGTTTGCTTGCATGAATGTTTACTTATTTCTTCGTGTGTTTGTTTCCTTATTCACTTAGCTTTCGCATTTTCTTATGCTTCTTTCTTTTCTTTTTGGTTTGTTTGATTTTTATTGTCCGTAGGTTAGTTTCATATGGACTGTGTGTGACTCTTGAAACAAGCTGGGTAAAGTAAAATAGGACTTGTACTACTATCAAAATTTGGTTATTTGTTGTCCACTCTCTTATGTAAGTACTTTTTGTCTTCATTCCATGATACATCAATCAAAAATATGTACTATTCGAAGTGAACCTTTGTGAAAACACAATGCTTACGGGCTAACTAGTCTCACCTACTCTAGTCGGTTGTTTCTGGGTTAATCCTCGTCAACTTGGTTAAGTAGATAAGGTGAGGGGGGAAACCTTAGGAAGCATGTTAGAGGTATATGTAAACTACTTCTCTAAAGGAACATTATCTTCTGCTCTCAAAAAGTCAAAGTCCCTCTTCCACCTTTGAAATGAATAATTTCTATGCACAATTATGAAAATGAAAAATGAAAAAGTGAAAATGAAAAATTTCAAAGAAATTAAAAATGAATAAGGTGAAAGATGAGAAAGGCTTCCTACACATAGAGGTGATGTAAGTAACTCCGTTGGGGTACTTACCAAGCTCGCTGGCAGCGGAGCAATGCTTGTGTTCCTGCATGACTATGTTGGGGTATTCTCCAAGCCTATTGGTAGTGGAGGAACATAAGAGATGAAACTAAAACTCTCACGACTATATTGCTTGTGCACCAATATATCCCTCATCCCCAATTGAAACAATAGTGTTGGCTTGGCTTGGAATGTTTTTCGATTAACCAAGGGCTTAGTAGATGCTACATCTTACAATCAAGCAAGTGTGGAAACCAAGACGTCTGGAGGACTGAATAATACTTCCGGAGGTGTTAAACTTTCTTTTCACGAACAAGGTCCATTCATAGAGCTGGAATTCTACCAGTGTGTTGCCAAGTGTTGTAGCAGCTACAACCACCCTTGAAAATTTTTCCTTAGATTCATTTTCGATCCTCCCTACCAACCATCCTCAGTAGCATGTCTTGCACTATCAAGCACATTAGCTTCAGCTATTTCATAGAGTATTGCCAGCCTGTGCATACAAGTTTTTTCCACCCTCTTTACAGGATGCTTTACAGACTTAGTGTCAGTTGCTGGTTGAGCCACTCCCTCTGGGAATTTCACAATTTTGGAGGGGAAACAACCTTCCCTCCAGAAATTGTGCAAACCCAGCTAGACAGCCAACTGAGCTCTAGAATTATGCAATTCTTCCTGATAGTCTTCCTCTCAAAAATTGTGCAATTCATGCCAGGACAACTGCCCACCCTAGAAATTACACAATTTTGGGCAGCAATAACCTGTTTCTCCTAGAAATTGTGCAATCCCTCTAGTACAAACAACCCAACAACTAGCCGAAATTGTGCAACTCCAACCAGGTAGCCTGCTACATTTAGAAATTGCACAATACAATCAGACAAGCTTCCTTGAGAAAATTGCAAGGTTTGACCCAAGACAGCTGCTTAGCTCAGAAATTGTGCAATACAGTCAGATAGGCTTCCTTGAGAAAATTGCGAGGTCTGACCCAGGACAACTACTCAGCTCATAAATTGTGCAATACAGTCAGATGGGCTTCCTTGATAAAATTACAAGGTCTGACCCAAGACCGATACTCTGCTCAGAAATTGCATAATACAGTCAGACAGGATTCCTTGAGAAAATTGTGAGGTCTGGCCTAGGACAGTTGCTCAGATCAGAAATTGCACAATCCTAGTAGACAGTCACTTCTTACTCCTAGAAATTTCACAATCCCTCTAGGAAAACCATCTCTTCTCAACCCAAAAACTACACAGATTTTCATCCTAGGCTCGCAGACCAATGCATGTGCCTTCAGGTTGATGGTTCGCCCCGAGACCGATCAAAACTGAATTGCGTGGATGTACTTATTTTCCCAAGGCAGCATGCAAAGGCATCCCTTGATTCATGGATCTATGTTTACCAGCTGGAGGTTACATGCAAGGATCATTTCAAATACATCCTGCCACATGTTACTTTTCCTAGATTTGTGGCATTTGAATCATAACCTCGATTTTATCAAAACGTATGAATCAAATGCTGCAAAACTCATTCTTTGCATCGACCTTGCAGCTCTGACATCCCACATTGCATCTAGGAGTCGTTGGCACATTCATCTCAGTTGTTTTAGGGTAATCCCGCTTTTCATGTCTCGCTCTACGTTTCTATCGCTTTTTGTGTTTTGCTTTGTGTGAGTACTTTCTACTTGATTGTAGTGAACGCTTTCCGTCATTTTCATGTATGTTATCTTGTAGAAGCATTGTTCCATTTTTCGTTCGCATCTCACTACTGTCACATGCATGACACTGTTTTGCACGGATGGTCGTCGTTGCGGCAACTCGCTTCACACATATGCATGCTTTCCCATTTTCTGAATCTTGTACTTGTTGCTTGCATGTATGATCATTCACTCTTGTTTTCACTCATCTGATCATGATTTCATACTTCTCATGTTTTTAGTCACTCGTTGGTCGGTTTGGGCTGCCTTGGCCCGGACCATGCCTTTCCCGGTTAGCACTACACATTTTCGGAAGCGAAGGCTCTACCTTCCCTCCAGAAATTGTGTAAGTCTAGCCCAATGCTAACCTCTAGGCTTGCATTGTGCAATTCTTGGAGGCAGTGTCCTCCTAACCCCAGAAACTATGCAATGCAGTTTGTTGGTTGTGTGTCACTGCTAACTGAAATTGCACACTACATAGTTTTAGTCCTTAGCAGGTCAGGCTAGACTATGCGTTGTGCATTTCTAGTAGGCAATTAGCCTCCTGACAGCTCGGAATGTGCCTTGCGCAGTTTTGGCAGTCAGTCTCCCAACCTCCTGGCAGAAATTGCGTAACCTTCACGATCAATCACATAGGTATGTTGCAAGTCAATCCTCAAGTTTGTTTTATTTTTTGAATGACAGGTTGCTTGTCATGAGTGTTGTTATGTCTCTAGGCATCACAGGTGTTTGTCTATCTCTTAGTAGCACAAGTACAATGGCTTTCAGGAGAGAAGAGTCAACAAACATCATTAAGAGCACAACGGGGGTTGCAGCCAAGCAAGTGTCTATGAGCTTTCCTACTTATGAAGACATCAAGTTGTTCATAGACAAGGACATTAAGATAATATGGAAGGTGTATCACAGTGAGTAGCACCATCAACGACAGTAGTAGGTAGTACACCCGCATGCAACAAATGTAGGAGGAAGGTTGTTGACAACACAAAGGCGAAGCAAAGCTGAAAGTTCAAAGCAGATGCACTCATGACGAAAGAAGTTTTGGAGATTGAGGCTATGAGGTGATGACACGATAGGAATATCCCACAAAGGCAGAGAAAGGAACAGAGAAGGAGTTACAGGTGATGAAGTCGAAACTCAAGGAAGAACAAGAGTTGCACAGACAAGAGAAAGAGTTGTAATAGGAATAGGTACAACAGGGGGCCCAACATGTACAAACGGATGAAACTGCACCCATACAAGTTATAGATCCATCCCAGCAGTTGACACAGAGCAGACACAGTGAGTAGTGTTGTTGATCGCATGTAAGGGAAATCAGTAGCATGCATGTCATTGTGTGCATGCATGTGATCCCACCCATTTCGCACACTCACCGAGGCAAAGACAAGAAGCATGTCCAACTGGAGCTGAGCATGGACTTTGACAAGTTGATGTGCATGGTCACCAACACATACTTGGAGATCAGAACAGAATCTATGCATTAGTATGTTACTGGTCTAGCCACACTGAAGAGGATGATGCGCTTCCTATCAAACGAGTTGGATAGAGGGGCCATATCAGTGTACCTAGATGCAACGGAGGCAAGAGTTTTCTTTCAGTAGGTTTTCACCATCGAGTGCATGGAAGCCATCACGGATGACCAAGATTGGCATTAGTTCGCCACCATTGAATATCACAAGGATGTCAAAGAGTTCGTCTCACCACAATGGTCCAAGTGTCAGTGATGTTTTGCATCATGTGCTCAAGCCATTTTGTCTCACATTGGTACATGTGCAGATTGTATGTAACGTATTTTCAAGTGGAAGTTCAAGTGTCGATAGTTGAATGTAATAGTTATAGAGTAGTTGAAGAGTCATGAGGATAAATGAACGGTCACAAAGGGGAATGTCAAAGATCACCCCACCCTTTGCTATAAATAGCCCCTCATAACTCATTATAGAAGCTTTTGGTTAGCAAAGCTTCCAATAGGAGTATCTTAGAGAGAGCTTGGACATTATTATAACGAGCCTTGGCTTCTCCACTATGTAGAGCTAGTATATCTCTTTCGAGGAGTAGCCGGCAGTGACTATAACATTACATTATCGGAACTAGTGGTTGGTCATGGTTGTATTGTATGACTAGAACTTACACTTCTTAATATAACAAGGCCAGCATGTTTCATGCATATGTCATATTGTATTTCAACTATCTTGTTTACTCTAAATGATATATGTATCTATTTTCTTACGCATGCATGTGTAGCTATTTTTGTATATGTATGTATGAATCTTACTGAAATGTGTTATTAGTTTAACCAACAATTTGGATTGCTAGATTACTTTCCTTCCATGTTCTGATGTATCTTTGCTCGTGTTCCCTTCTTAACTATGTTCTTTCATAGGTTTCCAAGGGACTTATTCACCTCACCCTCCATGTGTTAGACCCGCTCATGCACCTTCCTTGACTTACTACATATGTTAGACCCTTGCTACCGACAGGGACATATTACTTTCCTCTGTACGAAACCGCGGTCAAGGCAATACTGTACAGCCCACTTCTGGGACTCTTACACCAAATGGTCTAAGGTATAATTGGGACTTCTTACCTGGGAGATCCCTTGACATGTTGGTGGGTTCAACACCATCAATAGGATGTTTTATAACTCAAACCCTGTTGTTCTTCGTTGATCAATATTTCTCCTTCATTGGTTTACATGCATCTTTTTCATGCCTTTGCCAACATGGGCGATCCAATGCGCCGGTGGATGCATTGGAAATATCACTACATGTGAGTAGGCCCATGCAATGTTTAGCATAGGAGTAGGATTAGTATTTTCTTATTTCTTTTCTTTGCTTTCTAGTTTGCATTTCTATATGCTTGCTTACTTGGTTTGTTTTTCTTGCTTTCTTGCTTTGGTTACTTGACTTGGTTTTTCTTTATTTCCGCTTTTTTCTTTTGATTTCTTTGCTTGCTCGTGTCCGTAGGTTAGCCTTACATGAAACTATGTTTGGCTTTTGAGACAAGCTGAAAAAATCTAAGAGGACTTGTACAACTATCAAGATCTGGTTATTTGTTGTCCTCTCTCTTTATGAAGAACTTGTTGTCTTCAGTCGATGATGCCTTGATGGAAAATGAGTTTTGTTCAGAGTAAGCCTTGGTGAAAACACAACACTTGCATTGTTAACTAGTACCACCTACTCTAATCAATTCTTTTCGGTTAACCCTTGTCATCTCATTCAAGTAGAGTAAGGTGAGGGGGGAAACCTTAAAAATTATGTCATAGGTATACATAACATAATTCTCTAAAGGAACAACCTTTTCTTCTCTCAATAAGTCGAGATCTCTCTTCTGCCTCTGAAATAAATAAGTTCCTATGCACAGTTCTTTGAAAAAATGAAAAAAATGAAAAAATGAAAAATGAAAAAGGCAAAAGAAGAGAAAGGCTACTTGCATAGAGAGGTGATGAAAGTAACTCCACTAGGGTGCTAACCAGGCTTGGTGGTAGCAGATCGATGCTTTTGTTCCTGTGTGACTCCAACAGGGTTCTGTCTAGGCCTACTGGCAGTGAAGAAACACCAAAGATGAAACTTAAACTCTAACAGTTATATTACTTATGCATCAATATACCCCTCATCCCTATTCAAAACAACTAAGTTGACTTGGCTTGGAATGTGTGCTGATCGATTAAGAGAATGGTAGGGACTACATCTTTCACGCAAGCTAGTGTGGAAGTCATCACTATCAAAGAATGGAACAATACGTCCAGAAAGGTTAGACTCGCTTTTCACAAAACAAGGTCCATATAGAGAGTTGCATTTCTACTAGTGTGTCACCAATGTTGTAGTGGCTACAACCACCCTCCAAAATTTTGGCTCGCATGCAAATTTCAGACCCTACCTTGTATCCTGCGATTAATCATCTTTGGTCCCTTGTTGGTAAGTTGATGATCTCAAGCTTCCACTCCTTGATCTTAAGAATTTTTCATGCTCTCACCTTTATGCAACATGTGTCACCTTTCGGCATAGGGATTCTTATTTGGAATACAAAGGGAATGTTGTTTTGCTTCAAGGGAATTGTGTGTATATGAGTTATTTTCATCACATAGACATTTTTCAAACTCACTTCACACACTCTTGTCACGAAGGTTTTTGCTTCAAGAAAGTATGTCTTATGCATTATGGATGGTCTACATTGTATCACTAAGTGTCTATGTGTGATCATAGTCGAGTCCTATGACTGTTTACATATGTGTCATTGATCTCACACTTAGCCATTTCCAAAGAAACCTAGCCTCATTCAACTTCCTGGAAAATTGCACCTTGCTTCCGCAACCATCAAGATTCCTCCCTTGCTTGTTGAAACCTCATAGTGTGTAGAGACCCCAACATCCCTTGGCACCCAAAACTGCATAGTGGTATCCTCTAGTGTCCTTCCCCAGCCAGGCTCCACTATCAACAGAAATTGCATAGGATTTCCTCTCAGCTGCTCATGCTGCATTGCACTGAGAAATTTGCTAGAGGTGCCCCCCCAAGAACCCCATCCCGCAACAGTTTCCCATGCCTAAAAAATGTGCAATGTTATCCAAGATCCCTATCTGTATTGCATTCATAAAATGCATAATAGGACCTCCTATGGCCTCACCCCAGCAGTAGTCACTTCTCGATGAAACCACGCTGATCCATTGCGCAGTGACTATAGGAAAAGGTGACATTCTGAGATCACTCCTAAGGAGTCAAGGAGAAGGACCAAGAGACAAAGTAATGGAAAATATTAGGACCGCATGCAAAGTCCATCAGATGCATGATCATATCGAGGGTAAGTATGGTAAGTAAAGAACATCTTTCGAGGTACACCTCTTAGTTGAGTTTGCAGGACTACTTGTCATGGTCGTATCATCCTTTCCTTAGTAACATGCATGTGTGCAAACAAAAAATTAATTTAATTTGTTTCCTCTAAATGTCTTGCTTTCTATGTCATGCTTATGACTGTATTCTGGTGATGTTGAATGTATGTGCTTCAGTTGTGTTCGCTATGTAAACATCTAGTTCACTCAAACATGATGTTGTAAGCACTGTCATGCAAGTGTCGTCATGGTCGTCTGAAGGTTTATCCAAAGTGTCGCACTTATCACATTCAACATTAAATATTCCCATAGTCAATCACACTAAGCATATGTTGTCTTGTTGGTTCGAGATGTCTTATCATTAAGTCATGTTGAGTGTGCGTTCGCAAGGTCATGTATACACAAGTTCACTAGCTCACACACATAGCCATTTTTCTGAATATCTGTCGACCACAACACCCTCCATCAGTCGGACCTCCATAGAGCTACACTATGCAGTCTTAGCCCTCAATGGCTAAGCAATATTGCCCAGAACTGGTCAAAGCTTGAGGCTTCCCTCCAGGAAATCTGCACTACACAATTGTGGAATCAACCTAGCTAACTGTCACCCAGGACAGTGCATAAGTTGCTCAAGAAGCCACTCAATCTGTGATGCCTGCAATCCAATCCATCAAGCCTCGCGTTGGTCAACTGAGAGTTTGACTAGGCAGTGACCCTGGGCTTCACTCCAAAAAATTGAACAAAAGTTGTTATCATGCCTACCTCCACTAACTAAAGAAATTATGCAGAGAAGAGGGACATGCACCCATTTCCTGTCAATGCAATCTCTTTGAAAATTGGGTAGTTATGGAAGTTAGTTCCCTTGCAAGTCAAGCTGCTTCTCCTCCTGCAAATTGCACATTTTTCTTGGACTGTCCATGAGCTTCCCGACACCCTGGTTAGCCTAGAAACTACGCAGACATGTTTAGCATGACTGCCTCCTAGATCTACATAGTTTTGACCAGCAAGCTCTTGCAACCCACTCCCAACCTCCCCTAGAAATATGTGCAATTTTCACTGCCATTGTCCTCTGCAACCCGCACTACCTTCATGGCAAGAATTGCACAGTTCTGCCTCCCAACTAAGCCAAATCCTACAAAATGTCACTGTTGTTCTAGACTGGTTATCTCAGCCTCCTAGTTACTTCTCCACAATTTTTCTTGATAGTGCTCCATAGCCTCATGTCCCAGCATGAAATGTGATCTGCGTTGTTTCAAAGTCTTGGACTCCTGGTCACCTGCACCAGAAAATGAAAGGAAATGCATCATGGTAGACTATGGTATTTCTGGATTTGATGACATCTCGTCATGAGTATTTGTAGGAAAAGGTACATGGATGAGACATGGCACGATGACGAACGAGATGAACAAGGAGTGCATGCTAGAATACTTGCTCGTGGTTGGATGAAAACACGAATCATAACAAGTCGCAAGTGGAGGAGACACAAGTGCATGCATGAACTATCAAGTAAACACCAAGACCATTGAAGACTCCACGCACTCTGCCATGTAGAGCTAAAGCTATGGTAGACCATGGGCACACTCATCACTGAACAACATAGCAACTCAACACAAAAATCACAGCCAACATGTGCATACTTGCAGCGTCATGTCAAGTTGTGTGATGAGTCACCTCAGCCACATCACTACTTTGGGTCATACCTCTGTAATCAATGTAATGTAACATGGAAGTCTAAGATACCCATAGATGAAGTCAAGGAGTCATGCAAGTTGAACAATCATGAGGGAAGTCGAATAGTCACAAGGGTCAATTTCACCCTTGGCTATATATACCACTAATTTGTACATGAAACAAACTTTTCACCTTAGCTCCTCCCACATAGACTTGAGAGTTTGTAGTCTTTTCTTTGAGGAGCGAGCAGTGGCTCCAATGCCCCACTATCTTGGTTAGTGATGTAATGGTGTATGAATGTGTCTTGGAACTTTCGCTTAATTCAGAAGCCTGTTAATAGGCCATCACATTTTTGCACATGTATTGTATTCGTTTATAAGACTATTCTTTGGACTCTTGTAATGCATTTTGCTTTAACCTGTATTAAGATAGTTGAACTATTTCGGTTATTATAACACATATACTATTGGAAATGTGTTGTATCATTTGTTAACGATGTATCGCCTGAGTGGAATATTTTGTCAAACACTTGACAAAGTCATTCTCATAAACTTTTTATAACGACCACCACACTTGTGTGGACTATTCCGTTGGGTGTTGTACGTGCTATATGTTCACTTTGTGTTTGCGACTACCATATATGTGTGGACTAATCCACTGGAATCAGTGCATGTCCTGCTATGTTTTGTGTCTCTAACAGAGTTGGGACTATTCCCTTTTGATTTGAGCCTCACTCTCACCCTCTCCCTCTATAGTGAAAGAACTTAGACACACGTAACACTAAGCACTCACTAGGAACACAAACCTCATTGTTTGAAGACTAAGTATACCACTCTCATTTGCTGACAAGCAAGAGCTAAGGCATATCTTTAAGATAGTGGCAACCGAGCCATCATACCAGATGGGACTCCTACACCAAATGTTGTGAGGTGTAGTTGGGACTTCATACAAGGGAGATCCTTTGAATGTTGGCAGGTCTAGCACTATCAACAGGTATGTACATACTTTGGTAATAACTAGAAATATTCATAGCAATGTTGACTTTTTTTTCTATGAATCTAGCACCACAAATTTGATCCTGGGTTTACTAGGTTAGGTGCTCCACTTGCCAAGTAATCTGTGAACACAGGGAATTGATCCTTATAGTGGCCCTCTGCTTTGCATTTTGTACATCACACTTATGATCTTGTTTCTTTAATTTTCTTGAGATCTTGAAATTCTAAGGTCAAATTTGTTAGTTGACTCTAAATTTTTTGTAATCTTGCATGAGTATCTCCGACTGTCAAGGCTTCCAACTTCATTGCAATCTCCAATGCTTTGGCTTGAGTCACTATCTTTTGTTGCGTCAAGGGTAACCTGATATGTGGTAGCAGCGCAACTATAAACCATTCTTTATGATGTTCTAGGGGTATGTAAAAGCATACATGTCCCATTAACACCTTGAATCATTGATCCAACTCCCACATAGACTCAGTAGATGTCTGTTTGACTTCCTTCAGCTCCATAATGAACTAAGATTCTAACTTTGGCTTCTTGAATTTTGATAAAAGTTATTTCTTAATGTCATCCAATGAAGTAGCCTGATTAGTCACAAAATAATTCATGTACCATGTCAGTGCTCTTTCTCACAGCATCATGATGAGATGCACCTTCTTTACATCTTCATCGGTGATGTGTCTTGCTTTCCATACTGTGTCAGCTACAAACAAGAACTTCTTAGGATCCTCTAATCCAACTCCTCTAAACATAGGCAACTTAATTTCAGCGACCATTTTTCTTCTTGGGGGGTTAGGGGAGGGGGAGTGGGGTGATTAGGGGGAGGGGGAGGGGGTGTAGGGGAATTATGGGGAGGGGGATAGCAGATAAGGTGAGTAGATGAATGAGGGATCCCAAAGATTCCCTAGTTTATCTCAATTCCTAACTTTGATGCACCTTCAATATGGGAGGGGGAATACCATGGCTTTGTGGGGTTACTTCTTCTTCACTCTTAGACCCACCTAACAAGGAGCTATATTCAATGTCAATAAAGTTATTTGGTTCTTGTTTTATTCTGTATCACCTTCCACTTCACGTAGACCCCAATCCTGGTTCATACTTATTCCCTCTTGATCCAAACATTAATCTAACTGTATTCATAATATGCCCTTTTCACACAAAATAATATTAATCCACAGCTTCAAAGAATTTAGGTACTTAACTCATGAACCCTTGAAAAATCTTCACTTATATTTTCTATAGATCCCTCAAATAGATCCCACTCCTGGAAATGGAACCATTTGTTGGCTCGTTTGGGCTTGACCCAGGTTTCGCTTGTACTTGACAATAACAAAACCCTCAGACACTTGACCTTTCGACAATGACCCACAAGAAGGTCAAAGTCTCACCCGAAGTGGCTATGGGTGATTGTAGAACCAAGTTTCAACAACCTTCAGGGACTACATCAAGTGGCTCTTAACTTCACTTTTCTATATTTTAATTATCCTTCTAACATTTGTAATATTACTGCACAGTGTATTCCAACTACAAACTTCGTCATATTCAATTTTATATAAACATATTACAAAACAATAACAATTTCGATAACATACAAATTATTTGCAATTACCTCACATAAACAGATAGAACATAAATAATAGATGAAGATACAAAATACTTTGCCCAAAACTTCTTCTTGATTAAGATAGATCTTTCAGTACATAGAACTTGTTGACCTTCGCACCCTGTTGTAGGTGGTTTACACACTCAATTGTAGACTCTTCCAAGGCCTTTGTACACTCAACTATGGAGCCTTTCCTTAGACCCAAAACACAAAACAAAATACTCGATGACTTTCACTCTTTCTTTGATATGATCTAATGATCTAAAGACTCGATCACTTGTGCTATTTCTATGATATGATCTAAGGATGATCTTCGACAAAGCATTACATGTCCTTAAATATATTTCATTGCTAAAACAATTATGGTCCACATAACACGGACTCAACAAAACAGTGAACTAAAACCACGATACCTGTTACAAAATGAGGGGCTTCAACCCACCCTAAAGCCCGTAGACACTTGTGCAGTAAATAAAACTTATCACACTCTGCCCCCCAAAATGTGGAGTTTTCGACCAAAACTGGACCAATTTGGGCCACACCCAACAAAAACATCCTAGTGGGTGTTCATTTCAGTTATTATGTCTAATTATATTGGCTAAGGCAATTTCAACGGCTTTTGAAAGGCAAAATGGTATTTTGGCACTTTTATTTATGAAAATAAAGGAAATTAGAAGAAAAGGAAGGTGAAAGGTCACAACTTGCACGTGAGGAGGAAAATGAAGAAAATAGAGGCCTCATTGATAAAAAGGATTTTGAGGATGAGTTGGCAAGAATTTTCTCACATTTTTTATAGGTTTTGGTGTAGCTCTCTTCTATTCTCTCTCTCATACTCTTGGACACTTAGAGTTTTTTTGGAGCACTCTTGTAGGACTGTGGCATACTTGGATTTTTGGAGAAAGAAGGCAAAGCAAGAGTAATAAAGTGCAAGAGGACATCAGGATCAACAACTACAACGGATTTGGCTTGCAGGTAGTGAGTTTCATGTATAATTTGCTCACTTGTCTTTTCATGCATGGCATATGCATGTGGTTTAGTGGTCATGATCTATCATTGGCATGGAGGATTGCCTAGATTGACAGTGGATTTTCCTAGCCTAGCCATTTCCTAGATAACCATGGATATTGTGGGTTTATTTCTATGGTTTTTTTTGGTTGGTTCTCACATTGTTTCCTTTAACTTGGGTTGAGTTACTACTTCCTGGAAGCCTTGGTTGGAAAAATTCTTTGGAAGCCCTGTAACATCTTGGGTTGAGTTACTATTCCTAGAAGCCTTGGTTAGACAAGTTCTCTAAAAGCCCTTGGTGGGCTAAGTTACTAGACCTCGAAGCCCTGGTTGGACAAACGATCTAGAAGCGTAGATAAGTTGTGGGTTGAGTTACTAGTCCTGGAAGCCTTGGTTGGAACAAACAGTCTGGAGTCCTAGAAGGTTTGGGTAGAGACCAATCTGATGATGATTTTTCGATGTTCGACCATGAGGTGGAATAATTATTTGATCGATTGAGGTGGTTGGCCTCTGGAAGCCCTGGATGATTTTGGATTGATGTGTTTTATGAGATCCCACATTCATGCTTGGAATATGGCATGGGGGTGACTTCCTGAAGAGAGTTTTAGCTCAACCATGTCTATGGTTGGGTGGTTCATGGATGTCTGACAACTAGCTGGCCTTTGCGTCATTAATATGAGGTTATTTCTCCTTGTTATTCTATGAGTATTGTATTGGTTTATATGTGGATTTTATGGCTACTACTTCCTTGGTATTTATGTCCATATTATGTTGGTTATGAATATGTATTATGAAAGTGGTTATGTTTGGCTCTCATAATATTTTCACTTGTAAATGAATGAACAATGTAACTATGTTGTAATTGATGAAATAGAAGCTAATGTGTTGAGGCATCAATGCTTCTTAACTATTCCCATATGAGTATGAGACACCTATGCTTAAATATATTATTTACACTTGTATATTACATCTTCGTGATATCTTTGAAAAAATTCATGTCATGGCTAGTAGGTGTCCAGTCAAAGTCTTGTTCAAGTAATTTTAATTGTATCATCATTTCTTTGTTATCTTTCTATTTTGAAGGTTTCATTGAATTCTAGGGAGTGAACTAGGCTTTGGGCCTGAAAAAGTGGCTAAAATCCTGGTGATGCTAGAAAAACACCGAGAAAAATAGTCCCTGGACATTGGCATGACATGTCATGAGAGCATCCAGAGCCTTCTAGATGTTTTCATGCCCATATCATGGGAGCGTCTGAGGTTTAAGTGATCTAAAATTCATAGTGGGACCTAGAGGCACATTAGCAGAAAGCTTGGGATGGTTCCTAGGGATCCTATTTATAATGTTGAAGGTTTGTATGGTGTGTTTCCTGAGGTTTCACTTCCTTAACATGACTTAGGAGGTCAAATCATATCATAGTAACTTCCCATCACATGTCTACCCGGTTGGCCCATTACTTGGGTAGATGTGGGAGGAGGGTGTTACAACATCATTATGTTAGTTTAAACACCCTAAGGACAAGACTACTAACTTGGAACAAAAACACACTAGAAACATCATAAAATATAGTCACACATAGACCAAATACAAAGAAGCTAGTTGTGGGATAGTTATACTAATGACCTACTTCCCAACCCTTTTAGCTGCAAACTCGGTGCAAGTGCCCATAGTAGCCATGGGGCACCCTCTAAGAGGACTGAGAGAGTATGAATAATATATGTCCTAGGTACAAAGAAGAAGAAATTGACCCTGCACCTATGTATGAGCCTTAAAATATAGGCCACTAAGGTTACCACCAACAATAACACATCGTGGGGGAGAGATGTAAGCCAAATTCACACGTAACGGCAAGACACTTAGACCTGAGAGCTATGTAGGTTTTAACCCCATACAAAAATTACCTGTGCATGAATTCTAAAATACAGAAAATAAACAATAGTGAGAGCATAACATAAAACAAATATACACAAATATTTTCCCCTGGATCCCAAAACTGGGACTACTAGATTGATTTTTTAATTATGTTCCTTTCAATGTTACAATAAATATATATACATGCCAAACCAATACCATGGAATGAAAACCATCGTGCCCAAAACCATGTGCGAAAACCATGCACAAAACCATAGGTAGGTTCGCCCACCTAATATAGGGTCCAAAAACAAATTTCCTCGGGGCTAGTCATAGAAAGAATATAACACAACCCAACATTCTCCCACTTGTTGTTTTGTTTCCATAGGGGTCCATAGAGAGATTAGTCATTTATCCATCCCTGCAATGACCATTGTTTCTCTACACCAAGAGAACTTCTCAGAGCTCATCGATTTTGTCAATGCATCTGCAGTATTCTTCAAAATGTCCACCTTTACCAGAAACACCTTTTTGTCTTCGATCATATCTCTCACAAACTGATACTGAACATAAATGTGCTTTGTCTTTGAATGGTAAGTAGGTTTCTTTCCCAAGAAAATTGCACTTTGGCTATCACAGCCTATCCTTATAGCTCCCTGTACTAACCCCATACTTGAACACTATCTCTGCAACCAAACTGCTTCCTTGCATGCATGAGTGGCTGCCATTTATTCTGCCTCTGTAGTTGATAGTTCCACTACAGATTGTTTCTTACTCATCCAACTGACTGCACCTCCAAATAGGTTAAACACATACCCACTTTTATATCTTGTCTAATCTAGATCTCCATCCCATTGTGCATCAACAAAGCCACGAATGTCCAAGACTCTATCCAATCCTGGTCTTCCTTGGTAGCACAAACCATAATAACTAGTGCCATGAAAATACCTCAAAACCCGCTTCACTGTTGTCCAATGCTCCTTCACTAGTTTTGACATAAACCTTCTCAATACTCCCACTGCATGTGTAATGTTTGGTCTAGTACATACCATCGCATACATCAAGCTACCGACTACGCTTGCATATGGAACATGGGACATATCCTCTTCCTCTTCTTGTGTCTTGGGACACTGTTCAACAGATAACTTCGTACCTATAGGAATAGGAACCTTCACCATTTTACTATCCTGCATAATAAACCTCTGCAGTATTGTCTCGACATAATTCCTTTGGTTTAACCAGAGCTTCCTCTTTGCCCGATCTCTTTTAATTTCCATGCCCTATAGTTTTCAGTGTTGGAAATAATACTGAGAGGGGGGGGGGGGTGAATCAGTATTATCAGATCAGTAAAAAACTTTCCAATTTCATACTCAGAAACATATACGCTACTTCAATTAAGTGAACCCGCGTGTACACGCTACTGTTTCTAATGAAACTCGCGTATATCCAGAGATCTTATAATTCAGTTAGCTTAATCTTCAGTAAATGCATCAGAACATTATTAAGCATATTAACAGTAACCAGGTGCAGAATAATAGAACAGAACATCACACAAGAGCCACACACATGAACACCATGATATAAGGTGGAAACCCAATGTGGGTGAAAACCACCTGCTGCAATTCGTCTCTTTCTTCTTTAATAAGAACTTCTTTTACAATGTACTGGTGCAGTCCTTTACCAGTACACAGGCTACAACCTACAGAGGGCTACAACCCTCTCTCGTTTTCCAACTACTTTTGGAAGGGAGCTACAACCCCCTCAGCTCTTGTACTAGCCGATCTATTTACTAGTACGCAGGTGCTGACCCTACAACCTGCTTTCCTTCAGGGACCACGTTTCATACATTTTCATACTGGATCCATGAAACTATCACCATTGTAGAACAACCTGCATCATCAATCTCTGAATCACCCAATACTGAATCACTGAAACCCTATCAAGAACACAGATAACATAACAACAACCAGATCCAACTCCATCTTCATACTTCACATTGTATACGCTACTTCGACGAACCCAACCTGCGTGTATACGCCCTTTTACCAAAGCCAACCCGCGTACAGATCTGCAAATTCAGACTTAAAACTCCGCAGCTATATCAGACATCAAAACTTACCCAGATCATAACAATAAACCTGCGCCAATAGATCTAGTCTATCCACAGTCAAACCATAAGAAGATAATCATTCCAAGCCTTGAGATCTCGTTCCATCATTCATCATCCTCCGCATGAGTGAAACCTTGGTTCAGATCACCAACCCATAACCAGCATTTGGATCTCACACTTCCTCAGATCTGCATCACTCACATACACTAATATTTTGGCCTAATGATCTTTCTCCTTATATAGCTTTAGGCCCTTCACAATACCACGGACCAAAACCATAGTAACACAATACCATCAACCTCAAAAGTAGGTATCGGCACGCCCGTCGAGACACCATGGTCCAAAACCATAGGCACAACTTCCAAGGACTAACTGCCACGGACCAAAGGTACTTTTCACATGTACGCGCTTTTCCTGAAGCCAACCAGCGTGTACACGCTGGTTTTCCTTAATAAACCTGCGTATATCTCTTTCTTGTCCTGCTGTACTGAGATCTGTCCTCTGATCAAGTTGCCATCACTTGTACCTGTCTCTGAGTGAGTTGCCATCAAGGACAACACTTGTATCATAATGCCAACATTCAGCAGCAGCAAGATCTTTCATGTTGAATTTGGAGGACAATTGGGTCTTCAAATCTTGAATAATTTCTTTGTCATTTCCAACCAACAACATATCATCCACATACAAGACCAGATAAATAACACAGTCACCAATTAATTTAAAATACACAATTTTATCTTCTTTGCTTCTGGCAAAGCCAAGTCCCCGTATAAATGTATCAAATTTTTGATGCCACATCCTTGGTGACTATTTTAACCCATATAGATACTTTTTTAACTTGCATACCAGTTCTTTCTTACCCTTCACCACAAAGCCTTCAGGTTGCTTCATGTAGATCTCCTCTTCTAGATCCCCTTGAAGAAATGTTGTCTTCACATCCATCTGTTCTACCTCAAAATTAAAAGCAGTAACAACAAATAAAAGTAATCTAATAGAAGCTACCTTGGCAACAGGAGAAAAAATATCACCAAAATCAATTCCCGACAACTGGGAATAACCATTTTCTACCAACTAGGCTTTATATTTCTCCACCTTTCCTTCTCCATTTGTCTTCTTCTTGAAAACCCATTTGCTGCCAATGGGTTTCCTTCCATTCAGAAAATCCACTAGATCCCAAGCCTCATTCTTGCACAAAGATGCCATTTCATCAAGCATGGCCTCTTTTCATAGTTTTCCATCCTCTGAATCTACATCTTCCTTCATAGTTCTGGGATCATCATCAATAATAGATAAAGAAAAGTTTGAACAGAAAGTAGATAGACTATACCTTTTCGGCTGCCTTCTTTGTCGAATTGATATTCTCACAACTGGAATTTGTGGCTCTTCATCTTCTAATTCCTCTTCTACTATAGAGTTTTATTCTTCCTCCTTAAGCTAAAACTCTATCTTCTCAAGTTTCTTTAGTTGGAATTCATGTTTAATAACATCTTTCACCTCTCTGAACACCACATCTCGGTTTTACACAGCTTTCCCTGTTACTGGGTTCCAAATCTTATAACCCTTTAAACCATCCTTATACCCAATAAAGATGCACTTTTCAGATTTACTATCCAACTTTGTTCTTTTTTCCTTTGGAACATGTACATATGCATCACATCCAAATCCCCACAGATGTGAAAGAGAGGGTTTCTTACCAGTCCATATCTCTTGTGGAGTCTTATCCTCCAACACTGATGAAGGAGATCTGTTGACCAGGTAACATGATATCTCCACCACCTCTACCCAGAATTCCTTGTCCTAACCCAACACCACTGAGCATGCTTCTTTCCCTTTCCATCAACATCTTTTTCATTCTTTCTGCAACTCCATTTTTCTCAGGTGTGTTTGGAGTAGTCTTCTCTCGTGCTATACCACACTTCTTACAGAATTCTTCAAATTCCTTCTTGGAAAACTCTCCACCATTATCTGTCCTGAGCACTTTTATCTTCTTCTCTATCTAGTTTTCCACCAGAGCCTTAAATTCTTTAAACCTGTCAAAGACTTCATATTTCTTGAGGAAATATATCCATGTATTCCTTGAGGAAACATATCCATGTATTCCTTGAGAAGTCATCTATAAATGATACATAGTATACAGACTTACCCAGTGATGGAACCTTCACAGGTCCAAACACATCACTGTACACAAGCTCTAATATCTGTTTCGCCCTCTTACCACCAGAGAGGAAAATCACCCGATTCTTCTTCCCATATACACAATTTTCATACAAATCAAAATCCAGAGAGCTATTAGTCATACCTTCTACCATACCTTTACCGTGAAATATTCGAAGGCCCTTCTTTCCAATATGTCCGAGCCTTTGATGTCGTAGCATGGTCTTTTCTCCAGGGACCACTAGATTTTCTACTCCACTTTCAAGAACAACAAAATTGTTGCATCCATCAAAAACAGTGCTACCTTGCAGCTTGTACAGAGCTCCAATCCGAACACCCTGCATCAATACCAGTGCTCCCCGAACCATCTTGTAGGTATCCTTCTCAAACATTGTTTTTACACCTGCATTATCCATCTTTCTTACAAAATCCGATTTTTGGCTAATGCAAGAATATGCAGAACACCCAGAAGTGTTCTAATCCTTCCACCCTGCAAATTCAACTTAATTTTTCTCCGACCAATGATTTTAGACTTCATGTCATCCCCCAAGAAGACATCACCACCATCATATTTCTCATACTCGCAGAACCAGTCTCTATGGGGAGTGAAGTGAAAGGATGCACCTGATTCAATCAACCATGCCTCATGATCTACAAGTGTATTTGAATAAGCCAAGTACACATCCCCACCCTCATCTGAGGTGTTTTTCACCTCTGTAGAAGGAGAATCATTAGATCCCTTTTCTTTGTAAAGAGCTTTAGATTTATAGTCCCTTTTGTAGTGCCCTTCCCTTCTGCATTTCTAGCACAACTTTCTAGGTTTTCCTAGAGATTTAGATCAACTTCTAGATTTAGATCTCCCACGCGATGACTTATTTTTGTTTCTGTTCTAGGACCTTCCTCGTATAGACAAGGCATCACCATTCCGGCTCTCCATATTTCTCTGTCTCATCTCCTCCGTCAATAAGGATGAGACTATTTCATCAAACTGCAAGGTAGTTGCATTGTTGCCTATTGCAATAACCATACTATCCCACGAATCTGGTAGAGAACACAACAAACTGATGCACTTATCTTCATATGAAATTTTAATATCAACATATAATAACTGACTTACCACATTATTAAATGCATTCATATGCTCTGTCACCAAGTCTACATCTTTCCTCATCAGGTTATACAGCTTTTTCCATAAGAACAGTTTATTCACCAGAGACTTAGGTTGGTACAAAGTCCCTAACTTGTCCCACAAATCCTTAGTCGTAGCTTCCGCTAATACATTCAACAATACTAAATCCGAGACACATAATCGTGTTGTTCTCTTTGCCTTCCGATCCAACTTATTCCATTCTTCATCGGACACTCATGTTGGTTTAGTACCCGAATCTACCGCGATCCACTGATATTTATCTACCAACAGATCCTCCATATTGAGTTTCCATAACTCAAAAATCCGACTGTTAAATTTCTCGATCTCCATATTTCCACTGCTCACCATCTTCTTTTGCCACTAGAATCAATCCAACAAATCTCCCACTGAACAGAGTCTACCACAGACCCGAGCGAAACCCCTCAACAACAAATGCGTCCCCTCGAAGCCAAAACAATTCTGATACCAAATGTAGGTTTTAACCCTGTACAGAAATTACCTGCGTACAAATTCTAAAACACAAAAAATAAAGAATAGCAAGAGCATAACATAAAACAAATATACACAAAGATTTTCCCCTCGATCCCAAACCCAGGAATACCAGAATGATTTTTTCATTATGTTCCTTTCAATGTTACAATACATATATATACATGCCGAAGCATCCAATACCAAGGACTGAAAACCATCGCGCACAAAACCATGTGCGAAAACCATGCAAAAAATCATAGGTAGGTCCACCCACCTAATACAGGGTCCAAAAAAAATAAGTCCCAAGGGCGCTAACCCGAACCCCGTAGAGGGCGGTTAACCACCCCTCTCAAACCCCCTATGACCCCCCTGTTGTGCAATTTGCACAATGAAGGGGGGGCTTTGCCCCCCCTTTAATCCAACAAGCTAAGACGTAAACCCCCTTGATATTTTCCTCCTAAGTGACCCCCAAGTGCTACAACAAAAACCTAATAACACCATATGTAATGCTCGCAAATTCTGTAACACCTGAAACTAAGCAAAATGGGGTATGTCACCTCGCCCATCCCCAGTGCGACTTAGTGATTGACCCTCTTGTTAGAAGGGATTCCCAGACTGTGCTGCCACAAGTGGATTTGTCTCCCTAGCACAAGCTGCTAAGTTTTCTTGGTATCCTTGGAGCAATTAACTCACACTCCTATTTCCAAGGCCATAGCCTAAGCTAGTGTTGGTGTACTACTAGTAAAAGAAAAAGATGAATATAGTTTCTTTTATTATCACGTTAATTTTAAGTGTTTTTGTTTACATAGTTGGATACAACGTGAAACATAGATGGTGTGAAGGACCCTTGTTAGTAACCTTGATGCAATTATATGAAAATTCTTCTTTTCACTTTGATGAATGCTAACTATAGGAGGGTAAGATTTTTTCACAACACACCAATGCCTAAAATAATGCACCTCTCACTAAATTATTAAATGAAAAATCCAAAATTTATAAATATGTTTGACCCAAAAACCAAACAAAATAGAAAAAGTAATCGAAAAGAGGCCAAAGAAAATCCCCAAGCTAGAATGCTAAGCACTTCAAAAGTGTCAAAGCTAGGAAAACAAAACCAAAGAAGCAAACACACTCAAGTGATAAAAAGGAAATCCAAAAGTGCAGAAGGAAGGCAATGTCAACAAGATAGGGCTATAGCGCAATGGCTCAGCAAAGGAAAATACTATACAAAGGTCAAAACCAGACCCTAGAGGCAGGAAATCCTTAAAAAGGTCAAATGAGAGTGATAAAGAGAAATAGAAACACACTCAGATCAACTTTTCTAGATGAAAATTGCACAACCAATCAAAACACCACCAATTGTGACAAAAAATCAATAAGAGAAGAAAGAGATCACTTAGAGATAAGTGACAAAACCACATAAAATCCAAAAGGATCTCAAAGTGGAATATGAAACAAGTCTAAATAGTCATTGAAAGTAGCCAAACAGATCTCAAGATGAGATCTAGAGACAAAAGATAAACCTCATCGAAAGCACCCAAAATATCTTCAAGAAAACCTTGAAAGACATTAGCTATGGAAGGCCCCAAACGAGCTAATCAGAAATGGATTAGGTCAAACATAAAATAGTAGCTAATCACCAATAGAAAATCATAGACTGAATTGATCTCCAATAGACTAGAAAAGGATGAGAGAATTAAGGATTAAAACAAACAAAAAACTTTCCTCAACAATATGAATCAAAGTCAATGAAATCAAACATGAGAAGATAGATCTAGGCTAAAACCAATAAGCAGATAGATGTTGACACAGATGCAAAGCACAGAAAAACGTTTGCAGAGGATAAATTTTAGTTTTCAAGGCTGGAAGTCTATTCACATGGATCAATTGTGCAACCAGAGACTCGTTGCTCAGATGCATCAGAAATCCAACGACTAGAAAGTTACAATTGCTCGGATGTAGTGTTATTCTAGTGACTAGGGGAAAAAACATTAAAAAATTGAAAAACTCACACATAAAAGAAGAAAAATACTAAATATTCAGGCAATTAAACCCTGAAAATAGCCTCCAAGAGTCTAAACAATTTAGGGAATATTAGAAAACTAGAATAGGAGAGAAATGATAAAAAATCCTAGACAAAATAGACACAAAACAATAATTCTCTCATTGAAAGAAACAATTTTGTTGCAATGAATTTTACGTGCAAGGAGGTATTTATCTATCATCTTGTGCCCGAATAAGATCACCAGACAAAAAAAGGGAAAATGACTAATGGATAGATAGATCAATCCCAACCCAACGCTCACACATGCAACATACAAACAGTTCTAGATGTTATAACGAAAAAACATGAATCTAGCCTCCTCACAGGTCGGTGAAGGGTTTTGACTTCGTTGCAAAATACAAGTGCTCCACTCAAATGGTTTGCCTTATAAACACTTGATCTTAACACTTGCACACAACCACAACAATCTAGGACGACAAGCGATCAGTCTGAGAAGATCATTAGCTCAAAACATCATAGAAATAGTGAAAATTATTGCTGCAAACATGTGAATACAAGGATAGAACATGAATTTATATTTATCCAATATCAAAGTACAAATATACCTTCACCTAGGTTTCCTCTCAAAAATACAATGGGTTCTCCCCACTACAATAGACACAATATGGACTCTAACAACATAAACCTCTCAAACTTTATCTCTCTTAGCAGAAATATGATGTTGGAGCATAAAATTGTTATCTCAAAGACTCTAACTCTCTCTAGCTAGCCTGACTCTCTCAAGTGGCCTAGTATAATTACAATGAAGATATCTCCTAAGATTATGAATGTGGATGCTCAAGACGACGAGAAGTTATGGAAGATTCTCAATGATAAGTCCTTGCTAGCTCAACTAAGTGATTATTCGAACTAGTCTCCTCGGAACTATGAGACTTTGGAAATATTCCCCAGTCACAAGCACAGAACAAGGACAAAAGGACTACAATCACTCTCATAAAGTCAAGCTTCCAATGACTAGAAGGTTCCAATCTCTCTCATAATGTCATCATCCATGCGACTGGGTGTCATGACTGGAAAAAGAAGGTCTAAGGCGGAGGAAAAAGGTCCATGAACATGATGTCTCAAAAGAACTAACCGTAGGGACCAAAACAGGTTGATAACAAATTAGTCTCTTTCTCCACTTATTGATAGAAAGTTAAACCTATTTTAGAAAAGGGTTTTCACCTTGGAAAGAATTTTCTTATTTTGATATTAAATGTTTACCCTAATTGACACATTACTCTTTGAGTTTGTAAAATTGGTGGGTTTTCCTAAACCTGGTTTATCTCATGTTCATAATCCCATATATCGGTCTTTTAATTATGTATTCATACATTCTCTTTTTCCTTATAGGAATGTACATAGAATATATGTGAACAATTGTTATTTATTATACATGCTTCTCGTTATAAGTTAACATTGGTAACGATATGGACATATAAAGTATTTTTGTGATATGTTTACACCACCATGGATATGAGTAAAACTCATTAATTATACCTAATATCATGAATGGTTCCTTTGTAACCCTTTTACATGTTTGAATTTTTTAACGTTAAAACGCAAGCCGTATTTTTAATTCCACATAATTATTTAAGGTATAATACATAAAGGTAGGGTCTTAGTTCTTCTTGGGAGAGTTCTCGAGTATTCTATGTGACACGTGACCCTTTCCATAAATGCCACATAGTTGTACGTTAACCTACTTGATCTAAGGTTAATGTCTCCACCTTTTTCATCAACGGTGAATAACCTCTCTAGGGTTTGGAATAGCTTAATGACTACTCATTTTCCCTTGTGTGCATAGTCACTATGTCGATATTTTCTCGCCAAAACCCCCACTCAGTGTTAGGGTTTCATAGCAGAAGACTACATTCATCGTTTAATAAAGTTGTGTTAACCTTCCATCTGCCATTAAAATGGAGGATACTCTCCACGTACGCACGCTTGTTTAATTCATTCCTACTCCAATTTCATAACATTTGTTTAATTTTCTTATTACACTTGTTGAAGTACGTATCTTCCTTGAGGGTTATACTCTTTATATAAAATTATAGTTTCTAAAGGGTTTCCTATTTTTTCTATTTAGTTTTTCGAATGCTGGGGAATTTTATATTTGTAATTGTTTTAATTCAACAATCTCTTAGTTAGTCTTTTGAGCTTTTAGTTTTATAGCTAATTTCTTTTTTTCGTTTTCTTGATTTACCTATTCCCCTCAAGTATTGACAAGTTGCGATAATAGCATCGGTGGAAAATTACCCCTAAATTGTATTAGAATCTCCTATAATAAGCAATCCCTATGGTGTTGAAATTGAGGGTTCGCACGCAACCTCACATAAGATTTTAATACTTTTTCTTACCTTCTATTTACTTTGATATTAAGATTAATTATCATTACACTGCCTTTCTATATGTTACAGTTATAGTATGGCTTGTAATTTACTTTGATATTAAGATTAATTATCATAACATTTGTTCAATTTTCTTATTACACTTGTTGAAGTACGTATCTTCTTTGAGGGTTATACTCTTTATATAAAATTATAGTTTCCTATTTTTTCTATTTAGTTTTTCGAATGCTGGGGAATTCTATATTTGTAATTGTTTTAATTCAACAATCTCTTAGTTAGTCTCTTGAGCTTTTAGTTATATAGCTAATTTCTTTTTTTCGTTTTCTTGACTTACCTATTCCCCTCAAGTATTGACAAGTTGCGACAATAGCATCGGTGGGAAATTACCCCTAAATTGTATTAGAATATCCTATAATAAGCAATCCCTATGGTGTTGAAATTGAGGGTTCGCACGCAACCTCACGTAAGATTTTAATACTTTTTCTTACCTTCTATTTACTTTGATATTAAGATTAATTATCATTACACTGCCTTTCTATATGTTACGGTTATAGTATGGCTTGTAATCACCATAATTGATTACTTCAGTTATCACTCATATTCTAAATTGATTTATTTTATTTGGGATTCCTCTTCCGAGGTCAGAAAGACCAATTACATAATTCTTTCCTTTTGATCGATATCTCGATTATGTTATTATCTCCAATTTTATTGTTATTAAAGAGAGGGATTATTGGACTCCTACCATTTTAAAAAGATAGTACAATCGCCATGGAATTTATAATCGAATTGCTTGATTATTTAGCATGGAATTTCTCATCAGCTCCAAACTGTAATATGTGTGGTGTTATTCTTCTCGCTTATTTCTTAGCATGATAGTTGTTATCTTGACCATTCTAGTTTCTGTCATGTCTTTCTTTTACTTTTCCACAAGGTTTTTTTTTTATATGTTAATTTTAATAAAAATATTTGTGCTTTCATTTACCTTATGGTAATACATACTCTGAGTTTTTGTATTGAAATACAGTGATAACTAGTTTAATTCCCTCTTCAGCAACCAACTTTATTCCTTAAATTTTTGGTTAAATTAAACAATAGAATGTTTTTCTTAAAAGGAATACTATCTTCTCTTTTTCACATTCTTAGTACAGTATCCAATATCCCCCTTTATTGTACAAATCCATTGAGTTCTAGCACAAAGAGATTTCTTATTACATGTGAGATTGTTCATTCTACTTTTCTTTTTGTTTTATTTTTCCTCCTGATTTTGAGTAATATATTTCTAACTTTTCTTCTTTTTGGGAATTCTTTTCCTTGTAGGTATCCTTAATACTTTATGGTAGTATATTCTCTTCAAGGTTTTAACATGAAACATTCTTCATTTTTCTCACAACTTACTTCCCTTATAATACAGGGCAAAATTCCAATCTTTTGATCCTTTATCCCATTTGGGCTTGTTGTTTTGCTTGAAGACCATAAGTATTCCTATTTGGTGTTCTGACTATCAAATTGGATACTTTGTTAAAGCCTCTCCGGGTATATATTATTCCTTACAGGATTTTTATTTTTGGCAGTTTTATAAAATTAACACAGGCTTCGAGCCTTGTTGTACTAAGTTTTATATATTTATATTTGAGGAAAATGAAATTTCTTAGTACCCTTTTTATATATATACACTTTCGCTAATATTTGTTTTAATGACATAAGTATTTTGAGAAACATCAACATTTTCTCATAATATATGTACTTAGAATGTTTTCCTTTGATGTTTTTGTTTTGTTTTGTTTAGTCACTCTTATATCATTCACCACTAGTTTCATCAACTCTACTTCTATAGGGTCACTATTAGAGGTCTAATCATTACAGGATGTAACTTTTTTGTCATAGTCTATTTATAAAACAAGAAGTTTTTATTTTCATTTTTCATGTATTTATATATGTTTGTGTATGTAATACACTAGTATATTTTCTTTTAAAGAAAAAAATAATGAAGTTCATTATAATAATGTAACATATTTATACACTTTTATATTATACGTCCTTTATTTTTCTAATGAAATCTAGTTCAAAACTCATATTTAGTCAATAGCATTGACATGTCGCTTATCCTATTTTTAACATTATTATATTCATTATAACTGTTATCGCCTAGATTGGCCTCAGGCTGAATGGAGGCAATTCTAGGGTAACCACAAACCAAGCTTAACTTGGTAGCTAGCCCTACTAGGCCGAAGAGGGCTCTCTCCTTATGAATCTCAATCAAGATGACTGAATCAGGTAAAGATTTTAGGCTAGGTATAGCAGGTCGAAAGGTTTTGATTGAATTTTGTTGGTGTTTTCTAGATCAGGAGGAGCTTGGCAATTTGGATCTAGGAAACTAAGTTGAAATTGCAGGGGATTTTATGGGGCATGGTAGGTATGATCTTCAGCACCTTAAGCTTGATGGGGTGAAAGGTTAGACTGGTGAGGAGCTAAGAAGGGCCTGAGCAAGTCAAGAATCCTTCCTAAATAGAAGAAAACATAAAATACTGGTGTTTTCCCAAGGCAGAGCATTAAAACCTAATGTATTCCACCTATCTGACTTGAAAACAACCAATCAGAAGTAATTATATGAAAGAGGCATACATAAATGACATGAAAACATATTAACAGAAGAAGAAAAACATGCTAAAAGCCATACCACAGGGATCCCATAAAAATAGCTGCAACTTTATTAGTTTCCTGCCAAAACTGCTACAAACTGATATGTGTTCAGTACATGAGCGTCCAGCTGAATCCAACCCTTGCAAATGACAAAGAAAATACATGATATAGACATCTAAACCACTCATCCTAGCCATCAGGAGTCGAATCCAAGAGAAGAGGAGCTATTTCAACCATTTATAAACTAAGAACAAGAATCTAGGCAGTCAAACAACTTGCCTCTACAAGAGTGGAAACAAATTCATTACCCTCAAAACCAATTTTTGTCCATGAATCTACCATCTACTAGTGTTTGACTATTACATTTGCAATCCATGGCATTAGTTACATCAGCAGATTCACTTGCATGAGAGAGAAATCAAGAAAATAGGCGAAATTAGGCAAAAAAGTCAACCTGAGTGAAAAATGCCCTACGTGCAGTGCCACTAGTCCTATGCGTAGCGCCACTTTGAGTCCACTTTTTGAGGCCTTCGCATCATCCAAACTGAGCCTAGGATGGCTCATTGGAAAGGTCTTTGAGTCTAGTTTCTGGAACACCTAGAATTTCTGGATTTAGAGCTCATTTTCCTCCTTTAAAATGGGTTCTCCCAAGGCTGCTTCTGTGTGTCCAAAAACTGGCAGAGAGGTCAAATTGTGGGTGTTTTTCGATCTTCTGTTGGACTAAATGTGCTTCAAAAATTCTAAAAATTGGTAGGGTGCATGTCCTTGATGCCTTGAATCCAAAAATGCAAACCATTTGTGCATTAGATTCCCCTAGAAAAAGCGCAACGCCACCGGACACTGTGCTTCTCGATAGATTTTTTGTGTTTTGAATTTCCAAAATTTCAAAATGGCAAAATTTCCTCAAAAGTTTCCCAAATTTAGCATGAGACACCACCATCAACTACTTTGATGGACTAGGAAGGCTTCAGCCAACATCTTTAATCTGTCCTTCTCCTTTTTGCCTTCCAAATCTCTCCTTAGCCTAGCCTTTAACTTTCTAATCTTCATGTTACAAATTTTGTTGCAGGTCATATAATGGTATGCCATGTGTCTGAGCATTTTCTTATCCCTGTTGGCCTTCTCAATGAGCCCTTCAAGATGTATGTTGACTCTTTCAATCTAATTCTCCCTATTGTTTTTAATTTCTTGCTCGATAGGAGTCAAAGTGACATGAGCCTCTTTGTCACTTTGCCTCTTTACTTTTAGTAGTTCAAGCTCCATGAGGACCTATTTATCACTTAATTGTTTGTTCTCATATTCCAAGTATTTGATGATGAACTTGGCTCTCTCTAAGTTGTCTGCCAAAGCTTGTATTTGAGCTTCCCTTTCCTGTATGATAATGTCTTTGATGGTTTCTTCATCCTGAGCCTCCAAGTCAATGATATTAACTCCATGATGAGTATAGTGCTGCTGCGGCTCCTCATGCTTAGTCAAGTCAAAATCTCTTTCCTCCTCATCACCAAGGTTCTCCTCCTACACTTTTTCCTTACCCTTTCTCAACTGCTCAACCTGTACCTGTTTTGTCGATGTAGAAGGCAAAGCCCCTTCCACACCTTGTGGAGATAACATTTGCCTGTGGAATGATGAAGAAGGCAAGGTTCCTTCCACTCCTTGTGGAGTAAACACTTGCCTCGTAGTTGCAAACAACTTCCTTGACCCTCTTTGATATGTCAAGAATACCAACACCTCAGCAGTTTTTGTCTCTATGTGTTCTTCTCTTGTTTTCACATGAGTAGAGGGCCCACCTGTTTCATGCACCATGGAGGGAGGAATCTGAGGTCCTCTGAACATGTCATGAGCTATGAAAGTCTCCCAAGGAATATTGAGAAGACTGAGATGGTGAAGGACAATAATTTTAATTGAGTAATGATATATATTGTTCATCTATTGAGGATGTGGCTTCTTTTGCACAAGGTAAGTCATCTTGTCAATGTTTCTAAATTAAAGTAAGGGAGATACAACATTTTTACTCTTGTAAAGTGCATGAGGAGTCTGATATGGTAGGTATACAGTCTCGAAAACCTACCTTCACAAGTGAAATACTTGATGATAATCCTCATCAAAGAGACATACCTATTCTCCAAGAATTTTAAGGGGAAAAGCCTCTTCCCCTAGTTTCTGTACTGAGGCTTGTTGTAAGGTTCATAGTAATGCTCATCAAGGTCTTGAGCCTTGTACCATTTCTCACCAACATAAATAATTTTAGTGGCCTCTGAAAGAATTGATGGTGACAATGTGAAATTCACCCCAGCAAGTGTCACTTTGTTGTTATGCAGGTTGGCCACAAAGAGTCTATCCAATTCATGATGAAACAACACTCTCTCCACTAGTTCACAAAATTCATAACATTGAAGGTGACTGAAACAAGAAACTGCTAATGGAGAGGCTTGTAGTTTTGCTAAGCTGGTTGGTTCCTCTCTTGTGATTGTGCCTCCCTTATGAGGATTTCTCTGTTTCCTTCTTCTTTCCACTGAGCTGTCACTGGCTATCTCCTCGCCATAGTGAGAATCACCTCTATCCATGATTAATCAACTCTCTTAGTTTGCACAGTTTTAACAATGTATGGGATGAATGGTATGTTCTAGAGCTTGTAGGCATGCATATGGATGACTTTAGGAAGCTATGGGTAAAGTATGAGAGGGAGGGGAAGGTTTAGGGAGTGATAAATGAGTGGTATAATATGATAAAAATGATGGGAGTAATAAGTGTATGGTTTAGTTATGAGTTTGAATGATGGGAAAAAACCAAATGACTAGCGTTTTATAGTGAAAATTAGGGTTTTATATAGAGAGTGAGAAACTTTTCTAAAACTTCATATATGCAAACTAATCATCAAGCCAGGTGCTGGTACTTACTTGCAAGGTGAAATTTGGAGGAAATCTGGCAAAAATTCAGAGATTGGAGTGTTTTTAGTGTTTGTTGCCCTAAGCGTAGTGCCTCCGCACAGACGTGTAGCACAAGGCTCTAAGCGTAGCGCCCATTGAAATTTGAATTGTGAAAAACCACCCTACGCGCAACGCCCTTCTCCCTACGGGCAGCGCCTGGCAAAACTACTGAGAAGCGTAGCACCGATTGCCTACGCTTAGTGCTGCCCCTATTTTTCTAAAATCAATTTGAAATTTCTTATTCTTCTCTCCTTTGGCTTTTTTGATTTGCTAAATGACACAATGGAGTGAAAATAGAATAAAATGAGTTTATATATGAACCCCATTCTAGTTTTTTATTTTTGAAAACCCACTTTTCCAATGTTTCTTTGCCTTTTTAGAAACCTTGATTTTAATGCCTTTCACAGTTTGCTTTTGCAGGTGGATTTTCTCATGTTGCCTTGATTTCTTTGTAGTCCTTGTAGTCTGGAAGTATAGTTTGGTGACTTACGGGCAGCTTACGATCAATATTACATATAGGAACATGAAATTACATATGAAATGATAATAAAAAACAAGATACTCTGTTTTCACCTCAAAATATGTTTTGAGGTGAAAATTACATTTAACTTCAATAGAAATGATTTTCATTTCTTTTGACCCTTTGCTTGAGTTTATTTGGCATCCTCATGTCCTTGCTGAAATTTATTGGCATTCAACCATCAAATTTAACTACGGTGAAAACCATAAAACCTAATGAGGCCAAACCCTAGTAACCTAATGGAATGAACTATAGAAGGAAAATGAATTTTGACTAGAAACAATAAGAAAGAGGATTAGCAAGAAGGATTCATGAGGGAAAACATCAGTGACCTCAACCATCAGTGGATCCATGACCTAATAGATTATTTAAAATTTACAGTATGGGACTACTACTATGAAAATGCAAAAGAGCAAATTTTGATCACTGATGGCAGTATGACAAGACTGACACTAACATTGGCTCCAATGGGGATGGTAGCTCCTTGGAGGTGCCAAGAACACCGTAGACCTAGTAGCCTTATCCATTGGGAAACAGAGTCAAAACTTTTCGAAAACTGAAAACTGGCATAATGCAAATTGAAACTGACTCATGACTCAAACTGTGACTAGAAACTAAACCAAAACCAGCAAACCTTACACATGTCATTCAAAATTTATAGCCTTCAGTTCGGGCCCCAAGCTAGAATGGTGTGTACTTTGAAATATTGCAATGAAAGGGAAAAATGGTATGTACAATGATCATGTATTTTAGAAAATCACTTCAAAAGTGTAGTGCTTCAGGAGCCTACAATTAATTGGTCCTCCTCAGCAATCCTGACCATCCATCTCCTTGAGCAGAAAATCATTCTGTCCTCTATATGCTGCAATCTTATAGGGGCCTTTCCATAATTTTTTGAACTTACTGTGCTTTCCTTTGTCCTCAGTCTAAGTATCCCACCACACAACATCCTCTAGCTAAAATTTGTCTGCTTTAGTTTTCTGATCATAAATCTTCTTGATCTTTTCTTGTAATCTGAAAGTGTTTTGGAAAACTTCATCCCTTGTTTGCTGTAGATGAATCATATGATTGATTCTTTGCTGAAAGTCATCCTCTTCACTACTAGCCTCCTGTAACAATCTCGTAACTGGAACTGCAAGAGATGTTGGAAAAACTGTGACAATGCCATAAACTAATTCAAATGGAGACATCCCTATGGATTTCTTGTGGCTCACTCTATCAACCCATAAGGCATTAACCAACTTCATGTGCCAACTTTTCGTATTCGTTTCCAACATTTTCTTGATGATGTTTATCAAAGATGTATTGGATGATTCAGCCAAACCATTTCCCTATGGGTAATATGTTGTAGAATGACCCAAAGTAATGTTATACTTGCTGCAAAATTCAATCATCCTCTTTGATTTGAATGCGGCTGCATTATCTGTGATGATTTTATTAGGACAACTGAAACGAGATAAAATATTTGACTCTATAAATTGGATTATTACCGTATCTGTGGCTTGTCTGGTTGGAATAGCTTCAATCCACTTGGTGAAATAGTCGGTTGTTGTTAGGATCCATTTGTGTTGTGCTAAAAATGTTGGATGGATTTCCCCGATGAAATCACTACTAAAATGGTGCATTAAATTTGACAGGTTTCAGAGGAAGAGGCAGCAATTTTCTTTTCCCTTGAAAGACCTGACATTCATGACAGTGCATGACTATCTTATAAACATTTGAAAATTGAGTCGACTAGTAATAACCTGTTCTCAACACTTTATTTGCCGTTGTCTTCTAGAACAAATGACCACCACAATCACCTTTATGAGAGTCATTCATCACCTGCTAAGCTTCGTCTTCAACCAAATAGTTAAGTAAAACACCTCCCAGATCTTTCCAATAAAGGGCATTATTTAAAATGCAGAATTTAGCAGCTTTGAGTTTGAGTGATCTACCTTTTCTTCTAGACATTCCTATAGGTGGCAAAAGACATTGAAGTACACACGCTATGTCTAAATACCATGGTGACTGAAGAAACATTTCAGACACTTGAATGAGAGAGAATTCTTCGTCATCTTTTGACATGGCTGCGATGAGATTGATATCTAAAGCATGCAAATTTGATTCAGCCATTAGTCCCGCCAAGCCTTGTCCTTTGATCAGCTTTGTGGGTTTAATCTCCAGATCATATTCCAACATTGCTGCAATCCACTTTCCTCGCCTTCCTTCTAGATCATTTTGTATCAACACATCCTTTACTGTTGCATTGGGAACATATGCTATGATGTATGAGTGCAGAATGTACACTCTGAAATCCTTCAATGCTTTGACAAGAGCAAGAGCCTATTTTTCAATTATATTGTACCACAAGGAAACATCTTGGACAGTCCTACTGAAAAATGCAATTGGATTCTCTAGCGCCGATCTCTCTTTTGCATCAATACTACATCCATGGTAAGCTCGGATGCAAATGAAAATATAATGAAATCTTGAGTATAATCAGGACTAATGAAGACCGTGGCTGAAGATAAAGCATACTTTACCAAATTAAATGACTTCATGGCATTCTCTATCCATTTTACCATGCTGTCCTTTTTCAACATGTTAGTTATTTCTCTTAAATGTTCAACTAGATTAGGTATGAATCTGCGTAAAAAATAATCTTACCATTGAAATATTGTATATCCTTCTTGTTTTGGGGAAAATCTATTTCCTGAATTGCCTCCACCCTTGAAGGATCAATGTGAATTCCTTCTTTTGAGATAATGTGACCAAGAAGCTTTCCTTCATCCATAACAAAAATACTTTTCTTTGGATTAAGAGATATCTCGAACTTCCTACATCTCTGAAAAACAATCTTTAAATGGTGTAGATGCTCATCATCGGAACCTAAAAAAACTGTCAAATCATCTAAATATACAACCAGAAATACATCCTTTTCATTAGCGAAAGTGATGTCCATGGCTCACTGAAATGTGGCTCCAGCATTCTTCAAATTGAATGGCATTTTAACATAGTGAAAAGTTCCCCAAGGTGTGGTAAATGCAGTTTTGTCTTGATCTTTTTCATGCACTAGGATTTGATTATAACCTGAATATCTGTCGAGTAGTGACATGTGCGATGCTCCAACCACTCTTTGCAGGATATGATCCATCTTCAGAAGTGGGTAATTTTCCTTCAAAGATACCTTATTAAGGTTCCGGAAATCGATACACAATCTTATTTCTCTGGTTTTCATTCGTACCGGAACCAGATTCGAAATCCAATCAGAAAATCTGATTGTGACAATTATACCAGCTTTAAATAATCTATTTACCTCCTTTTCAATGGAAGGAAGTAGCTTTGGGTTGATTCTGCTCAACTTCTGCTAGAACAACTTCTGATTTGGCTTGATGGGAATAGTGTGTTGAATTATATCTTTGTCATACACCTTAAGATCTGAATAATCCCAAGCAAATTCATCAGAATATTTAGATAACAATCTAACATATTTAGTCTTTACCTTGGGAGACAAAGCTTTGGACAATTTCACAAACTTGGGCTTATCTGCTGTTCCAAGATTGAAATCCTCAACTCCTTTATCTGTAGGCACTAAGCTCGGCTTTCTAGCCACATCATATTGATCAAAAATTTCTTCTAAAGGTATGAGACCTTTAGGAATAATGTTTTCTTTCAGCTGCCATATCTCCATCTGGTTCACCTCAATCTCTTGTTCATCGGTATCATAGTCATCATTTATGGAAGCATCCTTGTAATTTCCTTCATTATGCAAAAAGGTATTGATTTCATTATCATCCCAAAACACTTGCCAATGCCTTAAATTATCCAGAATAGCAGGCAGGTGTTTGACATGAATTTCAAACTTGTTGCTGGAGTTCATTGGGATCTCCAAATTTCTTACAGCAGTGGTGAGTGAATTTGCAATAATATTCTGAGTCCGGGGTACAGCTGTCAAAATATCATTAGGAAACATTTGCAAGATTTCTAGGACTGCATTTCTGTAGGCTCTCATCTGCGGGTGTTTTTTTTGAGATTCTCCCTTTACCTATTTGATTACCAGCTCTAAATCTCCATAGACTAAAATTCCTTTTGCATTTAGCTTCTTCAAAATTTTTAGACTTGTAATCAAAGCTTCATACTCTACTTCATTGTTAGAGCAGTCAAAAGCCAATCTGTAAGAACATACTCTAACATTACTAGGAACTTTGTCAGGCTGGAAAGTAGGGCTCTGAATCCAAATTCCTATGCTTGCACCGTCCTTACCCATGGCTCCATCAAAATCCATGCTCGAAAGACCTACCTCTTCTTCTAGATGTTGAAATTTTGTTTCCTTCTCTTCCTTACCTTGACTGATCTCTTCATTTTTCTGTTAATCACTATCCCTTTGCTGCTGGTATGTGGACTGCCCAGAAGAACTTGTTATTTTCTATCTTTCTTGATCAAGGCCTGCTCTAAAATTTTCTAAAATCTTCGGAACATCTTCTACTTCAACGAACTGACTATCAACATCATTAAAACCACTATCTGAATATAGTTCAAACGATTCTAAATCTGTATGTACAACGTTTATTGGATGATTGAGTGGCTTCTCTTTGCTAGTAATCATGTATTTCATTTTCTTCTCCCTATATAGTTTTCTCAACTAGCCAAACACAGGAATGGTAGCATAGGAGAAATCAAGTTGTAAAGCTCCTTTATGTTTTGCACCCCACGATCTGGAAAAAAGCATACCAAACCATGGTGGAATATCAGCAACAACGACATCCATCAAAACATTTTTGGCTAGGATCTGGTCTAGAGATACTACCAAGTCTTTGATAAGACCAACACAATGGACCCTACCTGAATCAAAAGAATACAGATCATGATATTTTCAAGTAATTTCAAGGCCTAGTTTCTCCATAATGGCTTTTGGCATCAGATTATGAGAACCTCCAAAGTCGAACATGGCATTATGGAGAACATACTTGTGTAGTCTAAGGCTTATATAAAATGGAGGAACTTCACTATCTTCAGACTGACCTTCTAAGGTAGGCCCAAAAATGAGCTCAGGATGATCGTCTTCGACATTTACCATATCTTACAAAGGATCTATATGCAAAATTTTTGACACTTGGTGTTTATTGTTGTTGTTCTTAATCAACTCAGTCAAAGGAATTGAAACTTTTAATTTAGCAATTTCATTTTCTAAACTAAAAGCTTAAACTTTCTCTACCTCTTTGATAGGAAGGTCCTTCTTTTCTGCTCTTTCTTTTGCTACACTTTGTTGATTGTTATTCTCATTTCCAATTCTAGTTGCTGACAGTCCTTTGCTGGAAGTCAGATAAGCAGGCTCTTTCCCTTTCTTCTGAATGTTTGTGGAGTAATTTTTAGATTGTGCTTCCTTTCTCTTTCGAATTGGATTGACTAATACATCTCTGCTTCTCAAAGAGTATTGCTTCTGCTACGCTGTCAAGGCATTCATATATCATCGCTGATAATCATCTGACTCATCCTCCAAGATGTCCTCATTTGTTAGTATGTAATCTTCATCCATTTGGGTGTCTAGAACCTCTACATATTCTTCATCTTCCGTTAGAAAAATGGGCAAACCATCGGCAGTGAAGAAATGGTTTGCCTCAACCACCAGATCATCATCATCTTCCTCCTCCATTCCATGCACATAGTTCTACTGCAAAGGAGTTCTGACCTGCTATTGTTGTGCTATCTGATCTTGTGCCTTTTGTTCCCTCTGCTTAATCCAGAATTGGGGCTGCTGCTATCCTCTGAAGTTTGGATTCCTGATTGGTGTTTCAGGTTTATCTGCAATAGTTAGCCGGTCAAACATATTCTCAATTTTCTGGAGCAAAGTATTCATCTTAACATATGAGGTAGATGCTTCTTCTTTTATAGTCACCTTCTTTTCAGATTTCATTCTCGAACTTTTGGCCAATAGATTTGCTTCTACACTTACAACATTCTTCTGCATATCTTCAAGTGTGGTAGGATATCTTTCTCATAACTGATATGCCATATCAACATCAAAACCGTCTGGAAACTTGAGCAAGGATAATCCCATTAGTGGTTTAATGTCAGCCAAAATAACATTATATACTGTGTTGAACCTCACACAGTAATCTTGCACACTTTCACCTGCATTCCTTTTGATATTTTCATACTCAGATAAAATTTGGAGTGGGTTCTTCTTTACCTCCCACCAGTCTAGGAATTGTCTATGCAGAACCAGAAAAGTGTTGATAGAGGCTGCTGGTAAAGCTCTGAACCATTTTCGAACTTCACCTCCAAAGCTTTGGACAAACAATCTCATAGTCACATTTTCTTCATCTACCTCATGAAGGTCAAAAAAGTCATTCATTCTATCAACATGTTGTTGCGCTGTAATGCTTTGAGTGGCATCAAAAAGAGGTATTTTACTTTGGTAATCAGCGGGCATATCATCCAAATTCTGAGGTAAAACAAGGGGTGCATACCAGGCAGCCATGACTCGAGGCGGATTTGAAACAACGGTTGGACTACTAGGGTTTAATGGAGTGGTTGATGGAGAAGTAGGGGTGATAGGTTTTTGATCAGATATGATAGGTTGAAGGGGAAGGGTAGGTATAAACTGAGGTTGAGAATGGACTTCAGAAATTGATGGGAATACTGATGAACTGAGAGTAGTGGATGTTGATTCTGAAAGCTCAGGGATATTGGCAGCTGTGATGGATGATTGAGGAGAATTTAAGATATATTCGTCAATTGATCTGTTTGCCCTTTGAATTTTGAGATTTGCAACAAATTCCAGATTTAGACAGTATTATCAAGTGCAGTTTCAGATTTGGTTTCAAACAGAGAAAGATCAAAATACTCGTCAAAAGGGAGGTCTTTAATAAACAACCACTCACTGGGACAGGAATTGGATCTAAAAATAAATCTAGGGCTTATTGAACTTTCTTGTCTAATTATTCTGAGAATGAGGTTGGGATTTTCAAATACAGGGGGAGGATTCGGATCAGGATTGGCCCTCATGTACCTTCTTGAAGCCAATGTGTTCAAATTTCAAAGTTTTTATATCGCTTTAAAACTTTTTGTTTCAGCCTAGCAAATTCTAAAAGTCATCATCCAAAGTTCAAGAATTTGGTTGAAATATATTACTGGGGTGATTAGTCTCTCATTCCCCAATATGGTCGCCACAATGTTATTGCCTAGATTGACTTCAGGCTAAATGGAGGCAATTCTAAGGTAACCACAAACCAAGCTTAACCTGATAGCTAGCCCTACTAGGACGGGAGAGGGCTCTCTCCTTATGAATCTCAGTCGGGATGACTAAATCAGGTAAAGATTTTAGGCTAGGTATAGTAGCCCAAAAGGTTTTGATTGTATTTTGTTGGTGTTTTCCAAATCAGGAGGAGCTTGGCAATTTGGGTCTGGGAAACTAAGTCGAAATTGCATGGGATTCTATGGGCAAGGCAGGTATGATCTTCAACACCTTAAGCTTTATGGGGTGAAATTCTAGACTGGTGAGGAGCTAAGAAGGACCTGAGAAAGTCAAGAATCCTTCCTAAACAGAAGAAAATATGAAATACTGGTGTTTTTCCAAGGTAGAGAATTAAAACCTAATGTATTCCACCCATCTGACTTGAAAACAACCAATCAGAAGTAATTGTATGGAAGAGGCATACATAAATGACATGAAAACATATTAACATAAGAAGAAACACATGCTAAAATCCATACCACAGGGATCCCATAAAAATAGCTACAACTTTATTAGTTTCCTACCAAAACTACTACAAAGTGATATGTGTTCAGTACATGAGCATCCAACTAAATCCAACCCTTGCAAATGACAAAGAAAATACATGATATAGACATATGAATCACTCATCCTAGCCATCATGGGTCAAATCCAAGAGAAGAGGAGATTTTCAACCATTTCTAAACTAAGAACAGGAATCTAGGCATTCAAACAACTTGCCTCTACAAGAGTGGAAACAGATTCATTACCCTCAAAACAAACTTTTTGTCCATAAATATACCATGTATTAGTGTTTTACTATTACATTTACAATCCTTGGCATTAATTAAATCAGAAAATTCACTTGCATGAGAGAGAAATCAAGAAAATAGGCGAAATTAGGCAAAAACATCATCCTGAGTGAAAAATGCCCTACGCGCAGCACAACTGGTCCTACACACAGTGCCACTTTGAGTCCACTTTTGGAGGCCTTTCCATCATCCAAACTGAGCCCAAGATAGCTCATTGGAAATTTCTTTGAGTCTAGTTTCTGGAACACCTGGAATTTCTAGATTTAGAGCTCATTTGCCCCCTCAAAAACTAGTTCTCCCAAGGTTGCTTCTGTGTGTCCAAAAACTGGCAGAGAGGTCAAATTTTGGGTGTTTTTGGACCTTCTGGTGGACTAAATGTGCTTCAAAAATTCTGAAAATTGGTAGGGTGCATGTCCTTGATGCCCTAAATCAAAAAATCTAAACCATTTGTGCATTTGATGCACCTAGAAAAAGTGCAACGCTGCTTCTGTGCAAATTTTCTGTGTTTTGAATTTCCAAAATTTCAAAATGACAAAATTTCTTCAAAAGCTACCCAAATTTGGCATGAGACACCACCATCAACTACTTTGATGGGCTAGGGAGGCTTTAGCCAACATCTTTAATCTATCTTGCTCCTTTTTTCCTTCCAAAGCTCTCCTTAGCCTAGCCTTTAACTTTCTAATCCTCATGTTACAAATTTTGTTGTGGGTCATGTAATGGTATGCCATGTGTTTGAGCATTTTCTTATCCCTGTTGGCCTTCTCAATGAGCCCTTAAAGATGTATCTTGACTCATTCAAGCAAATTATCCCTATCATTTTCAATTTCTTGCTTGATAGGAGTCAAAGTGACATGAGCCTCTTTGTCACTTTGCCTCTTTGCTTTCAGTAGTTCAAGCTCCATGAGGACCTGTTTATCACTTAATTGTTTGTTCTCCTGTTCCAAGTATTTGATGATGAACTTGGCTCTCTCTAAGTTGTCTTCCAAAGCTTGTATTTGAGCTTCCCTTTCCTGTATGATAATTTATTTGATGGTTTCTTCATCTTGAGCCTCCAAGTCAATGATATTAACAACATGATGAGTATAGCACTATTGTAGCTCCTCATGCTTAGTCAAGTCAAAATCTCTTTCCTCCTCATCACCAAGGTTCTCCTCATGCACTGTTTCCTTGCCTTTGGTCAGCTGCTCAACCAGTACTTGTTTTATTGATGTAGAAGGCAAAGCGCCTTCCACACCTTGTGGAGATAACATTTGCCTGTGGACTGATGAAGAAGGCAAGGTCCCTTCCACTCCTTATGGATTAAACACTTTCCTGGTAGCTACAAACAACTTCCTTGACCCTCTTTGATATTTCAAGAATACTGTCACCTCAAGAGTTTTTGTCTCTATGTGTTCTTCTCCTGTTTTCACATGAGTAGAGGGCCCACCTGCTCCTTACACCATGGAGGGAGGAATCTGAGGTCCTCTAAACATGTCATGAGCTATGAAAGTCTCCCAAGGAATATTGAAAAGACTAAGATGGTGAAGGACAATAATTTTAATTAAGGAGTAATGATATATACTGTTCATCTGCTCAGGATATGGCTTCTTTTCCACAAGGTAAGCCATCTTGTCAATGTTTCTAAATAGAAAGTGCATGAGGAGTCTGATATGGTAGGTATATAGCCTGGAAAACCTGCCTTCACAAGTGAAATACTTGATGATAATCCTCGTCAAAGGGACATACCTGTTCTCCAAGAATTTGAAGGGGAAAAGCCTCTTCACCTGGTTTTTGTACTGAGGCTTGATGTAAGGCTCATAAAGGTCCTGAGCCTTGTACCATTTCTCACCAACATCAGGAATTCTAGTGGGCTCTGAAATAATTGATGGTGACACTATGAAAGTCACCCCTGCAAGAGTCACTTTGTTGTTATGTAGGTTGACCACAAAGAGTCTAGCCAATTCATGATGAAAATGCACTCTCTCCACTAGTTCACAGAATTCATAACATTAAAGGTGCTTGAAACAAGAAACTACTAATGGAGAGTCATGTAGTTCTGCTAAGCTGGTTGGTTCCTCTCTTCTGATTTTGCCTCCCTTATGAGGCTTTCTCTATTGCCTTCTTCTTTCCACTGAACTGTCACTGGATGTCTCCTCATCATAGTCAGAATCACCTCTATCCATGATTAATCAACTCTCTTAGTTTGCACAGTTTTAACAATGTATGGGATGAATGGTATGTTCTAGGGCTTGTAGGGATGGGTAGGGATGAATTTTGGAAGCTATGTGTAAAGTATGAGAGGGAGGGGAAGGTTTAGGGAGTGATAAACGAGTGGTATAATATGATAAAAATGATGGGAATAATAAGTGTATGCTTTAGTTATGAGTTTGAATGATGGGAAAAAACCAAATGACTAGGGTTTTATAGTGAAAATTAGGGTTTTATATAGAGAGTGAAAAACTTGTCTAAAACTTCATATATGCAAACTAATCATCAAGCTAGTTGCTGGTACTTACCTGTAAGATGAAATTTGGAGGAAATCTGGCAAAAATTCGAAGATTGGAGTGTCTTTGGTGTTGGCTTCCCTAAGCGTATCACCTCTACACAGACGTGCAACACAAGGCTCTAAGCACAGTGCCCATTGAAATTTGAACTTTGAAAACCCTCCCTACATGCAACACCCTTCTCCCTACACACAGCGCTGAGCAAAACTCCTCAGAAGCGTAGCGCCAGTTGCCTACGCGTAGCATTGGCCTTGTTTTGCTAAAACCACTTTGAAATTTCTTATTCTTCTCTCCTTTGGCTCCTTTGATTTGCTAAATGACACAATGGAGTGAAAATAGAATAAAATGAGTTTATATATGAACCCCATTCTAATTTTTGCTTTTTGAAAACCCACTTTTCCAATGTTTCTTTGCCTTTTTAGAAACCCTAATTTTAATGCCTTTCACTTTTTTCTTTTGCAGGTGGATTTGCTCATGTTGCCTTGATTTCTTTGTAGTCTTTGTAGCCTGGCAGTATAGTTTGGTGACTTATGGGCAGCTTAGGATCAATATTACATATAGGAACATGAAATTACATAAGAAATGATAATAAAAAACAAGATACTCTGTTTTCACCTCAAAATATGTTTTGAGGTGAAAATTACATTTAACTTCAATAAAAATGATTTTCAATTCTTTTGACCCCTTGCTTGAGTTTATTTGGCACCCTCATGTCCTTTATGATCTTTATTAGCATTCAACCATCAAATTTAACTACGGTGAAAATCATAAAACCTAATGAGACCAAACCCTAGTAACCTAATGGAATGAACTACAGAAGGAAAATGAATTTTGACTGAAAACAGTAAGCAAGAGGATCAACAAGTAGGTTTCATGAGGGGAAACATCAGTGACCTCAACCATCAGTGGATCCATGTCCTAATGGATTATTGAAGATTTACAGTATGGGACTCCTACTATGAAAATGCAAAAGAGAAAAATTTGATCACTAATGGCAGTATGACAAGACTGACACTAACAATAAAAAACTAAAAAATATGACTCTATTCAATTTCTGTAGTTTTCTACATCTCATACCAGTCTGCAAAATATGTAAAGAAGAAAAAAAAAAAATCCTTCTCATATAGAATGTAAATAAAATATCTCAACAATTTGATGTCATAATCCTACTTATGACCAACTAAAATAAATATACAGTTATAAGTATTGACTTTTTAAAAATCTTTCTTTTCCTCAGAAGTTAATAGATAAGTACTTGGCTTCTCCCAAACTTGACACAACAAATTGCTTGTTCCCTTGAGAATCTAGGCTTGCAATTATGCATTATTCCTTCCTTGCTTCTCTTCACTGTCTCTAACTGTGCTCTCAGAATAATTAAGAAAAAGGAAAGAGAATTCTCAAATAATATCAATCTAGCACTCTTTGGGTGGTTAATAACTACCTCCACCTCACTAATAGGTGGTAGGTAGTTGTCTATTCATTAATGAGTTCATGTTTCCCACTTCTGTGGACAACTCCATGTCTTGTTGGAAACAGTTAATTGTCCAATATCATAATTTCTGAATTAAATATAATCACCCAAATTAGATGCCTAGGACTTGTTGATTGATAAAATAATATATTTTTTTTCATAATTAAATTGCAGCATTTTTCCTCTTTCAACCATCTATACTCAACCATTAATTTCTCAGCTTGTCTTTATTTATAAACTAAAACATAGTTACAACTTTTACAAACAACTACTATCAATAATAAATTATTGATAATTAAAATGCATATCTATTTCAATGTATCATACTTTAAATAAAATAAATAATCTTATGTACATTTTTTCAAACACATGTTTAAGCTAACGGATGTTACATTTATGAACTACCATAGGTAGTATTCTTCCCCAACATAACTCCCAACTTTAGAAACATTTGTAGGAACTCACCACTCATAATTGAATCCATATTATTAAGATAGATACCCCAAATATACCAAATATTTCTAGGAAGATTAAAATTTATTAAGGTTATACAATAGCTAATGCTTCATCAAACTCTGTAGCATTTTCATAATATATGAGATATGTCGCTCCCAGTTAGTACTATACATTGGTATATAATCCAAATATATTATAACAAATGAATCTAGATATCGGCATTGTCATCATTCATCGGTATCATAAATGTAACTGGTGGATAGCATAAACTAAATGGAATGATCAACCATTCATATAATCCTTTCCTAGTTTTTAAAGTGGTATTTTTGGTGTCTTCTCCTTTGAATTGAATCTAGTGGTATCATGATTTTAGATCCATCTTGGTGAACTATTTTGCATGTTGCAACTAATATAATAGATCATTTATCCTATTTCATGGGTGCTAATTCTTGAGTGTAATCTTGTCTAATGATATGTAATAAATTTACATTCTCAAAGTCCCATCCTTCTTTGGTACAAGTATGATGAGTGACCCACAAGGTGAGGTGCTTGGTTGATTGACATCATACTCCCACAATTATTGTAACTATTTCTTTAGTTCATTTTCTTCTAGAATGGACTATCCATACAACCTAATATTTGGTAATGGAAAGTTTGTCAACAATTGTATTACATGCTCTACTTCCCTATTTGGTGGTAGCCCTTTACACTCCTAGAACATTCATTTGTATGCCTATAGAAAATCATTTAACTAATTCATTTTCACTTTATTACACCCTTCCAAGGATGCCTTTTCTCCTATTGACTCATTATCATACTAATTTTCTCTTTAAAAATGTAAAACATATTTCTTACTATCACTAATCAGGTTCTTCATTGGCACACTCTAATGAAATATTTGACTTGTCTTTATCTGCATTAATGATGAAGGATTTCCCATCCTTAATGAGGTGGTATTAGTTGGCCCTCTACATGAATATTTCATCCCTTGTATACATGTAGGTACTTACAAACACTACTCCACATTCATCAAGTGGTATTATGTCCAATTACACTTCATCAATATAATCAACACTTACAACAAATTTAATCTTGTATTGTTTTGTTACCTTGATATTTACATCCTTGTTTACCTATTGCAATGGATATGGGCTAGGATGATTATGAACCTCCTATCCAATATTTATGATTAGATCTAACATTATGAGATTAGTCTATGAATCACAGTTGAATAGAGTGTTTATCCTCGTCTTCTTAAACAAGATCTTGATGTGGAATATTTTGTTCATACCATTATATTCATAATGATGAACGCTAGTTAATTTCACCTCCCTCTACATGACTTTACAAACAATATTCCTATGCACATTTTACATTCTTTTGACCTAATTTCCCAAATTTATAACTAGAAGATTATTTTTATTTCCATCATTCTTGTGGTTCAATGATTTGAACTCTAGATGTAGTTTCCACATTTTTTCTTAGTGTAATGATAAATTATTTTATGGTTACAATGGATATTTATATCCTTGACTAGTGTGCAATGGTCGACATATTATTATCCTTCCCCCCTTTTCACTTATCCTTTCCTTGGAATATTTCTGGGGTTTCTTTTGCTTGGAACCACTTGGATACCCTTTTTTGTAGCTTATGCTTTCAAGATATTGTGTTTATACACATTCCTCATCCACTTTCCTTAGCATGAAAGGCATCATTTGATTTCATAGATGGATATGTAGACCTCCCATATACTTAAGGTGTACATCTAGGTTCTTATGAGAGATACCTAACATGATGGCCATCTATCTAAACTTAGTAGTGTACTCTTGTACTCTATCTTTGCATTTTCTTGAAGTAGTATCATCGAATCCATTCATTCTCTATATACCCGATAGGGTAAAATTGGGACTTAATAAAGATTTTGAATTCCTCTGAGCTAGTTATTAATGGATCAAACTTTATCCCAAATGTTATCTTATGGGTTTCCCACCAAGTTAAAGAAAATCCCTTTAACTTATATGTAGAAAATGATATCTTTTATTCCTCATTTATATAGTGAACACTAGAATAAAATTCTAATTGCTACAACCAATGACTCGGCTTTAACACATTGGTCTCACCTTGGTATGGGTTTATGTTCATTTTTACTTCTGATTTGAATAAGGACTTTGAAGGGTTAATGGAACTAAAACTTGAATGCTCCTTCTCAAGTTCTTTCCTCAGCTGCCATTTTGGGTCTTCATTATATCTTGATTTACACTCTAATTTGATCTTTGAGTTAGAAACCAAATTTCCAAATGGTCCAACCTTGCTTTCTAAAGTCATCATGAGGAGGTACATGCTACAATTAATATCAAGAACTTGTGCTTCCAACATTGCAAATATTTCTTCTACAAGATGTTAAGGGTTATTGTGAATAAACTCATTAGTCATGGTTGGGGTTTTGTGATTTTATTATTAAGTTGATTCTCAAATCCCTACAACTTCCCATAAAAACCCTAAATAAGACATCTTTGATACTAGTATGATTTGTAAGATGACATGGACATTCCATTGGAATCACACATCACAATATATTTGATAGAGTAACTGAAATATATACTATGAAGGTTGGTTTTCCTTTAGATATCATATTCTTTAAACATTGTTGTTATCACCTAAAAAATGATCACCTAGCCATTTCTAACTAGGAGAATCAAAATACACCATGTAGAATTAATTTTACCGTAGTAAAATCATTTTTACTATGGGAAATAATTTAGTAAACCCTTTTTATTAAATTATTTCTAATTAAAATTTTAAAACCCCATGAGAATAATTGAATAAATCATTATTTATTTAATTTTTTGTAGGAATAATTATTAAATCATTGTTTGATAATTATTCCTTGTCACATTTGACTAAATCACCTAGGAATAATTAAATAAATCACTATTTATTTATTATTCCTTAATTCTATTTTTGGAATAATTGTTAAATCACTATTTAATAATTATTTAAATTTCACGCCTTTCTTAATCATCACAAAATAATTAATAAATCATTTTATTCGTTAATTATTTATAAATAAGGATATTTGACCATTTTGAATATCTTTTCCCTCTCCAAAAAATATAATAAATTATTTCTAACAGTTAGATCTTGATTTGGTCAATATTAGTTTCCATTTTCAAGATCAACCCAATACTTGGTTATAAATAAGAGGGGTTTCCGTTCATTATTCACCATGATCATTATCATCATCACCATTATCGTTTCTTCACATCTAAGATTCCATTTGAGTTCTACTCTTTTGTTTTGTTTTCACATATTGAGAGAGAGAAACAAATCATTGGAGCATAAGAACATCAAAGGACCCATCCTATGGAGGGGGGTTTAGAAACCCTTGTTGTAGATCTCCTTCACAATGTGTTTTAATAAAAATATTATTCATATGAAATTCTTATTCTATTGGGTTATTACATCGAATATTTCTTATTGTTTTCTGTTTTGGATCGCATACAAACTTTTTGTTGCAGGGTTTTCTTGTTTATTATTGTAGATATGAAGCGAAAACAAATATATCTTGTTGTTAGGGTCATGTTGATGGTGCTGGACCCGCCAACATGTCAAGGGGATCTCCCCAGTAAGAAGTCCTAATTATACCTTAGACCGTTTGGTGTAGGAGTCCCAGCAGTGGGTCGTAAGGTAATGCCTTGACTGCGATGTCGCACAGAGGAAAGTAAGATAACTTTGTTAGTAGCAAGGGTGTGACTAATGCAGAGAGACAAGGAATGTGTATGAGAGGTTTCAACACTTCGAAGGGAGAGGAAGGTGAAGGCGAGTTCCAGGTTGAAAGGGATCAGTCCTGCTATCACTCAAGTTTTTTCCTTAGAAGATATTAAAGAAGGAATGACCCGAGGTAACCACAAACCAATCTTTTAGACTCAGGTTCTGGCCAAACTAAGTCTAGAGAGGGCTCTCTATTTAAGATTTAACTTAAATAATATTTCATGCTAGTTCTTAATGCTCAAGGTATTTTGTTTTGATTGGGAGGTGGAATTAAGGAAGCAGATAGGTAGAGCAAGTATTTAGGCCATTGGGCTATGGAGTCAATCAAGAAAGGCTTAAATATATTTGATCTATTACTGAGGTAGGAGTTCACAGGGCAGGCTATCACGACAAGAACAAATTTGAAGGTTTCAATTAATGGAAAGTCCCAATCAAGGACAAGGGAAATGAAGAATCCTTAACCGAGATTGGGATGAAGAAAGGAACGATGGCTAGTAGTAAAGGGCAATGAAGAATCCTTTATTATGGGCCAAAGGGGGGATGAACTACGGAAGTAAGGGGGCAGTTAAGAATCCTCAAACCAAGGCAGTTTAGCAGAAAACATAAATAAAGCAAACAGTTAAAACAGAGAGCACTTAAGCTAATTCTGATGATATCATTCCTTGTTTGCTTTTAAGATTTTATAAGAACACATATGAAAATATCATAACATAAAGAGAAAACGAGATTTAAACAAGAGAAAATGATACTTATTTTTTTCCAGTCATTCACAAGAATCGAGTGAAATTTCCTTAGCTTGATTTCATAATCCAGTAAACTAGTCCAGTCTTGAGTACAATAACTCCTTAGCTTACAACAAAGTGTCTCCAGAAATGCTTTTTTAATCCACACTAATTACTTCAGCTTGTGAAGTATTTGTAGAAAATTTGATACAAAATATCTCATAGCTATATGAGAATTAATCTAGGAAACAAAAAATATTTTCAACACGAAGAGAGACAGATGGAAATCTATTTTCTTGTTGTCCCTTTATTTTTGAATGTGATGGCTACTCGACTTCAGATTTGGCTCTTGTTGTTGCCTTGGTAGTTATGTGCTGGATTCACTCTTATCTTTATCCTACTGATACTCTTTACCTGTGTTGATTAATCCTGTATTAACTATTTTTACATGGCTGTTATCTTTACCTTCTAGATTTACTACAGTAACTTATAGTAAATCTATAAAATTTGCCCACCATTCACTATCTGGGAATTTTATTCTGATCATTTTCCTGTAGATTTCATCGGCTTCTGTATATTTTGCAAAATTTGGTTTGCTGGTGAACAAATGTTTTATTTCATATTCTATATAGAACAGATTCTCCAGGCCATCATAAAGTACCTTTCCTGTGGGTAATGCTTTTACTCTTGAAGAACTAGCTTGGCTCTTGGACTATTTGTGCAATCTGTCAATGTAATCCTCTTGTGTCATTAATTTGTCATGTATGACCAGAGGACTAGGAAGTCCTTTTTCTCTCAAAATGCCATATTTTAACATGAAGCTATTGATGTCTGCTTGAATGCTTTGGCATTTTTTCTCCAAATTAGACATTAGGTTCCTTTTAGGAAGAACCTTCTTTATCTCAATGACAGTTGCGATTCTGTCCTGAATTTCTAATTCATCCAGCTGGTACCTGTTTCTACTATTCAAAGAATCTACCAATTGATTTGATTCTTCAGGCTTGTCCCCCAGTTCTTCCTTTATCTTTTGTATGGCTTCCATGGCTATTTTGATTAATTCAGTTTGCTAAAAAATAACCTGAATGGAAGGCCAAATATCATTGATGTAATCAATGATATTAGTCCATAGTATATCCTTAATATCTCCTAATGGCTTTTCTAGTGTCAAATTGTTTTCAAGGACTCTGATTCTTCCCTCCATCCTTTAGTTTTTCCGTTCTTCTTCTTTATTCTGAATGTGTGCAAGCTCGTAGTTTGTTTCCAAACTTGTCATTTGTTCTCTGAGCTTTTTCAGTTTTGTGGCCTGGATACTCATTTGTTCCATGGCTTTAATCAATTCATATGTTTTTTCTATTGATGTCCCTGCACTGGTTGATGTACCTGTGGTTGAAGTAGTACTTTCTACTGGTAATGTTGTCGCTGTTGGAAGTGTTGGTGCCAAGGAAGTTGCCAGAGTGGAGGGGACTACTGTAGAAACTGTAGGTATGACAGTCCAAGGAGCAGTGGCCAGCTCACTCTGCTTCTACTTAGACTGTATAACCTTCTCCAATTCCTTCTTAGTTTCTTTTAATTGATCATTTAACTTAAGGACTAGGTCCATAAGTTCTTCCTCCTTTTGCCTCTCTATAAATTATACAGTTTGAGGATGGTGGAGAGGAGGGATCTTGAGCTGCTTCTTCAGTGCAGCTATATCATCATTTTTATTTTTAATCAACTGTTCTACTGCTTTGACATCCTTGGGATCATGTCCCAACTCTATCACCAAGTCTTCTAAAGTTTTTATCCTGGTGTCTTTAGCCTGAGAGGAGGCCTTTTCCAGTTGAAGTTATGCAGAGGTATTGTTCAATGAGTTCTACAATTGATGTGCTGTGATGGCCTTATTAGTCAATGTAGAATATACCATCTCACCAGTTTGTTTGTGCAGTTCTATTTGGTCAATAGGATGAATATCCTTTGCCAAAACTTCAAAATCAGTCTTTAAATAATCAGCCATGGATCTTGGCTATTGCACAGTTGGCTTGAGGAAGCTCATCTGCATCTTTCCTTCCTTTATATCAAAGGCTGACATCAGCCTTGTCTGGTTGGTTGGAGCCATTCTGAGATAGTGAGCATAGGTCTGAGCTTTTAGTTTCTCATTCCTTGCTTTAATCTCTTTATATTTTCCTTTTATGTCCTGGCGTTTTTCTGAAGGAGCTCTGAATGAAGACACCTCTGTGCTTTTTTTCCTTTCTAATACTTGGAACTGTGAGGTGGATGGTGAACCTCCTGAAGGGATAGTGTCACACGGAATGAGTCAATCTTGCGGACAAGATAGACCTTCCTAGAATCTAAAGAAGACCTAATGACAAGCAAACCAATCACACACTATCTTTCTCTAAATATGCTTTTATAAACAAAGGCAAACAAGTGTTTTAGGCCTACCTTAGGTCCAACGCAAGTTTGTGGAAGCCTTCACTCCTTCAATCCAAATGAGCTCCCTTGTCGCGAATCTGCAAACACAAACAAGCAAACAAATTAAATAGAACCTGAAAAGCCAATATCATAAAACATATTTAACATGAAAGTCAAGGAATTCATGAAACAAATGACATGAGACAATTTGTTGAGAAAAATGAGTTTGATTGTATTAATTCAAATCAAGAAGAACTTTACAACCTGTGCCTTGACGCTGTACAAGCTCCTCCCAGGGTCCAGCAAGAAGTCTCCTCTACTTTGACAAGTTTCACTCTCTTCCCAATGAAGCCAAAAAGGTATGTGATCTCTCCTCTCAAGCTCAACTAGGAAGTCTTAATTTCACGAGCATTTACCCTAAAAAATGTTCAGCTTCTAACCTCCCTAGCAACCAGCCCAATGCCTGAATTTATAGTGCAATGGAGGGAAGTTACTAGGTCCTCCTTCAAAGGGATAAGGCCCTCCTTCAAAGGGATAGCTCCTCTCATCAAGGGATTAGCTCCTTCTCTTTTGGGATGCATGAACCACCTAAGAGCGGCCAATCCACGTCAAAATTTCTTCTAGAATAATCTAGAATTAACCCAAAGTGAGTTTTTTAGAATAAACTTGCGCCTTTTTGACTTTCACAAGGGTCCGCACCCACACCTTTAGGGACAGAGTAGGCAGGTCCGCATTTTTTGTAAATAGGAGGTGCGGGACCGCAGGCAATAGTGAGAGAAAGTGCGGAACCAGAGCTTTGTCAATTTTCAATGTCTTTCTCTCATTCTCAAAGCTTGACTTGAAGAGCTAAGGTCTAAGACTTGCTTAGGAGGACAGTACAAGTGATGATAGACCCATACTGACTGCAAATAATCATGGTGACGATATTTTTGTGTAACAGATTGCCCCCTAAAGTGCGAAGTCTGTAGTAGATGAGGATTTCATTTATCGTTTAGGAAGAGTGAAGTACTTTATCATTTCGAGGATCATCTTGTGGAGAGCCCGGTTGGAACCTGTAAAAGCATTCAATGCAAGATATATATATATATATGAGATCATATCATCGCTGAGGTAGGCATTCCCATACTCAGATCAAAACTGACTTAGAAAACTAACTACCGCTCTGATATAGGAATGATCTTGTAAAACATCACAAGTATAGACTCATGTGGACACAGTATGGACGCAGCCATTTGTTTATGAATAGTCCATTATATAATGAATACAAAATTCCTCGCAGCCTGGATTGTGAAAACTAGATCCAGGGTCTTCATTTCTACTTCCCAAAACTGTACGATTCTATCCATGCGAATGAATGTGTTGGAGTCGAACATGGTAGAAACCACTTGATTACCAGTCAATGATGTAAACTGTTAACAAGTGTGAGAGAAACCACCAGTGATGTCAATGGCTCTCGAAGTACCCAGTACAACCCATGAGATGTGAATAAATGTGTTGATGTCGAACATGTCACCGAATCCTTTGATCGAAGGTCAATGATGCAACCTGTTGTCAAAGGCGAGAAACTTGCCATTGAGGCATGCAGATCCCAAGGTACTGACGATTTCTAGATCATCTTTCTAGATAATGAGCTGAAGTCGATAGAAAGCGATCCGTCGCAGGCAAGCCCACAACATGAAATCATAGATCAAGTTGAAGAAATTTAGTTGCAAGGACTAACTCAGGGATGGTCAAGATGGATGACAGATATTTTGCAGATGAATGGCTTATTGGCAGTGACCTCTTGAACACATAACGACACGACAGATGGCTTGGTGACAATTGACCCAAAGTTAATACCCAGAAACCGGCTCAAGACTTTCAATGTGGTTTGATCAACTGTTAGGCAAAGGATTTCCAAACCCAGGTGAATAAAAGTGTCGTGTTCAAGAGTAGTTACAAAGTATGACAAATAGGCTCATTTTTCTCTCTTTTCCCCACAATTTCTGGCAAGTACCTCTTTATTTTTGACAAGCTTGAGGAGGATAACATTTGCTTGATTATAAGCTCATCCTTCGGATGAGTCCAAATTAGTTTAAATTCGAACCCTAAGAAGGAGTGGTTCGTTCCTGTTTGTAATTGAACAGGTCCTTTACTGTGAAATTTTAACGAGTCCAGTATAGGAGAAACTCGACATTTTTCAATTTTAGAGAGTCTGAAAAAACTTAAGAAAACTCCAAGGTTGACCTTTTTCGTAAATTTGTGTCTCCCAAGCCCGAAAAAGTATAAAATAATACTTGAGAGAACCGCTTGATATTTTACGACCAATGAGTACTTTTCGTAAATAGTGTCCCTGATCCGAAAAAGTAAAAAACTGATCAACGACACATCGTTTTATAACCAATATCGAATTTGAAACGACAAAAATCCGGCAATCTTTTTATGTTTTTACAGTTAGAAAAGAGTTGTAAGTGCACCGTCTTTTAGTTCCGTTTTAACGAGTTTAAAAGAAAAACTCAGCGATCTTTTCATGTTTTAGGAGTTAGAAAAGAGCTTAAAGGTGACTCTAAATGTTTTTTCGTCGAAAATGATAGATTTCGCCTGAATAATCCGTTATCCTGAACAAAAATGCAAACATTACTCATACTTGTTTGAAATGGATAAAAATGTTGCAAAAATACCTCTCCAAAGTGAAACATAAACAAATTTGCAATTTATTTACTCAAAAAACTTATAAAAAGGGCTTTCGTCAATTCCTTTTTACCGTTTGAGTTTTGGGTGAGAAAATAGTGCTTTTGTCCAGAAACTTCCCGTGAATATTTTGGAAAATCCAACCGTCAGAATCGAGCACCGTCTTCTCCAGGTAATCCACATCATCCCACTCTTCATTTTTAACCATTTCATTTCTTGTTTTAGGCTTTTATTTCATTTTTTGGAGGGATTTTAGGCTTAAAACCCGCACGCGGGGGCCCGCAGTTGCAACACTGCCAGCCCGCGGACTCGACTTTTTCTCAATGGCGAAAAAGTCAGGGGTCCACACCTTCCATGTAGGCAAGGTGCAGACCCACGCACTGTGTCTAACCCAGAGGATGCGATCCCCACCGCAAGGGTTTTTAACCCAAAAATTCTCAAATTTGGCCCAAACAACTTAAACTCTAGCATTCTAATTTGTCTTTTTAGTTGATGCAGAGAGTACATCATGCTAGATTGGCGTGAACGAGAGCATGCGGACGTGGATCTAGCCGCGTTGAATCACCAGCCTTTGATTGATGCATTGAAGGCCTGCGGCTTGTGCAAATTCTGGGCCATACCTGGCATGAGGGCCCAGGTGGATTTCTTACAGTGGTTGGTTGACAGATGGAGCATACAGGACTAGTGCTTCTTCATTGGTGGCCACCAGCTCGAAATCGAGCCGGCAAACATATATTTCTTGATCGGTTTGCCTAAGAGAGGCGAAGACTTGACTCTATGCGGGACTAGGCCAGGTGGCCAGTCTGTCGATAACCTCTGGCTAGAGTTCTGCAACAGCCAGGCTAGAGACAAAGGGATAGACATAAGAACCATATCCCTTCCTGAACTCATGGTGATCGCGTTTACTGTCACCAGACTTTACGGGAGTGCCGCATTACATATTGCCACTAGATCCCAGATGCGGATAGCAGTTGACTGCTTTCGAGGCACCATCTTCAACTGGTGCGATGCTGTGTTGGCCAATGTGAAAGGCCAACTGACCAGAGCCAAGAACGGACAACTAAAGACCTTTGGTTATGGGGCTTTGGTTGTGAGCTTTGGTCTGGAGAGGGTTCCCATGTTGATCCCACAGCACCTTACTGTTGGAGCGGGGCTTCCTCGAGAGCCCAAACTGATGCGATGGGTCGTAGTTATGGCCCGTCATTTGGACGAGGGGACAGAGGTTGTTTGATTCAAACCTGAGTATTTCCAATGGTTGGAAAACCATGTTTTTTCTATTCAGGACTTCCCTTATGATGGGGTAGATTTTCGTGGTGACCCAGACATGGCTCTTCCACCAGGAGAGCAATGGGATGACTCAAGTAAAATCATTTTCAACAATTTTCCTATTTTAATTTTTTTATTTTATTTTTCTATCGTCCCAAAACTGATAGTAAAAGTTTCAAATGCAGACGTGGGTCCACAGTGACCAACCGCTCTCCGACCTTACGAGAGGAAATAACCAGTTGCAGCCGCGCCAGCCCCACAGGACGAATCAACAGAGGTTTTGGCCAAGTTGGAGGGTCATCTAGAGAGCTTGACAGAAGATATTCCGGAGACCACTATAGATGACATTCCTCGTCGACTTCAGCGCTATGTGATTGGGGTCCCAAGACCTTTTAGGAGGTTCCTTTGCAAGGTGGCCCGTGCAGTGGTTTCTTATCGAGATCATCACCAGTGATAGGATGATCGCCTATTGTGGGCACATATGCCATTTTGTTTTTTGTACTTATCATTTTTGTTGATCATAAGGTGTTTTTCAACCTATGATCGAGGACGATGTATTTTTTGACACACTCCTATATATATATATATATATATATATCACTATTAGCGGCTTATCTTGTAAATCATGTTATGGAATGGTTTTAAATTTACATGTATGATTATTGCAAATGTCTACTTAACATTCGAGAAGCAATTGCATCTGCTAATGTATTTAAAGATCTTGGAATATGCTGATATTCAATATAATCAAATTCATGTTCCAAGAGACGCACTCTCAAAAATAATCTCAATAACACTGGATTTTTAATGGCATACACTCTATTAAGTTGTAATACAACGAGTTCAGAATCTAGCCTCACTATCAAACTCTGAATCCCAAATGAAATAGATTCAGATAATAACTCAATCATTGCACTATACTCGGCAATGTTGTTCGTTGTTTGATCGAGGCTTACCCCATGCATAGATACTAACTCGTCAGAGGGCGAATAGATAACCCAAGCTGCAGAAGAAATGTTCCGCGTATTACGACAAGCACCATCAGTGAAACCAATGTCTATTTGGAGAGGCATCGACATCTGCAATATCAAGAGTAAAACCAAGATAAGCGGGAATAATGACGAAAAACACTCTCTAAGCTAAGCACACTTTTTAAACTAAAACACACCAGCTAGAAAGAAAAAACTATCCTAACTAAAAATCTCCACACCCATTCTTTAAGCATAATACCTCTTCAGGTAAAGACCATTTCTGGGTTTACCCAAAGAGTCCCCGTCAAAGTCTACCAATTCATAGGCCCCTTTTGCTAGCTTTCACTTGACAACATAGGGACCATGCCACATAGGAACGAATTTTCCAGCGCCTAATTTATCATTAGCTTGATCATAAACTAAGACTAGATCTCCTTCCGAAAAATTTCGAGGGGTCACATTTCGATCATAATGAGCTTTCATACGTTTTGCGTGAGTCTCGATCGCCAATGCAGCATCACGTCGATTCTCATCTAATTGAGCTAAGTATAACAAACGTTTTCCTCTTCGGAAGTGGCTGGAAGTAACTCGATGGCCATTTGCAATGACGGGATTTCGCATTCAATGGGTAACACAGCTTCCAGACCATAAACTAGTTGGAAAGGAGTGAACCCTGTTGATGTTTTTACTGAGGTACGATACGCCCAAAGTGCTGAAAATAGAATGTTATGCCAATTCGACCGATGAGTCCTAATGATTCGTCGGATCATGATGACTAAAACTTTGTTGATGGATTCAACCAGACCATTAGCTTGTGGATAATAAGGAGTTGAACTATCGTGATGCAAACCAAGCTAGCCTGTAAGTTCGGTCATCATAACGTTTCGAAAATGACGCCCATGATCAGTGATTATCACTTGTGGGACACCAAACCTAGCAATTATATGATTGAACACGAAAATTGTAGCTGTCTTGCCATCTGCCTCAAATGTAGGCATCGCCTCGGCCCACTTGGTAAAATAATCTACCACAGGGATGATATACGCATGCCCCCTGGCCGAGTGAGGGTTACATGTAATAAAATTGATACCCCATTTGGCAAAAGGACCAACGGCAATTATAGGGTGGAGAGGAGCAGGTGGAACGTGCATCTTTCGATCAAAAATTTGGCAGTTGTGGCATTTTTGGACCGCATTAATACAATCTTTAAACAAAGACGGCCAGAAGTAGCCAGCGCGCAATATCTTTTGGGCTGTGGCATACCCAGACATATGACTGCCACACGCTCCAGAGTGACAGTCATTTAGGACCCTTTCAGCTTCCTCGTGAGTTAAGAAACGTCAAAAAACAGAGTCCGCCCCATGGCGATAAAGAGTATCTCCAATAATCTTGAATTGTTGGGACTGGAATCGTATTTTCCGACGTTCTGACCTTGAAATTTCTAGTCGAAAGGATTGGGTCTGGAGATAAACGATGATATCCCCATACCATGGATCTAAAGTGTTGATTAGAAACAAGGATTCGTCCGCAATGGGCTCTTCCGCCACAGTCTCCGTGTCAGCACGCGGGAAGTCACACATTAACTCCGCAAAAACTAAAGATTTCTTAGACTTAGATTTTTCAAATTCTAAGTCGAACTCCTGCAGGATAACAATCCATTTAGAGTACTTCCCCCTAGAAATTTCTTGGTCAAAATGTAGATCATAGGGTTGCAATCCGAAATTACTGTAGTTTTACGTAGTAAAATGTAGTGACGAAAACGTTGGATAGCTTGAACAACTGCCAATGCCAATTTCTCCACATGTGAATATTTTAGCTCAGTTGGATTTAAAGTTCGACTAAGGTAATATATCACATGCTCAGTTCCGAATTCATCTTCCTGAACTAAGACCATTCTAATGGTGGAATGAGAGGCGGCGAGATACAGGAAGTAATCCTGGTTGTATTTGGGAGGATGCAATAACGGTGCATGGGTCAACGCGAGTTTTAGTGCATCAAAAGATTTCTGAGCTATCTCATCCCAATAGAATGGAGTATTCTGTTTCAACGACTGGGTAAAACCCTTTGTAACCTTGGCGTAGTTCGGAATGAATCATCGTAAAAAAATTTCTTTCCCTTGCAAACTTTGGAGTTGGCGAAGACTCGAAGGAGAAGGCAATTTGACAATAGCTTCGACCTTCGAGGGATCGACGCGAATGCTGGCTTTCGAAACAACAAACCCCAGCAATCGACCCGTTTTTATACAGAAAACACATTTGTGTGGGTTCAACCGAATCCGATAATGCCTACACCTAATAAAGATTGCTCATAAATGGACGAGGTGATCTGGTCGATGTAATGAATGAGCAGGCAAATCATCGAGATAGGGTTGCACAATGTGCTTGATGTCATGAAACGCATAAGACATGGCCCTTTGAAAAGTTGCTCCGGCATTCTTGAGCCCAAAAGGTAACTTGCAATAAGAAAATGTCCCCCATGGACAAATGAAAGCTGTTTTTGGTTGATCCGCAGGTAGAATATTGATTTGATTGTATCCAGAAAATCCATCCATGAAGGAGAATATTTCACTGCCAGCACAATCATCAATGATTTGATCAATATAGGGAGTTGGGTAATTGTCCTTTGGATAGGCTCGATTAATGTCCCTATAATTGATACATATTCTTATTGTCCCTTGCTTTTTGTTAATCGGAACAATATTCGATACCCAATCCGTTAACGGGATCGGATAAATGAAACCTGCTTTGAGAAATTTTTCAACTTCTGCTTTAATTGCAGTAGCTTTTCTTGGGTGAATAGGACGCAAACATTTCCGGACAGGTTTAGTATCCGGGTAAGTCTTTATTTCATGAACAACAATCGCGGGATCAATTCCTGACATTTCCTCATAGGACCAGGCAAACACGTCGTGGAATTCTTGAAATAGGGCCTTATATATTTGAATTTCGTCATCTGTACATGAGGCACCTATATGAATGTTCTCAACAATTCCAGGCTTAATCGAAATTTCTATAGGAATAGTTCGAGAGATGTTTCCCAAATTTAACTCTGAATCAGGATGTTTCATTGGATTCTGAGGTTCCTTGACATGTTCAGTCGTAAAAATTGATGAAAAATCATTTTCAAAATGATCATTCTTGGGTAAAAACGAAGATCTGTGATGGAGATCTTCCCATGGTAAATCATCTACACATAGGATTTCACGAATTTGCTCATCAGAGTGAACAAGTTCAGAAAACAAGATTGAATCCGAGCTTGATGTGAAAAGTGATTCTTCACGGATCACATTCATTAAGTCAATTTCGGTTGAAGATGGGTCGGTAAACGATTGCACGACCTCATACGCAATTTCATATGGGCTCAAAGGCATTACATCACCCAATGAGTCTATCTCAGATTCAGAAGGAACGATCCAAGGATCATCATAAACAATGGCATCTGACGTAATCATATGAATGGTTGCAAATGAAGACGATGCGTTGATCGGAGGAAAAGGAAAAGTTCCCAGTAAACCGGCATCTTTAACTAGTCCTACTCCAACATCCTTATACGGGATAGTCGTTTTACCGACATGCTGAATACTTTCAGAAGAGGCTGGGTTGGATGAAAAGTAAGCTAGCTGGTCTAATGTTACGATCTTTCCATTATGAGGAAACTTTATAACCCGAAAGACCGATGAAACGAAAACTGTCATAGCGTAAGACCAACTTCGACCCAAGAGAAGGTTGTAATCTAAAGGGGCATCAACTACCTCCACATCTAGATTAACGGTTTTTCCTTCAACCCCTATAGGCAAATCCTATAGAACGCCAAAAGGATGAAACCCACGGCCATCAAAGGCCTTTAGAATCGTCGGGGATTGATTTAGCGAAGGAGAACCAAGCGATCTCCAACACTGTATCGACATAATACACGTTGAGGCTCCCTCATCAATCACAGTCTGATGAACAGGCCTGTTTTTTACTATCACTGGAATCTGGAAGGCCATTTGATGAGGTAAGCGCGGTGTACTATTTTCTAGATCGAAAATTATTAGGTTCAAGTCCTGAACGTCAACAGCTCCTATAGCCGACAAAAGTAATTTACGCTTTGTTGGACATGATTGTAGAACTTCCAAAGCCGACATTGCTGAGGGTGAAACAGCTAAATCCTCAACAATGTTATAGTTCTAAGCCGCTCTCGCATGTGGATTGAAACCTAACTTTCGAAGTATACCCTTGGCGGGCGGTTTGATTACCAAGTCTGGATTAGGTTTCTCGATCTGTAGTGGATCGGAACCGGGAGTTGAGTTTGATGGATTAGAATGAGAAGATTATGCTTCTTTACCATCAACAGGACTTTTACTACCATAATCATGCGATCAAGTTGCAATCCTAACATGGGACATCATCAGTATGGGTTCTTCATTGGCACTCGAGGAAGAACCTATCATCTTACTGTCTTGAGCTGGAAAAGGATCCTTCAAAACAGTAGGCGTTTGGGAACCTTTGACAATCTTCGAAACCTCTGCACAATGAGGGCAGTCTCTTGTAAAATGTTCATCGTCACAAATGAGACAAGGATAACGAGGTTTGCGTTTTTCATCATTGGATTCCGATTTTTCAGGTTTCTCCTTTGAATTTTTGTCCGTTTTATTCTTCTTCTTTCCTTTCTTCTTCCCACCAGATTTTGATTTGGCTGTAGATGACTCTACAATGTGAATATCAGCGAAAATATCCACAGAAGAATCTCCTGTCGGGGAATCAGGCAAGGTTATGATAGGAGAAGAATTCTTGGAATAATTCTTTTTACTTTTAGTGTTAACCGTACCAATCATACCATCGGCGGCATGAGATCCCGAAGGAGCTGCAGCGATTTGATTTTGCTTGGGAAGATTGGGGATTTTCTCGTGTAATGTATCTGACTGAGTATAGACGAAGTCAAGGTACTGTGCTTGAGCAATTACTTGCTCCTCAGTAACAACTCCGGCTTTAGCTACATCTTCAGTGATCTTTGGCAACAAAGACTTTACAAACCATTCAGCCAAGATCTGATCCAGAATAAAAACCTTCACTAAACGTCGTCGACGTCTCCATTCATGAATATGATCTGAAATGTAAGTGGACTTCGATTGCTTTAATGAAGTTAACAATTCCATGCCATTGTCATATCGGACTGGCAACTGAAAATGAGTTAAAAACGAGGTAGCTAACTGACTAAAATTATAAAAAGTGCCTCGCGGTAACTCTATGTACCACTTCGCTGCAAGACCAATTAGAGTGCATTGGAAAAGTCTTAGACGGATTGAATCATCTGAAATGGAGTTAGACACACACCAGAGGTGATAAGTCATCACATGGTTCGACGAGTCCTCTCCTGATTTGCCTTCGAACTTAGGAATATCACTAGGCAACTTATTCGGCATTGGCGGCCAAAACGCAAGATAATTAATGGAATCGCTTGTTAGGCGCGACAAGTCAGGCAAGTCCAAAGTTGCGATAAATGGTAACTAACGATTAGGGTCCCTAAAACTCTGGGTCATGAGACCAGCCCCAGGAGGAGGATATCCAGGATAACTAGGAATAGGAATTGCATTTGGGATATTGTATCCTCCCGAAAAACCAGGATTAACCGGACCATACTGGGGTTGTTGAGGTTGTTGATATGTGTACCCAGGGTACGGTTGATACTAATAGACTAGCTGCTGTACAGCAGGACCGAATTGGTACTGTCCCTGGTACGGTTGATAAGTAAATTATGGTTGACTTGTGACAACCGTACTTGAACAAGGTTGTCCTACAGGCATCTGAACCGAAGTTTGAATCGTGGATCCAGACGGTGGTAAATATGTCTGAGGAGTAGATACAGGAATAGTAGAAATCGGAGCTGTTGATACTCCGGAAGTAGGTGGGGTAGATTGAACAGATGTTGCGGTAGTTGCAGCAGTCGTTTGAGGCGGAGTACGAGGCGTACTAGGCCCAGGCTGAGAAACTACTGAAGGTACAGAAGTTTGAATATTAGACTGGACTGGTTGTTGGGGTGTACCAGAAACTAAGGGTTGTCCAGTTTGAGATGACAACTGTACATTTGGTTGCAACACCTGTTGAGTTTGCGATGGATCCCACTCTAAATTCATTCCGGGGTACGGACCCATAATAGGTTGAGAATATTGAGGACCATAACCAGGTTGAGGGTAGGATTGATAATTCAAAGGTACATTTCCCGTTCGTTGAACATATGATTGACCGGAGGGTGGTTGGAAACCTTGGTTCGAGTACTGACCTTGGGGTTGATACCCTTGAGGCACGTACTGATACTGGGGTTGACCTTGAGGTATAAATTGATACTGGGGTTTACCTTGGGGTACATATTGAGTCTGGGGTTGACCTTGAGGAATGTATTGTCCCGTAGGTATGTACTGTCCTTGAGGTCGCCCCCCAGGTGCAAATTGGGTACCTTGAGGTTGCCCCCCAGGCGATAATTGAGGATTTTGAGGCTGCCCCCCAGGCGGTAACTGGCCACCTTGAGGTTGAGGATTGGGAATAGAACCTGTCATCATGAGAACGTCTTCTACGCTCAACGGCTTAGTACCATTGCTTCCAGTTAATAACCCTTGTTCAATGGGTTGAGGAGATGCTCCCGAAAAAGTACCAGAAAGTGGCTGATACCCAGAGGGAATAGAAGGACCACCGTACAAAAAGGATTCGGGTGATTGAGTAAACATGGACGACTATCTTGACATATTTAATAGAGGATAGTAACCTCTAGGTGTTAGGTGATAAGGAACACGAGGTGGTGAAAAACTTAACCCTGGATTTTCTAAGAAATTAGTCAAAGAAAGATACCAAGTACTGCTCCTAGGTGGACTGTAAAAAAATGATTCACGCTCCCTTAGCTCAATAACAGGTTGATTTTCAGGGATAGGGATGCCTACTTCTTCTTCCTGAGTAGCGAGTTCTTCGATAGCTATGAGTCCAGAAGGAAGATCTTGGGTGATTACTCTTTCTACTCTAGGTGAACCAGGACCACTAGAAGCTGGAGAAGCAAACCCCGATGTCAGAGTAGCAGCAAATTCACTTTCAGGTTCAGATATTTCAGGTTCAGATATTTGACCTTCCGCAGAGGAGCAGAAGGGGGCCCGTCTTCAGGTGTACTCGAGGGGGTAGCTGCACTTGTAACCTCTCCCTTAGGAGCCTTCTTCTTCTTCGGCTTCTTCTTCTTCTTCTTAGCCACCTGGTTACTCGAATCTAGACTTTCACCAGGTGAAGTAGAAGATGAGGACGTAGAAGTGGGCGTAGAAGGGGAGAGATCCACCTTAGAATCAACATGATGTTGTTCAGGTGGAGGGACGGATTGACTAGACAACGAGACGGCAGGGACCAAAGAGGTTGAGAACAACCAAACCGGCAACCCAACAGTTAACCCTGGGAGGTACAACGTTGCCATATAAGGAGCACCAACATTCCCAAAAGGAGGGAAGTGACCAGGGTTCCCGTCAGAGGGGATCGCTGGGATGGTGAACCCCGGAAAAGTTGCCATCGAAAAAGAAACCTAGTCAAGCTAACGCACACAAGATCTAACCAGGTAATGTTTATCGTGGTCAAATGAATTTTAAGATGCATGGACACAACTTGACCTTTTCATGTTTTAAGAGTCGAGAAAAGGACAAAAAGATGACTCTAGTCTCCTTCGAATGTTTAGTGAGCCCGAAGTGACAAATGCTCAGACGAGCCTTTACTTTTAAGGAGTCCGAAAAGGATCAAAAGTGACTACTCTGGAGAAACTAGGCAAAGAGGTTTACCAAACAAATCCGTAAAACTGCATATACACCTTGGCAGTCATATGAAAACCAAGGACTTCCCGTACGGCAGTCAATCTTCCCGAATGCTCTGTTCGGTGCGTTACGGCTTGTAAGGCGGCAGACATGGCTTCCTGTGGATAAAGGATGATAACCTAGTGGGGTCTCCCCATATACGCAACGGTACGTGGGAGCTCAAGTCCGTGCTAGACCACTTGTTGCGTCACGGAAGGAGGAATCACCCAACCTTAAGTGAAACAAAAGTGACTAGGTTTAACGACGCCGGAGCACGTCTCTAGCCTAGACCTCTAATTAGTGAGCGTTATGTTCCAATGCATTTTTAAGTTCATTCAATTCATTTTATGGTTGATCTTTAGTTAAGTTTCGATTTCCAGGTCCTACCGTATGTGATCTCTCACAATTCCCTAAATGCAAGCTATATGCCAAAGAATGTCATTTCGTTCGATGAATACTAACTACGAGAGAGTTGAGAATTTTTCAAACAAAATTACCACAATCAAGAAGCACTCTAATGCAGCTAATGACAAATAAACGAAACTTTTCTTTGTTTTAGATCACTTAATCAATGAAAAGCTTCTAATTTCAATTAACTAATGCAACGCAAAAGAGATTATTCGTTTTCTTTTCAATGGCAAAGTGCACTAAACAAATTTTGAGAGATAATAACACCGAGTAAAAGAGACAAATTTCACTCAATGCACTCACATTCAAGTCCCCGAAATACCAAGGCAGTCCTTCAAAACGAAGAAAAACACCAAAGACTTCAATGAGCCATGTGATCTAGGCCCAAAATGAAGCCGAGCGGAATCCAAGTGAAAAAGAAGTAAATCACTCGAATAACACAATAAAATACTTAACAACCACTGAACAAGTGCAACAGAGTAACCAAAAAGTCGACTGGAATGATAGAAGACCAAAAATTTGACACGCAAAGCCACTAGGTGTCCTAGGGCTAAAACGTGAATCAATAGAAAATGGCAAACACCCAAAGTATGCAAATGTAATCTATGCACACTTTTCATTCATATCCTAAAAATGAGAATTCTAATTGTGCAAGTGTGATCTATGCAATAGAATTCTCAAACACAAGATGATTGTAATCTAAGAATCAATCAATTGCAAATCAAGAAAAACGGGTGAGAGTTCCAAAGATCATAAAATGAAAACACTCAAAGGCAATTAACACTCATACACATTTTAGCCCCCCCCCGGCGAATGAGGGGGAAATTTTTTTGCAAAAACAAAAGCAAAAGGATGCAAAATTGTGAAAAGAATGAGACAAACCTCCAAGTAATGATCAAAGGAAATCAAATTAATAATTTGCCAAAAAAAACTCAAAACCAGTCAAACAAGACTCTGACACACTCAAGTGATTGAAAAAGGTGTAGCTAGACACAAAACCCAAGCTTGGAAGGCTGCAAATAAGCAAACTAGAAAAGTTGACAGGCCTGGCGCGACTGTCAGGCTGCAACTCACGCTTTTATGGGATTGGCGTGGGTTTTTTTTGAGCAACTTGCGCCAATTGGCGCGACTGTAAGGCTAAAAAGCGCGCTAATCGAGTTTGCTAAGTAAAAAACAAAAGCAAGAAACCCAAGGCTTGAAAACAGTGTCTAGGCAAACCAAGAAGCAAGAAACAACAAGAAATCCAAACCAGAAAGCTATCTAAGCAATCAAAGCAAGAAAAACCAAAGAGACAAGACAAACTCCAAGTTGTTTAGTCCTTAAACCGAACCGGAGATTGACTGAAGTGGCGTTGATCTACTTCTCTAATGCAAAGCAATAACGTTTCGAAGGCTACCTGGCCGTACTTCAGACTCCGTCTGAAGTTTACAAATCAAACAACAAGATCTCCCCAGCGGAGTCGCCAAATTGTTGTGGAGGTAAATCCTCTCTGCAGACAGAGACGATCCCTACTAGCCCAGACCGGGTCTAGCAACAATCACACAATGCTATCACGCAAGTTCCTAATTGCAAATACAAAGTGGATGGTGAGAACCTACTTGGATTCCAACGCTAATGTTCGTCGAAGAGATGTCGCCTTCGTTCCTTTGCCTTGGCCGGTCACGATCCGCACGATCTCCGTGATAGGATACCTACACACGCAAAGAACAACACGAAAACAAGCGTAAAATCTAGTAGATGCAATTATATATCAGTCAGAAAAGATATAACTCAACATCAAACATGAGACAATGAGAGTGGAACCATAATGATAGTCATCTATTATTAATAAATAACAAAGAAGAATACAACCATTGTTCTAACTTCAAATCCTCCTTTGGCTGGGTAGTCAGATACACAAGTCTTGCAAAGCTTGTTGGGATGGGGAACAAGCCTCTCTCTCTTTGGGTGACAAGAATCTCCTTACTTAGATTTGGCCTTATGGGTGCAAAGAAGGCTCTTGCAGCTTCAAACTCTTAAACTCCTGGAACTATTGTAATTCTAACTAACTTGCTCAAGACATAGAGGCAAGCTTTTATAGATAGAGAGGGAAAGAGATAGGATCAACCACATTATTCATGGGATTGGCTTTATCACTTGGAAACTTCCATGAAAGGTGGCAAACCACTTTCCCTTCTATGGAGATTCGAAGCCAAACCATCCTAACTAAACATAGATTCAGTTGGTGAATGGGTTAAGGAGAACCTTCGGAAGCTTGTTTGTTAAAAACTTTACTCAATTCGATTGGCGCGAGTGCGACTCTGAGACAGAGCGCCAATAGCGCGCCCTCTTTAGAGGATTTCCCTCATTGGCGCGGGTAGTAAACTGTGGACCCGCGCTAATGCAAAAAGAGTTGTTTTCATGGGTATTTTGCAGGAGATGTCTTCAGGGCAAATGAAGCTCATACTAAGAGGAATATGATGCAAGTGGTTTCAGGTCATGTCACTTCTCACAGGTCCCGGAATGAGTCCTCCAATGTACGGGTGAGGGGTAACAGGGACGGTGACAAATTGCTGTGTAACAGCCCTGCTTGCTCTGAAGTTTGTCCACCATGTCCTTGTGACTGCCTTTGAGATGGAGTTTCTTTAGGCACATGTACAAATAAACCTTCATCAAGCCTCCTATCTAAATCCCCCAATACATTGTCAACTGCAACTTGTGTGCTATCTTGATCTACCAGAGTGCCTTCTACCCATTCAGATTGATTGGCATATTGTTCAATTTCTAGGATCCTATGATGGATATAAGGAGATAGCTTATTTTTTTGCCTTCTGTTACAAATGAAGCTGTGGGGGTCATAGGTCCAGATGAAACTTTGTTTTAATCTCAATCTTTGGAGGATTTCATCTGCCTCCTTTCCTGCTTCTCTATTATTGCAAATAAATGGGCCTAGATGATCTTTTATTCTTAGTTGGGCCTTCTTCTTGGTTTTGACAAAGTGAATCTCATTAGAATTGATCATTTGCTTGCAGTACTCTAGAGAAAATAATCGCATAGGGAGATATCTAGGTAATTTGTAAGGAGGTAAATCCTCTCTGCGGACAGAGACGATCCCTACTAGCCCAGACCGGGTCTAACAACAATCACACAATGCTATCACGCAAGTTCCTAATTGCAAATACAAAGTGGATGGTGAGAACCTACTTGGATTCCAACGCTAGTGTTCGTCGAAGAGATTTCGCCTTCGTTCCTTTGCCTTGGCCGGTCACAATCCGCACGATCTCCGTGATAGGATACCTGCACATGCAAGGAACAACACGAAAACAAGCGTAAAATCTAGTAGATGCAATTATATATCAGTCAGAAAAGATATAACTCAACATCAAACATGAGACAATGAGAGTGGAACCATAATGATAGTCATCTATTATTAATAAATAACAAAGAAGAATACAACCATTGTTCTGACGTCAAATCCTCCTTTGGCTGGGTAGTCAGTTACACAAGTCTTGCAAAGCTTGTTGGGATGGGGAACAAGCCTCTCTCTCTTTGGGTGACAAGAATCTCCTTACTTAGATTTGGCCTTATGGGTGCAAAGAAGGCTCTTGCAGCTTCAAACTCTTAAACTCCTGGAACTATTGTAATTCTAACTAACTTGCTCAAGACATAGAGGCAAGCTTTTATAGATAGAGAGGGAAAGAGATAGGATCAACCACATTATTCATGGGATTGTCTTTATCACTTGGAAACTTCCATGAAAGGTGGCAAACCACTTTCCCTTCTATGGAGATTCGAAGCCAAACCATCCTAACTCAACATAGATTCAGTTGGTGAATGGGTTAAGGAGAACCTTCGGAAGCTTGTTTGTTAAAAGCTTTACTCAATTTGGTTGGGCGAGTGCGACTCTGAGACAGAGCGCCAATAGCGCGCCCTCTTTAGAGGATTTCCCTCATTTGCGCGGGCAGTAAACTGTGGACCCGCGCTAATGCAAAAAGAGCTGTTTTCATGGGTATTTTGCAGGAGATGTCTTCAGGTCAAATGAAGCTCATACTAAGAGGAATATGATGCAAGTGGTTTCAGGTCATGTCACTTCTCACAGGTCCCGGAATGAGTCCTCCAATGTACGGGTGAGGGGTAACAGGGACGGTGACAAACGGTGACAAATTGCTGTGTAACAGATGCCCCCTAAAGCATGAGGCCCGAGAGAGAGAGGGGTGAAATGCTTTACAAGAACATGCGTGACTGAAAACACGGCCGCTGGAGAACCTGCGTAAAGAAGTACAACTGATATCTCAAGTACATGATATATGTGTGGTATGGGCGCAGCCATCCATAACAGAGTACATAATAATCTAGATCCAAGGTATGGATGCAGCCATCCGGAGAGGATCAATAAATAGACTCAAGCATGGTCGCAGCCATCCAGTAAATGAGTCATGTAATCATAATAATCCACAAATCGTAGCCTGGATCTCAATAGACAAAATCCAGGGTCTTGCGCTCTGTCTCGACCCGTACAGAGTACAAGTTCAAGCATGCGAATGTATGAGTTGAAGTCGAACATGCATGAACATTGTCTGATTACCAGTCAATAATGAAAACTGTTAACAGACGCGAGAGGTACCACCAATAACGACAATGGCCCTCAAGGTACTATAGGTACAATCTATGGCATGTGAATCAATGAGCTGGCGTCGAACACCCGTAGAATCATTTGATCGGAGGCCAATGATAAAAACCTCTCGTCGAACACGAAGAACCTTCCATTGAGGCATGCAGGCTCCAAGGCACCAAAGGGAGTCTCTAGATCAGCTTCCTGGATAATGAGCTGAAGTCGACAGGAAGTGACCTTGATCAAAGGTGGGCCATAATGTTTCCCACATCATTGACACGAGACAGAGGAAGAATGTTTTGTGTGCGATATCAGAGGGAGGTTGAGTATTCTGTAGAGGTCAACTTCTCTTGAACATATTGACGGCACGACAGTGGACTTGGCAGTATTTGACATCAAATGAGCAGAGGTCATGGTGACAAGGCAATGAGCAGATGAGAGGTCAAATAGGATAACCCAAACCCATGGAGGCTAATGCGAAATGAGATGAGATGTCCCCACCCAGACACGAATGCAGACTAGTGCCATGTTCAAGAGCGACATACTGCCGACATGACAATTATTACGGTTCCATTTTCCCCACCATTTCTGGCGAGTACCCCGGTTATTTTTGACAAGCTTGACGGGGATAGCATATGCTTGTGAGTGTCATTACGACGGAACCCGATGTCATTAAGTTTTAACGAGTCTAACAAAGGAAGAACTCAGCGTCTTTTCCTGTTTAGAGAGTCTGAAAAGACGACAGAAAAGAAAACTCCAGGGGGGTCCTTTTTCGTAAAGTTGTGTCTCCCAAGCCCGAAAAAGTATAAAACAATGCTCGAAAGAACCGCCCGACCATTACGATCGAGGAGTACTTTTCATTTATAGTGACATCGACCTGAAAAAGTAAAAAAGCGATCAACATCACGTCGTTTCGTAACCATTAACGAACCTGAAATGACAAGGGTCCGACGATCTTTTCATTTTTACACAATCAGAAAAGAGTTTAAAGATGACTGCCTCTTATTTACGTTTAATGAGTCAAGAGGAATAACTTGGCAATCTTTTCGTCTTTAAACGGTCGGAAAAGAGCTGAAAGCAGACCTCCATTTTTATTCTCTTTAACGAGTCAAAAAGGGAAAATACTCGGCAATCTTTTCATTTTTACGAGTCAGAAAAGAGCTTAAAGGAGACTCGTCCTAGAGGAACGAGTGGTATAAAGGATAGCAACTGGTTCCGGTAATGGTGGAACTGCTCAAAACATGTAATGGTCAAGAGGCTGGCTAATAAAACCACTCATCGCTGCAGTTCCTCAGGAAAGGATAAACAACCAAGTGAAAGCATATGATCAACCAAAGAGATGGTGGCAATGGGATGAAAACAACCAAGGCTCATCTGACAGAATTTAGTGGATAAAAATGGCAATCACGAGATGTAAATCAGGTATGGGTTCATTTTTACACAAGCTTGAACCATGGAGAACTCTGCTTAGATTCGGTTTCATGTTTACACAAGCTTGAAACGAAAAACTATGCTTGTTATAAGCTCGCATGCCCCCAGGCATAATGACGCAAAACGAGGTACATGCCCCCCAAGCTTCATTGCATTCAACAAAGTGGATGGAATGAAGGTTCACTCTCGAGATCTATGAAAGACTCGATTGGGAAAAGGGGTTGTTTCATTTTTTAATGAGGTTGACACAGTAAAAGAACTATCCTCATAACCCTTGTTTCATTTTTTAACGAGATTGACACAAGATCAGGAACTATGCTCCTACCAAGCCTAGTTTCATTTTTTAAGGAGCTCGACATAGGAAAGGAACTATGCTCCGACCAAACCTAGTTTCTTTTTTTAAGGAGCTTGACACCGGAAAGGAACTATGCTCCACCCGACCTTCATCATAATGAATAGAAAGTCGGGGCTTCCAATATTTCCACTCCCGGTGGAAGGGAAACATCTTGGAAGTCAGGGCCCAATGCCCCCAGGACACTATGCAAGATGGCGGCATCACTGGATCCAGGCATCGGATAGGTGGCCACGTAGTTGATCTGTGGTGGGGTAGATGCAACTAGTGGATGAAAACTAGGAGGGGACGACAACGGTGCAGGAGGCATCGGGGGACTAACGAATGACACTTGATCGATAGTCACAATTCTTCCATTGTGCGGAAAGCAAACCACACGGAAAATCGAAGAAACGAGGGCCCCCATGGCGTAAACATAGTCGCGACCAAGGAGAAGACTAAAGTCTAAAACACCTTGGGTAACCAAGACGTCTATATAGACGGTTTTTCCTCCCAAAGTAATAGGGAATTTCGAGAGAACTCCTAGAGATGGACAGGCTCCTCCGTCGAAGGCCAACAGATTCTGAGTGACTGGCCCAAGCTGCGGGGAACCTAAAGCTTGCCAAGTAGTGTACGGCATAAGACTGACAGACGCCCCTTCATCCAAAACAGTGCCAGGTACTGCCTTAGCACAGGCATGTACTGTGATCTGGAAAGGCATATGGGATGGAAGGCGACCGGCGATCAGGCGATTCCAATCAAAGGAAGCGACCAGACTACTTGGTGGGGGAATCATATGATTGCCCCCATGTGCTAAAGGAACCGAAGGAGAACCTTCGGGAGCAGCTGGGTTAGGAGAGTCATTTCGGGACTCAGGAGAATCTGAAGAGACGAGAAGAACATGGGCGTGATTCTCTTCCGAAATAGAGTGAGCGAGCGGCGGACTCGAGTCGACACTCTTTCCGACCAATGGTTGGTCTGGAACAGGCTGGGGACAACCAGGTTCAGGAAGAGGAGGCTGGACAAGAGAAGAATATGAATCATTCTCTTTGTCAGCAGGGGAATGATCTACAGCTGCAGAGAGACGTTGATAACCAACCAGAAGTAGGGGTGAAGGAGCTGTAAGACTTTCCAAGACAATGGAGGCTTTATCCATGAGTGGACAAAGGTGAAGGGGATGATTGCCTTCACAAAGTCTACAGGGGATTCGAATCTTCCCTTTTCCCTTACCATTCCCAACTAATAAGGTAGCATCGTCGTGAGCTTCAGAGGACGATGAGGGGCGGGCTGGATCGCGAGACCATACTTCTAGTACCCTGGGAATTCCAGGACAATCACGAAGAAGATGGTCCTCCTTGCATAATTGACAAGGAAACTTGACCTTCCGCGGAGGAGCAGAAGAGGGCCTGTCTTCAGGTGTACTCGAGGGGGTAGCTGCACTTGTAACCTTTCCCTTAGGAGCCTTCTTCTTCTTCGGCTTCTTCTTCTTCTTCTTAGCCACCTGGTTACTCGAATCTAGACTTTCACCAGGTGAAGTAGAAGATGAGGACGTAGAAGTGGGCGTAGAAGGGGAGAGATCCACCTTAGAATCAACATGATGTTGTTCAGGTGGAGGGACAGATTGACTAGACAACGAGACGGCAGAGACCAAAGAGGTTGAGAACAACCAAACCGGAAACCCAACAGTTAACCCTGGGAGGTACAACGTTGCCATATAAGGAGCACCAACATTCCCAAAAGGAGGGAAGTGACCAGGGTTCCCGTCAGAGGGGATCGCTGGGATGGTGAACCCCGGAAAATTTGCCATCGAAAAAGAAACCTAGTCAAGCTAACGCACACAAGATCTAACCAGGTAATGTTTATCGTGGTCAAATGAATTTTAAGACGCATGGACACAACTTGACCTTTTCATGTTTTAAGAGTCGAGAAAAGGACAAAAAGATGACTCTAGTCTTCTTCGAATGTTTAGTGAGCTCGAAGTGACAAATGCTCAGATGAGCCTTTTCTTTTAAGGAGCCTGAAAAGGATCAAAAGTGACTACTCTGGAGAAACTAGGCAAAGAGGTTTACCAAACAAATCCGTAAAACTGCATATACACCTTGGCAGTCATATGAAAACCAAGGACTTCCCGTATGGCAGTCAATCTTCCCGAATGCTCTGTTCGGTGCGTTACGGCTTGTAAGGCGGCAGACATGGCTTCCTGTGGATAAAGGATGATAACCTAGTGGGGTCTCCCCATATACGCAACGGTACGTGGGAGCTCAAGTCCGTGCCAGACCACTTGTTGCGTCACGGAAGGAGGAATCACCCAACCTTAAGTGAAACAAAAGTGACTAGGTTTAACGACGCCGGAGCACGTCTCTAGCCTAGACCTCTAATTAGTGAGCGTTATGTTCCAATGCATTTTTAAGTTCATTCAGTTAATTTTATGGTTGATCTTTGGTTAAGTTTCGATTTCCAGGTCCTACCGTATGTGATCTCTCACAATTCCCTAAATGCAAGCTATATGCCAAAGAATGTCATTTCGTTCGATGAATACTAACTACGAGAGAGTTGAGAATTTTTCAAACAAAATGACCACAATCAAGAAGCACTCTAATGCAGCTAATGACAAATAAACGAAACTTTTCTTTGTTTTAGATCACTTAATCAAAGAAAAGCTTCTAATTTCAATTAACTAATGCAACGCAAAAGAGATTATTCGTGTTCTTTTCAATGGCAAAGTGCACTAAACAAATTTTGAGAGATAATAACACCGAGTAAAAGAGACAAATTTCACTCAATGCACTCACATTCAAGTCCCCGAAATACCAAGGCAGTCCTTCAAAACGAAGAAAAACACCAAAGACTTCAATGAGCCATGTGATCTAGGCCCAAAATGAAGCCGAGCGGAATCCAAGTGAAAAAGAAGTAAATCACTCGAATAACACAATAAAATACTTAACAACCACTGAACAAGTGCAACAGAGTAACCAAAAAGTCAACTGGAATGATAGAAGACCAAAAATTTGACACGCAAAGCCACTAGGTGTCCTAGGGCTAAAACGTGAAATCAATAGAAAATGGCAAACACCCAAAGTATGCAAATGTAATCTATGCACACTTTTCATTCATATCCTGAAAATGAGAATTCTAATTGTGCAAGTGTGATCTATGCAATAGAATTCTCAAACACAAGATGATTGTAATCTAAGAATCAATCAATTGAAAATCAAGAAAAACGGGTGAGAGTTCCAAAGATCATAAAATGAAAACACTCAAAGGCGATTAACACTCATACACAATTTAGCCCCCCCCCCCCCCACCCCCCGGCGAATGAGGGGGAAATTTTTTTGCAAAAACAAAAGCAAAAGGATGCAAAATTGTGAAAAGACTGAGACAAACCTCCAAGTAATGATCAAAGGAAATCAAATTAATAATTTGCCAAAAAAAACTCAAAACCAGTCAAACAAGACTCTAACACACTCAAGTGATTGAAAAAGGTGTAGCTAGACACAAAACCCAAGCTTGGAAGGCTGCAAACAAGCAAACTGGAAAAGTTGACAGGCCTGGCGCGACTGTCAGGCTGCAACTCGCGCTTTTATGGGATTGGCGCGGGTTGTTTTTGAGCAACTTGTGCCAATTGGCACGACTGTAAGGCTAAAAAGCGCACTAATCGAGTTTGCTAAGTAAAAAACAAAAGCAAGAAACCCAGGGCTTGAAAACAGTGTCTAGGCAAACCAAGAAGCAAGAAACAACAAGAAATCCAACCCAGAAAGCTATCTAAGCAATCAAAGCAAGAAAAATCAAAGAGACAAGACAAACTCCAAGTTGTTTAGTCCGTAAACCAAACCGGAGATTGACTGAAGTGGCGTTGATCTACTTCGCTAATGCAAAGCAATAACGTTTCGAAGGCTACCTGGCCGTACTTCAGGCTCCGTCTAAAGTTTACAAATCAAACAACAAGATCTCCCCAGCGGAGTCGCCAAATTGTTGTGGAGGTAAATCCTCTCTGCGGACAGAGACGATCCCTACTAGCCCAGACTGGGTCTAGCAACAATCACACAATGCTATCACACAAGTTCCTAATTGCAAATACAAAGTGGATGGTGAGAACCTACTTGGATTCCAACGCTAATGTTCGTCGAAGAGATGTCGCCTTCGTTCCTTTGCCTTGGCCGGTCATGATCCGCACGATCTCCGTGATAGGATACCTGCACATGCAAGGAACAACACGAAAACAAGCGTAAAATCTAGTAGATGCAATTATATATCAGTCAGGAAAGATATAACTCAACATCAAACATGAGACAATGAGAGTGGAACCATAATGATAGTCATCTATTATTAATAAATAACAAAGAAGAATACAACCATTGTTCTGACGTAAAATCCTCCTTTGGCTGGGTAGTCAGCTACATAAGTCTTGCAAAGCTTGTTGGGATGGGGAACAAGCCTCTCTCTCTTTGGGTGACAAGAATCTCCTTACTTAGATTTGGCCTTATGGGTGCAAAGAAGGCTCTTGCAGCTTCAAACTCTTAAACTCCTGGAACTATTGTAATTCTAACTAACTTGCTCAAGACATAGAGGCAAGCTTTTATAGATAGAGAGGGAAAGAGATAGGATCAACCACATTATTCATGGGATTGGCTTTATCACTTGGAAACTTCCATGAAAGGTGGCAAACCACTTTCCCTTCTATGGAGATTCGAAGCCAAACCATCCTAACTAAACATAGATTCAGTTGGTGAATGGGTTAAGGAGAACCTTCGGAAGCTTGTTTGTTAAAAACTTTACTCAATTCGGTTGGCGCGAGTGCGACTCTGAGATAGAGCGCCAATAGCGCGCCCTCTTTAGAGGATTTCCCTCATTGGCGCGGGCAGTAAACTGTGGACCCGCGCTAATGCAAAAAGAGCTGTTTTCATGGGTATTTTGCAGGAGATGTCTTTAGGGAAAATGAAGCTCATACTAAGAGGAATATGATGCAAGTGGTTTCAGGTCATGTCACTTCTCACAGGTCCCGGAATGAGTCCTCTAATGTACGGGTGAGGGGTAACAGGGACGGTGACAAACGGTGACAAATTGCTGTGTAACAGCCCTGCTTGCTCTGAAGTTTGTCCACCATGTCCTTGTGACCGCCTTTGAGATGGAGTTTCTTTAGGCACATGTACAAATAAACCTTCATCAAGCCTCCTATCTAAATCCCCCAATACATTGTCAACTGCAACTTGTGTGCTATCTTGATCTACCAGAGTGCCTTCTACCCATTCAGATTGATTGGCATATTGTTCAATTTCTAGTATCCTATGATGGATATAAGGAGATAGCTTATTTTTTTGCCTTCTGTTACAAATGAAGCTGTGGGGGTCATAGGTCCAGATGAAACTTTGTTTTAATCTCAATCTTTGGAGGATTTCATCTGCCTCCTTTCTTGCTTCTCTATTATTGCAAATAAATGGGCCTAAATGATCTTTTATTCTTAGTTGGGCCTTCTTCTTGGTTTTGACAAAGTGAATCTCATTAGAATTGATCATTTGCCTGCAGTACTCTAGAGAAAATAATCGCATAGGGAGATATCTAGGTAATTTGTAAGGAGGCAGTTCACACCCATAAATTCTAATTTCAGTATGGCTTTGGTACAATTACCAATCCCCTACTTTGTATTGTTTGGACAACAGGAGAATCCTCTTAATGTCTACACTGATTCTGGAAGGAGGATTTCCTAATAACATTGTAGCCACTGGATGTACAAATAGTTCAATAAAATCTGTGTATGGATAGCGAGAAGAACTAGACCTGTGGAATAAAGAGGTCTAGAAGATGACAGATCTAAGATTCCCTTTAGTTTCAAATTTTTGAACAGAGAAGGGAAACTTATCAGTTTGGTAGTAGAGAAACAAATGATATAGGACTGATGAATATTTGAACACTCTTTCATTTTCTAATCTCATAAACTGATCATGCATTTTATCTATGATGAATTTTGCATAATCAAACTTGACTGCAGGAGGTTGACCCGGGGTAAAAATAGACATGTAGGCAAAAATGATCTCATCTACATATTCATTAGTGGTAAAACATAAAATGCATGATATCATTATTGTGATATCTTTGCCTAGATCAGAAAAGTAAGATGGCATGTAAGGAGGGGGGTCCTTTGGCATGTATTTTTCTTCAATGATGAAAGTCTGGAGGATTTGAGTACTTCTGGAACTAGATAGCTTGGAAAATTTGTCAAGCAAGTCAGCAATGGTAAGGGGGGTAAGGTTTTCACTAGGTTGTAACTATAACATCTCATTTATGGATTTTGCAGTGATAGTAAATAGGACTTTCTGATCTGGTGACATTACAACTCTCATGATAGGGTCATAGTTTGCCTGACAGTAGTGAACAATTTCCGGGAAGACATGAACACTAGAGAATTGATATTTGGGAAAGTTTGATTCCCAGAGGCCTATCTTATCTCCATGGTTCAAGTAGTTATCTCGGTGCCTGCAATGCAATTTCAAAGGGGATCCTTCAAAGGTGAGGTCTTTAATCTGAAAATATTTGTCAGCCAGGGGAAGATGGTCCAAATCCTTGTGGGGAGTAGTAATTAGCATGACATTCAAAGCATTTGGGGCTTCCATCTTTTGTTCTTGTGGATTCAAATATGGGGGCAAAGGATTTTCAGGGAAATTGGACACAATTGGTCTATTTCAGAGTGTTTCAAAACTATCAGACAACTTATCTTCTAAAGTACTTAAGTTTTAAAGCAATTTAGCTAAGGTCAGGCACGAAAACAAGGTTTCTTAGTCGAAAATAGGATAAATACCTAGTTTCGGTTGTTTGAATGGTAAAATGGTGGTTGTACACTGTTTGCAGGAAGCACACAGGTCTGCATAGTGGTCTGGAGTTCAACGGTTGTAGAAGGTTGACGGTTGGTAGCAGGTTGACAACTCGAATGTACTCTGTATTTGCATGGAGAACAAAAGGTTGTTTTCTTGAGAAAAAATGGAAACAATGAGAATTTTTGGTTTATCTGCAAAGTGAATTATTTTGGCGAGTATAATGGAAAATGACAGCTGGTGCCAATTAATGGAGGTGACATTTTTTCGTGTAGTGGAGGTGGTAAGTGGAGGCGGTAAGCGGAATCTACCGCACCACTTTTGGAGGCTTGGCGGTATTGGGAGAGGTTCACCTAATGCCATTCATTAGGAAACACATAGCAGAGGGATGAATAGTAAAACCACTCACATCGGGCGGGTAAAGGTTGACATCGGAGGCAGCCTGATATGAGAGCCAGTCGTTAGATCTAAAGAGGTTAGATTGTATGGTGATCGGAAAAGTGACTTGATCGGGGAGTTAATGGAGGGGCTCGACGGGATTTCATTATGAGTTAGGGCAACTTAATGAAATTGGGGGCGATGTGATTTGAGGAAGGGTTATTAATTAATCATGGTTTGATCAATTAATCCCTTTTCTATAAGGCGAAGGGTTATGGCTCTTAATTAGTCGCAACTCGACTAATTAATCCATTTAATTATTCATCATTATGCTTTATTTTTCAAACCATCGGGGTGGGATATTTAACATATGGGATTTTAATTTACTATACAGGAAAAGGGTTTTGTTTCTCGAGAGTTAAATATAATAAAATTTAAAGTTAATATGAAATGGAAATGAGAACAAATAGCGCTAAGTATAATGTCTTGACATATTGGCTCATGCATTTGAATTTACACATCATAACTTAGGCTTAATGCTCATTTATGGGTTTTTATGTAAACAAGGGGTTTTAGGTAAGCTTAATTACTTTTCCTAGGTAAATGGTAATTTTACCTTAGGAAAAGGATTTTTTTAGAGGAAATGAGTGAATTATGGAGAGGGTGAATGTTTGTAAAAGGACTGAAGTACTTAATCCTTATAAATTGATTAAACTCTTTGCCTAGGGTTTCATTGCACTTTTGTTGTGTTTTTGAATTTTCACAGGATTTTCTTCACCTGACAGTAAATTCCTTTGTTTCATAGCACTCACATCCCTAATTACCCTCATAAATCATTTCCCACCATTCCCCAATACTCAAACTCACTCATTTTATCATTTTCCCTCACAACCCTAGCTAGTTGTTGCACTTCTGGCCTAGGGTTGTGTTTTCCCTTTTTCACCCCTCTTTCCTCACTCAATTTGAGAAATTTCACTTCCATTTCCTTCCTAAAACACTTCCCTACCCACTATAATTTTCTCAGAAATTATCCTATCCTCCTTCCCCTTCATTCCTTCCCCTCAAGTTGCTGTGCTTTTAGCCCTATTTTGCAACACAAAATCCCTTGCTCCTTCTTGCTTGAAATTAGGGTTTTTTGTCAAAAGTGAAGCCAAACATGGTGAAGACCAGTGAAAGGAAGAGGTATAAGGGAGGAGAGATCTCAAGATATGAGACAAATCATATGAAAGAGGTCAATTCATTAGATTTTATTAGAAAAACATTTGAGCAGACAGGCTGCCTAGGGTTTTGTCAAAAGTGCAAGAAGTAGGTTACCACCATGAATTAATAAGCCTCTTTGTTATTAGTTTCAAGAAGGATCAGGCTATTATAGCAGGAGAAAAATTTATATTGTCACCATAGGTCATATCATCAACCACTGATATCCCTAATGAAGGTGAGATTTGGTTCAAAGGAGTGGAGTTAGACCTAGAGCACTACATGGTGTTATTGAAACCACAGTACAAGGAATCTCCTTCTCATATTTTTCCTACCAGATAGTTGTTGGACAAGTACAAAACATTGATGAATATTATCATGAAGTATTTCACTTGTGAGGGTAGATTTAGTAGGCTATATCAATATCATATCAGGTTATTGATGCATTTCACCTCCACGAAGCCCATAAACCTACCTAACTATTTGTTAAGAAGTTTGGTGAAGATGACTGAGAAAGTGCAATCTAAAGGAAGAGATCATCAAGAAAGTCTCTTTCATCATGCTCTAGTCAAAGTAATAGTCCTCCACCAGCTAGCACAGATCAACATGCCATGGGAAGCTTTCTTGGAGGTTGTTTCTCTATCACCTATATCCAACTAGTGAAAGAGTCCAAGTACTCTTTCATCATCATCTAGACCATAAGGAGCTGAAACATCAAGTAGGCCATCAATGAAAAAAACTCAGCCAAGGGAAGAGATTACAAAGACATACAAGAGAGGTGAGAGGTTGTTTTTTTCTCCTGAGCTAGAAACAAATATGCCTAGACCTAAACCTAGAACTAGGTCTCAAGCAAGAAGAATACCTAAGGAGGTTGTTACTAAAGAGGTGCAGATTGAATCTATGAGAGAGGAATCACCTAGAGATGGAAATTATTCACCGTTGTAACATCACGAAGAGGTATCTCCTGAGACAGAGATGCCTGACCATCAACATAAGGCATCAAATGCTATAATCAAGGAGAAAGAGGCATAGATTAGGGAGCTAGAAGATGACCTTGGCAAACCCAATTTAATGGTGGCTTTCTTGCAAGAATATAATAGGCAATTGAAACTAAACCTAATGCAGCAGAGTAAATCACAAGAGGACCTTCCGTCATCTAGCAAGGCAGATGTTTTGGCAGCAAAGGATAAAGGTAAAGTAGTCATTGATGTGGAGCACTTGGAAGACAAGGACATTTAGTTACGACAAAGGAGACCCACAACCAGAGTAATAGCAAGGAAGGAAAAGAATGTCAAAGGTCCATCTCCTACTCATGCACAAAACAACATAGATGACTCCATAACAGTTGAAATTGAGAAGGACAAGGAATATTGGCTTGATAGGGTAAATGAGCATTTGGAGAAGCTATTGAAAAAGGAAAATAGGGATACCACTATGCAAAGAAATATGGCAAGGCACTATTATGCAAGAAACATGGTTTACAAAGCTAGGGTTAAAAATATGAAGAAGAAGCTCAAGGGAACCCTAAGGAAACTCAAGAAGAGGGATAACCTTGACCTCTTAGCTGAAGCATCACTGGTGGTCTGATGAAGGACAAAAATAAAATGAAAAGTGGTAGAATTTTGAATTTTTGAATTTTTTTTCGTGTGCACATGCAAAGAACATCCTACAGAAACATAGCGAGTGGTAGCTGCACTTTTTCTCAGGAAGTCCAAATGCATAATTTCAAGCATGTGGAGGTAGTTTAGAGCATAGGGATGTCAGAAACATACTTTGGCACACTTGAAAAGTCTTAAATTTTCAGTAAATGGTCAAAAAGTGCCAAATTTTCACCTTTTTGCCACTTTTTGAGGGCATTCACTTGTGCTTCTATGAACAAAGGTAGTTTTTTCATGTAAATGGTGAAATGTCGAGTTGGGTTGATGCAAATGGTTTCATTATGAGTTCATATGATGTAAATGAGTATGTTAGTAGTTTTTAAAGTGAAAAGTCTTGGAATTAAATTCTTTGATAACAAACTATATCAGTTAGCTTAAAAGAAGAAAGTGGTTTCTAACTTCCCTATGATGTGGCAGTGGTTAGGTAGGATCATGAAATTAGTTCCTATGAAGCAAGATTCGACCCCTTAGAGGGGAAATTTGGTTTTTTATCTATATGTAGTCGGAATCAAGAAAAGGAGAGGGTTGGATATTGGAAGTTCATACTTTTGAACTAGTGTACTTGATATTGGTAGAAATAATATACAGTTGCAGTGATTTTTATGGGATTCTTGTGTTTTGATGAGTGGCTCTATTTTTCCTATGTTTTCTTATATATTTGATTATTAGCAACCATCTACTTTCTTCTTATTCTTTATCTCATGAGTTTTAAATAGAAATCATCATTTTAATGCTCTGTTTTGTTTGGGATTAACATTCAATGTTTTCCTTCTAGATAAGTGAATTCATGCTTTTTCTCACTTAAACTCCTACTATATTATCCTCGCACACTACAATGAAAAACCAATTTGTGCCACTAATTGTACCTACCTTGCCCCATCTTATGACTGCAACTGACCTTTAGAATTACTTGACCTAGTTCCTAAACCTAGTGCTCTCTATCCAACAAACCCTAATCAAACCCTACTGAGTTGATACCTAGCCTAAAACCTTAATTTACTCCAGTCATTTCCATTGGTTGTGAGGTTGTTTTAGAGAAATCCCTCTCTGATTTGGTAGGGCTAGCTACCAAGTCAAAATTTGGTCTGAGGTTACCTCCTTGGCTTCCTTTCTTAGCCTTGGGAAAACTAAAGAGTGCTCACACTTCGCACCAACAAAACCCTCAGCATCAGCCCTTTCGAAAATGACCCGCAAGTAGGTCGAAGTCTCACCCAAGGTGGTTATAGGTGATTGTAGAACCAGGTTTTTGCAACCTTGAGGGACTACACAGAGTGGCTCTTAACTTCACTTTTTTGTATTTTAATTATCCTTCTAACATTCATAACATTACTCTGTAGTGTATTCCAACTATAAACTTAATCATATTCAGTTTAATATAAATAGATTACAGAACAATAACAATTGTGCTAACATACCAATTATTTGCAATTAGTTCACATAAACAGATTGAAAATAAATAACAAATGTAGATACAAAATAATTTTCCCAAAACTTATTCTTCTTGATTAAGATAGATCTTTCAGTACATGAAACTTCTTGACCTACCCACCAAGCTGCAAGTGGTTTGCGCACTCAGTTTCACAAGACCTCCACACACTCAGTTGCATAGCCTTTCCTTAGACACAAAACGTACAACAAAAGACTTGATCACTTGCACTCTTTCTATGATATGATCTAATGATCTAAGGATGACCTTTGAAAAAGCATTACATGTCCTTAAATACCATGGTTTTTGTAGCAATGAAATGTATTTAAGGACATGGTAAGAAAACATTGAACTAAAACCCCAATACCTGTTACAAAATAAAGGGCTTCAACCTACCCTGAAGCCCCTAGACACTTACATGGTAAATACAACTTTACAGACTCCACACACTCTGCTCCTCAAAATGTGGAATCTTCGACCAAAACTAGACCAATTTGGGTGGAACCCAATAGGCCCACAACACTCACATGTGACTCGTCCTGAGTCACTCAGCTACAATGCCCTTGATATTTGCTGCGATGCCATTATAGACGACATTGTATTGTTGGACTATTTCTGCTACCTACTTTTCCTCTCGGCTCACTTCTTCCAAAAATGCCTTTATGGTTGGTACAATAGTGTTCTGCAACACTTCTTTCTCCCTCTATCATAGCTCCCTGAACCTTTCATCTTCTACTTGCGAAAGCTGGAGGGCATCATCCTGGCACGGCTAAGTCCTCTATGTCAAAATCTACTCTTTCCTTCGAAGATATTCAATCCCTTTCTGGAGATTCTTCCGTTCAGTGATGTTGTCAAGCCTCTGCGAGACTATTAGGGTCTTCACAGTTGCCAGGATCTCTTCCCACCACTTCTTCTTTTCCTATAGCTCCTCTCCAATCCTTTGAATGGTTAGATCCTCTTACAGTGAGGTCAAAATCTGCATAGTCTCATTTACTAACTTTCCCAATGCACCACTATGTCAGAGATGCCTTTCACTACAATTTTTAGATATCTCTCCCTTTTCTCACGTACTTCTAGTGGCGTGATTGGTTGCAACCTTATTTTCAGCTCAGAAACCTTTGCTTCATACTCAAACTTTAGTTTTGCGAGATTATTATTTGACTCCTTTATCATGAGGATGAGCTTAACAACCTTCTATGATGGTGGTTCTTCTTCGTAGACCTTTGCGTCTAAGACATAACGAAAAGTTTATTCAATACTGTAACTTTTGCTGGCATGTTGTGTCCCTATCTTTGATCAATTGATCAACTTCCATTTTTAGTGAAGCTCTTTCTTTTTCCACCTGAATGCTTAACAATGAAGTGCACTTTTCTCACTCCTTTAGTTCATTTGTAATACTTTGATGGAACTCGTGCAATACCTAAGTTGGTAGTGCGGAGATGTTCATGTTAACACGGTCCCACCCTTTTACTCACTTTTTGTCCTCAACAAATTTAAACTGTAATTCTCCGCCTAGTATCCCTAACATCCCCCATCCAATTTTTATCTCTATCCATCGCTCTAGTGGTAGTAGCTGACTTGTCTATGCCAGTTGTATGACTATCTATGCCAGTACCTTTAACTCCACGATGCCTTGCTACACATCTATCAATATCATTTTGTAGAAATCATCAAACTTGTTCTAGGTCTCCTGTTACTTCCTAGACCTTTTCTCCAATCTCGTCAATGTCCCCCTTAGTGAGGACAAGTAGTATCACGCCCTTATATTCTCTCACATTCTATTTCTTCCTTACACCCAATGCAGTGACTATAGGTACCATCTTTTTGATAATGAATGGTGATTCCCCTATTGGATCTATGTCACTAAGAGGGTCCTAGATATCTTTTTCTGTCTCTAGATCTATCTCTGGCTCTGTCTCTAGCTTTGGTTCTGTTATGCTCCTATACCAATAGGTATCATATTTCATGATTGACTGGTTTAAATCCCTAATATGTTCATACTTTCCCTACTGCAAAGGTTTTCCATATTTTGAAAAAATCAAAAAATTAAAAAATGAAAAGAGGGTATACCCTAAAAGAAAAATCAAAGGGTGAAAAGATAAGTGGTCAAAAAGAAAAAATGAAAGAAATGAACCCCAAATAAAAAGGACCAGGAAAGTGTGCAAGTCCAAATGCCACTACCATTTCATGTTCAGTAAATAAAGTTTCATGTACAGCTTGTGAAACTCTTTGTCACAGTTGATGAATGGCCAAATAGCTTAATCTTGGCTAATTCATGTTTCAATTTCCTGTTTTAGAGATAGAGAATAAAATCTGTCCAAAATGTTTAAACTTGGCAGATAAGTAGATAGGTAGAGAAGTAAAGGAGCTCAACTGCTAAATCTGAGCCTTTGGAAGAAATAAGTGCAGATTTAGATAGGCTTATCATGCAAAGAAAAGAAAATTGTTGAGGGCTTGCCTGTCTAAGTGCACCCATGGAAGAAGAACAAAAAATGTTAGGTATAATAGGCTGGGTAGGTAGTTTTGGTGTTGCAGAAGCATGCTTATGATTAATTTTGTCTCTCAAAGATGTTCACCTTATTGTTATCATAAGTACCATGGCAACTGTTTTGTTACAAATCAAGTGAGGCATGACTAACTTCCCTTCACACTTCTCCCTAAATCACTCACTAATCTCCCCCAGGGTGTTGAGATCTGCTCAATATCCCCAAATCATTCCATTTCATTTCATAAAACCCTAAGTAAAACCCTTTTACTTAGGAGATTGTGCAAAATCACATATAAACTTGTCTCCTTAAGCCTAAGTTTTTAAACTCCATAACTTAGCGCTCTTTTTCAACACATTTCTCATATTGACTCTAACCCTATATTATATAAATTCCTAATAAATTCCCCTTCCCCCGTATTAATACAACTATACAATAAAAACCCCATATTTTAATATTCCCCGCCCCGGTTTAAATATAAACCATATCGCTGTTAAAATTGGGAATTTATAAGTTCACCTGGAACTTATTAAACAACCCCGCCACGCAAAAACCCAAGAGTTAATTAACATCCGGTTAATTAACAACTTACACAAACCCCGATAACCAATCAAACCCGCCCCGATATTATTAAAAGTCATTATTTAAATGTATGGGTCCCCCGCCGTAGCCATCCGCCATATCCCAATGCCGTCGACTGTTAGATCTGGGCATGCTCATCCAACGGCCCACGATCATATTACAAGCCCCTTCGCCATCGAAATTTACCGCCTAGGGAGCCGGCAGTATTGTCGTCGTACGGGGGACACGCGTCGCCATCCCGCCGTGCTCGCTGCCTCCCTGCCCAAAACCATTTCAGCTCATAAGCGATGTGGGCCAATACTGCTTACCACCCTCCTGCTGATGTCACTGCCACGTCACTGCCAAGTCAGCATCCCGTACCCCCGCATCATGACGAAAAGTCACATCCCAATGACGTCATCCAACCAAAAAGTGCCAAAAAGGCCCGCGAATGCCAAATTTTGTTAAAAAGTCGAGAAAATGTCATTTTCACCCATTTTCATTCGTTTTTCTCCGTGAAACTGTTTCATGCAAACTACGTCCAAGCAACTGCTCGAGCATACAGCTCACCACCCAACCAAACAAAGTCCAGCATCTTGTTCCGCAGCTCGTCAGTCAAACTGCAATTGCACTGTTCGCCTCTAAAAACAGGTATTTACCGCAATTTGCCTCCCGAGTGAATTTTACCCAACAAGGCCAAATTCAAGTAAATTCAGTCCATAACTCTCAGAAAAAGACAACCAGAACTGCTCTTTTGCCCATTTTTCCACAGAAACTTGACCTCCAATTTAAAAACATAGAGAACTGAACATGGAAGTCCCTGTGGCCCTCAATGTTGCACCCATCAATGCACCTCACAAATACCTGGATTGGTTGCCCTTGGCTGACAGAAATTTTCAAATTAAAGAGTTATCCAGTGATATGAACCATCTCCAAGCATTTTGCTGAATTAGGAATAGTCATCTGAGTAACTCTGATATCCTTCGAATATGGCAATCTAATCTCCCCAGGTATTACCTTCCCTCAATCAATGTGTTCCCAGATATTATTCACCAATGTTGTGCCAACTATGACCCTATCAGTAAAGCAGTTATGACTCCATCACAAACTATTGTCTTTTACATAACTGCTGAATCTATCAATGAGATGTTACACTTCCATCCAGCTCAGCCCCTTACTCCTCTTTCCATGGGATTTTTGCTTGAATAAGGCTCTCAATTGCCCAGTTTAGAAATAACCCAGATTGCTAAATTATTTATGAAGCTAGATTGCCAGCCTCAAGGCCCACCTCCCTATGTACATGCCTGGTTCACTGAAACTGGAAAGCTTATTCTTGACATGATATCCTTTATATTGGGATTCAAAACCAGTGAATTTGTTGATGATACCATCTTTGTTATGTTGTCAATGTTTACTCCAGGACAGCCCCCTGCTGCCAAATATGATTATGCCTCTTTCATTTCCAATAAAATCAATGAGCAATTCATAAATATGGAAAGAGAAGGAGTCTTCAAGTACACCTCATTCACATACCACCTTCTGCTATACTATCAGCCAGACAGTTTTTTATTTCCCATCACAAAATTAGATTCCAAAGGAGAGAGGAGGTCTATGATCTTTTGGACCTCGGTCTTCCACAATGTTTGTGAATCCCCTTATACCTACTGTGAATTCATTGACTGGTTTATACATCCATCCTCCACTCTATTAATAGGATCTCTGCCTCCTAGGCTCTCTGGTGATATAAAGAAGATTTTACAACTCTCCAAAAACTACAGAATAGGTGACTGGTACCTCTACCAGAATCACACCAAAATCAGAATATATGGTTGTGAATTGTGCCCTTATAAGCTGCCCAAATATGTGCCCATGAGACTATTTGCACTAGAGTATTTTAGGCAACTTATCAATGCAGATTTAACTCACTTTTTCAATGTAAAGAAAAAGGCTCAGCTGAGAATAAGAAACCAGTTAGGCCCTTTTATCATTAACAAGAGGGAGGCATGGGAAGATGCTGATAAGATATTAGGGGAAGACCTTAAATTGAAGAAAAGTTTCTGGTGGGTGCCATATGACCCAAATAGCTTTATAAGTGACAAAAAAGTAAGAAACAGGTTGTTAGCTTACAAACATCATAGGATCCCTGAAGTAGAACAATTTGCTAATCAGGATGAGTGGGTAGAGGGTACATTAATAGAAGAACTTACTCAGAAAGAAAATATGGAACAAGCTATGAAAGATTTAGAAAAAACCCTTGACCTGGACTCTTTTGGAAAAGTATTTTTCAAGTTTCCTCAGCAAACCAGAGTGGTTACATCATCTGATGGGACTTCACAGCAACCTGTACAAGAAACTAGTGCACCAGGTATAGGGTCTTCTAAAGGCAAGGAAGTGGCAGGAACGGAGCAGCAAGCAATGACTGATTAGCAGGGGAAAATTCCTTCGGTCCAGACCAAAGCAGCAGAGATTCCTGCATTACAGACTCCTCTAAATTAGGAAAAAGGCAAGAAAAGAGATAGAGAAGAGGCCACACCTATCAGTCCCCGATGCTGGAAACATCAACTAGCTCACACAGGCAGGAGCTAGAAAGGAAGCATAGTGTGGAAGTTTCATCCACTAGGCCACCAAGTAAGCAAACCTCTGACATCAAAAGGACATTCACAGAGATAAAGGCTAGAAATGATCCACTAAGACTGCAGATTTACAATCAATATCTTAAGATGGCCCCCACAAAATAGCAAAGGTTGATGTCTGCTTATGACATTAAGGAGGGAAAAATGATCACGAGTTATTTCAAGCCCAAGGTGCAGCAACCCCAATCAGTAGTGGATTACATCAGGACAAATCTGGAGATCCTAGCCAAGGACATTCACCCAATAAACTAGATTGAGCTACATAAACAGACTGGAGAGATGGTATACTCCATGTTAGCTGACAAAGCTATGTTAGCTCATAAATTGCAAAACTCCTTGAATAATACCTTAGCTCAGTTGGATTTAGAGAAAGCTTCTTCTCTAAAAAAGGACAATAGGATAAAATCTTTGGAGGATATCATCATTGAACTGGGAGCCGATCCCAAAGATTCCAAAGGCATAAAGGCACCGATGAAGAAGAAAGAAGAGGACATTGCTGCCCTCAGAAAATAGCTCAAAATGCCTCCTTCTATGCATCCACAGACTGCAGATGTTGTGCAGCAGAAATCTGAAGAGGACATGATGGACCTGCTCATGAGATTGAATGAGAGATTGAGTGAGACAGAGCAGGCATTGGAGAAAGCTCTACAAGAAAAGCAGGGAGAGTTGACCTCCCAGCCACCTGAAGTAGCTCCAACAGTCACTACTACCCCTTCCACACTTATAACAGCATTGCCTCCCACTGTCCCAGCATCAACAACAGAAGTCATCACAAGAGCGACATCAACAGCAATAGCACTAGGCAACAATATAGCTATGACTACAGAGCAATTAATAAAATCCATGGAGGAATTGAAACTCCAAGTGTCTGAGCTGAAGCAAGTCAAAGAAAAATTGGCAAAAGTAGAACAAAGTTATGATAAATCCAAGATGAATGTGGCAGAGAAAACAAGAGAGATCAAAACATTGGAGAACAAGGTAAGAGCCTTAGAAAAGGATCTCTCTCTAGATAAACCTCTGGCAGAAATCAGAGGAATTTTGTGGACCAACATCACTCAATCCCTTAGTGATGTGTGGAGGTCTATCCAAACCATTTATGAGTAGATTGACTTAATAAGAGTGGCCCAAGTGGAGATTCAAAAAACAAGAGCCTTATTGGGACAGATGCTTGAGCAAGCTAATAGGCTAATACATTTTTTGAACACCAAGACCAGTGAAGAACTGGAAGCACTGGCGTTAAAAAGGTTTGCCAAGTCCTTTGGGAAGTAATGATCGTCTGATGAAACACAAAGACTATGTATATAAATTGAATACATATTTTGTTAATCAGGTTAATACATCATCAAGTACTTTAGGAGAAAAATCACTTCCATCTGGCCAGTCCCTCTATGACAGCCTAGAAAATTTATTCTACATAGAACACGAGGTGAAGCATCTGTTCACCATCCCACCTAATTTCTTCAGGTACACAGAGACTGACGAAACTTTGAGGAAGCTGCAGAGACATAAATTACCAGGACCAGAGTGGTGGCAAAGTATGTTAGAGATCCTATAAATTTATCTTTGGTCAATGCAAAATTTTGGACCATCTACTATAATGCGCAGAACAGAAATGAATCACAGTCATGCGGGTCAAAGCGCATCACATCAAACTTAAAGAAAGTCTGGCCAAGGTAGAGTAACTAGTACAAAGTATCAGCGGAAAACAGTTGGGAGCCGACACACAACACCTACCTCCAGTACATCACGGAACAACTAGCATAGCATGAATTTATTGCATCTATTTATTGTCTCCCTATTTTCGAGACTGTCTATCTCTATCTGTGTAAAAGAGGCATTAATTGTCAGCAGATATTATTTCTATCAGATATTTTGTATGATATATTGACATTTTTGTATAAATACCCTCTGAGACAAAGTATTTGGGGTTGGTTGATTGGGAAGCATTCTCAGACTTCGCTGTAATTCTGAATTTTTTTTGGAATAAAAGGCTGTTGGAACCATTTTTTTCTAGCTTACTGAATGAGGAATTGCTGCTAAGGACCATGCTACAGAATTCTTGAATCATCTTATGGATCAATAAGTCCCTTCTAACTTGTGTTTTACAGTTTCTATGTTTTATCATCTATGTTTCATGATCTGAATAATAGAGAGAAAGAATAACTCAGAATTTGCTTGATTGCACTCTGTGTTCAGTCTTTGTTATTATCAATGTTTTCTTCAGAATTAGCATAAACTGTGAATTGTTAATTGCTCCTGTTTCCCCTGATTCTTTCATCTTGAATATTTGCTAAGGAATTATTAACTGCTCCTTAACAGTAGTCAGCTATTTTCCCTTTGTCAACATGATGAAGGATTCTTAATTTCCCTTCACCCATTGACTCCATTCCATCTAATTCTAGCCTATGAATTGTTCCATGTTTTATTACCTTGCTCTGTGATACCTCCTCTGTTAAGAAACTTATTCCAGGAAGTTGTCCCCCTTTGACTCCATCATGTCCAATGGATTGAAACCCTTCAGTTTTACCTCACTGTTCTATTGAATCTCCATTCCTCCAACCAAACTCTAAACAAGACCCTTGCACTTCATAACTAGCCTAATATACCTCAAACAAAGCTAAATCATAAAGAGAGAGCCCTCTTTGGATGCAAATTGGCTAGAATCTGTATCTAAAAGATTGGTCTATGGTTACCTCAGTCGTATTCCCTTTCTTACAACTTTAGGGAACAACTTGAGTGATAACAGGTTCCTCCACTTATTTTCCTTTGCCTGTCCCACTTGGACCTGCATGCTCTGTGGTACCCCCAGTTTCTTTAGTTTTGTCTATGGTTGGGGTCATCAATTCGAGTGATCATTGTTGTATTATTTCGAGCATGTCGTCTTTAGTGACCAAATATGGAAGAGGGTGCCATATATCCATTGGATCCTTCTGAGCCTTGATGTATACTCTATAAAAATCTACCTTGAATGTTGTGATGTTGCAATACTACTCATACAAGCTAGGTGATAAACTAGGATACTGGTTCACCACCATGTGAAAATCCATGTCAAATAACACAAATAAAATTTTGTTCTCTTGCGCGCGCAGTGGCTCCTTGGTATGCCACAGTGAGGCATACCACTTGACTTCATAGACATCTATTTTGACTTGAGGAAATTGTGAGTCCTCCGGATCCTTCCATGCTAATAGTGCAATGATCAAAATCAACCATGCATAATGAAATATTTTCCTTCCTCCTATGCCTCACGACAATCCTCCAAAAACTCCTTACATAAATACCTGACCTAGTTGAATTGAACCCCTGCACTACACTGCATGGAAAAACAAACCATGATTATGGGGACTTCATTTTCTCTGCATTTCCTCATTCTTTTTCCTTCTAAATTGTGTGCAGTGAAGCACACCCCTTGGTCGCTGATAGAGTTGGTATTGTAACCACGTGACTTCTTGATAATCCCGAACTTATCCTTCATAGTTTGTGCCATTGCCTTGTCTTGGTTTTTGCCGAAAAATTCTTTAGTAGGGTCCTTCCCTTGGTAGGGAAGCCCAATAATTCTTCTTATCAACATCTCATCGATCGGGATCCTCTTCCCCAGCTAGAGGCAACCGTGATGCACCAATACCATTAACTGTCAAACACAGGCTTTGTTGGATGTGCTTCCACCGAATTGTGGCACATATATCATGTTTAGTAAGCTTGATCTCTGCAATATTATAGCCCATTGGTGTGGCTCCATCCTCATAACTATACTAATTGGATAATAGAAATAATGCAGATACTTTCTTGTCTCAAACTGTGGATATTTACTTCTGGCATTAAAGTCTCAATCCTCCATTTTTAATTGAGGGATTTTCCCCAACACTTCAACTTCAAATAACAAATTTTCTGGTAGCAGTGGTGTGAAAGTGTCAAACTTTGTGTCTTTTGGATCCTTAACAATTTCAAAAATGTGCTTTTCATTCTGGTATATCAATCTTGCATTGATATTCATCTTCTTCAGTAGTGATATTATAAAATTCCAATGCATTTTGTAATTGCACAACACAATCATGCTTCCAAGTTAATGGAGCTTCATTCTCAAAAAAAAATTCTTTGATTACCTAAATAGCCAAGTATATGCATGGACAATCATCTTCAAAACTGAATGTTAGCATGAACCCTTCAACCAAATCTGTCCAGTTTGTAGTTCCATGTCACAGTTCTATTTCAAGATACCAATTCATAGGAATCATTTCTAGTGTGTGGATAAACCCATGTACCTACTCTTGTTCTAGAATTTATTTCCAAACCAAAGTGCAACGATGAATATTCTCCTAGAGATCAACCTTACCATCATACTTTACTTCTATTTTTGTGTCGATTGAGCCAAACCTGATCCACATTAATCTTCGACACTACTACCAATATGCTATATTTCTTTTATGAGTACCCCACCATCTAGTGGGTGTAGCCTTCAGGGCTACATCCAAATCTTACAACCTCTATTCTTCTAGTATTTCTCTTTCATATTCATCAAGAAACAGGCTTACATCTCCGATCCCATCATAATAAGGTAGATCACATACCTCAAAAGTTATGTAGCGAAGTGATTTTGTGGTAGAAACTTCATATAACCTGTTCTGCCAATTTTCCAGTTCTTCCTTGGAATCTGAAGTACAAGAATTGTCCTATTCCGAACCATATTTTCCAGCTACATTGGGACTAATTGAATCTTCCTCCTTATTTGTTATATGGTAAATGTTGTCAACATCTATGTCACTAATCCCAGATAGGCTCTATATAGCGCACTCCTTATGAGGGGTCTAGAGGGACAATGATCGTCATATCATCTTTTGTGAACACCATTGGTCTCTTCTTCAAATGGATTATCGTCAAATTATCAAAAGCCTAATCCAATCCAAGTAGCGTCGGATAAGAGCTGTTATCATCTACAATTTCAATCACTTTGAAGTCTGCAATGGTTCAGACTCCTTGAATGTCTACTATGACGCTACATAACCTTCCCATAGAGATGGTCTTTCACTGCATAGCCATCCTCAACTATATTGGCGATCATTGAAACTTCGGTCTTCCCATTTAATCCAAAGTTTGCTTAGGTAATATGTTGGCATTAGATCCTAAATCTAGGATTACCTTATCCATATCATATTCTCCAATATACGCAGTTAATCTCATTTCCTTCCCCATTCTCTTCTTGTGTCAATGTAAATTGTTCATTGCACACAGATGAATACATGGTATCTCTTTATCAGTGAAGGAGTCTATCAACTACTGGAGACTGTCAATAGCCCTTTGATTCCTTACCAACTTCATCCAAGTCGCTAAAAATGACTTCAAAGTACTTGGATCTAATTCTTGCATCAGAGTAAACACTTTGTTGTAGTCCTTTCTTTGGCATTAACATTAGTTGCACACTAGATGTTGAAGCCCTAACATCCATGAAGCTTCTATTCATTCGCATGAACGTTTCTTTTTCCTTTTGTATACTAAACCTAGGGACCTTTTCTACGATATTTCTTACCCATGTCTCTTCTACTTTCTTCTTACCTTTATCATCTCCTGTCGCACCTCCACTCCTTTTTATGATGTTCGTGCGTAGTTGATCCTCCCTTGGCTCAACAACCATCATTTGAATATTTTTTGTGGGTTGTTGGTTCCTTTTCTCTTGCATCTTCGCGATAAGTATGCGATAATATTCTATCACGTCATCAAAATATTTACCGTAGTTGAAGGTTATAGTAGTGTTCAAACAGTCTCTTCTGAAGTGTCTTGCCTATCCACAATTACAATAGATAATATGGCCACGTCCATGACCAACTCCTCCTCCTCCTCCTCCTCCTTGGAAGCTTCCTCGACCAACATACTTGCCTAGCTCCTCACATGTATGTCCTTAAACTTGAAGTTTATAAGCCTCAGCACCCTCCAACATCAAGTCATAACTTTGAAAATTTCTCTCATCATGGCCTACTGATTTACAAAATTTGCAAAATAGTTGCTTTGGGTCTTGTTGTAGTGGCTACAACCACCTTCCAAAATTTTGGCTTGCATGCAAAATTTCAGAGCCTACCTTGGATCCTGCAATCGATCAGCATTGGTCACTTGTTGGTAAGGTAATGATCTCAAGCTCCCCCCCCCCTTGATATTAAGAGTTGTTCATGTTCTCACCTTTATGTAGCATGTGTCACCTTTGGGCATAGGGGTTCTTGTTTGGCATACAAAGGGAATGTTGTTTTTCTTCAAGGGAATTGTGTGCGTATGAGTGGTTGTCATCACATAGACATGTTTCACACTCAATTCATACACTCTTGTCATGAAGGTTGTTGCATCAATAAAATTATGTCTTATGAATTCTAGATGGCCTACATTATGTCACTAAGTGTCTATGTGTGATCACAATCAAGTCCTATCACTCTTTACATTTTTGTCGATGATCTCAAACTTAGCCATTTTTCAAGCAACCTAGCCTCATTTAGCTTCTCAGAACTTTGCACCTTGCTTCTACAACCATCAAGCTTCCTCCCTTTCCTGCTAAAACCCTGCAATGTGTAGAGACCCCAATATCCCTTGGCATCCAAAACTACACATTTGTTTCCTCTAGTGTCCTTCCCCAGCTGGAACCCACTATCAACATAAACTACGCAGTATTTCCTGTCAGTTGCCCGGGCTGCACTGCACTCATAAATTGAATAGAGGTGTCCTGCCAATACCCCCATGCCATAGTAGTGTCCCGTGCCTGAAAAATGTGCAATGTTTTCCAAGTTTCCATGTCTATATTGCATTCAGAAATTGTGCAAATGTCCCTCCTATGGCCTCATTCTAACAACAATCGCTTCCCGTTGAAACCACGTTGATCCATCACTCAGTGACTATAAGAAAAGGTGACATTTTGAGATCACTCTGAAGGAGTCGAGGAGAAGGACCAAGAGACCAAGTAATGGAAAAGATCAAGACCGCATGCAAACTTTTTCGGATGCATTATCATCTTGAGGGTAAGTATGGTATGTAAAGAACACCTTCTGAAGTACACCTCTTAGTTGAGTTTGCAGGACTGCTTGTCATTTTTGTATCATCCTATCCTCAGTAACATGCATGTCTGAAAATGCAAAAAGTCATTTCATGTGTTTCCTCTAGATGTCTTGCTTCCTTCTCGTTTGTTTGACCAACTGTCATCTTCGGCATGTTGATTGTTATGTCATGCTTACAACTGTGTTATGGCGATTTTGAAGGTTTGTGTTTGAGTTGTGTTCACTATGTAAATATCTAGCATGCACACACATGATGTTGTAAGTATTGTCACACAAGTGTTATCACATTCATCCAAAGGTTTATCCAAAGTTTCACAGTTTTTTCTTTCACCAGTAGAGAATACTTTAGTTAGTTACATTGATCATGTGTTGTCTTGTTGGTACGAGATGTCTTATCGTCAAGTCATGTTGAGTGTGTATTCTTAATCTCATGTATACACAAGTTAAATCACTCACACACCTAGCCATTTTTTCAAACATCTGTTGACTGGACCACCCTCCATCTACTGGACCTCCACTGACTTCCACTGTGTAGTCTTAGCCCTCAGTAACCAAGCATTGTTGCCCAGAACTACGCAGAGCTTGAGGCTACCCTCCAAGAAATATACACTACGGAATTGTGGAATTGACCTCACTGACTGTCACCCTGAACAATGAAAAAGTTTCTCAAGAATCCATCTTAATCTGCACTGCCTCCAAGCCAATCCATCAAGCCTACCACTGGTCAACTAGAGTGTTTGATTAGGCAGTGACCCCGAGCTTCACTCCTCCAAAAATTTGCGTAGAAGTTATTAGCATGCCTAGCTCCACTGACTAAGGAAATTGCGTAGACAATAGGGATAGACACCCACTACCTCTTACTTCACTGCCTTTGAAAATTATGCAGTCTTGTCAGTCAGTCCCCCTCCCAGCTAGCTTGCTACACTTGAAAATTTCACAGTTTTCATGGACTCTCCACCAGTTGCACAACACCCTGCATAGCTCGGAAACTATGCAAACATGTTCAGCTTGAATTCCTCACAGTTATGCACAGTTTTGGCTAGCAAGGTCCCACATCATGCTCCCAACCTCCCCTAAAAATCTACACATTTTTCATTGTCAATGTCCTCTACTGCCTGCACTGCCTTCCTGGGAAAAATTGCATAATTCTGCCTTCGAGCTTAGGCAAATCCTATAGAATGTCCCTATTGTTCTATAATGCTCATCCCAACCTCCCAGTGACCTCTACACAATTTTTCTTGACAGTGCCATGGAGCTTCGCATCCCTGCCTGACTTGTGCTCTACACTATTTCAGAGTCTTTTCCTCTCTCTCGGTCACCTACACCCAAACGAAATGCAATGCATCAAGGTAGACTAGTTTCTTTCTGGATTTGATTTCATCTCTTCATGAGTGATTACAGGAATTGGTACATGGATGAGACATGGTGTGATGACGAATGGGATGAACAAGGAGCGCATGCTAGAAGACTTTCTCATGGTTGGAGGAACACACAAAGCATAGCAAGTATTAGGCAAAGTAGACACCTACACATGCATGAACTATCAAGTGAACACTAAGACCATTGAAGACTTCGCACAATATTCGATGTAGAGGTAAAGCTATGGCACACCACGGACACACTCATTACTCAGCAACACAACAACTTGACATGAATAACACAGCCAGCATGTGCATACCTGCAACGTCATGTCAAGTTGTGTCATGAGTCACCTCGTCCATATCACTACTTTGGGTCATACATGTGTAATCAATGTAATGTAATGTGGAAGTCCAAGAGACCCATAGATGAAGTCAAAGTGTCATGTAAGTTGAAGAGTCATGTAATTCGAACAATCATGAGGGAAGTTGAACAGTCACAAGGGTTAGTTTCACCCTTGGCTATATATACCCCTCAATTGTACATGCAACGGACTTTTCACCTTGGCTCCTCCCACATACCCTTGAGAGTTTGTAGTATTTTCTTTGAGGAGTGAGAAGTGGCTCCAATGCCTCGCTATTGGGGTTAGTGATGTAATGGTGTATGACCATGTCTTGGAACTTTCGCTTTATTGAAAATCTTGTTCACAAGTCAACACGTTTTCACTGCATGTATTGTTTTCTTTTATAAGATTATTTTTTGGATGCTTGTAATTCATGTTGCTTTAACCTATATTAAGACAGCTGAACTATTTTAGCTATTTTAGTACATATGATTTTGGAAATGTGTCATATCAATTGTTAACGCCGTCTTGCCCATGTAGACTATTCCATTGGACACTCGACAAATTCATTCTCGTAAACTTGTTATAACGACCATCACACTCGTGTGGACTATTCCGCTATGTGTTGTATATGCTATCTATTCACTTTGTGTTTGTGAAGGCCACATCCGTGTGGATTACTCCACTGGAAGTTGTGCATGCCCTATTATATTGTGTGTATATAATAGATTTGGGACTATTCCCTTTTGACTTGAGACTCACTCTCACCCTCTCCCTCTATAGTGAAATAACTTAGACACAAGTTACACTAAGCACTCACCAGGCACATGAACCTTGCTATTTTAAGACTAGGTATACCACTCTCATGTGCTACCAAGCAAGATCTAAGGCATATCTTTAAGATAATGGCAACCAGGCTATCATACTGGATGGAACTCCTACACCAAACGATGTGAGGTCTAGTTGGGACTTCATACTGGGGAGATCCCTTGAATGTTGGCAGGTCTAGCACTGTCAACATTTCTGGTGCTAGAAGGAGCACCAGATGACAAGTTGAGTCCTCATAATCTGTTTTGAATATCTGCATACTTATCATGACTAATCACATAATTTCTCCTCCAGAGTGTATGTCTTATGGAAATGACTTTGAAATCTTGGAGGAGCTCTGGAATCTCTTGTCACAATACACATATGACAGTGAAGGCAGAATGTCCTCGCTTGAACACAAAATGGCCTTAACAATTATATATCACAAGTATAAAATCCATGAAGATTACATAAGGTGCGCATTGTTCGCACACATGCTTCAAGGGAACCCATTGTTATAGTGTGCCATGCTGCCTGAGAACTCTATTCAGTCTCTGACTTAGTTGATCGAAGAGATAGACAATGATTTCCATCATTTTGACCGTTAAGCACTCAATAAAGAAATTCTAAAATTATGGAAAGCACCTGATGAATCCGTTGAGCAATTTCACACACACTTTTTTAATCTTGCATACTAGTTTCTGGAAGATGAAATTGATTGGGAATTTCTCAATGGAAGATTTAAGAATCCTCTTTACATATCTAGAAATCCACAATTCTTAGAATCATTTGAATACATCCTAGCATACTTTGGTGTTGGAGCTACCAAATCTAAGACAAAGAAGGTCGCTCTCACAAGTGACTATCTATCCTCTTCTCATCAAACAGCTCTAGCTCTGCAGTAATAGGTGGGAGAAGGTGTGTGCACATCTATCGAACTATCAAACCCACCTACCCCACCTACTCTTGATGTCTGCGTAGATTTGTCTTGTAAGCCTTTTTATTGTCATGTGGACTTGTTACCTCAACCTCTGTCCTCATGTTCTATTGATCCTCCAGATTGTATTATCTTCTGTTCTTTCGTTCTGGACTCCACACTTTTTGTGAACACGGATCGAGTTCTCGACGAAGTTGGTGTTGTGCTGCCAACCTATGCTATCATTCATGATGAGTGTGTGTAGGAATCTAAAGAAGAACCCAGAGTGAAGGATGACTCCCTTCCATACACACCTCATCCGCTCTATCCTGACATCCCTTGTGATTATTCCACTTTTGATTTCCCCCTTGAAACCGCATCTCTAGGTTTTTCTAATTATGATCATTCACAGGACAAACCGGATGTTAGCTTGTCATTACATTGCGGAGAGGACATGCCTTCCTCTGAAAATCCATCCCATATGTCATATATCATTTCTGAAAACAAAGACGGTGAACATCCTTGTTTCTCATTTACCCCATTGCGTGATTCATCAAATCATGAGGATGCTGATAAACATCCCAAATTTTCTAATCTCGGTTGTCATGTTCTTTGTACTTCATTTGATCATGATGTTGATTCACTTGTTGTTAATCTTCCTAAGCCACTGATCTCTCACAATCTATCTATTGATGAAGTGGAAACCCCATACGCTGTCTAAATGATATATGTATTTGTTTTTCTATGCATGAATGTGTAGCTATTTTTCGTATATGTATGTATGAATCTTACTTAAATGTGTTGTTACTTTAACCATCACTTTGGATTGCTAGCTTACTTGCCTTCCATGTTGTGATACATCTTTGGTTGTGTGTTTCCTTCTTAACTACATGCTTTCATAGGTTTCCAAGGGGTGACCTCACCTCACCCTCCATGTGTTGGAACCGCTCATGCACCTTCCTTGACTTACTGCATATGTCACACCCTTGCAACCAAAAAGGACATCTTACTTGCCTCTGTGTGAAACCATGGTCAAGGAAATATCATATGACCCACTGCTGGGACTCCTACACCAAGTAATATAAGGTCTAATTGGGACTTCTTACCGAGGAGATCCCCTAACATGTTGGCAGGTATAGCAACGTCAACATTTCCGGAGATAGGAGGAGGGCTAGATGACCAGTTGTGTCCTCTCATCTAGTTTTTAACCTTTACACATCTATCATTGATATTCTCACGCTCACCCCTCCACGATGTTTTTTGTATGCCGAACCTCTCGACATCACGAGGGAGTTTTCTAATCTCTTGGTCAAATTCATGTATGATGGTGAAGGAAAAGTATCCTAGCCTAAGTTCTTAGAAGACTTCTATGCATTCCTTACAGATGAGTTCTATAAAGAAGAGGCCAATGTGCTTCTTGCATACACACTTCCTGAATCTCCACTATGATGGTGTTGGAGTCTTCCACCCAGCAGCATGCATTCACTTGAGCAATTTTATGATGTCATTGAATCTACTTTCCATCATTTTGACCGAGAAACTCTTGACAAAAAACTATTAAAGCAATGGAAGGATCCACAAGAATCACCTAATGATTTTTGGCAATGCTTCCTTCTTTTGCAATTTCAAGATCCAAAGAGTCAGATGAAATTTCAATATCTCATTAACAGATACAAATATTGTCTTATCAAATCTATCAATCCCAAGAATAATTTCAAGCTTAAGCCCCACTCAACATACTTCAGTGATGGAGCTGCTAATCATAGACGAACACGGTCATTATCACAATTGATTGTCTGTCGTCCCCTCATCAAACAGCTCCACCACCCCAGAGTGATGTGTGACAACATGCACACATGTTTGTTGAACCAGCATGTCCTCCTGACATCACTCCTTCCGATTGTTGCATAGACTTGGTTGGGAATCCCGTGGGTTATCACATGTATTTCATACCTCAACCTCTGTCCTCATATTTTGATCATCCTCTAAATTGCATTATCTTGTGTTCTTCTATTTTAGACTCTACATATGTTTTGAACAAGGATCGATCTATCGACGAAGTTGGTATTGCACAACCAACATGCATTGCCATTCACAAAGAGTATGACTGGGAGCCTGAACATCCACCGGTAGTAGAGGACCATCCCCATCTGTCTGTACCTCCTCCATTTTTTCCTGACCTCCTTGGTGATCCTTCCATCCCATATTTTTCATGTGTATCTCCATCCACGGACACACCCATTGTTGATCATTCGCAGGACACACCGAATGGCATTCCATCATCAGAAAATGGAGAGGACCAATCATTCTTTGAACATCCACTTGATTTTTCATCTATCTTTTCCAGAAACATAGAGGATGAACATTCTTGCTTCTCATCTACCCCTCTGTGCGATTCATCAAATCATGAGGATGCCGACCAACATCCTGATTTTTTTTATCTTCGTTGTCATGATCTTTTTACCTCATCATACGATCATGATGTTGATTCACTCATTTTTAATCTGTCTAAGCCACTGGTTTATGATGATCCATTTGTCAACAAAGTCAAAACCCTACAGACTTTCGAGGCACTTTAGCCTGAGTTGATGGTTATGTCAGGCCCTCTATGTCCTGAGCTTGGCTTCACATCTGATCAGGAAAATGTTCAAGCACCCAAGGCTCCTCATCACTCATCTGTAATCACTCAAGAACAATCCAACACACAAATTTCACTTCCTCCACTTGAACTACATGAACCCGTCGCTTATGCATTGGAGTATTCCTATTTAGCAAGCACACTTGCGCAATGTAAGTGATCTACCTTCCTTACGTGTGCTTGCATGTCATAGTCAAGAGTATCTGTGTTCTTAACATCTGCACATAGTGTCACACAACATCATGGTATGTCCACGGACTGCATGTCACACAATTTCGCACATTTTTGTTCTATGGATGCTTGTAAGCTTAGAGTGTGTCTATCTTCATTGTTTTATCTTTCACATCTGTTGGTTCACACAACTGTTTTGTTTGCAAACCATGTCTTCACAAATATTGGTCAACCAATGTGCTAGTGGCTGCATTGGAAGTATCATTTCATATGAGATGACCCATGCAATGTTAGCTTAGGAGTAGGAGTAGTGTTTTCTTTTTGAGTTGTTTGCTTGCATGAATGTTTACTTATTTCTTTGTATGTTTGTTTTCGTATTCACTTTTCTTTCACATTTTCTTATGCTTCTTTCTTTTCTTTTTGGTTTGTTTGATTTTTATTGTCTGTAGGTTAGTTTCATATGGACTGTGTGTGACTCTTGAAACAAGCTGGGTAAAGTAAAACAGGACTTGTACTACTATCAACATTTGGTTATCTGTTGTCCACTCTCTTATGTAAGAACTTTTTGTCCTCAGTCCATGATACATCAATCAAAAATATGTACTATTCGAAGTGAACCTTTGTGAAAACACAATGCTTACGGGCTAACTAGTCTCACCTACTCTAGTCGGTTGTTTTTGGGTTAATCCTTGTCAGCTTGGTCAAGTAGATTAAGGTGAGGGGGAAAACCTTAGCAAGCATGTTAGAGGTATATGTAAACTACTTCTCTAAAGGAACATTATCTTATGCTCTCAAAAAGTCAGAGTCCCTCTTCCACCTTTGTAATGAATAATTGCTATGCAGAGTAATGAAAATGAAAAATGAAAAAGTGAAAATGAAAAATTTCAAAGAAATGAAAAATGAATAAGGTGAAAGATGAGAAAGGCTTCCTACACAGAGAGGTGATGTAAGTAACTCCGTCGGGGTACTTACCAGGCTCGCTGGCAGCGGAGCAATGCTTGTGTTCCTGCGTGACTCTGTTGGGGTATTCTCCAAGCCTACTGGCAGTGGAGAAAAGCAAGAGATGAAACTAAAACTCTCATGACTATATTGCTTGTGCACCAATATATCCCTCATCCCCAATTGAAATAATAGTGTTGGCTTGGCTTGGAATTTTTTTCGATTGACCAAGGGCTTGGCAGATGCTACATCTTACAATCTATCAAGTGTGGAAACCAAGATGACCAGAGGACTGAACAATACTTCCGGAGGTGTTAAACTTGCTTTTCACGAACAAGGTCCATTCATAGAGCTGGAGTTATACCAGTGTGTTGCCAAGTGTTGTAGCAGCTACAACCACCCTTGAAAAATTTTCCTTAGATTCATTTTCGATCCTCCCTACCAACCATCCTCAGTATCATGTCTTGCACTATCAAGCACATTAGCTTCAGCTATTTCATAGAGTCTTGCCAGCGTGTGCATGCAAGTTTGTTCCACCCCCTTCATAGGATGCTTTACAGACTTAGTGTCAGTTGCTGGTTAAGCCGCCTCCTCTGGGAATTTCGCAATTCTGGAGGGGAAACAACCTTCCCTCCAGAAATTGTGTAAACCCAGCTGGACACCCAACTGAGCTCTAGAATTATGCAATTCTTCCTGATAGTCTTCCTCTCAAAAATTGTGCAATTCATGCCAGGACAACTGCTCACCCTAGAAATTACACAATTTTAGGCAGTAATAACCTGTTTCTCCTAGAAATTGTGCAATCCCTCTGGTACAAACAACCCAACGAATAGCCGAAATTGCACAAATCCAACCAGGTATCCTGCTACATTTAGAAATTACACAATACAATCAGACAGGCTTCCTTGAGAAAATTGAAAGGTTTGACCCAAGACAGCTGCTTAGCTCAGAAATTGTGCAATACAGTCAGTCAAGCTTCCTTGAGAAAATTGCGAGGTCTGACCCAGGACAACTGCTCAGCTCATAAATTGTGTAATACAGTCAGATGGGCTTCCTTGATAAAATTACAAGGTGAGACCCAAGACTACTACTCTGCTCAGAAATTGCATAATACAGTCACACAGGCTTCCTTGAGAAAATTGTGAGGTCTGGCCTGGGACAGTTGGTCAGGTCAGAAATTGCACAATCCTAGGAGATAGTCACTTGTTCCTCCTAGAAATTTCACAATCCCTCAAGGAAAACCATCTCTTCTCAACCTAAAAACTGCACAGATTTTCATCCCAGGATTGCAGACCAATGCATGTGCCTTCAGGTTGATGGTTTGCCCCGAGACTGATCAAAACTGATTTTCATGGATGTACTTATTTTCCCAAGGCAGCATGCAAAGGCATCCCTTGATTCATGGATCTATGTTTACCATCTGGAGGTTACATTCAAGGATCATTTCAAATACATCCTGCCACATGTTACTTTTCCTAGATTTGTGGCATCTACATCATAACCTATATTTTATCAAAACTTATGAATCAGATGCTGCAAAACTCATTCTTTGCATCGACCTTGCAGCTCTAACATCCCACATTGCATCTAGGAGTCGTTGGCACATTCAGCTCAGTTGTTTTAGGGTAAGCCCGCTTTTCATGTCTTGCTCTATGTTTCTATCACTTTTTGTGTTTTTCTTTATGTGAGTACTTTCTACTTGATTTTAGTGAATGCTTGTTGTCATGTTGATGTATGTTATCTTGTAGAAGCATCGTTCCATTTTTCGTTCGCATCTCACTACTGTCACATGCATGACACTATTTTGCACGGATGGTCACCGTTGTGGCAACTCGCTTCACACATATGCATGCTTTCCCATTTTCTGAATCTTGCATTTGTTGCTTGCATGTATGATCATTCACTCTTGTTTTCACTCATCTCATCATGATTTCATACTTCTCATGTTTTCAGTCCCCCGTCGGTCAGTTTGGGCTGCCTTGGCCTGGACCATGCCTTGCCCGTTTAGCACTACACATTTCTAGAAACGAAGGCTCTGCCTTCCCTCCAGAAATTGTGTAAGTATAGCCCAATGCTAACCTCTAGGCTTTCATTGCACAATTCTTGGAGGTAATGTCCTCCTAGCCCCAGAAACTATGCAATGCAGTTTGCTGGTTGTGTGTCACTGCTAACTGAAATTGCACATTACATGGTTTTAGTCCTTAGCAGGTCAGGCTAGACTATGCATTGTGTAGTTCTAGCAGTCAATTAGCCTCCTAACAGCTCGAAATGTGCCTTGCGCAGTTTTGGCAGTCAATCTCCCAACCTCCTAGCAGAAATTGCGTAACCTTCACGATCAATCACATAGGTATGTTGCAAGTCAATCCTCAAGTTTGTTTTATTTTTTGAATGACAGATTGCTTGTCATGAGTGTTGTCATGTCTCCAGGCATCACAGGTGTTTGTCTCTCTCTCAGTAGCACAGGTACAATGGCTTTCAGGAGAGAAGAGTCAACAAACATCATTAAGAGCACAACGGGGGTTGCAGCGAAGCAAGTGTCTATGAGCTTTCCTACTTATGAAGACATCAAGTTATTCGTAGACAAGGACATTAAGATAATATGGCAGGTGTATCACATCGAGTAGCACCATCAACGACAGCAGTAGGTAGTACACCCACACGCGACAAATGTAGGAGGAAGGTTGTTGACAACACAAAGGCGAAGCAAAGCTACAAGTTCAAAGCAGATCCACTCATGACAAAAGAAGTTTTGGAGATTGAGGCTATCAGGTGATGACACGATAGGAAGATCCCACGAAGGCAGAGAAAGGAACAAAGAAGGAGTTGCAGGTGACGAAGTCGAAACTCAAGGAAGAACAAGAGTTGCACAAGCAAGAGAAAGAGTTGCAGTAGGAATAGATACAACAGGGGGCCCAACATGTACAAAAGGATGAAACTGCACCCATACAAGTTATAGATCCATCCCAATAGCTGACACAGAGCAGACACGGTGAGTAGTGTTGTTGATCGCATGTAAGGGAAATCAGTAGCATGCATGTCATTGTGTGCATGCATGTGATCCCACCCATTTCGCATACTCTCTAAGGCAAGGACAAGAAGCATGTCCAACTGGAGCTGAACATGGACTTCAACAAGTTCATGTGCATGGTCACCAACACATACTTGGAGATCAGAACAAACTCTATGCATTAGTATGTTACTGGTCTAACCACACTGAAGAGGATGATGCGCTTCCTATCAAACAAGTTGGATAGAGGGGCCATATCAGTGTACCTAGATGCAACAGAGGCAAGAGTTTGCTTTCAGTAGGTTTTCACCATTGGTGCATGGAAGCCATCATGGATGACCAAGATTGGCATTAGTTCGCCACCATCGAATATCACAAGGATGTCAAAGAGTTGGTCTCACCACAATGGTCCAAGTGCCAGTGATGTTTTACATCATGTTCTCAAGCCATTTTGTCTCACATGGGTACATGTGCAGAATGTATGTAACGTATTTTCAAGTGGAAGTTCAAGTGTCGATAGTTGAATGTAATAGTCATAGAGTAGTTGAAGAGTCATGAGGATAAATGGATGGTCACAAAGGGGAATGTCAAAGATCACCCCACCCTTTGCTATAAATAGCCCCTCATAACTCATTATAGAAGCTTTTGGTTAGCAAAGCTTCCAATAGGAGTATCTTAGAGAGAGCTTGGACATTATTATAATGAGCCTTGGCTTCTCCACTATGTAGAGCTAGTATATCTCTTTGGAGGAGTAAGCAGCAGTGACTGTAACGTTACATTATCGGAACTAGTGGTTGGTCATGGTTGTATTGTATGACTAGAACATACACATATTAATATAACAAGGCCAGCATGTTTCATGCATATGTTGTATTGTATATGTTGGAAATAATACTGAGAGGGGGGGTGAATCAGTATTATAAAGTCAAATATTTCCTTTTTCAATTCCAGATGATATACGCTACTTCTGTTAATAAAATCCGCGTATATACACAACTACAGATAAAGAAACCTGCGTATACAAAGCAGACTTATAATTTGATTTATCTTTCAGATGTCAGTTATTAATATATGTATCATAAGCAAATAAACAATACCAGAAACAGAGCAGAAGACAGTCACACACAAGAACACAAGATATAAGGAGGAAACCCAATGTGGGTGAAAACCCCCTGCTGCAATTCGTCTTTATCTTCTTTTTAATTAGAAACTTCTCTTTACAATGTTTTGTACTGGTGCAGTCTTTACCAGTACACAAGCTGCAACCTGAAGAGAGCTACAACTCTCTCTCGTTCTCCAGCTTTCCTGGAAGGGAGCTCCAACCCCCTAAGTTCTTGTACTAGCTTGAGATATTAGTACGCAGGCTCCTACCTGCAGAAGGCTGCAACCTTCTCTTTGCTTTCCGGGACCTCGTTTCATTAATTTTTAGACTGGATCCACAAGTAAAATCAATCAAACATCAGGAATTTCTGCATAACCCAAACTCCTTTTCACCAATCAAAAGCTGAACCAAATAAACACTTCTCTGATCGTTGTACCCAGAACACAGTAACTGTAATCAAACACCAATTCTGAACCCAGAACACTGCAGTAATAAAACAGAAGCAGCGAGAACATAAATCAAGATATATACGCTACTTCACTGTTCAGCTACCTGCGAGTATACGCCTCTGTACCACAACCAACCTGCGTATACGCTTCTTTCATTCACAGAAAAAGTGTGTATATGCACCTGCAATTCGCTGAACCTGCGTACAGATCTATAAAGGATAATTTATTCTTTTAAGCATTCAGACATTAGTTAACCCAGATTTATAGATCAAGAGTGCGCCACATATAACAGATCAAAATCATACAGAGATACCAATGGTCAAGCCTTGAGATTTTGATCCATCAATAGTCCTTATCCTTCTTGCAGTCAGGTTCCTCCTTCATTCAGATCTAGATCTACACCATAACCCAATCACTAGTATTCCAGATCTCATACATTATCAGATATTCAATAATAATTCAGATGATACCTTGTCACATGATCTCCTTCCTCTTTTATAGTTTTAGGCCTTCCACAATACCACGGTCCAAAACCATAATAAACCAATACCAAGGAACCAAAACCTAGGGTCAACACTTCTGACGAGATACCATGGTCAAAAACCATAGGTTCAAATTCCAAGGACTAACAACCATGGACCAAAAATAAGTTTCCCACCATGTACGCGCTTTTCTGTGAATAAAAGTGTGTGTATACGCATACACGACTTCTGAACGTATAACCCACGTGTATACGCGTCTTTGGCAAGGTGAACCTGCGTATACAAGATTTCCTTCATTCTGAGTGCCTGAACGGAGATCTGTCACCAAAGAGAGTTGCCATCAAGGACAACACCTGTACCATAGCGCCACTCCTGTGCCAAAATGCCAACAATCTCCCCCTTTTGACTTGATTGCAACCCCAAGATCCTCAAAGTCATTCTCCCCCTTTGTCATCAAGGGCAAAGGGTTGTGCTCCCCCTGAGTACATGTAGATATCTCTGCTCTGCTGTGCTGAACATGCTCCCCTTGACTGTAGGCAAGATCTGCAAAGGATGTTCTTCAAGAAGAACCAAGACATATACATTATGAAAGACCTTCCTATCACCAAAAGACTCAATACATACATCCATCACCCAACCAAGTGGGGATCATCCACCCAACCAAGTGGGGATACATCAGAAATTTACATATGACAACCAATCACATTGCATCAATCATCCCAGGCATAGTGGGGAAACCAAAATAGGCCGTTACATGACCTTGATAAAAAAGATATACATGACATAGAAACGAAATATCAAGACTATGCAAATCACCAATAACTACTATCAGCAACATCTGACAATCACTGTATATATCAGCAACCATGTTCTTCTTCTATTCTCCTTTCTGCAGCTGATCCACCTGAAACAAAAACAGCTTGAGTACTAGAACCAAGAGCTTCTAAGGTAATGCCAACAATGCATTGTTAGAAGATTATCTGCTCCCCCTGAACCTATGCCTGATGGTCTCTGACAGACCCATATCAGACTCTCTTCAACCAGAGTCTGTTCTTGCTGATTTTCTTCAGAATTCCATATACGCGACTGCACCTGCATAAATCTGCGTATGTACGCGGATTCCCCCCATCCAACTCGCATACACCAACTTTTCTTTGAAACAGACAAGCTTCAACAGCAGGATGAAGCATCAACTACTCCCAGCTTCTGTCTGAGATATTCAAAAGTTTCCCTGGGCAGTGGTTTCGTGAGGATATCAGCAATTTGTTCCTTGGAAGGAACATACTCCAACTTGACTTTTTGTTCCAACACTTGTTCCCGAAGAAAGTGATATTTGATAGGTATGTGCTTGGTCTTTGAATGCATGACAGGATTCTTTGAAATGCTTATTGCACTTGTATTATCACATAAGATAGAGACAGGTGGAGTACAAGTGATTTGAAAATCCTGCAAGGTTTGCATCATCCAAAGAAGTTGAGTGCAACAAGATGCAGCAGCCACATATTCCGCTTCAACTGTAGATAAAGCAATCGAACTCTGTTTCTTGCTGAACCAAGATACTAATCTGGAACCCATAAAGAATGCACCACCACTTGTGCTCTTCCTGTCATCCATGCTTCCGGCCCAATCTGCATCTGTGTAAGCATGAAGTGTGAGATCTGTATCTCTAGGGTACCATAAGCCATAGTTTTGAGTTCCTTGAAGGTACTTGAAGATTCTCTTGCCTGCCTAAAGATGAGTTTCCTTTGGATTTGCCTGAAATCTTCCAACTATTCCCACTGCATGCATGATGTCTGGTCAGGTACCTGTCAAATAAAGTAGACTTCCAATCATGGATCTATAGGTTGGTTGATGCACTGCTGCCGATTCATCATTTGCACTGAGGCTGCATCCTATAACCATGGGGGTACATACTGGTTTTGAATCTTCCATGCCATACTTCTTCAGAATCTGCTTGAGGTACTTGGTTTGAGACAAGAAGATACCACCTTCATTTTGTTGGATTTGCAATCCAAGAAAGTATGTCAGTTCTCTGAGCAAAGACATTTTGAATTCTTTCTGCATCACCAAGGCAAAGCTTTGACTCATACCTTCTTTGTTGCTGCCAAAGATAATATCATCTACATACACAACAAGTATTAGCAATTTGTCATTTTCAATTTTTATATAAAGATTGTTATCTGCTGATCCTTTTGAAAAACCTTGTTGATGAAGGTATTTGTCCAAGCGGTAGTACCAAGCCCTTGGAGCTTGTTTAAGGCCATAGAGAGCCTTTTTAAGTCTGCATACAAGATTTGGATCATTCCCAAGGATAAAGCCATCTGGTTGCTCTATGTACACTTCTTCTTCTAAGTCTCCATTCAGAAAGGTTGATTTTACGTCCATTTGAAATACTTTGAACTTCTGGAAGCTAGAGAGAGCAAGGAACATTCTGATGGCCTCGAGTCTAGCAATGGGAGCAAAAGTTTCTTCAAAGTCTATTCCTTCCTGTTGAGCATACCCTTTACAAACAAGTCTGGCCTTGTTTCTAATCACTTCCCCATTTTCATTCAACTTATTTTTGAAGATCCATTTTGTTCCTATGAAATTTTTGTCTTTTGGTCTAGGAACCAACTCCCAAGTGTTATTCTTTTCGATCTGCTCAAGCTCTTCATCCATTTCCTTAACCAAACACTCATCTTTGCATGCTTCTTTTACATTTTGCAGTTCAGTGGAAGAGAGCAATGCCAAATAGCTTGAAGCTTCTGCTATTGTTCTTCTTGTTTGTATACTTGCTTCTTTCTGCCCCAAAATTTGAGATTCTGGATGATTCTTCTTTACGTACCTAGATGGAGTCTTCTCTTCTATCCTTATCTATTCCTCTGGTGCCTCTTGGGGTTCTTCTTCATCATCTGTATGATTTGGAGAGTAGTCTTCATCCTCATTGATATTTTCATGATTCACTTCCCTAGGGATGTATCCTTTTTCATCAACCACTACATCAATGTTGTCAACAATTCTTCCAAGTCCTTTATTGTAACACTTATATGCTTTGCTGTAGGGTGAATAACCAAGGAGAATGCCTTCATCTGCTCTAGGTTCAAGTTTGCCAAGCTGCTCATCAGTATTCTTAATATAGCATTTGCTCCCAAAAATTTTGAAATGCTTTACCGAAGGAGTCTCACCATACCAGAGCTCATGAGGAGTTTGAGTGTTGTTCACTCGGACATTTGCTTTGTTGAGAATAACAACCGCAGCATATGCAGCTTCACCCCATAAGGTTGCAGGAGTTCCAGACTCATAAAGCATAGCACGAGCCATTTGTTGGACTGTTCTGTTCATCCTTTCCGCCACTCCATTTTGCTGAGGAGTCCTAGCTGTAGAGAATTCCCTTCTTATTCCATGTTCTTCACAGAAATCAAAAAATTCATTTGAGGTAAATTCCCCACTTCTGTCAGACCTGAGGCACTTAATTTTGTAATCTGATTCATTTTCAGCCGAGGCTTTGAAGGATTTGAATTTTTCGAATGCTTCGTCTTTGTGCTTCATAAGTCCTAACCAAACAAACCTGGAGAAGTCGTCAATGAATAATATAAGGTATTCTTCTCCTCAAGGTGACCTTGTCCTAAATGGACCACATACATCTGTATGGACTAGCTCAAGAGGCCTGCTAGCTGATCCTTCCTTCTTAGGAAAGTTAGTTCTGGTTTGCTTACCAAACTGACATGATTTGCATATGGTGTTGTCTGGAATTTTGATATCTGGAAGACCACGAACTGCCTGGTATTTGCATGCTTTCCTTATTTGTGAAAAGCTTAGATGCCCCAACCTCCGATGCCATAACCAGTGTTCATCATCCTTGCTTAAATAGCATTGTTTTTGTCCTTCTTCAAATATGTATAGATTATTTGGAGTTCTTCTGCCTTTGATCATTGTTTCTCCTGTATCAAGATCACGAACACTACATCCATTTGATCGAAATATTACTTCGGTTCCTTGATCGCACATCTGACTAACACTCAGTAGATTATGCTTCAAGCCATCAACATACAAAACATTTCCAGCCTTGACCTTTTCTTTCAACTGAGCAGTGCCTTTTCCTTTTATGGCTGCAGGGGTATCGTTTCCAAAAGAAACCTTCTTTTCCTTTTCTAATGCAGTATATGATTCAAGTTTTTCTTTATCACCTGTCATATGCTTCGAACATCCGCTGTCGATATACCATAGATTTTCTTGTCCTTCTGCATAAAAGGCTATCCCACATCTTTCTGGTTGTGGTTCCTTCATTCTCCATGTTCTGGCACTTGAGGTTTGTTCCTTCTGAGTTGTCTTCCAAAACCTGCTCCTGCATTCAGAATCTTCATGACCAAAGTTATTACAAATAGAACATTCATCTTCATTTTCAAGGGCTGAAAAGTTGTTATAAGTCCTTTTCGTGATCCCAGTCATATTCCTTTGTTTTTGAGCTTCTCTAGACATGATTGTGTTATAGGAAACACATTGGGCTGTGTTGGCATTATGTTTCAAGTGTTGTCCTTGATGGAAACTCACTCAGAGGTTGGTACAGGTGCTCAGAGGTTGGTACAGGTGATGGCAACTTAATCAGAGGACAGATCTCAGTACAGCAGGACAAGAAAGAGATATACGCAGGTTCAGCAAGGAGAATCCGCGTGTACACGCAGGTTGGCTTCAGTAAAAGCGCGTACATGTGAAAACGTACCTTTGGTCAGTGGCAGTTAGTCCTTGGAAGTTGTGCCTATGGTTTTGGACCATGGTGTCTCGACGGACGTGTCGATCCCTAGTTTCGAGGTTGATGGTATTGTGTTACTATGGTTTTGGCTCTTGGTATTGAGCAAGGCCTAAGGCTATATAAGGAGAAGATCACTAGGCCAAAGAGAAGTAGTGTGAGTGATGAAGATCTGAGAAAGTGTGTGATCCAAGTGCTGGTTATGGGTTGGTGATCTGAACCAAGGTTTCACCCATGATGATGAATGATGGAACGAGATCTCAAGGCTTGGAATGATTATCTTCATATGGTTTGACTCTGGATAGACTAGATCTACTGACGCATGTTTATTATTATGATCTGGGTATGTTTTGATGTCTGATATAGCTGCAGGGTCTTAAGGTTGAATTTATAGATCTGTACGCGAGTTGGTTTTGGTAAAAGAGCGTATACACGCAGGTTGGGTTCATCCAAGTAGCGTATACAATGTGAAGTATGATATTTGAATATGGAGCTGGATCTGGTTGTTGCTATGATTGTCTGGTTATTGTTGATAGGGTTACAGTGATTCAGAATTGGGTGTTTCAGTGATTAATGATGCAGGTTGTACTACAATGATGATTGTCTTATGGATCCAGTATGAAAATGTATGAAACGTGGTCCCTGAAGGTTGTAGGGTCAGCACCTACGTACTAGTAAATGGATCAGCTAGTACAAGAGCTGAGGGGGTGGTAGCTCCCTTCCAAAAGTAGTTGGAAAACGAGAGAGGGTTGTAGCCCTCTGCAGGTTGTAGCCTGCGTGCTGGTAAAGGACTGCACCAGTACATTGTAAAAGAAGTTTCTCATTAAAGAAGAAAGAGACAAATTGCAGCAGGTGGTTTTCACCCACATTGGGTTTCCACCTTATATCATGGTGTTCATGTGTGTGGTTTTTGTGTGATGATCTATTCTGTTATACTGCATCTGTTTACTGTTAATATGCTTAATAATATCCTGATGCATTTACTGAAGATAAGATTAACTGAATCATAAGATCTCTGCATATACGCTAGTTGCTTTAGACACAGTCGCGTGTACACGCGGGTTCACTTAACTGAAGTCGCGTATATGTTTCTGAGTATGAAATTGAAAAGTTTTATCTGATCTGATAATACTGATTCACCCCCCCCTCTCAGTATTATTTCCAACAATTGGTATCAGAGCAGGTCCTTCAGAGAAGCTTGATCGCTTGAAGGAGATTCGTAGAACAATGGGGAAGAAAGCACGTCAGAAGAAGAAGACAGCTCAAAGGAAAAATGACAACCTGCCGTTGAGTGGAAGCAAGTGTTCAGATCCTGAAGCATCTCAGATTGAAGATGGACAAGCAAATGAAGCATCAGATCAAATCATAGATCAACAAGATCTACCTAGCAAAAGGGAGAATGCCCTCAAGGAAGAAATCATCAGATTAGAAGATCAGTTAGAATGTGCCTCCAGAATTCGAGAAATGCTGCTAGCACTGAATAAAGAGCAAGAAAACGAGATCCTCAAACTAAGGCATCAGTTGGATGAAGGAAGGAAAGCAGAAGAGACCTTGGAGAAGCAATGTCTTGAAAAGGAAGAACAACATCAAGTTGAGGTAAATATCCTGAAAGGTAAAATAGAAGAAAAGGATAAGCTTTTACGATTTCAAGATAGTACTAAAGTCTTGGATGATATTCTTCATAGTCAAAGATCTCCTGCTATCAAGACTGGTCTTGGTTTTCGTGGATATGTTGAAGGTGAATCTAGTTCACAAGGTGAGGCAAGAAACTCTAATGAGAAATCTGAAATGCCCAACAAGGAACAACCAAGGAAAGAAATTCCTCAAGGAAGATTCTTTACTCCTAACTATGGACGTGATAGACGATTATTTCCTCCACTGAATAATGTTGAATGTTATGTATGTCATAATCTTGGACATGTTGCAGCCATATGTAGAAGAAGAAGGTTTCAAGACCATCATGCAGAAAGATCATCACATTCGAGGTACTTTAATGGATATTGTTTTTCTTGCAATATGCTTGGCCACAAAGCTGCTGATTGCTACAGGAGGAATATGAAACATGTAAGATGCTATGCATGTAACAAGTTTGGACATAAAGCAAGAGATTGCAGGAACAAAGCTCATGATAAGAAGAAATCATCAACATGCTTGAAGATATGGAAGAAAAAGGAAGTTCAGTCAGAAAAATATGGCACAGCACAGGGTACTCAGCATAGCACAGACATAACAAACTCAGGGGGAGCTGAAGGTGTAAAACTTCAGTGTTCTAATTCTCATACGCAAGTTTCATGAAGGAAAGCCGCGTATATACGCGAGTTACAGGCTGCAAAGTCGCGTATATGGAGAAAGGGCAGCAGAACAGACCCAGGTTCAGTCATGGTTGGCTCAGGCTCAGGGGGAGCAGAACAGACTCAGGAAATGGTTCAGACATGGTTGGCTCACACTCAGGGGGAGCAGATTCTTCAAATAATTCATTGTTGGCATTATGGTTAGAAGTTGTTGATAAAGTCTATGAAGCTAAATGATACATCTTGCTGTTTAGGAATGGTATTGCAGGCTGATGCTTATGGTACAGATCATGATGCTGCTGGTGGCTTTCATAAGTCTTGGTCTAGATATTTCATCACTATGTCATGTATCTCTTTGTGATATCTCTTTTATGATGTCAAGGTCATGTAACGGCCTATGTTGGTTTCCCCACTATGCCTGGGATGAATGATGAAATGTTTATGTATTGTCATGAGTAAACTCTTAATGTATCTCCACATGGTTAGGTGGATGAGTCAATATTGGTATATCCCCACTAGGTTGGGTGATGAATGTATGTATTGAGTCTTTGGTGATAGGAAGGTCTTCTATAATGTATAAGTCTTTGTTCTTCTTGAAGAACATCTTTTGCAGATCTTGCCTACAGTCAAGGGGAGCATGAACAGCACAATTCAGCAAGAGCAGGATGGATAGATTGGTACACTTTGGCATACACAAAGGGGGAGCACATTTGGAGATTTCAGCATGTACTCAGGGGGAGTATGGACAGCAGTATGGACAGCAGAAGGTATACCAAAGAAGAGAATATCTTGGTCCACCCTTTGCCCTTGATGTCAAAGGGGGAGAGTGACTTGGTGTGGTGGTTGCCATCAAGTCCAAAGGGGGAGATTGTTGGCATTATGTTTCAAGTGTTGTCCTTGATGGCAACTCACTCAGAGGTTGGTACAGGTGCTCAGAGGTTGGTACAGGTGATGGCAACTTAATCAGAGGACAGATCTCAGTACAGCAGGACAAGAAAGAGATATACGCAGGTTCAGCAAGGAGAATCCGTGTGTACACGCAGGTTGGCTTCAGTAAAAGCGCGTACATGTGAAAACGTACCTTTGGTCAGTGGCAGTTAGTCCTTGGAAGTTGTGCCTATGGTTTTGGACCATGGTGTCTCGACGGACGTGTCGATCCCTAGTTTCGAGGTTGATGGTATTGTGTTACTATGGTTTTGGCTCTTGGTATTGAGCAAGGCCTAAGGCTATATAAGGAGAAGATCACTAGGCCAAAGAGAAGTAGTGTGAGTGATGAAGATCTGAGAAAGTGTGTGATCCAAGTGCTGGTTATGGGTTGGTGATCTGAACCAAGGTTTCACCCATGATGATGAATGATGGAACGAGATCTCAAGGCTTGGAATGATTATCTTCATATGGTTTGACTCTGGATAGACTAGATCTACTGACGCATGTTTATTATTATGATCTGGGTATGTTTTGATGTCTGATATAGCTGCAGAGTTTTAAGGTTGAATTTATAGATCTGTACGCGAGTTGGTTTTGGTAAAAGAGCGTATACACGCAGGTTGGGTTCATCCAAGTAGCGTATACAATGTGAAGTATGATATTTGAATATGGAGCTGGATCTGGTTGTTGCTATGATTGTCTGGTTATTGTTGATAGGGTTACAGTGATTCAGAATTGGGTGTTTCAGTGATTAATGATGCAGGTTGTACTACAATGATGATTGTCTTATGGATCCAGTATGAAAATGTATGAAACGTGGTCCCTGAAGGTTGTAGGGTCAGCACCTACGTACTAGTAAATGGATCAGCTAGTACAAGAGCTGAGGGGGTTGTAGCTCCCTTCCAAAAGTAGTTGGAAAACGAGAGAGGGTTGTAGCCCTCTGCAGGTTGTAGCCTGCGTGCTGGTAAAGGACTGCACCAGTACATTGTAAAAGAAGTTTCTCATTAAAGAAGAAAGAGACAAATTGCAGCAGGTGGTTTTCACCCACATTGGGTTTCCACCTTATATCATGGTGTTCATGTGTGTGGTTTTTGTGTGATGATCTATTCTGTTATACTGCATCTGTTTACTGTTAATATGCTTAATAATATCCTGATGCATTTACTGAAGATAAGATTAACTGAATCATAAGATCTCTGCATATACGCTAGTTGCTTTAGACACAGTCGCGTGTACACGCGTGTTCACTTAACTGAAGTCGCGTATATGTTTCTGAGTATGAAATTGAAAAGTTTTATCTGATCTGATAATACTGATTCACCCCCCCCTCTCAGTATTATTTCCAACAGGCTGCTTTGTGACCAAAGTTATGGCAAGAGAAGCATTGGCCATTGAAGAAACTCCTGCAATTATCAAATCTATCATCCAACCGATTGTAGTTTCTACTGACATCCATTCTTGAGGCAAATTGGGAAGATTTTACCTGAGGCTGATTGTAGCTTCTATTTGTCCTTAAGGTTGCTTGCCCCTGATTTTCTTGATAGTCTTTGTTTGTTCTTGAGGTAAAACAATGTAAACTTTGAAATGGGAACTATAAACGCAAAACGGGAACTCTGGCCAAAAATCCTCGAAAAAACATCAAAAACAGTGCTAAAAACGAAAAGTGTGTATACTGGAACGATGATTTTATTGTTTAGGGGTCAATTTTGAACATGTTTTAAAAATGGCAATGACTATGAAATTTACTACGAAATTTTCATGCAAAATATAGCTTCAAAATGAAAAAATGATGACTTTTTTTTTTAGGTCAATTTTCAAACTTTTAAAAAAATGCGAGTAAAACCAAATTTTTATGTGCCAAACAAAGTTGTTTATGAGGAAAAAAAACACATCGGATCAATAATCCAAATCTATTGCACGTGACAAGCTCCTACAATCTCTTATATAGAATCTACTTTATATATCAATGTTGTGTCATGAGCTTTCAATTTGGCTATTCATTTCACATTTACTGGTCTCTAAGTGAATTTACCAATTATTAACAATTACCAATTATTAACAAGTGATATAGAAGTAATTACATACTATAATTGGCTCAATTAAACTAGTCAACAGTTAATACTAATATGTACAATAGTTTAAAATCAATTTAACAATTAAAAATTCTTACAATGATAAAACATTTTTTTTATGTTTGCAAAAATTCAATTCAACAAATATACTATTTGTAGAAAATAAATCTATTACTAGGGCTACAATGTTGCTATATAAATTTACTACAACTACTTTTTATGAAATAATTGCAAGGGCTATCGAAAGAAACAAGGTATAACCACTGGGAAGAAAATAAGGTACATTTAATAAAATACAGTATGAATATGTTTTATAAAGTACAATATAATGGATAAAATAGTATAGCTATTTTACAAAAAAAATTAAATAATTTACAAATATAAAAAAATGAAATATTTCCTAAGTTAGAAAATAACAAATTGAATTCATTAAAATATATATGGATAGAAAGAAAACATATTTATATATTTACATAGAAAAATAACTTAAAATTAGCATTACCACTTCTTTATAGTGGCCCTTGCTCTAGAGTAGAACGTGGCTTGGGCAAAAACATGATAGCCAGTGGCCAAACCGCCTTATCTCATACGTGTGGTCTCTCCCTCGTTACTTTACTTAAACATTCATAGCAATGCAAGTAGCTGATTGAAATGTTAAGAATAACCAAAAAAAAATTGATTAAAAAGAGACTTAAATAATACATATGGAATTCAACTCAACTACTATTAAGAGAATTAAATATTAAAAACCATACGTGTGGTCTCTCCCTCATTACTTTACTTAAACATTCATAGCAATGCAAGTAGTTAAGAGTGACCACTGATTGAAATGTTAAGAATAACCAAAAATTTTTTATTAAAAAGAGACTTTAATAATACATATGGAATTCAACTCAACTACTATTAAGAGAATTAAATATTAAAAACCCCAATTCCTTGAAAATAAAGTAAATAACAACAATGGGACAAATAAGCACCAGAAATAATGCCCATGTTCACTGAAAGGAGTCTAACGGAAGGAGAGTATAGTACATATATCTCCTGCTTTAAAAAGGAATGAATAGAGGAGTCAGAAGACATATCCGGCAGTAAATTCAGATCACTACTATCCCTCAGGCTACACAAAAACAAAACAAAATCGCCAAAGAAAACAGAATTCCCTAGGAATGACTAGAGCATGTCAAAGATTTCCTCCATGGGAATACTCGTATACCAAAAACGAAATATTGCATCTTCTAAATGTGCCTTGATATCTCCTTCAAAGAGAGAGAAACGGAGCAGACATAGAAGGCATATACCGTAAATAAACTCAGATCACTACAATCCCTCGGGCTCTTGCTGTACAAGGCACTCGTTTGAAGATCTTATAAAACTGCTGCGAGCAAGATTTACACACCTCGACTTCTCTCAAGGCTACCCTTCGATTTCAGACTCGCCTCTGCAACCACCTTCCTTACATTTAAAAACTTAAATTAAAATAATTTTTATTTAGTAAAACAAATTTATGAAACCTATATATTATGTCTAAAGTTTTACTTAAAAAAGCTACCGTTTAAAATATAAATCTGAAAGGTTTTTAATCCCCATGATGAAAACGCATAGTGCTCGTAAAGGAACGCATAGTGCTTGTAAAGGGCGATTCTCAGAATCGCCCCGCCACCGCCCCACCACCCGGGTGGTGGTGGGGCGGTGGCGGGGCGATTCTCAGAATCGCCCCACATCCATTTCTGTCAAAACTTAAATTAAAATAATCTTTATTTAGTAAAACAAATTTATGAAACCCATATATTATGTCTAAAGTTTTACTTAAAAAAGCTACCGTTTAAAACATAAATCTGAAAGGTTTTTAATCCGCATGATGAAAACGCATAGTGCTCGTAAAGGAAGAAAAACAAATGTTATGTTAATACACATCAATTTTAATGTGTAGCATTCTAGATTTATGGACATATAAATTTGAAGTTCATCATATTCACAAATTGGAAAAGCACGATAAGTTATTGTGGAGTAGCAACTAATGTTTTGTGGTGTGCGGTGCGCTGCATGCCAGAATTTAACAAATAAAAAATGATTAGTATTGTAAAAATGGAGTACATTAATTATACCCACAGCTCAATTTGTAATTTCAACAATCTTGGCATTACCAAATTCCAAGGCAGATTGCAGAAATTGAAACCGCATGATGTCACTTATCAAACACCATTTTTGTTGTTAACTGGTTTTGTGACAACGCAGGTAGCCATTGTCCGCCATGAATGATAAGCAGTGGAGTAGTTGTTCTTTTTCGGTCATTGATTGCTGAATCCATGACGATGTCAGAGGCAGTGGGGACAAGCTACTATTATAAAAGAAGATTATAGATGGTGGTTCTGTACTGCATTCAACACAGCCATTTCTGTCAAAATGCAGCGCTTGTCGATATTATGGGTTGTTGCCACGTTCGTGGTGATTCTATTTATGAGCAGTGCGGGTGCACACACAACCAAATTATGAAAAATTACATTTGATTTTGGGCATACAAAAGCATAGTTAGTCGCCGGGTTGTGGGGGCGATTCTCAGAATCGCCCCGCCACTGCCCTGCCACCCGGGTGGTGGTGGTGGGGCGGTGGCGGGGCGATTCTGAGAATCGCCCCACATCCATTTCTGTCAAAATGCAGCTCTCGTCGAAATTATGGGCTGTTGCCGCCCCACATCCATTTCTGTCAAAATGCAGCGCTCGTCGAAATTATGGGTTGTTGCCGCATTCGCGGTGATTTTATTTATGAGCAGTGCGGGTGGTACCTCGAGCGTTCACCAAAATGAAAGGTAATGGAAACTATTCTAGTTTCCACACACAACCAAAGCTCATGAAAAATTACATTTTGATTGTAATTTTTCATAATTTGGTTGTGTGCGCACCCGCACTGCTCATAAATAGAATCACTGCGAACGCGGCAACAACCCATAATTTCGACGAGCGCTGCATTTTGACAGAAATGGATGTGTTGAATGCAGTACAGAACCACCATCTATAATCTTCTTTTATAATAGTAGCTTGTCCCCGCTGCCTCTGACATCGTCATGGATTCAGCAATCAATGACCCAAAAAGAACAACTACTCCACTGCTTATCATTCATGGCGGACAATGGCTACCTGCGTTGTCACAAAACCAGTTAACAACAAAAATGGCGTTTGATAAGTGACATCACACGGTTTCAATTTCTGCAATCTACCTTGGAATTTGGTAATCCCAAGATTGTTGAAATTACAAATTGAGCTGTGGGTAGAATTAATGTACTCCATTTTTACAATATTAATCATTTGTTGTTTGTTAAATTCTGGCATGCAGCGTACCACACACCACAAACGTTAGTTGCTACTCCACAATAACTTATCGTGCTTTTCCAATTTGTGAATATGATGAACTTCAAATTTATATGTCCATAAATCTAGAACGCTACACATTAAAATTCATGTGTATTAACATAACATTTGTTGTTCTTCCTTTACGAGCACTATGCGTTTTCATCATGCGGATTAAAAACCTTTCAGATTTATATTTTAAACGGTAGCTTTTTAAGTAAAACTTTAGACATAATATATGGGTTTCATAAATTTATTTTACTAAATAAAGATTATTTTAATTTAAGTTTTGACAGAAATGGATGTGAATCGCCCCGCCACCACCCGTGTGGTGGGGCGGTGGCCAGAATCGCCCTTTACAAGCACTATGCGGCACTATGAATCGCCCTTTACAAGCACTATGCGGCACTATGCGTTTTCATCATGTGGATTAAAAACCTTTCAGATTTATATTTTAAATGGTAGCTTTTTTAGGTAAAACTTTAGACATAATTTATGGGTTTCATAAATTTGTTTTACTAAATAAAGATTATTTTAATTTAAGTTTTGACAGAAATGGATGTGGGGCGATTCTCAGAATCGCCCCGCCACTGCCCCACCACCACCCGGGTGGCGGGGCGGTGGCGGGGCGATTCTGAGAATCGCCCCACACCCCGGCGACTAACTATGCATGCCCAAAATCAAAATTTAATTTTTCATAATTTGGTTGTGTGTGCACCCGCACTGCTCATAAATAGAATCACCGCGAACGCGGCAACAACCCATAATTTCGACGGTGGCGGGGCGGTGGCGGGGCGATTCTGAGAATCGCCCCACCACCCGGCGATTCTCAGAATCGCCCCAAACAATGTTTGATACCTGGCATATCCTTCACAGATCGCATTTAAAATGGTGATAACTCGCATATCGAATGAAACTTCACGTATCTAGTGATAATTGCCATTATAATTCGCATAACTGGTGTGATAACTCGGGAGATAACGACTTCTTTTGTGATGGCAAGTTTCCGTCCAACTCCGGCGACGTCAGAATTGCGGCTCACCTCTTCATGTAATTGTTGAGCATTACACCGCCGCAATGGTCTGCAGAACAGGTCACTCGTTGCGTTGAGAAATTGAAAATGCCATTGAAGGTGAGTGGGCTTTAGCTGCTCTTTTGAAAAAGCATGTCTCATCATTTTCAAAACAGCATTAAAATGGACATCAGACCTGCGTTCTACTTTCAACTTTCATATATTCTGTGAGATTACCAATATGCCAAGAAACATTGTGAGAACGTAGTGTGAAGGGTTGAGGTTCGAGCGATGACGGTCAATCACTGCAAGCATTGTGAGAACGTAGTGTGAAGTGTTGATTTCTTTCTTTAGACTTTGACTTTAAAATTACATGAATAATTGAACCCCCATGGTATAGTCAATGATATATAAGAAGACGAGTTCAACAAAGACATTTCATGTAATTGAAGTGATACTAGGGGCTATAAATCAAACCATATCTACTCTCAAATCAAAGCCTATCCACTCTTTCGATAAACTTGACCACAAAAATGATGAATTTGACCACAAAACTACAAATATGAAATTGGTTAAACACCAACCCATGTGGCTATAAGGTCATAGCTTGCTACTTCAAATATTTTCCACATGCTTTATTTTATTTTATCTACTAAAAGCGTGATAAGCTTTAGAGATTCTTTAAATGTTTTTAGTGGAAGTATGATATGACATCCTATGACAGTCAATTACTGCGAGCATTTGTCCTTAGCTTGTGATGTATTTAAATATGATGAATATTGTATATATATAATATACAATGAAATATTCTAATTACAAAGATTTTAAAATTATAATGTACTTAAATACTATGAATATTGTATACATAATATACAATATAATATCTTAATTATAAAGACTCTAAAGTTATATACATAATATACCATATAATATTTTAATTACAAAGATTATAAAATCATAATGTACTTAAACGATGAATATTGTATACATAATATACAATGTAATATTTTAATTACAACAAATATTTTAATTACAAAGATTCTAAAATTATAATGTATATTGTATACATAATATACAATATAATATTTTAATTACAAAGATTTTAAAATTATATAGAACATTTTTGATAGATTAACATGATGTTATTAATATATATGCAATACATATTAATTATATATATATATATATATATATATATATATATATATAATCGTATTATAATGCGATTAAATTATATGTAAAATGTTTTTATAAACATTAATAGTAGATGTAATAAGATGGCTGCTAGGGACAGAAAGCAATGAAGCTCTCAAAACAAATCTGCTTATTTCAAAGTTTCAAACCACCATAACCAGCGTCGCAAGGAATCACTGACTACAATTGTATGACCAGTTTGTAGATAATTGCATCCTAATATTCAAACCGGAAGCACAGTCGATGTCTGCAGAAATGAAGAACAAGGGTGATATTTAGATTTCTATTTTATGAAACCCCTTATCAATTTAAATAGCAGTATGGAAAACTAATTTAACAGAATTTCACGTTCAAACCCTGCATAATATCGTATTGGATGCCCAGTAAGCATTGTTTGGGGCGATTCGTAGCAAATGGGGCGATTCTGAGAATCGTCGGGTGGCGTCACCCGGCGATTCTCATAATCGCCCGATGAAGGACTCGTAGGTATAGAAACATTTTCCTTCACAACTGTAGCTCGGCGCTGGGGCGCCAGACAGGATCCGCATGTCTGAGACGGCCGCACGTTCCATTACAGCCATAATTAACAGTACCAAGAAAATAGTGATCAAACACAATGGAGTCTCCATGCTCTGTCTCTCAGAGCTAACAACACATTAGTCAATGAAGGCACCCTGACTGTTAAGCCGAGTAGGGTGATACTAATGGTGATCCTGTCCATGCCCATTGGTCAAAGTCAACTCGACATGTGATCCACGGTTGTGCTTCCAACTTGCTAGTCTTTGGAAGGTGGATTTATGTTGTTACTTGAGTCGGTAAATAAAATTTGGTTCTTTCTTTATTCCAGAAATGAAAGAGTATAAGTATCTTTATTTTATTAATTTAAAGAGGTTAGGAATTCCAAATTATATCTATTATTTTTATTAAAATAGGAAATAAAATATTGCGAAGAATATTTGATGATTAGTATTTAAATTATTTTAGTTTCAGAAGTTTAAAAATATATAAAGGCTCCACGCTTCTAATCATATATTTTCTTTGCAATGTTTTGATTTTGACATTTTATGAGAAGAATAAACACTCAATTAGGGTTGTTATTCATTCAATATTTGTAATATGTGATTTTCGCATTGATTTTTAAGTTAATCGTTATTTTTTGAAAAAAAAATGATTATTATTATTTTTTGACATGAAATTCATAAAAAAAACCTATTATTTAACCATTTTTAGTTAAAATTATCATATAAAAATTGTGATTTTGACATGTCAATTCTAGCAAAAAATTATCAAAACGTGTAGTTTTTTAGTTATATTTATGTTAAAAATGGTTATTTTTATGTCCATTGTTAAAAAATATTGTTTTTTAGAAACAATTATTTCATGTGGATTGAAAAATTAATTAAGGATGTATAAATATGTAGAATATTGAAAATTCTAAATATCGACCTTCTAATGTAAAAATGCAAAACAATAAAAACCTCACTAAAAAAAAATAAAATTAAAATAAAAAACAAGAAAATGTGAAGAAAACGACCACTTCAAAAATTATCAAATTTACAAAATAATTATTTACATTTTATACATTAAAAAATTGAAAGCCAAAAAACAGGTCTTTTAAAAAAAGGGTGTGATGCAGAATACTCACTTTTTTAAATCAACATGAAAATCACTACCATTCTAAAACGTAATGTACATAAAAAAAAATTAAAGTGCCAAAAACTATGCTCTAAAAAAACATGTGCGTTCTGCATCACCCCTTTTCAAAATCAGGTCACTTTTTTGCTATCTCTACGAAACGGGTAACAGTATCAGTTCCCGTTTCAAAGTTTACATTGTTGTAAACTATCCCTGATATACCTGATGATTTCTATTAGGCCTTTGCTCGCTCCTCCTTGTTGCATCAAGATAAGTTTTGGAGGGGGATGCTTGAGAAGTTTCTTCATTATATCCAAGACCTGTCTTGATTAGTGGAGAACGCTGCACATTGATAATCTCATCCAGAGTCTCAGATCCTTTAACAAATTTAAGATTAATAGCTTTTGTTTTCTCAATCTCCTTTCTAAGACCAACAATTTCACATTCCAATTTTTCAAGATGTTTTTCCCTTTCAGCCAGTTGACATTGCAGAGAATCAATAATCGCATTTTTCTCTTCTAAGCAAATTTTGAGATTAGATATCTCTTTATAATAACCTTCTACATCTATAGCATCCATGTAGTCATCATCTTCAAAAGCCATTAAAAGTTTATACTTATTACCTCGTTCATCTTCGTCACTATTTGAAAGTCCATCACTATCTTCATGAGTGTAATAGCTTTTCTTATTTGCATTATGTTTCTTGTTCCATCTAACAGGTTCCTTCCCTTTGTCAATCTTATCCTTGTGAGGACATTTGGCAGTATAGTGACCGACTCTTCCACAAGCAAAGCACTTGAAAGGTAACTTACCTCGGAACCGTCTAGTACCCCATTGAAGATTTCTGACAAAATTTGATTCTTCTTCTTCTTCTGACATGTGTCCTGACTCATAGTACTCGCCTTTTCCTAAAGCCTTGAAGGCAGCTTCTCTCCTATCTGATGGTCCTCCTTTCCTCATTTCATAAGCAGTTAGAATTCCGTGCATCTGTGACATTTTAAGGCTTTGTAGATTCTCTTTTTCTTCTATTGCAGAAACTTTAGATTCAAACCTAGGGGACAAAGATCTTAGAAATTTTTCAACCACAACAGCCTCTTTTATTTCTTCACCCAAATTTTTCATACAATTAACAATCTCATCTACATGAAGAAAATAGTTAGCCACACTTTCATCATTATACATCTTGAGATTTTCATATTGAATCCTGAGGGTTTGAAGTTTTGCTCGTTTTACCTGATCATCTCCTTCATAGCTTAGGACAATCTTGTCCCATATTTCTTTTGCTGATTTTAACTGCATAACTTTCACGAATTTTGATTGAGATAGACATCCCAATAGAGTATTGACCGCCTTTGCATTTGTTTCATATTTCTTCTTCTCAGCTGGATCTGTAGGAGTTGTTGCTGGAAAAGTATATCCTGTATCTATGATATCCCAGACTTCTGTACCCAAAGATTGAAGATAGGCAGTAACTCTTACCTTCCAATATACGAAGTTTGTCCCATCAAAAATTGGTGGCTTGATTGATGCTTCCCTCTCGTAGTTGCTCATGATGAAAGATCTTCCTTCAAGCGATCAAGCTTCTTCAGAAGCACCTGCTCTGATACCAATTGTTGGAAATAATACTGAGAGAGGGGGTGAATCAGTATTATCAAGTCAAATATTTCCTTTTTCAATTCCAGATGATATACGCTACTTCTGTTAATAAAAGCCGTGTATATACGCAACTACATATAAAGAAACCCGCGTATACAAAGCAGACTTATAATTTGATTTATCTTTCAGATGTCAGTTATTAATTTGTGTATCAGAAGCAAATAAACAGTACCAGAAATAGAGCAGAAGACAGTCACACACCAGAACACAAGATATAAGGAGGAAACCCAATGTGGGTGAAAACCCCCTGCTGCAATTCATCTCTATCTTCTTTTTAATTATAAACTTCTCTTTACAATGTTTTGTACTGATGCAGTTTTTACCAGTACGCAGGCTGCAACCTGTAGAGAGCTACAAGTCTCTCTCATTCTCCAGCTTTCCTGGAAGGGAGCTCCAACCCCCTAAGTTCTTGTACTAGCTTGAGATACTAGTATGCAGGCTCCTACCTGCAGAAGGCTGCAACCTTCTCTTTGCTTTCAGGGACCTCGTTTCATTAATTTTCAGACTGGATCCACAAGTAACATCAATCAAACATCAGGAATTTCTGCATAACCCAAACTCCTTTTCACCAATCAAAAGCTGAACCAAATAAACACTTCTCTGATCGTTGTACCCAGAACACAGTAACTGTAATCAAACACCAATTCTGAACCCAGAACACTGCAGTAATAAAACAGAAGCAGCGAGAACATAAATCAAGATATATACGCTACTTCACTGTTTAGCTACCTGCGAGTATACGCCTCTGTACCACAATCAACCTGCGTATACGCTTCTTTCATTCACAGAAAAAGTGTGTATATGCACCTGCAATTCGCTGAACCTGCGTACAGATCTATAAAGGATAATTTATTCTTTTAAGCATTCAGACATTAGTTAACCCAGATTTATAGATCAAGAGTGCGCCACATATAACAGATCAAAATCATACAGAGATACCAATGGTCAAGCCTTGAGATTTTGATCCATCAATAGTCCTTATCCTTCTTGCACTCAGGTTCCTCCTTCATTCAGATCTAGATCTACACCATAACCCAATCACCAGTATTCCAGATCTCATACATCATCAGATATTCAATAATAATTCAGATGATACCTTTTCACATGATCTCCTTCCTCTTTTATAGTTTTAGGCCTTTCACAATACCACGGTCCAAAACCATAATAAACCAATACCAAGGGCCCAAAACCTGGGGTCAACACTTCTGACGAGATACCATGGTCTAAAACCATTGGTTCAAATTCCAAGGACTAACAACCATGGACCAAAAATAAGTTTCCCACCATGTACACGCTTTTCTGTGCATAAAAGTGCGTGTATACGCATACGCGACTTCTGAACGTATAACCGCCGTGTATATGCATCTTTGACAAGGTGAACCTGCGTATACAAGATTTCCTTCATTCTGAGCGCCTGAACTGAGATTTGTCACCAAAGAGAGTTGCCATCAAGGACAACACCTGTACCATAGCGCCACTCCTGTGCCAAAATGCCAACACCTTTGCTATAAATAGCCCCTCATAACTCATTATAGAAGCTTTTGGTTAGCAAAGCTTCCAATAGGAGTATCTTAGAGAGAGCTTGGACATTATTATAATGAGCCTTGGCTTCTCCACTATGTAGAGCTAGTATATCTCTTTGGAGGAGTAGGCGGCAGTGACTGTAACATTACATTATCGGAACTAGTGGTTGTTCATGGTTGTATTGTATGACTAGAACATACACTTATTAATATAACAAGGCCAGCATGTTTCATGCATATGTCGTATTGTATTTCAACTATCTTGTTTACTCTAAATGATATATGTATCTATTTTCTTATGCATGCATGTGTAGCTATTTTTTGTATATGTATGTATGAATCTTACTGAAATGTGTTATTAGTTTAACCAAAAATTTGGATTGCTAGATTGCTTTCCTTCCATGTTCTGATGCATCTTTTCTCGTGTTCTCTTCTTAACTATGTTCTTTCACAGGTTTCCAAGGGACTTACTCACCTCACCCTCCATGTGTTAGAGCCGCTCATGCACCTTCCTTGACTTACTGCATATGTCAGACCCTTGCTACCAACAGGGATATATTACTTTCCTCTGTGTGAAACCGCGGTCAAGGCAATACCGTACAACCCACTTCTGGGACTCTTACACCAAATGGTCTAAGGTATAATTGGGACTTCTTACCCGGGAGATGCCCTGACATGTTGGTGGGTTCAACACCATCAATAGGATGTTTTATAACTCACAGCCTGTTGGTCTTCGTTGATCAATATTTCTCCTTCATTGGTTTACATGCATCTTTTTCATGCCTTTGCCAACATGGGCGATCCAATGCACCAGTGGATGCGTTGGAAATATCACTACACGTGAGTAGGCCCATGCAATGTTTAGCATAGGAGTAGGAGTAGTATTTGCTTATTTATTTTCTTTGCTTTCTAGTTTGCATTTCTATATGCTTGCTTACTTGGTTTGGTTTGCTTGCTTTCTTGCTTTGATTACTTGTCTTGGTTTTTCTTTATTTCCGCTTTTTTCATTTGATTTCTTTGCTTGCTCGTGTCCATAGGTTATCCTTACATGAAACTATGTTTGGCTTTCGAGACAAGCCGAGAAAATCTAAGAGGACTTGTACAACTATCAACATCTGGTTATTTGTTGTCCTCTCTCTTTATGAAGAACTTTTTGTCTTCAGTCGATGATGCCTTGATGGAAAATGAGTTATGTTCAGAGTAAGTCTTGGTGAAAACACAACGCTTGCACTGTTAACTAGTACCACCTACTCTAATCAATTCTTTTTGGTTAACCCTTGTCATATCATTCAAGTAGAGTAAGGTGAGGGGGGAAACCTTAAAAATTATGTCATAGGTATACATAACATAATTCTCTAAAGGAACAACCTTTTCTTCTCTCAATAAAGTCGAGATCTCTCTTCTGCCTCTGAAATACATAAGTTCCTATGCACAGTTCTTTGAAAAAATGAAAAAGGCAAAAGAAGAGAAAGGCTACCTGCATAGAGAGGTGATGCAAGTAACTCCACTGGGGTACTAACCAGGCTTGGTGGTAGCAAATCGATGCTTGTGTTCTTGTGTGACTCCAACAGGGTTCTATCTAGGCCTACTGGCAGCGAAGAAACACCAGAGATGAAACTTAAACTCTGACAATTATATTACTTTTGCATCAATATACCCCTCATCCCTAATCAAAACAACTAAGTTGACTTGGCTTGGAATGTGTGCTGATCGATTAAGAGAATGGTAGGGACTACATCTTTCACACAAGCTAGTGTGGAAGCCATCACTATCAAAGAATTGAACAATACTTCCAGACAGGTTAGACTCGCTTTTCAAAAAACGAGGTCCATACAGAGAGTTGCATTTCTACTAGTGTGCCACCAATGTTGTAGTGGCTACAACCACCCTCCAAAATTTTGGCTTGCATGCAAATTTCAGACCCTACCTTGTATCCTGCGATCGATCATCTTTGGTCTCTTGTTGGTAAGTTGATGATCTGAAGCTTCCACTCCTTGATCTTAAGAATTTTTCATGCTCTCTCCTTTATGCAACATGTGTCACCTTTTGAAATAGGGGTTTTTGTTTGGCATACAAAGGGAATGTTGTTTTGCTTCAAGGGAATTGTGTGTATATGAGTTATTGTCATCACATAGACACGTTTCAAAATCACTTCACACACTCTTGTCACGAAGGTTGTTGCATCAAGAAAGTATGTCTTATGCATTATGGATGGTCTACATTGTATCACTAAGTGTCTATGTGTGATCACAGTTGAGTCCTATGACTGTTTACATATGTGTCATTGATCTCACACTTAGCCATTTCCCAAGAATCCTAGCCTCATTCAACTTCCCGGAAAATTACACCTTGCTTCTGCAACCATCAAGATTCCTCCCTTGCTTGTTGAAACCTCATAGTGTGTAGAGACCCCAACATCCCTTGGCACCCAAAACTGCACAGTGGTATCCTCTAGTGTCCTTCCCCAGCTAGGCTGCACTATCAACAAAAATTGTGCAGGATTTCCTCTCAGCTGTTCATGATGCATTGCACTGAGAAATTTGCTAGAGGTGCCCCCCCAGGAACCCCATCCCGCAGCAGTTTCCAATGCCTAAAAAATGTGCAATGTTATCTAAGATCCCAAGAGACAAAGTAATGGAAAATATTAGGACCGCATGCAAAGTCCATCGGATGCATGATCATCTCGAGGGTAAGTATGGTAAGTAAAGAACATCTTTTGAAGTACACATCTTAGTTGAGTTTGCAGGACTACTTGGCATGGTTGTATCATCCTTTCCTTAGTAACATGCATGTGTGCAAACAAAAAATTAATTTAATTTGTTTCCTCTAAATTTCTTGCTTACTTCTCGCTTGTTTGACCAAATTTCATCTTCAGCATGTTGATTTCTATGTCATGCTTATGACTGTATTCTGGTGATGTTGAATGTATTTGCTTGAGTTGTGTTTGCTATGTAAACATCTAGTTCACTCAAACATGATGTTGTAAGCACTGTCATGCAAGTGTCATCACGGTCGTCTGAAGGTTTATCCGAAGTGTCGCACTTATCGCATTCAACATTAAACAGTCCCATAGTCAATGACACTGAGCATATGTTATCTTGTTGGTTCGAGATGTCTTATCATTAAGTCATGTTGAGTGTGCGTTCGCAAGGTCATGTATACACGAATTCACTGGCTCACACAAATAGCCATTTTTCTGAATATCTGTCGACCAGAACACCCTCCATCAGTCGGACCTCCACCGAGCTACACTATGCAGTCTTATCCCTCAATGACTAAGAAATATTGCCCAGAACTGGTCAAAGCTTGAGGCTTCCCTCCAAACAATCTACACTACACAATTGTGGAATCAACCTAGTTAACTGTCACCTAGGACAGTGCATAAGTTGCTCAAGAAGCCATCTCAATCTGTGCTGCCTACAATCCAATCCATCAAGCCTCGCATTAGTCAATTGAGAGTTTGACCAGGCAGTGACCCCGAGCTTCACTCCTCCCAAAAATTGAACAGAAGTTGTCATCATGCCTGCCTCCACTAACTAATGAAATTATGCAGAGAAGAGGGATAGGCACCCATTTCCTGTAACTGCAATCTCTCTTAAAATTGGGTAGTTATGGAAGTTAGGCCCCCTGCAAGTCAAGCTGCTTCTCCTCCTGAAAATTGCACATTTTTCTTGGACTATCCATGGGCTTCCCGACACCCTGCTTAGCCCAGAAACTGCGCAGACATGTTTAGCATGACTGCCTCCTAGCTCTGCATAGTTTTGACGAGCAAGGTCTTGCAACCCACTCCCAACCTCCCCTAGAAATATGTGTAGTTTTCACTACCATTGTCCTCTGCAACCCGCACTACCTTCACGGCAAGAATTGCACAGTTCTGCCTCCCAGCTAAGCCAAATCGTACAAAATGTCACTGTTGTTCTAGACTGGTTATCTCAGCCTCCTAGTTACTTCTCTGCAATTTTTCTTGATAGTGCTCCATAGCCTCGTATCCTGGCATGAAATGTGCTCTGCGTCGTTTCAAAGTCTTGGACTCCTGGTCACCTACACCAGAAAATGAAGGGAAATGCATCATGGTAGACTAGGGTATTTTTGGATTTGATGACATCTCCTCATGAATATTTGTAGGAACAGGTACATGGATGATACATGGTGTGATGATGAACGAGATGAATAAGGAGTGCATGCTAGAATACTTGCTTTTGGTTGGATGAACACATGAATCATACCAAGTAGCAAGTGGAGAAGACACAAGTGCATGCATGAACTATCATGAAAAAACCAAGACCATTGAAGACTCCACACACTCTGCCATGTAGAGCTAAAGCTATGGTAGACCATGGGCACACTCATCACTCAGCAACATAGCAACTCAACACAAAAAGCACAGCCAACATGTGCATACTTGCAGCATCATGTTGAGTTGTGTGATGAGTCACCTCAGCCACATCACTACTTTGGGTCATACCTCTGTAATCAATGTAATGTAACATGGAAGTCTAAGATACCCATAGATTTAATCAAAGAGTCATGCAAATCGAACAATCATGAGGGAAGTCAAATAGTCACAAGGGTCAATTTCACCCTTGGCTATATATACCCCTAATTTGTACATGAAACAAACTTTTCACCTTAGCTCCTCCCACATAGACTTTTTGTAGTCTTTTCTTTGAGGAGCGAGCAGTGGCTCCAGTGACCCACTATCTTGGTTAGTGATGTAATGGTGTACAAATGTGTCTTGGAACTTTCACTTAATTCAGAAGCCTGTTAATAGGCCATCACATTTTTGCACATGTATTGTATTCGTTTATAAGACTATTCTTTGGACTCTTGTAATGCATTTTGCTTTAACCTGTATTAAGATAGTTGAACTATTTCGATTATTATAACACATATACTGTTGGAAATTTGTTGTATCATTTGTTAACGATGTATCGCCCGAGTGGAATATTTTGTCAAACACTTGAAAAAGTCATTCTCATAAACTTTTTATAACGAACACCACACTCGTGTGGACTATTCCGCTGGGTGTTGTACGTGCTATTTGTTCACTTTGTGTTTGTGACTACCATATCCGTGTGGACTAATCCACTAGAATCAGTGCATGTCCTACTATGTTTTGTGTCTCTAATAGAGTTGGGACTATTACCTTTTGATTTGAGCCTCACTCTCACCCTCTCCCTCTATAGTGAAAGAACTTAGACACACGTTACACTAAGCACTCACCAGGAACACAAACCTCATTCTTTGAAGACTAAGTATACCACTCTCATGTGCTGACAAGCAAGAGCTAAGGAATATCTTTAAGATAGTAGCAACCGGGCCATCATACCAGATGGGACTCCTACACCAAATGTTGTGAGGTATAGTTGGGACTTCATACAAGGGAGATCCCCTGAATATTGGCAGGTCTAGCGCTATCAATAGGTATGTACGTACTTTGGTAATAAATAGAAATATTCATAGCGATGTTGACTTTTTGTTTTATGAATCTAGCACCACAAATGTGATCCTGGGTTTACTAAGTTAGGTGCTCCACTTGCCAAGTAATTTGTGAACGCAGGGAATTGATCCTTATAGTGGCCCTCTGCTTTGCATTTTGTACACCACACTTATGATCTTGTTTCTTTAATTTTCTTGAGATCTTGAAATTCCAAGGTCAAATTTGCTAGTTGACTCTAAATTTGTTGTAATCCTGCATGAGTATCTCCGACCATCGAGGCTTCCAACTTCATTGTAATCTCCAATGCTTTGGCTTGAGTCACTATCTTTTGTTGCGTCAAGGGTAACCTGATATGTGGTAGCAGCGCAACTATAAACCATTATTTATGATGTTCTAGGGGTATGTAAAAGAATACATGTCCCATTAACACCTTGAATCATTGATCCAACTCCCACATAGACTTAGTAGATGTCTGCTTGACTTCCTTCAGCTCCATAATGAACTAAGATTCTGACTTTGGCTTCTTGAATTTTGATAAAAGTTCTTTCTTAATGTCATCCAATGAAGTAGCCTAGTTAGTCACAAAATAATTCATGTAACATGTCAGTGCTCTTTCTCGCACCATCATGATGAGATGCACCTTCTTTACATCTTCATCGGTGATGTGGCTTGCTTTCCATACTGTGTCAGCTACAAACAAGAACTTCTTAGGATCCTCTAATCCAATTCCTCTAAACATAGGCAACTTAATTTCATCGACCATTTTTCTTCTTGGGAGGTTAGGGGAGGGGGAGGGGGCACAGGGGCATTATGGGGAGGGGGATAGCAAATAAGGGGAGTAGATGAATGAGGGATCCCAAAGATTCCCTAATTTATCTCAATTCCTAACTTCGATGCACCTTCAGGATGGGAGGGGGAATACCATGGCTTTGTGGGGTTACTTCCTTCTTCTTCACTCTTAGACCCACCTAACAAGGAGCTATATTCAATCTCAATAAAGTTATTTGGTTCTTGTTTTATTTTGTATCACCTTCCACTTCACTTACACCCCAATCCTGGTTCATACTTATTCCCTCTTGATCCAAACATTAATCTGACTGTATTCATAGTATGCCCTTTTCACAAAAAATAATTTTAATCCACAACTTCAAAGAATTTAGGTACTTAACTCATGAACCCTTGAAAAATCTTCACTTAGATTTTCTTTAGATTCCTCAAATAGATCCCGCTCATGGCAACGGAACCATTTGTTGGCTCGTTTGGGCTTGACCCAGGTTTCGCTTGTACTTGACAATAACAAAACCCTTAGACACTTGACCTTTCGACAATGAATCGTGAGAAGGTAAAAGTCTCACCCAAAGTGGCTATGGGTGATTGTAGAACCTAGTTTCAGCAACCTTCAAGGACTGCATCAAGTGACTCTTAACTTCACTTTTCTATATTTTAATTATCCTTCTAACATTCTTAATATTACTGCATAGTGTATTCCAACTACAAACTTCATCATATTCAATTTTATATAAACATATTACAAAACAATAACAATTTTGATAACATACAAATTATTTGCAATTACTTCACATAAATAGATAGAACATAAATAACAGATGAATATACAAAATACTTTGCCCAAAACTTCTTCTTGATTAAGATAGATCTTTCAGTACATAGAACTTGTTGATCTTCGCACCCTGTTGTAGGTGGTTTACACACTCAACTGCAGACTCTTCCAAGGCCTTTGTGCACTCAACTGTGGAGCCTTGTCTTAGACCCAAAACACAAAACAAAATACTCGATGACTTTCACTCTTTCTATGATATGATCTAATGATCTAAAGACTCGATCACTTGTGCTATTTCTATGATATGATCTAATGATCTAAGGATGATCTTCGACAAAGCATTACATGTCCTTAAATATATTTCATTGCTAAAACAATTATGGTCCACATACCACGGACTCAACAAAACACTAAACTAAAACCACGATACCTGTTACAAAACGAGGGGCTTCAACCCACCATGAAGCTCGTAGACACTTGTGCAATAAATACAACTTATCACACTCTGCTCCTCAAAATGTGGAGTTTTCAACCAAAACTGGACCAATTTGGGCCACACCCAACAAAAACATCCTAATGGGTGTTCATTTCAGTTATTATGTCTAATTATATTGGCTAAGGCAATTTCAATGGCTTTCAAAAGGCAAAATGGCATTTTGGCACATTTATTTATGAAAATAAAGGAAATTAGAAGAAAAGGAAGGTGAAAGGTCACAACTTGCATGTGAGGAGGAAAATGAAGAAAATAGAGGCCTCATTGATAAAAAGGATTTTGAGGATCAGTTGGGAAGACTTTTCTCAAGTTTTTGATAGGTTTTGGTGTAGCTCTCTTCTATTCTCTCTCTCTCATACTCTTGGACACTTATAGTTTTTTTGGAGCACTCTTGAAGGACTGTGGCATACTTGGATTTTTGGAGAAAGAAGGCAAAGGAAGAGCAATAAAGTGCAAGAGGACATCGGGATCAACAACTACAACGGATTTGGCTTGCAGGTAGTGAGTTTCATGTATAATTTTCTCACTTGTTTTTTCATGCATGGCATATGCTTGTGGTTTATTGGTCATGATCTGTCATTGGCATGGAGGATTGCCTAGATTGATAGTGGAGTTGCCTAGCCTAGCCATTTCCTAGATAACCATGGATATTGTGGGTTTCTTTCTATGTTTTTTTTTGGCTGGTTCTCACATTGTTTCCTTTAACTTGGGTTGAGTTACTACTTCCTAGAAGCCTTGGTTGTAAAAATTCTTTGGAAGCCCTGTAACATCTTGGATTGAGTTACTATTCCTAGAAGCCTTGGTTAGACAAGTTCTCTAGAAGCCCTTGGTGGGCTGGGTTACTAGACCTCGAAGCCCTAGTTGGACAAACGATCTAGAAGTGCCGATAAGTTGTGGGTTGAGTTACTATTCCTGGAAGCCTTGGTTGGAACAAATAGTCTGGAGTCCTAGAAGGCTTGGGTAGAGACCAATCTGATGATCATTTTTTGATGTTCGACCATGAGGTGGAATCACTATTTGGTCGATTGAGTCGTTGGCCTCTGGAAGCCCTGGATGATTTTGGATTGATGTGTTTTATGGGATCCCACATTCATGCTTGGAATATGGCACAGGGGTGACTTCCTGAAGAGAGTTTTAGCTCAGCCATGTCTACGGTCGAGTGGTTCATGGATGTCTGACAACTAGTTGGCCTTTGCATCATTAATATGAGGTTATTTCTCCTTGTTATTCTATGAGTATTGTATTGGTTTATATGTGGATTTTATGTCTATTGCTTCCTTGGTATTTATGTCCATATTATGTTGGTTATGAATATGTATTATGAAAGTGGTTATTTTTGGCTCTCATAATATTTTCACTTGTAAATGAATGAACAATGTAACTATGATGTAATTGATGAAATAGAAGCTAATGTGTTGAGGCATCAATGCTTCATAACTATTCCCATATGAGTATGAGACACCTACGCTTAAATATATTATTTACACTTGTATATTACATCTTCGTGATATCTTTGAAAAAATTCATGTCATGGCTAGTAGGTGTCCAGTCAAAGTCTTGTTCAAGTAATTTTAATTGTACCATCATTTCTTTGTTATCTTTCTGTTTTGAAGGTTTCATTGAATTCTAGGGAGTGAACTAGGCTTTGGGCCTGAAAAAGTGGCTAAAATCCTGGTGATGCTAGAAAAACACTGAGAAAAATAGTCCCTGGACATTGGCATGACATGTCATGAGAGAATCTAGAGCCTTCTGGATGTTTTCATGCCCATATCATGGGAGCGTCTGAGGGTTAAGTGGTCTAAAATTCACAGTGGGACCCAGGGGCACATTAGCAGAAAGCTTGGGATGGTTCCTAGGGATCCTATTTATAATGTTGAAGGTTTGTATGGTGTGTTTCCTGAGGTTTCACTTCCTTAACATGACTTAGGAGGTCAAATCATATCATAGTAACTTCCCATCACATGTCTACCCGTTTGGCCCGTTACTTGGGTAGATGTGGGAGGAGGGTGTTACAACATCATTATGTTAGTTTAAACACCCTAAGGACAAGACTACTAACTTGGAACAAAAAAACACTGGAAACATCATAAAATATAGTCACACATAGACCAAAATACAAAGAAGCTAGCGGTGGGAGAGTTATACTATCGACCTACTTCCCAACCCTTTTAGCTGCAAACTCTATGCAAGTGTCCATAGCATCCATGGGTCACCCTCTGAGAGGACTGAGAGAGTATGAATAATATATGTCATAGGTACAAAGAAGAAGAAATTGACCCTGCACCTATGTATGAGCCTTAAAATATAGGCCCCTAAGGTTACCACCAACAATAACACATCGTGGGGGAGAGTTGTAAGCCAAATTCACACGTAACGGCAAGACACTTAGCCCTGAGAGCTATGTAGGTTTTAACCGCGTATAGAAATTACCTGCATATGAATTCTAAAATATAGAAAATAAACAATAGCGATAGCATAACATAAAACAAATATACACAAAGATTTTCCCCTGGATCCCAAAACTGGGACTACTAGATTGATTTTTTCATTATGTTCCTTTCAATGTTACAATAAATATATATACATGCCAAAGCATCCAATACCATGGAACGAAAACCATCGCGCCCAAAACCATGTGCGAAAACCATGCACAAAACCATAGGTAGGTCCGCCCACCTGATATAGGGTCAAAAAAAAAATTTCCTCGGGGCTAGTCACAGAAAGAATATAACACAACCCAACATTCTCCCACTTGTTGTTTTGTTTCCATAGGGGTCCATAGAGAGATTAGTCATTTATCCATCCCTGCAATGACCATTGTTTCTCTACACCAAGAGAACTTCTCAGAGCTCATCGATTTTGTCAATGCATCTGCAGTATTCTTCAAAATGTCCACCTTTACCAGCAACACCTTTTTGTCTTCTATCATATCTCTCACAAACTGATACTGAACATAAATGTGCTTTGTCTTTGAATGGTAAGTAGGGTTCTTTGCCAAGAAAATTGCACTTTGGCTATCATAGCCTATCCTTATAGCTCCTTGTACTAACCCCATACTTGAACACAATCTCTGCAACCAAACTGCTTCCCTGCTTGCATGAGTGGTTGCCATTTATTCTGCCTCTGTAGTTGATAGTGCCACTACAGATTATTTCTTACTCATCCAACTGATTGCACCTCCAAATAGGTTAAACACATACCCACTTGTAGATCTTCTCTAATCTAGATCTCCATCCCATTGTGCATCAACAAAGCCACGGATATCCAACACTCTATCCAATCTTGGTCTTCCTTGGTAGCACAAACCATAATAACTAGTGCCATGAAAATACCTGGAAACCTGCTTCACTGTTGTCCAGTTCTCCTTCACTGGTTTTGACATAAACCTTCTCAATACTCCCACTGCATGTGTAATTTTTGGTCTATTACATACCATCGCATACATCAAGCTACCGATTGCGCTTGCATATGGAACACGGGACATATCCTCTTCCTCTTCTTGTGTCTTGGGACACTGTTCAATAGATAACTTTGTACCTACATGAATAGGAACCTTCACCGTTTTACTATCCTGCATAATAAACCTCTGCAGTATTGTCTTGACATACTTCCTTTGGTTTAAACAGAGCTTCCTCTTTTCCCGATCTCTTTTAATTCCCATGCCCTATAGTTTTCAGCAGCAGCAAGATCTTTCATGTTGAATTTGGAGGACAATTGGGTCTTCAAATCCTGAATAATTTCTTTGTCATTTCCAACCAACAACATATCATCCACATACAAGCCCAGATAAATAACACAGTCACCAATTAATTTAGAATGCACAACTTTATCTTCTTTGCTTCTGGTGAAGCCAAGTCCCCGTATAAATGTATCAAATTTTTTATGCCACATCCTTGGTGACTGTTTTAACCCATATAGAGACTTTTATAACTTGCATATCAGTTCTTTCTTACCCTTCACTGCAAAGCCTTCAGGTTGCTTCATGTAGATCTCCTCTTCTAGATCCCCTTGAAGAAATGTTGTCTTCACATCCATCTGTTCTACCTCAAAATTAAAAGCAGCAGCAACAGATAAAAGTAATCTAATAGAAGCTACCTTGGCAACAGGAGAAAAAATATCACCAAAATCAATTCCCAACAACTGGGAATAACCTTTTGCTACCAACTAAGCTTTATATTTCTCCACCTTTCCTTCTCCATTTGTCTTCTTCTTGAACACCCATTTGCTGCCAATGGGTTTCCTTCCATTCAGAAACTCCACTAGATCCCAAGCCTCATTTTTGCGCAAAGATGCCATTTCATCAACCATGGCCTCTTTTCATAATTTTCCATCCTCTGAATCTACATCTTCCTTCACAGTTCTGGGATCATCATCAGTAATAGATAAAGAAAAGTTTGAACATAAAGTAGATTGAGTATACCTTTTTGGCTACCTTCTTTGTCGAATTGATCTTCTCACAACCGGAATTTGTGTCTCTTCATGTTCTAATTTCTCTTCTACTATAGAGTTTGATTCTTCCTCCTTAAGCTCAAACTCTATCTTCTCAAGTTCATTTAGTTGGAATTCATGTTTAATAACATCTTTCACCTCTCTGAACACCACATCTCAGTTTTACATAGCCTTCCCTGTTACTTGGTTCCAAAGCTTATAACCCTTTAAACCATCCTTATACCCAATAAAGATGCACTTTTCAGATTTACTATCAAACTTTGTTCTTTTTTCCTTTGGAACATGTACATATGCATCACATCCAAATACCCTTAGATGTGAAAGAGAGGGTTTCTTACCAGTCCATATCTCTTGTGGAGTCTTATCCTCCAACACTAATGAAGGAGATCTGTTGACCAGGTAACATGATATCTCCACCACCTCTGCCCAGAATTCCTTGTCCTAACCCAACACCACTGAGCATGCTTCTTTCCCTTTCCATTAACATCTTGTTCATTCTTTCTGCAACTCCGTTTTTCACAGGTGTGTATGGAGTAGTCTTCTGTCGTGCTATACCACACTTCTTACAGAATCTTCAAATTCCTTCTTGGAAAACTCTCCACCGTTATCTGTCCTGAGAACTTTTATCTTCTTCTTTGTCTAGTTTTCCACCAGAGCCTTAAATTCTTTAAACCTACCAAAGACTTCATATTTCTTGAGGAAACATATCCATGTATTCCTTGAGGAAACATATCCATGTATTCCTTGACAAGTAATCTATAAATGATACATAGTATACAGACTTACCCAGTGATGGAACCTTCACAGGTCCAAACACATCACTGTGCACAAGCTCTAATATTTGTTTCGCCCTCTTTCCACCAGAGAGGAAACTCACCTGATTCTACTTCCCATATACACAGTTTTCATACAAATCAAAATCCAGAGAGCTATTAATCATACCTTATACCATACCTTTACCATGAAGTATTCGAAGGCCCTTCTTTCCAATATGTCCAAGCCTTTGATGTCGTAGTATGGTCTTTTCTCCAAGGACCACTAGATTTTCTGCTCCACTTTCAAGAACAACAGAACTATTGCACCCACCAAAAACAGTGCTACCTTGCAGCTTGTACAGAGTTCCAATCTGAACACCCCACATCAATACCAGTACTCCTCGAACCATCTTGTAGGTATCCTTCTCAAACATTGTTTTTACACCTGCATTATCCATCTTTCTTACAGAAATCTGATTTCTGGCTAATGCAAGAATATGCAGAACACCCGGAAGTGTTCTAATCCTTCCACCCTGCAAATTCAACTTAATTTTTCTCCGACCAATGATTTTAGACTTCCTGTCATCCCCCAAGAAGACATCACCACCATCATATTTCTCATACTCACAGAACCAGTCTCTATGGGGAGTGAAGTGAAAGGATGCACCTGATTCAATCAACCATGCCTCATGATCTACAAGTGTACTTGAATAAGCCAAGTACACATCCCCACCTTCATCTGAGATGGTTTTCGCCTCTGCAGAAGGAGAATCATCAAATCCCTTTCCTTTGTCAAGAGCTTTAGATTTATAATCCCTTTTGTAGTGCCCTTCCTTTCTGCATTTATAGCACACCTTTCTAGATTTTCCTAGAGATTTAGATCAACTTCTAGATTTAGATCTCCCACGCGATGACTTATTTTTGTTTATGTTCTAGGACCTTCCTCATATAGACAAGGCATCACCATTCTGGCTCTCCATATTTCTCTGTATCATCTCCTCCATCAATAAGGATGAGACTATTTCATCAAACTGCAAGGTAGTTGCATTGCTACCTATTGCAATAACCATACTATCCCACGAATCTGGTAGAGAACACAACAAACTGATGCACTTATCTTCATATGAAATTTTAATATCAACATATAATAACTGACTTACCACAGTATTAAATGCATTCATATGCTCTGTCACCAAGTCTCCATCTTTCCTCATCAGGTTATACAGCTTTTTCTGTAGGAACAGTTTATTCACCAGAGACTTAGATTGGTACAAAGTCCCTAACTTGTCCCACAAATCCTTAGTCATAGCTTCCCCTAATACATTCAACAATACTAAATCCGAGACACAAAATCGTGTTGTGCTCTTTGCCTTCCGATCCAACTTCTTCCATTCTTCATCGGACACTCATGTTGGTTTAGTACCCAAATCTACTGTGATCCACTGATCTTTATCTACGAACAGATCCTCCATATTGAGTTTCCATAACTCAAAAATCCAACCATTAAATTTCTCGATCTCTATCTTTCCACTGCTCACCATCTTCTTTCGCCACTAGAATCAATCCGAAAAATCTCCCACTAAACAGAGTCTACCACAGACCCGAGCGAAACCCCTCAGCAATAAACGTGTCCCCTTGAAGCCAAAACAACTCTGATACCAAATGTAGGTTTTAACCCTGTATAGAAATTACCTGCATACAAATTCTAAAACACAAAAAATAAAGAATAGTAAGAGCATAACATAAAACAAATATACACAAAGATTTTCCCCTCAATCCCAAAACGAGGAATACCAGAATGATTTTTTCATTATGTTCCTTTCAATGTTACAATACATATATATACATGTCAAAGCATCCAATACCATGGACCAAAAACCATCGCGCACAAAACCATGTGCTAAAACCATGCAAAAAATCATAGGTAGGTCCGCCCACCTAATATAGGGTCCAAAAAAAACGAATTTCCCTGGAGCGCTAACCCGAACCCCGTAGAGGGGGGTTAACAACCCCTCTCAAACCCCCTATGACCCCCCTGTTGTGCAATCTGTGCAATGAAGGGGGGGCTTTGCTCCCCCTTTAATCCAACAAGCTAAGACATAAACCCCCTTGATATTTTCCTCCTAAGTGACCCCCAAGTGCTACAACAAAATCCTAATAACACCATATGTAATGCCTGCAAATTCTGTGCCACCTGAAACTAAGAAAAATGGGGTATGTCACCTCGCCCATCCCCAATGTGACTTAGTGATTGACCCTCTTGTTAGAAGGGATTCCCAGACTGTGCAGCTACAAGTGGATTTGTCTCCCTAGCACAAGCTGCTAAGTTTTCTTGGTATCCTTGGAGCAGTTAACTCATACTCCTATTTCCAAGGCCCTAGCCTAAGCTAGTGTTGGTGTACTACCAATAAAAGAAAAATATGAATCTAGTTTCTTTTATTATCACGCTAATTTTAAGTGTTTTTTGTTTACATAGTTGGATACAACGTGAAACTTAGATGGTGTGAAAGACCCTTGTTAGTAACCTTGATGCAATTATATGTAAATTCTTCTTTTCACTTTGATGAATGCTAACTATAGGAGGGTAAGATATTTTCACAACACACCAATGCCTAAAATAATTCACCTCTCACTAAATTATTAAATGAAAAATCCAAAATTTGTAAATATGTTTGACCCAAAAACCAAACAAAATAGAGAAAGTAATCGAAAAGAGGCCAAATAAAGTCCCCAAGCTAGAATGCTAAGCACTTCAAAAGTGTCAAAGCTAGGAAAGAAAAACCAAAGAAGCATACACACTCAAGTGATACAAAAGGAAATCCAAAAGTGCGGAAGGAAGGCAATGTCAACAAGATAGGGCTATAGCACAATGGCTCAACAAAGGAAAATGTTATATAAAGGTCAAAACCAGACCCTAGAGGCAAGAAATCCTTGAAAAGATCAAATGAGAGTGATAAAGAGAAATAGAAACACACTCAGATCAACTTTTCTAGATGAAAATTGCACAACCAATCAAAACACCACCAATTGTGACAAAAAATCAGCAAGAGAAGAAAGAGATCACTTAGAGATAAGTGACAAAACCACATAAAATCCAAAAGGATCTCAAAGTGGAATATGAAACAAGTCTAAATAGTCACTGAAAGTAGCCAAACAGATCTCAAGATGAGATCTAGAGACAAAAGATAAACCTCATCGAAAGCACCCAAAATATCTTCAAGAAAACCTTGAAAGACATTAGCTATGGAAGGCCCCCAAGCTAATCAGAAATGGATTAGGTCAAACAGAAAATAGTAGCTAATCAACAATAGAAAATCATAGACTGAATTGATCTCCAATAGACTAGAAAAGGATGAGAGAATTAAGGATTAAAACAAACAAAAAACTTTCCTCAACATTATGAATCAAAGTGAGTGAAATCAAACATGAGAAGATAGATCTAGGCTAAAACCAATAAGCAGATAGATGTTGACATAGATGCAAAGCACAGAAAAAAGTTTGTAGAGGATAAATTTTAGTTTTTAAGGTTGGAAGTCTATTCACATGGATCAATTGTGCAACCAGAGACTAGTTGCTCAGATGCATCAGAAATCCAATGACTAGAAAGTTACAGTTGCTCGGATGTAGTGTTATTCTAGTGACTAGGGAAAGAAACATTAAAAAATTAAAAAACTCGCACATAAATGAAGAAAAATACTAAATATTCAGGCAATTAAACCCTGAAAATATCCTCCAAGAGTCTAAACAATTCAGGAAATATTAGAAAACTAGAATATGAGAGAAATGATAAAAAATCCTAGACAAAATAGACACAAAACAGTAATTCTCTCATTGAAAGAAACAATTTTGTTGCAATGAATTTTACGTGCAAGGAGTTATTTATCTATCATCTTGTGCCCAAATAAGATCACTAGACAAAAAAAGGGAAAATGACTAATGGATAGATAGATCAATCCCAACCCAATGCTCACACATGCAACAGACAAACAGTTCTAGATGTTATAACGAAAAAACATGAATCTAGCCTCCTCACAGGTCAGTGAAGGGTGTTGAGTTCGTTGCAAAATACAAGTGCTCCACTCGAATGGTTTGCCTTGTACACACTTGATATTAACACTTGCACACAACCACAACAATCTAGGACGACAAGCGATCAGTCTGAGAAGATCATTAGCTCAAAACATCATAGAAATAGTGAAAATTATTGCTACAAACATGTAAATACAAGGATAGAACATGAATTTACATTTATCCAATATCAACGTACAAATATACCTTCACCTATGTTTCCTCTCAAAAATATGATGGGTTCTCCCCACTACAATAGACACAATATGGACTTTAACAACATAAACCTCTCAAACTTTATCTCTCTTAGCAGAAATATGATGTTGGAGCATAAAATTGTTATCTCAAAGAATCTAACTCTCTCTAGCTAGCCTGACTCTCTCAAGTGGCCTAGTATAATTACAATGAAGATATCTCCTAAGATTATGAATGTGGATGCTCAAGACGACGAGAAGTTATGGAAGATTCTCAATGATAAGTCCTTGCTAGCTCAACTAAGTGATTATTCGAGCTAGTCTCCTAGGAACTATGAGACTTTGGAAATATTCCCTAGTCGCAGGCACAGAACAAGGACAAAAGGAGTGCAATCACTCTCATAATGTCAAGCTTCCAATGACTAGAAGGTTCCAGTCGCTCTCATAATGTCATCATCCATGCGACTGGGTGTCATGACTGGAAAAAGAAGGTCTAAGGCCGAGGAAAAAGGTCCATGAACATGATGTCTCAAAAGAACTAACCGTAGGGACCAAAACAGGTTGATAACAAATTAGTCTCTTTCTCCACTTATTGATAGAAAGTTAAACCTATTTTAGAAAAGGGTTTTCACCTGGGAAAGACTTTTCTTATTTTGATATTAAATGTTTACCCTAATTGAAACATTACTCTTTGAGTTTGTAAAATTGGTGGGTTTTCCTAACCTTGGTTTATCTCATGTTCATAATCCCATATATCGGTCTTTTAATTATGTATTCATACATTCTCTTTTTCCTTATAGGAATGTACATAGAATATATGTGAACAATTGTTATTTATTATACATGCTTCTCGTTATAAGTTAACATTGGTAACGATATGGACATATAAAGTATTTTTGTGATATGTTTACACCACCATGGATATGAGTAAAACTCATTAATTATACCTAATATCATGAATGGTTCCTTTGTAACCCTTTTACATGTTTGAATTTTTTAACGTTAAAATGCAAGCCGTATTTTTAATTCCACATAATTATTTAAGGTATAATACATAAAGGTAGGGTCTTAGTTCTTCTTGGGAGAGTTCTCGAGTATTCTATGTGACACGTGACCCTTTCCATAAATGCCACATAGTTGTACGTTAACCTACTTGATCTAAGGTTAATGTCTCCACCTTTTTCATCAACGGTGAATAACCTCTCTAGGGTTTGGAATAGCTTAATGACTACTCATTTTCCCTTGTGTGCATAGTCACTATGTCGATATTTTCTGGCCAAAACCCCCACTCAGTGTTAGGGTTTCATAGCAGAAGACTACATTCATCGTTTAATAAAGTTGTGTTAACCTTCCATCTGCCATTAAAATGGAGGATACTCTCCACGTACGCGCGATTGTTTAATTCATTCCTACTCCAATTTCATAACATTTATTTGTTCAATTATCTTATTACACTTGTTGAAGTACGTATCTTCCTGGAGGGTTATACTCTTTATATAAAATTATAGTTTCTAAAGGGTTTCCTATTTTTTCTATTTAGTTTTTCGAATGCTGGGGAATTCTATATTTGTAATTGTTTTAATTCAACAATTTCTTAGTTAGTCTCTTGAGCTTTTAGTTATATAGCTAATTTCTTTTTTTCGTTTTCTTGACTTACCTATTCCCCTCAAGTATTGACAAGTTGCGATAATAGCATTGGTGGGAAATTACCCTCAAATTGTATTAGAATCTCCTATAATAAGCAATCCCTATGGTGTTGAAATTGAGGGTTCGCATGCAACCTCACATAAGATTTTAATACTTTTTCTTACCTACTATTTACTTTGATATTAAGATTAATTATCATTACACTGCCTTTCTATATGTTACGGTTATAGTATGGCTTGTAATCACCATAATTGATTACTTCAGTTATCACTCATATTCTAAATTGATTTATTTATTTTATTTGGGATTCCTCTTCCGAGGTCAGAAAGACCAGTTACATAATTCTTTCCTTTGATCGATATCTCGATTATGTTATTATCTCCAATTTTATTGTTATTAAAGAGAGGGATTATTGGACTCCTACCATTTTAAAAAGATAGTACAATCGCCATGGAATTTATAATCGAATTGCTTGATTATTTAGCATGGAATTTCTCATCAGCTCCAAACTGTAATATGTGTGGTGTGGTGTTATTCTTCTCGCTTATTTCTTAGCATGATAGTTGTTATCTTGACCATTCTAGTTTCTGTCATGTCTTTCTTTTACTTTTCCACGAGGTTTTTTTTTATATGTTAATTTTAATAAAAACCTTTGTGCTTTCATTTACCTTATGGTAATACATACTCTGAGTTTTTGTATTGAAATACAGTGATAACTAGTTTAATTCCCCCTTCAGCAACCAACTTTATTCCTTAAAGTTTTGGTTAAATTAAACAATAGAATGTTTTTCTTAAAAGGAATACTATCTTCTCTTTTTCACATTCTTAGTACAGTATCCAATATCCCCCTTTATTGTACAAATCCATTGAGTTCCAACACAAAGAGATTTCTTATTATATGTGAGATTGTTCATTCTACTTTTCTTTTTGTTTTATTTTTCCTCCTGATTTTGAGTAATATATTTCTAACTTTTCTTCTTTTTGGGAATTATTTTCTTTGTAGGTATCCTTAATACTTTATGGTAGTATATTCTCTTCAAGGTTTTAACATGAAACATTCTTCATTTTTCTCACAACTTACTTCCCTTACAATACAGGGCAAAATTCCAACCTTTTGATCCTTTATCCCATTTGGGCTGCTTGTTTTGCTTGAAGACCATAAGTATTCATATTTGATGTTCTGACTATCAAATTGGATACTTTGTTAAAGCCTCTCCGGGTATATATTATTCCTTACAGGATTTTTATTTTTGGAAGTTTTATAAAATTAACACAGGCGTCGAGCCTTTTTGTACTAAGTTTTATATATTTATATTTGAGAAAAATGAAATTTCTCAGTACCCTTTTTATATATATTGACTTTCACTAATATTTGTTTTAATGACATAAGTATTTTGAGAAACATCAACATTTTCTCATAATATATGTACTTAGAATGTTTTCCTTTGATGTTTTTGTTTTGTTTTGTTTAGTCACTCTTATATCATTCACCACTAGTTTCATCAACTCTACTTCTATAGGGTCACTATTAGAGGTCTAATCATTACAGGATCTAACTTTTTTGTCATAGTCTATTTATAAAACAAGAAGCTTTTATTTTCATTTTTCATGTATTTATATATGTTTGTGTATGTAATACACTAGTATATTTTCTTTTAAAGAAAAAAATAATGAAGTTCATTATAATAATATAACATATTTATACACTTTTATATTATACATCCTTTATTTTTCTAATGAAATCTAGTTCAAAACTCATATTTAGTCAATAGCATTCACATGTCGCTAATCCTATTTTTAACATTATTATATTCATTATAACTGTTATCGCCTAGATTGGCCTCAGGCTGAATGGAGGCAATTCTAGGGTAACCACAAACCAAGCTTAACTTGGTAGCTAGCCCTACTAGGCCGGAGAGGGCTCTCTCCTTATGAATCTCAATCAGGATGACTGAATCAGGTAAAGATTTTAGGCTAGGTATAGTAGCTCGAAAGGTTTTGATTGAATTTTGTTGGTGTTTTCTAGATCAGGAGGAGCTTGGCAATTTGGGTCTAGGAAACTAAGTTGAAATTGCAGGGGATTCTATGGGGCAAGGTAGGTATGATCTTCAGCACCTTAAGCTTGATGGGGTGAAAGGCTAGACTGGTGAGGAGCTAAGAAGGGCCTGAGCAAGTCAAGAATCCTTCCTAAATAGAAGAAAACATGAAATACTGGTGTTTTCCCAAGGCAGAGCATTAAAACCTAATGTATTCCACCTATCTGACTTGAAAACAACCAATCAGAAGCAATTATATGAAAGAGGCATACATAAATGACATGAAAACATATTAACAGAAGAAGAAACACATGCTAAAGGCCATACCACAGGGATCCCATAAAAATAGCTGCAACTTTATTAGTTTCCTGCCAAAACTGCTACAAAATGATATGTGTTCAGTACATGAGCATCCAGCTGAATCCAACCCTTGCAAATGACAAAGAAAATACATGATATAGACATCTAAACCACTCATCCTAGCCATCAGGGTTTGAATCCAAGAGAAGAGGAGCTGTTTCAACCATTTCTAAACTAAGAACAAGAATCTAGGCAGTTAATCAACTTGCCTCTACAAGAGTGGAAACAAATTCATTACCCTCAAAACCACTTTTTGTCCATGAATCTACCATCTACTAGTGTTTGACTATTACATTTACAATCCATGGCATTAATTACATCAGCAAATTCACTTGCATGAGAGAGAAATCAAGAAAATAGGCGAAATTAGGCAAAAAAGTCATCCTGAGTGAAAAATGCCCTACGTGCAGTGCCACTAGTCCTATGCGTAGCGCCACTTTGAGTCCACATTTTCAAGCCTTTGCATCATCCAAACTGAGCCTAGGATGGCTCATTGGAAAGGTCTTTGAGTCTAGTTTCTGGAACACCTAGAATTTCTGGATTTAGAGCTCATTTGCCTCCTTGAAAATGGGTTCTACCAAGGCTGCTTCTGTGTGTCCAAAAACTGGCAGAGAGGTCAAATTTTGGGTGTTTTTGGATCTTCTATTGGACTAAATGTGCTTCAAAAATTCTAAAAATTGGTAGGGTGCATGTCCTTGATGCCTTGAATCCAAAAAAGCAAACCATTTGTGTATTAGATTCCCCTAGAAAAAGCGCAGCGCCACCGGGCACTGCGCTTCTCGGTAGATTTTTTGTGTTTTGAATTTCCAAAATTTCAAAATGGCAAAATCTCTTCAAAAGTTTCCCAAATTTGGCATGAGACACCACCATCAACTACTTTGATGGACTAGGAAGGCTTCAGCCAACATCTTTAATCTGTCCTTCTCCTTTTTTCCTTCCAAATCTCTCCTTAGCCTAGCCTTTACCTTTCTAATCTTCATGTTACAAATTTTGTTGCAGGTCATATAATGGTATGCCATGTGTCTGAGCATTTTCTTATCCCTATTGGCCTTCTCAATGAACCCTTCAAGATGTATGTTGACTCTTTGAATCTAATTCTCCCTATTGTTTTCAATTTCTTGCCCGATAGGAGTCAAAGTGACATGAGCCTCTTTGTCACTTTGCCTCTTTACTTTTAGTAGTTCAAGCTCCATGAGGACCTATTTATCACTTAATTGTTTGTTCTCCTATTCCAAGTATTTGATGATGAACTTGGCTCTCTCTTAGTTGTCTGCCAAAGCTTGCATTTGAGGTTCCCTTTCCTATATGATAATGTCTTTGATGGTTTCTTCATCCTGAGCCTCCAAGTCAATGATATTAACTCCATGATGAGTATAGCGCTGCTGCGGCTCCTCATGCTCAGTCAAGTCAAAATCTCTTTCCTCCTCATCACCAAGGTTCTCCTCCTACACTTTTTCCTTGCCTTTTCTCAACTGCTCAACCTGTACCTGTTTTGTCGATGTAGAAGGCAAAGCCCCTTCCACACCTTGTGGAGATAACATTTGCCTGTGGACTGATGAAGAAGGCAAGGTCCCTTCCACTCCTTGTGGAGTAAACACTTGCCTGGTAGTTGCAAACAACTTCCTTGACCCTCTTTGATATGTCAAGAATACCGACACCTCAACAGTTTTTGTCTCTATGTGTTCTTCTCCTATTTTCACATGAGTAGAGGGCCCACCTGTTTCTTGCACCATGGAGGGAGGAATCTGAGGTCCTCTGAACATGTCATGAGCTATGAAAGTCTCCCAAGGAATATTGAGAAGACTGAGATGGTGAAGGACAATAATTTTAATTAAGGAGTAATGATATATATTGTTCATCTATTGAGGATATGGCTTCTTTTGCACAAGGTAAGTCATCTTGTCAATGTTTCTAAACAGAAAGTAAGGGAGATTCAACATTTTTACTCTTGTAAAGTGCATGAGGAGTCTGATATGGTAGGTATACAGTCTGGAAAACCTACCTTCACAAGTGAAATACTTGATGATAATCCTCATCAAAGGGACATACCTGTTCTCCAAGAATTTTAAGGGGAAAAGCCTCTTCCCCTAGTTTCTGTACTGAGGCTTGATGTAAGGTTCATAGTAATGCTCATCAAGGTCTTGAGCCTTGTACCATTTCTCACCAACATCAAGAATTTTAGTGGCCTCTGAAAGAATTGATGGTGACAATGTGAAAGTCACCCCAGCAAGTGTCACTTTGTTGTTATGCAGGTTGGCCATAAAGAGTCTATCCAATTCATGATGAAACTGCACTCTCTCCACTAGTTCACAGAATTCATAACATTGAAGGTGACTGAAACAAGAAACTGCTAATGGAGAGGCCTATAGTTCTGCTAAGCTAGTTGGTTCCTCTCTTGTGATTGTGCCTCCCTTATGAGGATTTCTTTGTTTCCTTCTTCTTTCCACTGAACTGTCACTGGCTATCTCCTCACCATAGTGAGAATCACCTCTATCCATGATTAATCAACTCTCTTAGTTTGCACAGTTTTAACAATGTATGGGATGAATGGTATGTTCTAGAGCTTGTAGGCATGCGTATGGATGACTTTAGGAAGATATGGGTAAAGTATGAGAGGGAGGGGAAGGTTTAGGGAGTGATAAATGAGTGGTATGATATGATAAAAATGATGGGAGTAATAAGTGTATGGTTTAGTTATGAGTTTGAATGATGGGAAAAAACCAAATGACTAGGGTTTTATAGTGAAAATTAGGGTTTTATATAGAGAGTGAAAAACTTGTCTAAAACTTCATATATGCAAACTAATCATCAAGCCAGGTGCTGGTACTTACTTGCAAGGTGAAATTTGGAGGAAATCTGGAAAAAATTCGAAGATTGGAGTGTTTTTAGTGTTGGTTGCCCTAAGCGTAGCGCCTCTGCACAGACGTGTAGCACAAGGCTCTAAGCGTAGCGCCCGTTGAAATTTGAATTGTGAAAAACCGCCCTACGCGCAGCGCCCTTCTCCCTACGTGCAGCGTCGGGCAAAACTCCTCAGAAGCGTAGCACTAATTGCCTACACGTAGCGCTGCCCCTGTTTTGCTAAAATCACTTTGAAATTTCTTATTCTTCTCTCCTTTGGCTTCTTTGATTTTCTAATTGACACAATGGAGTGAAAATAGTATAAAATGAGCTTATATATGAACCCTAGTCTAGTTTTTTCTTTTTGAAAACACACTTTTCTAATGTTTCTTTGCCTTTTTAGAAACCCTGATTTTAATGCCTTTCACTGTTTGCTTTTGCAGGTAGATTTGCTCATGTTGCCTTGATTTCTTTGTAGTCCTTGTAGCCTGGCAGTATAGTTTGGTTACTTACGGGAAGCTTAAGATCAATATTACATATAGGAACATGAAATTACATAGGAAATGATAATAAAAAACAAGATACTCTGTTTTCACCTCAAAATATGTTTTGAGGTGAAAATTACATTTAACTTCAATAAAAATGATTTTCAATTCTTTTGACACTTTGCTTGAGTTTATTTGGCATCCTCATGTCCTTGCTAATCTTTATTGGCATTCAACCATCAAATTTAACTATGGTGAAAACCCTAAAACCTAATGAGACCAAACCCTAGTAACCTAATGGAATGAACTGCAGAAGGAAAATGAATTTTGACTGGAAACAATAGGCAAGAGGATTAGCAAGTAGTTTTCATGAGGGAAAAAATGAGTGACCTCAACCATTAGTGGATCCATGACCTAATAGATTATTGAAAATTTACAGTATGGGACTCCTACTATGAAAATGCAAAAGAGAAAATTTTGATCATTGATGGCAGTATGACAAGACTAACACTAACATTGGCTCCAATGGGGAGGTGCCAAGAACACCGTAGACCTAGTAGCCTTATCCATTGGGAAACAGAGTAAAAAATTTTCAAAAACTGAAAACTGACACAATGTAAACTGAAACTCACTCATGACTCAAACTATGACTAGAAACTAAACCAAAACTAGCAAACCTTACACATGTCATTCAAAATTTATAGCCTTCAGTTCGGGCCCCAAGCTGGAATGATTGTGTACTTTGAAATATTGCAATGAAAGGGAAAATGGTATTGTACAATGATCATGTCATAATTTCAGAAAATCACTTCAAAAGTGTAGTGCTTTAGGAGCCTACAATTAATTGGTCCTCCTCGGCAATCCTGACCATCCATCTCCTTGAGCAAAAAATCATTCTGTCCTCTATATGCTGCAATCTTATAGGGGCCTTTCCATAAGTTTTCGAACTTACTGTGCTTTCCTTTGTCCTCAGTCCGAGCATCCCACCACACAACATCCTCTAGCTGAAATTTATCTGCTTTAGTTTTCTGATCATAGATCTTCTTGATCTTTTCCTGTAATCTGAAAGTGTTATGGAAAACTTCATCCCTTGTTTGCTATAGATGAATCATATGATTGATTCTTTGCTGAAAGTCATCCTCTTCACTACCAGCCTCCTGTAGCAATCTCGTAACTGGAACTACAAGAGATGTTGGAAAAACTGTGACGATACCATAAACTAATTCAAATGGAGACATCCCTATGCATTTCTTGTGGCTCACTCTATCAACCCATAAGGCATTGACCAACTTCCTGTGCCAATTTTTCTTATTCGTTTCCAACATCTTCTTGATGATGTTTACCAAAGATGTATTTGATGATTCAGCCAAACCATTTCCCTGTGGGTAATATGCTGTAGAATGACCCAAAGTAATGTTATACTTGCTGCAAAATTCAATCATCCTCTTTGATTTGAATGCGGCTGCATTATCTGTGATGATTTTATTAGGACAACTGAAACGAGATAAAATATTTGACTCTAGAAATTGGATGATTACCGTATCTGTGGCTTGTCTGGTTGGAATAGCTTCAATCCACTTGGTGAAATAGTCGGTTGTTGTTAGGATCCATTTGTGTTGTGCTAACGATGTTGGATGGATTTCCCCGATGAAATTGAGTCCCCACTACTAAAATGGTGCATTAAATTTGACAGGTTTCAGAGGAAGAGGCAGCAATTTTCTTTTCCCTTGAAAGACGTGACATTCATGACAGCTCATGACTGTCTTGTAAACATCTGAAAATTGAGTCGGCCAGTAATAACCTGCTCTCAACACTTTATTTGTCGTTGTCTTCTAGAACAAATTACCACCACAATCACCTTTATGAAAGTCATTCATCACCTGCTAAACTTCGTCTTCAACCAAACAGTTAAGTAAAACGCCTCCCGGATCTTTCCAATAAAGGGCATTATTTAAAATGCAGAATTTAGCAACTTTGAGTTTGAGTGATCTACCTTTTCTTCTAGACATTCCTAGAGGTGGTGAAAGACATTGAAGTACATACACTACCAAATTTAGTGCGAAATAGTGCCAAATTAAGTAGAAAATCACTTCAAAAGTGTAGTGCTTCAGGAGCCTACAATTAATTGGTCCTCCTCAGCAATCCTGACCATCCATCTCCTTGAGTAGAAAATCATTCTGTCCTCTATATGCTGCAATCTTATAGGGGCCTTTCCATAAGTTTTTGAACTTACTGTGCTTTCCTTTGTCCTCAGTCCGAGCATCCCACCACACGACATCCTCTAGCTAAAATTTGTCTACTTTAGTTTTCTAATCATAAATCTTCTTGATCTTTTCCTGTAATCTGAAAGTGTTTTGGAAAACTTCATCCCTTGTTTGCTGTAGATGAATCATATGATTGATTCTTTGCTGAAAGTCACCCTCTTCACTACCAGCCTCCTGTAACAATCTCGTAACTGGAACTGCAAGAGATGTTGGAAAAACTGTGACAATGCCATAAACTAATTCAAATGGAGACATCCCTATGGATTTCTTGTGGCTCACTCTATCAACCCATAAGGCATTAACCAACTTCATGTGCCAACTTTTCTTATTCGTTTCCAGCATTTTCTTGATGATGTTTACCAAAGATGTATTTGATGATTTAGCCAAACCATTTCCCTATGGGTAATATGTTGTAGAATGACCCAAAGTAATGTTATACTTGCTGCAAAATTCAATCATCCTCTTTGATTTGAATGTGGCTGCATTATCTGTGATGATTTTATTAGGACAACTGAAACGAGATAAAATATTTGACTCTATAAATTGGATTATTACCGTATCTATGGCTTGTCTGGTTGGACTAGCTTCAATCCACTTGGTGAAATAGTCGGTTGTTGTTAGGATCCATTTGTGTTGTGCTAACGATGTTGGATGGATTTCCCCGATGAAATTGAGTCCCCACTACTAAAATGGTGCATTAAATTCGACAGGTTTCAGAGGAAGAGGTAGCAATTTTCTTTTCCCTTGAAAGACCTGACATTCATGACAGCTCATGACTATCTTATAAACATCTGAAAATTGAGTCGACTAGTAATAACTTGTTCTCAACACTTTATTTGCCGTTGTCTTCTAGAACAAATGACCACCACAATCACCTTTATGAAAGTCATTCATCACCTGCTAGGCTTCGTCTTCATCCAAACAGTTAAGTAAAACACCTCCCGGATCTTTCCAATAAAGGGCATTATTTAAAATGCAGAATTTAGCAGCTTTGAGTTTGAGTGATCTACCTTTTCTTCTAGACATTCCTAGAGGTGGCAAAAGACATTGAAGTGCATACGCTATGTCTAAATACCATGGTGACTGAAGAAACATTTCAGACACTTGAATGAGAGAGCTTTCTTCGTCATTTTTTGACATGTCTGCGATGAGATTGATATCTAAAGCATGCAAATTTGATTCAGCCATTAGTCCCGCCAAGCCTTGTCCTTTGATCACCTTTGTGGGTTTAATATCCAGATCGTATTCCAACATTGTTGCAATCCACTTTCCTCACATTCCTTCTAGATCAGTTTGTATCAACACATCCTTTACTGCTGCATTGGGAACATATGCTATGATGTATGAGTGCAGAATGTACACTCTGAAATCCTTCAATGCTTTGACAAGAGCAAGAGCCTATTTTTCAATTATATTGTACCACAAGGCAACATCTTGGATAGTCCTACTGAAAAATGCAATTGGCTTCTCTAGTTGATCTCTCTTTTGCATCAATACTACATCCATGGTAAGCTCGGATGCAAATGAAAATATAATGAAATCTTGAGTATAATCAGGACTAATGAAGACCGTGGCTGAAGATAAAGCATACTTTACCAAATTAAATGACTTCATGGCATTCTCTATCCATTTTACCATGCTGTCCTTTTTCAACATGTTAGTTATTTCTCTTAAATGTTCAACTAGATTGGGTATGAATCTGCATAAAAAAAAAATCTTACCATTGAAATATTGTATATCCTTCTTATTTTGGGGAAAATCTATTTCCTGAATTGCCTCCACCCTTGAAGGATCAATGTGAATTCCTTCTTTTGAGATAATATGACCAAGCAACTTTCCTTCATCCATAGCAAAAATACTTTTCTTTGGATTAAGAGATATCTCGAACTTCCTACATCTCTGAAAAACAATCTTTAAATGGTGTAGATGCTCATCATCAGAACCTAAAAACACTATCAAATCATCTAAATATACAACCAGAAATACATCCTTTTCATTAGCGAAAGTGATGTCCATGGCTCACTGAAATGTGGCTCCAGCATTCTTCAAACCGAATGGCATTTTAGCATAATGAAAAGTTCCCCAAGGTGTGGTAAATGCAGTTTTGTCTCGATCTTTTTCATGCACTAGGATTTGATTATAACCTGAATATCTGTCGAGTAGTGACATGCGCAATGCTCCAACCACTCTTTGCAGGATATGATCCATCTTCAGAAGTGGGTAATTGTCCTTCAAAGATACCTTGTTAAGGTTCCGGAAATCGATACACAATCTTATTTCTCCAGTCTTCTTTCGTACCAGAACCAGATTTGAAATCCAATCAGAAAATCTGATTGGGACAATTATACCAGCTTTAAATAATCTGTTTACCTCCTTTTCAATGGAAGGCAATAGCTTTGGGTTGATTCTTCTCAACTTCTGCCAGAACGACTTCTGATTTGGCTTGATAGGAATAGTGTGTTGAAGTATATCTTTGTCATACACCTTGAGATCTGAATAATCCCAAGCAAATTCATCAGAATATTTAGATAACAATCTAACATATTTAGTCTTTACCTTGGGAGACAATGCTTTGGACAATTTCACAAACTTGGGCTTATCTGCTGTTCCAAGATTGACATCCTCAACTCCTTTATCTGTAGGCACTAAGCTCGGCTTTCTAGCCACATCATCTTGATCAAAAAGTTCTTCTAAAGGTATGAGACCTTTAGGAATAATGTTGTCTTTCAGCTGCCATATCTCCATCTGGTTCACCTCAATCTCTTGTTCATCGGTATCATAGTCATCATCTATGGAAGCATCCTTGTAATTTCCTTCATTCTGCAAAAAGGTATTGATTTCATTATCATCCCAAAACACTTGCCAATACCTTAAATTATCCAGAATAGCAGGCTGGTGTTTGACATGAATTTCAAACTTGTTGCTAGAGTTCATTGGGATCTTCAAATTTCTTGCAGCAGTGGTGAGTGAATCTGCAATAATATTCTGAGTTCGGGGTACAGCTGTCAAAATATCATTAGGAAACATTTGCAAGATGTCTAGGACTACATTTCTGTAGGCTCTCATCTGCGGGTGTTTTTTTTGATATTCTCCCTTTACCTATTTGATTACCAGCTCTGAATCTCCATAGACTAAAATTCTTTTTGCATTTAGCTTCTTCAAAATTTTCAGACCTGTAATCAAAGCTTCATACTCTGCTTCATTGTTAGAGCAGTCAAAAGCCAATTTGTAAGAACATACTCTAACATTACTAGGAACTTTGTCAGGCTGGAAAGCAGGGCTCTGAATCCAAATTCCTATGCCAACACCGTCCTTACCCATGGCTCCATCAAAATCCATGCTCGAAAGACCTACCTCTTCTTCTAGATGTTGAAGTTTTGTTTCCTTCTCTTCCTTAACTTGACTGATCTCTTCATTTTTCTGTTATTCACTATCCCTTTGCTACTGGTATGTGGACTGCCCAAAAGAACTTGCTATTTTCTATCTTTCTTGATCAAGGCCTGCTCTAAAATTTTCTAAAATCTCCGGAACATCTTCTACTTCAACTAACTGACTATCAACATCATTAAAACCACTATTTGAATATAGTTCAAACGATTCTAAATCTGTATGTACAACGTTTATTGGATGATTGAGTGGCTTCTCTTTGCTAGTAATCATGTATTTCATTTTCTTCTCCCTGTATAGTTTTCTCAACTAGCCAAACACGCGAATGGTAGCATAGGAGAAATCAAGTTGTAAAGCTCCTTTAAGTTTTGCACCCCACGATCTGGAAAAAAGCATACCAAACCATGGTGGAATATCAGCAACAACGACATCCATCAAAACATTTTTGGCTAGGATCTGGTCTAGAGATACTACCAAGTCTTTGATAAGACCAACACAATGGACCCTACCAGAATCAAAAGAATACAGATCATGATATTTTCAAGTAATGTCAAGGCCTAGTTTCTCCATAATGGCTTTTGGTATTAGATTATGAGAACCTCCAAAGTCGAACATGGCATTATGGAGAACATACTCGTGTAGTCTAAGGCTTATATAAAATGGAGGAACTTCACTATCTTCGGACTGACCTTCTAAGGTAGGCCCAAAAATGAGCTCAGGATGATCGTATTCGACATTTACCATATCTTACAAAGGATCTATATGAAAATTTTTTGACACCTGGTGTTTATTGTTGTTGTTCTTAATCAACTCAGTCAAAGGAATTGAAACTTTTAATTTAGCAATTTCATTTTCTAAACTAAAAGCTTAAACTTTCTCTACCTCTTTGACAGGAAGGTCCTTCTTTTCTGCTCTTTCTTTTGCTACACTTTGTTGATTGTTATTCTCATTTCCAATTCTATTTGCTGATAGTCCTTTGCTGGAAGTGAGATCAGCAGGCTCTTTCCCTTTCTTCTGAATGTTTGTGGAGTAATTTTTAGATTGTGCTTCCTTTCTCTTTCGAATTGGATTGACTGATACATCTCTGCTTCTCAAAGAGTATTGCTTCTGCTACGCTGTCAAGGCATTCATATATCATCGCTGATAATCATCTGACTCATCCTCCAAGATGTCCTCATTTGTTAGTATGTAATCTTCATCCATTTGGGTGTCTAGAACCTCTACATATTCTTCATCTTCCGTTAGAAAAATGGGCAAACCATCGGCAGTGAAGAAATGGTTTGCATCAACCACCAGATCATCATCATCTTCCTCCTCCATTCCATGCACATAGTTCTACTGCAAAGGAGTTCTGAACTGCCGTTGTTGTGCTATCTGATCTTGTGCCTTTTGTTCCCTCTGCTTAATCCAGAATTGGGGCTGCTGCTATACTCTGAAGTTTGGATTCCTGATTGGTGTTTCAGGTTTATCTGCAATAGTTAGCCGGTCAAACATATTCTTAATTTTCTGGAGCAAAGTATCCGTCTTAACATATGAGGTAGATGCTTCTTCCTTTATAGTCACCTTCTTTTCAGATTTCATTCTCGAACTTTTGGCCAGTAGATTTGCTTCTACACTTACAGCATTCTTCTGCATATCTTCAAGTGTGGTAGGATATCTTTCTCATAACTGATATGCCATATCAACATCAAAACCGTCTGGAAACTTGAGCAAGGATAATCCCATTAGTGGTTTAATGTCAGCCAAAATAACATTATATACTGCGTTGAACCTCACACAGTAATCTTGCACACTTTCACCTGCATTCCTTTTGATATTTTCATACTCAGATAAAATTTGGAGTGGGTTCTTCTTTACCTCCCACTAGTCTAGGAATTGTCTATGCAGAACCAGAAAAGTGTTGATTGAGGCTGCTTGTAAAGCTCTGAACCATTTTTGAACTTCACCTCCAAAGCTTTGGATAAACAATCTCATAGTCACATTTTCTTCATCTACCTCATGAAGGTAAAAAAAATCATTCATTCTATCAACATGTTGTTGCGCTGTAATGCTTTGAGTGGCATCAAAAAGAGGTATTTTACTTTGGTAATCAACGGGCATATCATCCAAATTCTGAGGTAAAACAAGGGGGGCATACCAGGCAGCCATGACTCGAGGCGGATTTGAAACAATGGTTGGACTACTAGGGTTTAATGGAGTGGTTGATGGAGAAGTAGGGGTGATAGGTTTTTGATCAGATATGATAGGTTGAAGGGGAAGGGCGGGTATAAACTGAGGTTGAGAATGGACTTCAGAAATTGATGGGAATACTGATGAACTGAGAGTAGTGGATGTTGATTCTGAAAGCTCAGGGATATTGGTAGTTGTGATGGATGATTGAGGAGAATTTAAGATATATTCATCAATTGATCTGTTTGCCCTTTGAATTTCGAGATTTGCAACAAATTCCAGATTTAGAACTGTATTATCAAGTGCAGTTTCAGATTTGGTTTCAAACAGAGAAAGATCAAAATACTCGTCAAAAGGGAGGTCTTCAATAAACAACCACTCACTGGGACAAGAATTGGATCTAAAAATAGGTCTAGGGCTTATTGAACTTTCTTGTCTAATTATTCTCAGAATGAGGTTGGGATTTTCAAATACAGGGGGAGGATTCGGATCAGGATTGGCCCTCGTGTACCTTCTTGAAGCCAGTGTGTTCAAATTTCAAAGTTTTTATATCGCTTTAAAACGTTTTGTTTCAGCCTAGCAAATTCTAAAAGTCATCATCCAAAGTTCAAGAATTTGGTTGAAATATATTACTGGGGTGATTAGTCTCTCATTCCCCAATATGGTCGCCACAATGTTATTGCCTAGATTGACCTCAGGCTAAATGGAGGCAATTCTAAGGTAACCACAAACCAAGCTTAACCTGATAGCTAGCCCTACTAGGACGGGAGAGGGCTCTCTCCTTATGAATCTCAGTCGGGATGACTGAATCAGGTAAAGATTTTAGGCTAGGTATAGTAGCTCAAAAGGTTTTGATTGTATTTTGTTGGTGTTTTCCAAATCAGGAGGAGCTTGGCAATTTGGGTTTGGGAAACTAAGTCGAAATTGCATGGGATTCTATGGGGCAAGGCAGGTATGATCTTCAACACCTTAAACTTTATGGGGTGAAATTCTAGACTGGTGAGGAGCTAAGAAGGACCTAAGCAAGTCAACAATCCTTCCTAAACAGAAGAAAATATGAAATACTGGTGTTTTTCCAAGGTAGAGAATTAAAACCTAATGTATTCCACCCATCTGACTTGAAAACAACCAATCAGAAGTAATTGTATGGAAGAGGCATACATAAATGACATGAAAACATATTAACATAAGAAGAAACAAATGCTAAAATCCATACCACAGGGATCCCATAAAAATAGCTGCAACTTTATTAGTTTCCTACCAAAACTACTACAAAGTGATATGTGTTCAGTACATGAGCATCCAGCTGAATCCAACCCTTGCAAATGACAAAGAAAATACATGATATAGACATATTAATCACTCATCCTAGCCATCAGGGGTCAAATACAAGAGAAGAGGAGCTTTTCAACCATTTCTAAACTAAGAACAGGAATCTAGGCATTCAAACAACTTGCCTCTACAAGAGTGGAAACAGATTCATTACCCTCAAAACAAACTTTTTGTCCATAAATATACCATGTATTAGTGTTTTACTATTACATTTAAAATCCATGGCATTAATTAAATCAGCAAATTCACTTGCATGAGAGAGAAATCAACAAAATAGGCGAAAGTGGGCAAAAACATCATCCTGAGTGAAAAATGCCCTACACGCAGCACAACTGGTCCTACACATAGTGCCACTTTGAGTCCACTTTTGGAGGCCTTTCCATCATCCAAACTGAGCCCAAGATAGCTCATAGGAAATTTCTTTGAGTCTGGTTTCTGGAACACCTAGAATTTCTAGATTTAGAGCTTATTTGCCCCCTCAAAAACTGGTTCTCCCAAGGCTGCTTCTGTGTGTCCAAAAACTGGCAGAGAGGTCAAATTTTGGGTGTTTTTGGACCTTCTGGTGGACTAAATGTGCTTCAAAAATTCTGAAAATTGGTAGGGTGCATGTCCTTGATGCCCTGAATCCAAAAATGTAAACCATTTGTGCATTGGATGCCCCTAGAAAAAGTGCAACGCTGCTTCTGGGCAAATTTTCTGTGTTTTGAATTTCCAAAATTTCAAAATGACAAAATTTCTTCAAAAGCTACCCAAATTTGGCATGAGACACCACCATCAACTACTTTGATGGGCTAGGGAGGCTTCAGCCAACATCTTTAATCTATCTTGCTCCTTTTTTCCTTCCAAAGCTCTCCTTAGCCTAGCCTTTAACTTTCTAATCCTCATGTTACAAATTTTGTTGCGGGTCATGTAATGGTATGCCATGTGTTTGAGCATTTTCTTATCCCTGTTGGCCTTCTCAATGAGCCCTTCAAGATGTATGTTGACTCTTTCAAGCCAAGTCTCCCTATCATTTTCAATTTCTTGCTCGATAGGAGTCAAAGTGACATGAGCCTCTTTGTCACTTTGCCTCTTTGCTTTCAGTAGTTCAAGCTCCATGAGGACCTGTTTATCACTTAATTGTTTGTTCTCCTGTTCCAAGTATTTGATGATGAACTTGGCTCTCTCTAAGTTGTCTGCCAAAGCTTGTATTTGAGCTTCCCTTTCCTGTATGATAATGTCTTTGATGGTTTCTTCATCCTGAGCCTCCAAGTCAATGATATCAACTCCATGATGAGTATAGCACTGCTGCAGCTCCTCATGCTCAGTCAAGTCAAAATCTCTTTCCTCCTCATCACCAAGGTTCTCCTCATGCATTGTTTCCTTGCCTTTGCTCAGCTGCTCAACTAGTACTTGTTTTATTGATGTAGAAGGCAAAGCACCTTCCACACCTTGTGGAGATAACATTTGCTTGTGGACTAATGAAGAAGGCAAGGTCCCTTCCACTCCTTGTGGATTAAACACTTTCCTGGTAGCTACAAACAACTTCCTTGACCCTCTTTGATATTTCAAGAATACTGTCACCTCAACAGTTTTTGTCTCTATGTGTTCTTCTCCTGTTTTCACATGAGTAGAGGGCCCACCTGCTCCTTACACCATGGAGGGAGGAATCTGAGGTCCTTTGAACATGTCATGAGCTATGAAAGTCTCCCAAGGAATATTGAAAAGACTAAGATGGTGAAGGACAATAATTTTAATTAAGGAGTAATGATATATATTGTTCATCTACTGAGGATATGGCTTCTTTTGCACAAGGTAAGCCATCTTGTCAATGTTTCTAAATAGAAAGTAAGGGAGATTCAACATTTTTACTCTTGTAAAGTGCATGAGGAGTCTGATATGGTAGGTATATAGCCTGGAAAACCTACCTTCACAAGTGAAATACTTGATGATAATCCTCATCAAAGGGACATACCTGTTCTCCAAGAATTTGAAGGGGAAAAGCCTCTTCACCTGGTTTTTGTACTGAGGCTTGATGTAATGCTCATAAAGGTCCTGAGCCTTGTACCATTTCTCACCAACATCAGGAATTCTAGTGGCCTCTGAAATAATTGATGGTGACACTATGAAAGTCACCCCAGCAAGAGTCACTTTGTTGTTATGTAGGTTGGCCACAAAGAGTCTAGCCAATTCATGATGAAACTGCACTCTCTCCACTAGTTCACAGAATTCATAACATTGAAGGTGCCTGAAACAAGAAACTGCTAATGGAGAGGCATGTAGTTCTGCTAAGCTGGTTGGTTCCTCTCTTGTGATTTTGCCTCCCTTATGAGGCTTTCTCTATTGCCTTCTTCTTTCCATTGAACTGTCACTAGTTGTCTCCTCATCATAGTCAGAATCACCTCTATCCATGATTAATCAATTCTCTTAGTTTGCACAGTTTTAACAATGTATGGGATGAATGGTATGTTCTAGGGCTTGTAGGGATGGGTATGGATGAATTTAGGAAGCTATGGGTAAAGTATGAGAGGGAGGGGAAGGTTTAGGGAGTGATAAATGAGTGGTATAATATGATAAAAATGATGGGAATAATAAGTGTAGGGTTTAGTTATGAGTTTGAATGATGGGAAAAAACCAAATGACTAGGGTTTTATAGTGAAAATTAGGGTTTTATATAGAGATTGAAAAACTTGTCTAAAACTTCATATATGCAAACTAATCATCAAGCTAGGTGCTGGTACTTACTTGCAAGGTGAAATTTGGAGGAAATCTGGCAAAAATTCGAAGATTGGAGTGTTTTTGGTGTTGGCTTCCCTAAGTGCAGCACCTCTACACAGACGCGCAACACAAGGCTCTAAGCACAGTGCCCATTGAAATTTGAACTTTGAAAACTCTCCCTACATGCAACGCCCTTCTCCCTACACACAGCGCTGAGCAAAACTCCTCAAAAGTGTAGCGCCAGTTGCCTACGCATAGCGCTGCCCCTGTTTTGCTAAAATCACTTTGAAATTGCTTATTCTTCTCTCCTTTGGCTCCTTTGATTTGCTAAATGACACAATGGAGTGAAAATAGAATAAAATGAGTTTATATATGAACCCCATTCTAATTTTTTCTTTTTGAAAACCCACTTTTCCAATGTTTCTTTGCCTTTTTAGAAACCCTGATTTTAATGCCTTTCACTTTTTGCTTTTGCAGGTGGATTTGCTCATGTTGCCTTGATTTCTTTGTAGTCTTTGTAGCCTGGCAGTATAGTTTGGTGACTTATGGGCAGCTTAGGATCAATATTACATATAGAAACATGAAATTACATAGGAAATGATAATAAAAAACAAGATACTCTGTTTTCACCTCAAAATATGTTTTGAGGTGAAAATTACATTTAACTTCAATAAAAATGATTTTCAATTCTTTTGACACTTTGCTTGAGTTTATTTGGCATCCTCATGTCCTTGCTGATCTTTATTGGCATTCAACCATCAAATTTAACTACGGTGAAAACCCTAAAACCTAATGAGACCAAACCCTAGTAACCTAATGGAATGAACTGCAGAAGGAAAATGAATTTTGACTGAAAACAATAAGCAAGAGGATCAGCAAGTAGGTTTCATGAGGGAAAACAACAGTGACCTCAACCATCAGTGGATCCATGTCCTAATGGATTATTGAAAATTTACAGTATGGGACTCCTACTATGAAAATGCAAAAGAGAAAAATTTGATCACTAATGGAAGTATGACAAGACTGACACTAACAATAAAAAACTAAAAAATATGATTCTATTCAATTTCTGTAGTTTTCTACATCTCATACCAGTCTGCAAAATATGTAAAAAAGAAAAAAAAATAAAATCCTTCTCATATAGAATGTAAATAAAATATCTCAACAATTTGATGTCATAATCCTACTTATGACCAACTAAAATAAATATAGAGTTACAAGTATTGACTTTTTAAAAATCTTTCTTTTCCTCAGAAGTTAATGGATAAGTACTTGGCTTCTCCCAAACTTGACACAACAAATTGCTTGTTCCCTTGAGAATCTAGGCTTGCAATTATGCATTATTCCTTCCTTGCTTCTCTTCACTGTCTCTAACTGTGCTCTCAGAATAATTAAGAAAAAGGAAAGAGAATTCTCAAATAATATCAATCTAGCACTCTTTGGGTGGTTAATAACTACCTCCACCTCACTAATAGGTGGTAGGTAGTTGTCTATTCATTAATGAGTTCATGTTTCCCACTTCTGTGGACAACTCCATGTCTTGTTGGAAACAGTTAATTGTCCAATATCATAATTTCTGAATTAAATATAATCACCCAAATTAGATGCCTAGGACTTGTTGATTGATAAAATAATAATTTGTTTTCATAATTAAATTGCAGCATTTTTCCTCTTTCAACCATCTATACTCAACCATTAATTTCTCAGCTTGTCTTTATTTATAAACTAAAACATAGTTACAGCTTTTACAAACAACTACTATCAATAATAAATTATTGATAATTAAAATGCATATCTATTTCAATGTATCATACTTTAAATAAAATAAATAATCTTATGTACATTTTTTCAAACACATGTTTAAGCTAACGGATGTTACATGTATGAACTACCATAGGTAGTATTCTTCCCCAACATAACTCGCAACTTTAGAAACATTTGTAGGAACTCACCACTCATAATTGAATCCATATTATTAAGATAGATACCCCAAATATACCAAATATTTCTAGGAAGATTAAAATTTCTTAAGGTTATACAATAGCTAATGCTTCATCAAACTCTGTAGCATTTTCATAATATATGAGATATGTCGCTCCCAGTTAGCACTATACATTGGTATATAATCCAAATATATTATAACAAATGAATCTAGATATCGGCATAGTCATCATTCATCGGTATCATAAATGTAACTGGTGGATAGCATAAACTAAATGGAATGATCAACCATTCATATAATCCTTTCCTAGTTTTTAAAGTGGTATTTTTGGTGTCTTCTCCTTTGAATTGAATCTAGTGGTATCATGATTTTAGATGCATCTTGGTGAACTATTTTTCATGTTGCAACTAATATAATAGATCATTTATCCTATTTCATGGGTGCTAATTCTTGAGTGTAATCTTGTCTAATGATATGTAATAAATTTACATTCTCAAAGTCCCATCCTTCTTTGGTACAAGTATGATGAGTGACCCACAAGGTGAGGTGCTTGGTTGATTGACATCGTACTCCCACAATTATTGTAACTATTTCTTTAGTTCATTTTCTTCTAGAATGGACTATCTATACAACCTAATATTTGGTAATGGAAAGTTTTTCAACAATTGTATTACATGCTCTACTTCCCTATTTGGTGGTAGCCCTTTACACTCCTAGAACATTCATTTGTATGCCTATAGAAAATCATTTAACTAATTCATTTTCACTTTATTACACCCTTCCAAGGATGCCTTTTCACCTATTGACTCATCATCATACTAATTTTCTCTTTAAAAATGTAAAACATATTTCTTACTATCACTAATCAGGTTCTTCATTGGCACACACTAATGAAATATTTGACTTGTCTTTATGTGCATTAATGATGAAGGATTTCCCATCCTTAATGAGGTGGTATTAGTTGGCCCTCTACATGAATATTTCATCCCTTGTATACATGTAGGTACTTACAAACACTACTCCACATTCATCAAGTGGTATTATGTCCAATTACACTTCATCAATATAATCAACACTTACAACAAATTTAATCTTGTATTGTTTTGTTACCTTGATATTTACATCCTTGTTTACCTATTGCAATGGATATGGGCTAGGATGATTATGAACCTCCTATCCAATATTTATGATTAGATCTAACATTATGAGATTAGTCTATGAATGATAGTTGAATAGAGTGTTTATCCTCGTCTTCTTAAACAAGATCTTGATGTGGAATATTTTGTTCATACCATTATATTCATAGTGATGAAGGCTAGTTAATTTCACCTCCCTCTACATGACTTTACAAACAATATTCCTATGCACATTTTACATTCTTTTGACCTAATTTCCCAAATTTATAACTAGAAGATTATTTTTATTTCCATCGTTCTTGTGGTTCAATGATTTGAACTCTAGATGTAGTTTCCACATTTTTTCTTAGTGTGATGATAAATTATTTTATGGTTACAATGGATATTTATATCCTTGACTAGTGTGCAATGGTCGACATATTATTATCCTTCCCCCCTTTTCACTTATCCTTTCCTTGGAATATTTATGGGGTTTCTTTTGCTTGGAACCATTTGGATACCCTTTTTTGTAGCTTATGCTTTCAAGATATTGTGTTTATACACATTCCTCATCCACTTTCCTTAGCATGAAAGGCATCATTTGATTTCATAGATGGATATGTAGACCTCCCATATACCTAAGGTGTACATCTAGGTTCTTATGAGAGATACCTAACATGATGGCCATCTATCTAAACTTAGTAGTGTACTCTTGTACACTCTATCTTTGCATTTTCTTGAAGTAGTATCATCGAATCCATTCATTCTCTATATACCCGATAGGGTAAAATTGGGACTTAAAGATTTTGAAATCCTCCGAGCTAGTTATTAATGGATCAAACTTTATCCCAAATGTTATCGTATGGGTTTCCCACCAAGTTAAAGAAAAACCCTTTAACTTATATCTAGAAAATGATATCTTTTATTCCTCATTTATATAGTGAACACTAGAATAAAATTCTAATTGCTACAACCAATGACTCAGCTTTAACACATTGGTCTCACCTTGGTATGGGTTTATGTTCATTTTTACTTCTGACTTGAATAAGGACTTTGAAGGGTTAATGGAACTAAAACTTGAATGCTCCTTTTCAAGTTCTTTCCTGAGCTGCCATTTTGGGTCTTCATTATATCTCGATTTACACTCTAATTTGATCTTTGAGTTAGAACCCAAATTTCCAAATGGTCCAACCTTGCTTTCTAAAGTCATCATGAGGAGGTACATGCTACAATTAATATCAAGAACTTGTGCTTCCAACATTGCAAATATTTCTTCTACAAGATGTTAAGGGTTATTGTGAATAAACTCATTAGTCATGGTTGGGGTTTTGTGATTTTATTATTAAGTTGATTCTCAAATCCCTACAACTTCCCATAAAAACCCTAAATAAGACATCTTTGATACTAGTATGATTTGTAAGATGACATGGACATTCCATTGGAATCGCACATCACAATATATTTGATAGAGTAACTGAAATATATACTATGAAGGTTGGTTTTCCTTTAGATATCATATTCTTTAAACATTGTTGTTATCACCTAAAAAATGATCACCTAGCCATTTCTAACTAGGAGAATCAAAATACACCATGTAGAATTAATTTTACCGTAGTAAAATCATTTTCACCATGGGAAATAATTTAGTAAACCCTTTTTATTAAATTATTTCTAATTAAAATTTTAAAACCCCATGAGAATAATTGAATAAATCATTATTTATTTAATTTTCTCTAGGAATAATTATTAAATCATTGTTTGATAATTATTCCTTGTCACATTTGACTAAATCACCTAGGAATAATTAAATAAATCACTATTTATTTATTATTCCTTAATTCTATTTTTGGAATAATTGTTAAATCACTATTTAATAATTATTTAAATTTCACGCCTTTCTTAATCATCACAAAATAATTAATAACTCATTTTATTCGTTAATTATTTATAAATAAGGATATTTGACCATTTTGAATATCTTTTCCCTCTCCAAAAAATATAGTAAATTATTTCTAACAGTTAGATCTTGATTTGGTCAATATTATTTTCCATTTTCAAGATCAACCCAATACTTGGTTATAAATAAGAGGGGTTTCCGTTCATTATTCACCATGATCATTATCATCATCACCATTATCGTTTCTTCACATCTAAGATTCCATTTGAGTTCTACTCTTTTGTTTTGTTTTCACATATTGAGAGAGAGAAACAAATCATTGGAGCATAAGGACATCAAAGGACCCATCCTATGGAGGGGGGTTTAGAAACCCTTGTTGTAGATCTCCTTCACAAGGTGTTTTACTAAAAATATTATTCATATGAAATTCTTATTCTATTGGGTTATTACATCGAATATTTCTTATTGTTTTCTATTTTGGATCGCATACAAACTTTTTGTTGCAGGGTTTTCTTGTTTATTATTGTAGATATGAAGCGAAAACAACTATATCTTGTTGTTAGGGTCATGTTGATGGTGCTAGACCCACCAACATGTCAAGGGGATCTCCCCAGTAAGAAGTCCTAATTATACCTTAGACCGTTTGGAGTAGGAGTCCCAGCAGTGGGTCGTAAGGTAATGCCTTAACTGCGATGTCGCACAGATGAAAGTAAGATAACTTTGTTAGTAGCAAGGGTGTGACTGATGCAGAGAGTCAAGGAATGTGTATGAGAGGTTTCAACACTTCGAAGGGAGAGGAAGGTGAAGGTGAGTTCCAGGTTGAAAGGGATCAGTCCTGCTATCACTCAAGTTCTTTCCTTAGAAGATATTAAAGAAGGAATGACCCGAGGTAACCACAAACCAATCTTCTAGACTCAGGTTCTGGCCAAACTAAGTCTAGAGAGCGCTCTCTATTTAAGATTTAACTTTACTTAAATAATATTTCATGCTAGTTCTTAATGCTCAAGGTATTTTGTTTTGATTGGGTGGTGGAATTAAGGAAGCAGATAGGTAGAGCAAGTATTTAGGCCATTGGGCTATGGAGTCAATCAAGAAAGGCTTAACCATATTTGATCTATTACTGAGGTAGGAGTTCACAGGGTAGGCTATCATGACAAGAACAAATCTGAAGGTTTCAATGAATGGAAAGTCCTAATCAAGGACAAGGGAAATGAAGAATCCTTAATCGAGATTGGGATGAATAAAGGAAGGATGGCCAGTAGTAAAGGGCAATGAAGAATCCTGTATTATGGGCCAAAGGGGGGATGAACTACGGAAGTAAGGGGGCAATTAAGAATCCCCAAACCAAGGCAGTTTAGCAGAAAACATAAATAAAGCAAACAGTTAAAACAGAGAGCACTTAAGCTAATTTTGATGATATCATTCCTTGTTTGCTTTTAAGATTTTATAAGAACACATATGAAAATATCATAACATAAAGAGAAAACGAGATTTACAAAAGAGAAAATGATACTTATTTTTTTCCAGTCATTCACAAGAATTGAGTGAAATTTCCTTAGCTTTATTTCATAATCCAGTAAACCAGTCCAGTCTTGAGTACAATAACTCCTTAGCTTACAACAAAATGTCTCCATAAATGCTTTTTTAATCCACACTAATTACTTCAGCTTGTGAAGTATTTGTAGAAAATTTGATACAAGATATCTCATAACTATATGAGAATTAATCTAGGAAACAAAAAATATTTTCAACATGAAGAGAGACAGATGGAAATCTATTTTCTTATTTTCCCTTTATTTGTGAATGTGATGGCTACTCGACTTCAGATTTGGCTCTTGTAGTTGCCTTGGTAGTTATGTGCTGGATTCACCCTTGTCTTTATCCTACTGATACTCTTTACTTGTGTTGATTAATCCTGTATTACCTATTTTTACTTGGCTGTTATCTTTACCTTCTAGATTTACTACAGTAACTTATAGGAAATCTATAAAATTGGCCCACCATTCACTATCTGGGAATTTTATTCTGATCATTTTCCTGTAGATTTCATTGGCTTCTGTATATTTGGCAAAATTTGGTTTGCTGGTGAACAAATGTTTGATATCATATTCTATATAGAATAGATTCTCCAGGCCATCATAAAGTACCTTTCCTGTGGGTAATGCTTTTACTCTTGAAGAACTAGCTTGGCTCTTGGACTATTTGTGAAATCTGTCAATGTAATCCTCTTGTGTCATTAATTTGTCATGTATGACCAGAGGACTAGGAAGTCCTTTTTCTCTCAAAATGCCATATTTTAACATGAAGCTGTTGATGTTTGCTTGAATTCTTTGGAATTTTTTCTCCAAATTAGACATTAGGTTCCTTTTAGGAAGAACCTTCTTTATCTCAATGACAGTTGCGATTCTGTCCTGAATTTCTAATTCATCCAGCTGGTACTTGTTTCTACTGTTCAAAGAATCTACCAATTGATTTGATTCTTCAGGCTTGTCCCCCAGTTCTTCCTTTATCTTTTGTATGGCTTCCATGGCTATTTTGATTAATTCAGTTTGCTAAAAAATAACCTTAATGGAAGGCCAAATATCATTGATGTAATCAATGATATTAGTCCATAGTATATCCTTAATATCTCCTAATGGCTTTTCTAGTGTAAAATCGTTTTCAAGGACTCTAATTCTTCCCTCCATCCTTCAGTTTTTCCATTCTTCTTCTTTATTCTGAATGTGTGCAAGCTCGTAGTTTGTTTCCAAACTTGTCATTTGTTCTCTGAGCTTTTTCAGTTCCATGGCCTGGATACTCATTTGTTCCATGGCTTTAATCAATTCATCTGTTTTTTCTGTTGATGTCCCTGCACTGGTTGATGTACCTGTGGTTGAAGTAGTACTTTCTACTAGTAATGTTGTCGCTGTTGGAAGTGTTGGTGCCAAGGAAGTTGCCAGAGTGGAGGGTACTACTGTAGAAACTGTAGGTATGACAGTCCAAGGAGCAGTGGCCAGCTCACTCTGCTTCTACTTAGACTGTATAGCCTTCTCCAATTCCTTCTCAGTTTCTTTTAATTGATCATTTAACTTAAGGACTAGGTCCATAAGTTCTTCCTCCTTTTGCCTCTATAAATTCTACAATTTGAGGATGGTGGAGAGGAGGGATCTTGAGCTGCTTCTTTAGTGCAGCTATATTATCATTTTTATTTTTAATCAACTGTTATACTACTTTGACATCCTTGGGATCATGTCCCAACTCTATCACCAAGTCTTCTAAAGTTTTTATCCTGGTGTCTTTAGCCTGAGAGGAGGCCTTTTCCAGTTGAAGTTATGCAGAGGTATTGTTCAATGAGTTCTGCAATTGATGTGCTGTGATGGCCTTATTAGACAATGTAGAATATACCATCTCACCATTTTGTTTGTGCAGTTCTATTTGGTCAATAGGATGAATATCCTTTGCCAAAAATTCAAAATTAGTCTTTAAATAATCTGCCATGGATCTTGGCTATTGCACAGTTGGCTTGAGGAAGCTCATCTGCATCTTTCCTTCCTTTATATCAAAGGCTGACATCAGCCTTGTCTGGTTGGTTGGAGCCATTCTAAGATAGTGAGCATAGGCCTGAGCTTTTAGTTTCTCATTCTTTGCTTTAATCTCTTTCTATTTTCCTTTTATGTCCTGGCTTTGTTCTGAAGGAGCTCTGAATGAAGACACCTCTGTGCTTTTTTTCCTTTCTAATACTTGGAACTATGAGGTGGATGTTGAACCTCCTAAGGGGATAGTGTCACACGGAATGAGTCGATCTTGCGGACAAGATAGACCTTCCTAAAATCTAAAGAAGACCTAATGGCAAGCAAACCAATCACACACTATCTTTCTCTAAATATGCTTTTATAAACAAAGGCAAACAAGTGTTTTAGGCCTACCTTAGGTCCAATGCAAGTTTGTGGAAGCCTTCACTCCTTCAATCCAAATGAGCTCCCTTGTCGCGAATCTGCAAACACAAACAAGCAAACAAATTAAATAGCAGCTGAAAAGCCAATATCATAAAACATATTTAACATGAAAGTCAAGGAATTCATGAAACAAATGACATGAGACAATTTGTTGAGAAAAATGAGTTTGATTGTATTAATTCAAATCAAGAAGAACTTTACAACGTGTGCCTTGACGATGTACAAGCTCCTCCTAGGGTCCAGCAAGAAGTCTCCTCTACTTTGACAAGTTTCACTCTCTTCCCAATGAAGCCAAAAAGGTATGTGATCTCTCCTCTCAAGCTCAACTAGGAAGTCTTAATTTCACCAGCATTTACCCTCAAAAATGTTCAGCTTCTAACCATCCTAGCAACCAACCCAATGCTTGAATTTATAGTGCAATGGAGGGAAGTTATTAGGTCCTCCTTCAAAGGGATAAAGCCCTCCTTCAAAGGGATAGCTCCTCTCATCAAGGGATTAGCTCCTTCTCTTTTGGGATGCATGAACCACCTAAGAGCGGCGAATCCACGTCAAAATTCCTTCTAGAATAATCTAGAATTAACCCAAAGTGAGTTTTTTAGAATAAAATTGCGCCTTTTTGACTTTCACAGGGGTCCACACCCACACCTTTAGGGACAGAGCGGGCAGGTCCGCAGTTTTTGTAAACAGGAGGTGCGGGACTGCAGGCAATAGTGAGAGAAAGTGCGGAACCAGAGCTTTGTCGATTTTCAATGTCTTTCTCTCATTCTCAAAGCTTGACTTGAAGAGCTAAGGTCTGAGACTTGCTTAGGAGGACAGTACAAGTGATGATAGACCCATACTGACTGCAAATAATCATGGTGACAATATTTTTGTGTAACAGATTGCCCCCTAAAGTGCGAAGTCTGTAGTAGATGAGGATTTCATTTATCATTTAGGAAGAGTGAAGTACTTTATCATTTCGAGGATCATCTTGTGGAGAGCCCAGTTGGAACCTGTAAAAACATTCAATGCAAGATATATATATGAGATCATATCATCGCTGAGGTAGGAATTCCCATACTCAGATCAAAACTGACTTAGAAAACTAACTACTGCTCTGACACAGGAATGATCTTGTAAAACATCACAAGTATAGACTCATGTGGACACAGTATGGACGCAGCCATTTGTTTATGAATAGTCCATTATATAATGAATACAAAATTCCTCACAGCCTGGATTGTGAAAATTAGATCCAGGGTCTTCATTTCTACTTCCCGAAACTGTACGATTCTATCCATGCGAATGAATGTGTTGGAGTCGAACATGGTAGAAACCACTTGATTACCAGTCAATGATGTAAACTGTTAACAAGTGTGAGAGAAACCACTAGTGATGTCAATGGCTCTCGAAGTACCCAGTACAACCCATGAGATGTGAATAAATGTGTTGATGTCGAACATGTCACTGAATCCTTTGATCGAAGGTCAATGATGCAACTTGTCATCAAAGGCGAGAAACCTGCCATTGAGGCATGCAGATCCCAAGGTACTGACGATTTCTAGATCATCTTTCTAGATAATGAGCTGAAGTCGATAGAAAGTGATCCATTGCAGGCAAGCCCAAAACACGAAATCATAGATCAAGTTGAAGAAATTTAGTTGCAAGGACTGACTCAGGGATGGTCAATATGGATGACAGATATTTTGCAGATGAATGGCTTATTGGCAGTGACCTCTTGAACACATAACGACATGACAGATGGCTTGGTGACAATTGACCCAAAGTTAATACCCAGAAACTGGCTGAAGACTTTCAATGTGGTTTGATCAACTGTTAGGCAAAGGATTTCCAAACCCAGGTGAATAAAAGTGTCGTGTTCAAGAGTGGTTACAAAGTATGACAAACAGGCTCATTTTTCTCTCTTTTCCCCCACCATTTCTGGTAAGTACCTCTTTATTTTTTACAAGCTTGAGGAGGATAACATTTGCTTGATTATAAGCTCATCCTTTGGATGAGTCCAACTTAGTTCAAATTCGAACCCTAAGAAGGAGTGGTTCGTTCCTGTTTGTAATTGAACAGGTCCTTTACTGTGAAATTTTAACGAGTCCAGTATAGGAGAAACTCGGCGTTTTTCAATTTTAGAGAGTCTGAAAAAACTTAAGAAAACTCCAAGGTTGACCTTTTTCGTAAACTTGTGTCTCCCAAGCCCGAAAAAAGTATAAAATAATACTTGAGAGAACCGCTTGATCTTTTACGACCAAGGAGTACTTTTCGTAAATAGTGTCCCTGATCCAAAAAAGTAAAAAAGCGATCAACGACACGTCGTTTTATAACCAATATCGAATTTGAAACGACAAAAATCCGGCAATCTTTTCATGTTTTTACGGTCAGAAAAGAGTTGTAAGTGGACCGTCTTTTAGTTCTATTTTAACGAGTTTAAAAGAAAAACTCGGCGATCTTTTCATGTTTTAGGAGTCAGAAAAGAGCTTAAAGGTGACTCTAAATGTTTTTTCGTCGAAAATGATAGATTTCGCCTGAATAATCCATTATCCTGAACAAAAATGCAAACATTACTCATACGTGTTTGAAATGGATAAAAATGTTGCAAAAATACCTCTCCAAAGTGAAACATAAAAAAATTTGCAATTTATTTACTCAAAAAACGTATAAAAAGGGCTTTCGTCAATTCATTTTTACCGTTTGAGTTTTGGGTGAGAAAATAGTGCTTTTGTCTAGAAACTTCCCATGAAGATTTCGGAAAATCCAACCGTCGGAATCGAACTCCGTCTTCTCCAGGTAATCCACATTGTCCCACTCTTCATTTTTAACCGTTTCATTTCTTGTTTTAGGCTTTTATTTCATTTTTTGGAGGGTTTTTAGGCTTAAAACCCGCGCGCTGGGGCCCGCAGTTGCAACACTGCCAGCCCGCGGACTCGTCTTTTTCTCAATGGGGAAAAAGTCAGGGGTCTGCACCTTCCATGTAGGCAAGGTGCAGACCCATGCACTGTGTCTAACCCAGAGGGTGCAGTCCCCGCTGCAAGGATTTTTAACCCAAAAATTCTCAAATTTGGCCCAAACAAATTAATCTCTAGCATTCTAATTTGTCTTTTTACTTGATGCAGAGAGTACATCATGCTAGATTGGCGTGAACGAGAGCATGAGGACGTGGATCTAGCCGCGTTGAATCACCAATCTTTGATCGATGCATTGAAGGCCTGTGGCTTGTACAAATTCTGGGCCATACCTGGCATGAGGGCCCAGGTGGATTTCTTACAGTGGCTGGTTGACAGATGGAGCATACAGGACCAGTGCTTCTTCATTGGTGGCCACCAACTCGAAATCGAGCCTGCAGACATATATTTCTTGGTCAGTTTGCCTAAGAGAGGTGAAGACTTGACTCTATGCGGGACTAGGCCAGGTGGCCAGTCTGTCGATAGCCTCTGGCTAGAGTTCTGCAACAGCCAGGCTAGAGACAACGGGATAGACATAAAAACTATATCCCTTCCTGAACTCATGGTGATCGCGTTTACTGTCACTAGACTTTGCGGGAGTGCCGCATTACATATTGCCACCGGATCCCAGATGCGGATGGCAGTTGACTGCTTTCGAGGCACCATCTTCAACTGGTGTGATGCTGTGTTGGCCAATGTGAAAGGCCAACTGACCAGAGCCAAGAACGGACAACTAAAGACCTTTGGTTATGGGGCTTTGGTTGTGAGCTTTGGTCTGGAGAGGGTTCCCATGTTGATCCCGCAGCACCTTATTGTTGGAGCGGGGCTTCCTCGAGAGCCCAAACTGATGCGATGGGTCACAGTTATGGCCCGTCATCCGGACGAGGGGACAAAGGTTGTTTGATTCAAACCTGAGTATTTCCAATGGTTGGAAAACCAGGTTTTTTCTATTCAGGACTTCCCTTACGCTGGGGTAGATTTTCGTGGTGACCCAGACATGGCTCTTCCACCAGGAGAGCAATGGGATGACTCAGGTAAAATCATTTTCAACAATTTTCCTATTTTATTTTTCTATCGTCCCAAAACTGATAGTAAAAGTTTCAAATGCAGATGTGGGTCCACAGTGACCAGCCGCTCTCCGGCCTTACGAGAGGAAACAACCAGTTGCAGTCACGCCAGCCCCATAGGACGAATCAGCAGAGGTTTTGGCTGAGTTGGAGGGTCATCTAGAGAGCTTGACAGGAGATATTTCGGAGACCACTATAGATGACATTCCTTGTCGACTTCAGCGCTATGTGATTGGGGTCCCAGGACCTTTTAGGAGGTTCCTTTGCAAGGTGGCCCGTGCAGTGGTTTCTTATCGAGATCATCACCAGTGATAGAATGATCGCCTATTGTGGGCACATATGACATTTTGTTTTTGTACTTATCATTTTTGCCGATCATAAGGTGTTTTTCAACCTATGATCGAGGATGATGTATTTTTTGACACACTCCTATATATATATATATATATCACTATTACCGGCTTATCTTGTAAATCATGTTATGGAATGGTTTTAAATTTACATGTTTATTGCAAATGTCTACTTAACATTCGAGAAGCAATTGCATCTGCTAATGTATTTAAAGATCTTGGAATATGCTGATATTCAATATAATCAAATTCACGTTCCAAGAGATGCACTCTCAAAAATAATCTCAATAACACTGGATTTTTAATGGCATACACTCTATTAAGCTGTAATACAACGAGTTCAGAATCTAACCTCACTATCAAACTCCGAATCCCAAATGAAATAGATTCAGATAATAACTCAATCACTGCACTATACTCGGCAATGTTGTTCGTTGTTTGACCGAGGCTTACCCCATGCATAGATACTAACTTGTCAGAGGGCGAATAGATAACCCAAGCTGCGGAAGAAATGTTCCGTGTATTACGATAAGCACCATCAGCGAAACCAATGTCTGTTTGGAGAGGCATCGACATCTGCAATATCAAGAGTAAAACCAAGATAAGCGGGAATAATGACGAAAAACACTCTCTAAGCTAAGCACACTTTTTAAAATAAAACACACCAGCTAGAAAGAAAAAACTATCCTAACTAAAAATCTCCACACCCATTCTTTAAGCATAATACCTCTTCAGGTAAAGACCATTTCTGTGTTTACCCAAAGAGTCCCCGTCAAAGTCTACCAATTCATAGGCCCCTTTTGCTAGCTTTCGCTTGATAACATAGGGACCATGCCACATAGGAACGAATTTTCCAGCACCTAATTTATCATTAGCTTGATCATAAACTAAGACTAGATATCCTTTCGAAAAATTTCGAGGGGTCACATTTCGATCATACTGAGCTTTCATACGTTTTGCGTGAGTCTCAATCGCCAATGCAACATCACGTCAATTCTCATCTAATTGAGCTAAGTATAACAAACATTTTTCCTCTTTGGAAGTGGCTGGAAGTAACTCGATGGCCATTTGCAATGACGGGATTTCGCATTCAATGGGTAACACAGCTTCCAGACCATAAACTAGTTGGAAAGGAGTGAACCCTGTTGATGTTTTTACTGAGGTACGATACGCCCAAAGCGCTGAAAATAGCATGTTATGCCAATTCGACCGATGAATCCCAATGATTCGTCGGATCATGACGACTAAAACTTTGTTGATGGATTCAACCAGACCATTAGCTTGTGGATAATAAGGAGTTGAACTATCGTGACGCAAACCAAGCTGGCCTGTAAGTTTGGTCATCATAACGTTTCGAAAATGACGCCCATGATCAGTGATTATCGCTTGTGGGACACCAAACCTAGCAATTATATGATTGAACACGAAAATTGTAGTTGTCTTGCTGTCTGCCTCAAATGTAGGCATCGCCTCGGCCCACTTGGTAAAATAATCTACCGCAGGGATGATATACGCATGCCCCCCGGCTGAGTGAGGGTTACATGTAATAAAATTGAAACCCCATTTGGCAAAAGGACCAACGGCAATTATAGGGTGGAGAGGAGCAGGTGGAGTGTGCATCTTTCGATCAAAAATTTGGCAGTTGTGGCATTTTCGGACCGCAGTAATACAATCTTTAAACAAAGACGGCCAGAAGTAGCCAGCGCGCAATATCTTTTGGGCTGTGGCATACCCAGACATATGACCACCACACGCTCCATAGTGACAGTCATTTAGGACCCTTTCAGCTTCCTCGTGAGTTAAGCAACGTCGAAAAACAGAGTCCGCCCCACGGCGATAAAGAGTATCTCTAATAATCCTGAATTGTTGGGACTGGAATCGTATTTTCCGACGTTCTGACCTTGAAATTTCTGGCCGAAAGGATTGGTTCTGGAGATAAACGATGATATCCCCATACCATGGATCTAAAGTGCTGATTAGAAACAAGGATTCGTTCGCAATGGGCTCTTCCGCCATAGTCTCTGTGTCAGCATGCGGGAAGTCACACATTAACTCCGCAAAAACTAAAGATTTCTTAGACTTAGATTTTTCAAATTCTAAGTCGAACTCCTGCAGGATAACAATCCATTTAGAGTACTTCCCCCTAGAAATTGCTTGGTCAAAATGTAGATCATAGGGTTGCAATCCGAAATTACTGTAGTTTTACATAGTAAAATGTAGTGACGAAAACGTTGGACAGCTTGAACAGCTACCAATTCCAATTTCTCCACATGTGAGTATTTTAGCTCAGTTGGATTTAAAGTTCGACTAAGGTAATATAACACATGCTCAGTTCTGAATTCATCTTCCTGAACTAAGACCATTCCAATGGTGGAATGAGAGGCGGCGAGATACAAGAAGTAATCCTGGTTGTAGTTGGGAGGATGCAATAACGATGCATGGGTCAACGCGTGTTTTAGTGCATCAAAAGATTTCTGAGCTATCTCATCCCAATAGAATGGAGTATTCTGTTTCAACAACTAGGTAAAACCCTTTGTAACCTTGGCGTAGTTTGGAATGAATCGTCGTAAAAATTTTTCTTTCCCTTGCAGACTTTGGAGTTGGCGAAGACTCGAAGGAGGAGGCAATTTGACAATAGCTTCGACCTTCGAGGGATCAACGCGAATGCCGGCTTTCGAAACAACAAACCCCAGCAATCGACCCGTTTCTATACAGAAAACACATTTTTGTGGGTTCAACCGAATCCGATAATGCCTACACCTAATAAATATTGCTCGTAAATGGACGAGGTGATCTGGTCGATGTAATGAATGAGCAGGAAAATCATCGAGATAGGGTTGCACAATGTGCTTGATGTCATGAAACGCATAAGACATGGCCCTTTGAAAAGTTTCTCCGGCATTCTTGAGCCCAAAAGGTAACTTGCAATAAGAAAATGTCCCCCATGGACAAATGAAAGCCGTTTTTGGTTGATCGACAGGTAGAATATTGATTTGATTGTATCTGGAAAATCCATCCATGAAGGAGAATATTTCACTGCCGGCACAATCATCAATGATTTGATCAATATAGGGAGTTGGGCAATTGTCCTTTGGACAAGCTTTATTAATGTCCCTATAATCGATACATATTCTTATTGTCCCTTGCTTTTTGTTAATCGGAATAATATTCGATACCCAATCCGTTAACGGGATCGGATAAATGAAACCTGCTTTGAGTAATTTTTCAACTTCTGCTTTAATTGTAGTAGCTTTTCTTGGGTGAATCTGACGCAAACATTTCCGGACGGGTTTAGCGTCTGGGTAAGTCTTTATTTCATGAACAACAATCGCGGGATCAATTCCTGACATTTCCTCATAGGACCAGGCAAACACGTCGCGGAATTCTTGAAATAGGGCCTTATATATTTGAATTTCGTCATCTGTACACGAGGCACCTATATGAATGTTCTCAACAATTCCAGGCTTAACCGAAATTTCAATAGGAATAGTTCGAGAGATGTTTCCCAAATTTAACTCTGAATCAGGATGTTTCATTGGATTCTGAGGTTCCTTGACATATTCAGTCGTAAAAATTGATGAAAAATCATTTTCAAAACGATCATTCTTGGGTAAAAACGAAGATCTGTGATGGAGATCTTCCCATGGTAAATCATCTACACATAAGATTTCACGAATTTGCTCATCAGAGTGAGCAAGTTCAGAAAACGAGATTGAATCCGAGCTTGATGTGAAAAGTGATTCTTTACGGACCACATTCATTAAGTCAATTTCGGTTGAAGATGGGTCGGTAAATGATTGCACGGCCTCATACACAATTTCATATGGACTCAAAGGCATGACATCACCCAATGAGTCTATCTCAGATTCAGAAGGAACGATCCAAGGATCATCATAAACAATGGCGTCTGACGTAATCATATGAATGGTTGCAAATGAAGACGATGCTTTGATCGGAGGAAAAGGAAAAGTTCCCAGTAAACCGACGTCTTTAACTAGTCCTACTCCAACATCCTTATACGGGATAGTCGTTTTACCGACATGCTGAATACTTTCAGAAGAGGCTGGGTTGGATGAAAAGTAAGCTAGCTGGTCTATTGTTACGATCTTTCCATTATGAGGAAACTTTATAACCCGAAAGACCGATGAAACGAAAGCTGTCATAGCGTAAGACCAACTTCGACCCAAGAGAAGGTTGTAATCTAAAGGGGCATCAACCACCTCCACATCTAGATGAACGGTTTTTCCTTCAACTCCTATAGGCAAATCCTATAGAACGCCAAAAGGATGAAATCCACGGCCATCAAAGGCCTTTAGAATCGTCGGGGATTGATTTAGCGAAGGAGAACCAAGCGATCTCCAACACTGTATCGACATAATACACATTGAGGCTCCCTCATCAATCACAGTCCGATGAATAGGCTTGTTTTTGACTATCACTGGAATCTAGAAGGCCATTTGATGAGGTAAGCGTGGTGTACTATTTTCTAGATAAAAAATTATTAGGTTCGAGTCCTGAACGTCAACAGCTCCTATAGCCGACAAAAGTAATTTACGCTGTGCTGGACATGATTGCAGAACTTCCAAAGCCGACATTGCTGAGGGTGAAACAGCTAAATCCTCAACAATGTTATAGTTTTGAGCCGCTCTCGCATGTGGATTGAAAGCTGACTTTCAAAGTATACCCTTGGCGGGCGGTTTGATTACCAAGTCTGGATTAGGTTTCTCGATCTGTAGTGGATCGGAACCAGGAGCTGAGGTTGATGGATTAGAATGAGAAGATTCTACTTCTTTACCATCAACAGGACTTTTACTACCATAATCATGCGATCGAGTCGCAATCCTAACATGGGACATCATCAGTATGGGTTCTTCATTGGCACTCGAGGAAGAACCTATCATCTTACTGTCTTGAGCTGGAAAAGGATCCTTCAAAACAGCAGGCATTTGGGAACCTTTGATAATCTTCGCAACCTCTGCACAATGAGGGCAGTCTCTTGTAAAATGTTCATTGTCACAAATGAGACAAGGATAACGAGGTTTGCGTTTTTCATCATTGGATTCCAATTTTTCAGGTTTCTCCTTTGAATTTTTGTCCATTTTATTCTTCTTCTTTCCTTTCTTCTTCCCACTGGATTTTGATTTGGCTGTAGATGACTCCACAACGTGAATATCGGCGGAAATCTCCACAGAAGAATCTCTTGTCGGGGAATCAAGCAAGGTTATGATAGGAGAAGAATTCTTGGAAGACTTCTTCTTACTTTTAGTGTTAATCGTACGAATCATACCATCGGTGGCATGAGATCCCGAAGGAGCTGCAACAATTTGATTTTGCTTGCGAAGATCGGGGATTTTCTCATGTAACGTACCTGACTGAGTATAGACCAAGTCAAGGTACTGTGCTTGAGCAATTACTTGCTCCTCAGTAACAACTCCGGCTTTAGCTACATCTTCAGTGATCTTTGGCAACAAAGACTTTACAAACCATTTAGCCAAGATCTGATCCGGAATAAAAACCTTCACTAAACGTCATCGACGTCTCCATTCATGAATATGATCTGAAATGTAAGTGGACTTTGATTGATTTAACGAAGTTAACAATTCCGTGCCATTGTCATATCGGACTGGCAACTGAAAATGAGTTAAAAACGAGGTAGCTAATTGACTAAAATTATAAAAAGTGCCTCACGGTAACTCAATGTACCACTTGGCCGCAAGACCAATTAGAGTGCGCTGGAAAAGTCTTAGACGGATTGAATCATTTGAAATGGAGTTAGACGCACACCAGAGGTGATAAGTCATCACATGGTTCGACGGGTCCTCTCCTGATTTGCCTTCGAACTTAGGAATATCACTAGGCAACTTATTCGGCATTGGCGGCCAAAACGCAAGATAATTAATGGGATCATTCATTAAGCGCGATAAGTCAGGCAAGTCCAAAGTTGCGATAAATGGTAACTGATGATTAGGGTCCCTAAAACTCTGGGTCATGAGACCAGCCCCGGGAGGAGGATATCCAGGATAACTAGGAATAGGAATTGCATTTGGGATATTGTATCCTCCCGGAAAACCAGGATTAACTGGACCATACTGGGGTTGTTGAGGTTGTTGATATGTGTACCCAGGGTACGGTTGATACTGATAGACTGGCTGTTATACAGCAGGACCGAATTGGTACTGTCCCTGGTACGGTTGATAAGTAAATTATGGTTGACTTGTGACAACTGTACTTGAACCAGGTTGTCCTACAGGCATCTGAACTGAAGTTTGAATCATGGATCTAGACGGTGGTAAAGATGTCTGAGGAGTAGATACAGGAACAGTAGAAACCAGAGCTGTCGATACTCCGGAAGTAGGTGGGGTAGATTGAACAGATGTTGCGGTAGTTGCAGCAGTCGTTTGAGGCGGAGTACGAGGCATACTGGGCCCAGGCTGAGAAACTACTGAAGGTACAAAAGTTTGAATATTAGACTGGACTGGTTGCTGGGGTGTACCAGAAGCTAAGGGTTGTCTAGTTTGAGATGACAACTGTACATTTGGCTGCAACACCTGTTGAGTTTGCGATGGATCCCACACTAAATTCATTCCGGGGTACGAACCCATAACAGGTTGAGAATATTGAGGACCATAACCGGGTTGAGGGTAGGATTGATAATTCAAAGGTACATTTCCCGTTCCTTGAACATATGATTGACCGGAGGGTGGTTGGAAACCTTGGTTCGAGTACTGACCTTGGGGTTGATACCCTTGAGGCACGTACTGATACTGGGGTTGACCTTGAGGTATAAATTGATACTGGGGTTGACCTTGGGGTACATATTGAGTCTGGGGTTGACCTTGAGGAACGTACTACCCCGTAGGTATGTACTGTCCTTGAGGTTGCCCCCCATGTGCAAATTGGGTACCTTGAGGTTGCCCCCCAGGCGATAATTGAGGATTTTGAGGCTGCCCCCCAGGCGGTAACTGGCCACCTTGAGGTTGAGGATTGGGAATAGAACCTGTCATCATGAGAACGTCTTCTATGCTCAACAGCTTAGTACCATTGCTTCCAGTTAATAACCCTTGTTCAATGGGTTGAGGAGATGCTCCCGAAAAAGTACCAGAAAGTGGCTGATACCCAAAGGGAACAGAAGGACCACCGTACAAAAAGGATTCGGGCGATTGAGTAAACATGGACGACTGTCTTGACATATTTAACGGAGGATAGTAACCTCTAGGTGTTGGGTGATAAGGAACACGAGGTGGTGAAAAACTTAACCCTGGGTTTTCTAAGAAATTAGTCAAAGAAAGATACCAAGTACTGCTCCTAGGTGGACTGTAAAAAATTGATTCACGCTCCCTTAGCTCAATAACAGGTTTATTTTCAGGGATAGGGATGCCTACTTCTTCTTCTGGAGTAGCGAGTTCTTCGATAGCTATGAGTCCAGAAGGAAGATCTTGGGTGATTACTCTTTCTACTCTAGGTGAACTAGGACCACTAGAAGCTGGAGAAGCAAACCCCGATGTTGGAGTAGCAGCAAATTCACTTTTAGGTTTATATATTTCAGGTTCCTCACCTATATCACTAGTAGATGAAAAGCTACCATTGACTTCGGAAATAGACACTGACTGTGGATTATAATCTGCTACTAAAGCTTGAAAATCAGGATGTACCACCAAAGAAGACTCTCCTTCTTCAGGTGGCCCAACTCTACTGTTTCTAGGAGTTACGAGGACTTTCAAACCTTCAAGCTGGCTCGGTGAAAACTCAGGAGGTTGGCTCTGAAGTCTACGGGACTTCCTCGGTAATTCAGCCACGATTAAAAAATTTTAACTACTTCACATGCAAACAAAGTAAAATCTCAATGAAAACCACCTAAAGCCTCTAAAGAACCAAACAAATTTGAATCACACACCTAAAGAATCTAGGAGATCAAACACACACAAATAGTAACTTTCCGTACTGAAAACACTAGTTGGTGATGAAATCCAACGTCGCAGAGTTCAATACAGAAATGGCGGTTGGAACAGTTACCCCGGCAACCTGCTTAATGAATAGACTGGCACAACTTCCTCCACTTAACCGTCTCGAGTGAATAGAACCCCCCAGAAAATCCAAGTGAGTCTAGCCGACGTCTGCTCCAAGTACAGTGGGATCTTCCCACCACTGTCACCTTAGGAAGAATCCTAAAGAATATGGCCACTAAGGTTACCAACTGAAACAAATATACCTGGGGGAACAGTCTACGATCCGATACGCATGCAAGGGCAGAGTAGCAAGCTCAATCCCCTTGAAGGCTCCTTGACATAATCCAAGGTTTACCAACAAGTGACCCTAGGCTCCTCGACAATGGTTAATCCGAGGTTTACCGTTTTTAATACGTGAATATTTGGCATCATTCCCAATGAGGAAGGATTGATTCCCACACTGATTCGGACACGATCTCATGCTTCTCCTTTAAGAGGAGCTTTCCCAGAGCATAAATGCAACAATTGGATTTCTTCCCTACCACAAGATATAGCTACTTGTTTGTTTTTACTGTCTTGGAGAGTTAATTACTCTCCTACTCCAAGACACTAGCCTAAGCTATGTTGGTGTATTAGAGCCCTAGAAATAAAAATGTTACTAGATGAATTTTACTTTAAGCGTTATTTTTATTGGTTTTTGTTTAAGTCAAAAGGTGCGGAGATGAAACTCGTGGTATGAAGACTCGACTCAAAATCACTAAAAATGCACTTAATATGATTAAACAATCTTTTCTCTTCAATGAACTTCTAGCTAGGAAAGAGTTTGAGAATGCAAATACTTTGTAAACACAAATCTTTCTTAACAAACAAATTAAAAGAAGAGCTTTTGTCCTTTCCATTGCACTCAAAACGAGACAACTAGTTATTTCACAAAAATTTCCCTTTTCTTTCCAAAAGATATTTTTTTTATTTTATAAAACACTCAAAACTATGCAAACGACTAACTTTGAGATCTATAAACTATAAAAACCTATTTGAAGTCAAAGCCTACAAGATGTCTTTTTTTAAGGATGTTTTACTTAGCTAGATGTAAACTAAGGACCAATTTATGCAGAATCACAAATCAGTCAAAAACAACCAATTTTGTTTTCTTTTTAAAAATGTAAACCCAAACTTTTAAACACAAGATTTTCGAAGTTTTGTAAAGCGAAAACACAAAGCAGATTCCTCAACAAGGGTAGATTTCATAAACGGTCAGACTCATAAGAAGGGTGGTAGAAACCAAGGTGATCTGAGGTCCCTACAGCTTCTAAGCTCAGAGCTACTACAAGACCAAAATGAAAAACAAGCCCAACAAGCAAAACTCCTAGGAATTTCACCTAAAACCCTAACACCAATGAAATCAACCTAAGGAAAGCTTCTGACAGGTTATATGCAGGTCTGGGCAGTGGATAATAACTTCTAAACAAAAACTAAGCTGACTAACAAAGGAAATCTTAGGTTTTTCAAAATTTTGACAGGGTCCGCAGGCCCACAGTTAACACAGGTGCGGTACCGCTCTGTGCTAAAAGAAAAAGGGTGGATAAGTACGCACTGTGTCAAAAGGATAGGGTGCGGTCTTGTCCCAAAGTTATGAAAAACGAAAAATAACCCTGGATCTACAATTTCCACCCAATTCCACACACAACAGGCCAAAACAGAAACAAGAACACAGTTTCTCAGGTCAAAGTAAAAACAAGGAAAAAATCAATTCCCTAGTATGGTCGCCATTTTGTCACACGGAATGAGTCGAGCTTGCGGACAAGATAGACCTTCCTAGAATCTAAAGAAGACCTAATGACAAGCAAACCAATCACACACTATCTTTCTCTAAATATGCTTTTATAAACAAAGGCAAACAAGTGTTTTAGGCCTACCTTAGGTCCAACGCAAGTTTGTGGAAGCCTTCGCTCCTTCGATCCAAATGAGCTCCCTTGTCGCGAATCTGCAAACACAAACAAGCAAAAAAATTAAATAGCACCTGAAAAGCCAATATCATAAAACATATTTAACATGAAAGTCAAGGAATTCATGAAACAAATGACATGAGATAATTTGTTGAGAAAAATGAGTTTGATTGTATTAATTCAAATCAAGAAGAACTTTACAACCTGTGCCTTGACGTTGTACAAGCTCCTCCCAGGGTCCAGCAAGAAGTCTCCTCTACTTTGACAAGTTTCACTCTCTTCCCAATGAAGCTAAAAAGGTATGTGATCTCTCCTCTCAAGCTCAACTAGGAAGTCTTAATTTCACCAGCATTTACCCTAAAAAATGTTCAACTTCTAACCTCCCTAGCAACCAACCCAATGCCTAAATTTATAGTGCAATGGAGGGAAGTTACTAGGTCCTCCTTCAAAGGGATAAATCCCTCCTTCAAAGGGATAGCTCCTCTCATCAAGGGATTAGCTCCTTCTCTTTTGGGATGCATGAACCACCTAAGAGCGGCCAATCCACGTCAAAATTCCTTCTAGAATCATCTAGAATTAACCCAAAGTGAGTTTTTTAGAATAAACTTGTGCCTTTTTGACTTTCACAGGGGTCCGCACCCACACCTTTAGGGACAGAGTGGGTAGGTCCGCAGTTTTTGTAAACAGGAGGTGCGGGACTGCAGGCAATAGTGAGAGAAAGTGCGGAACCAGAGCTTTGTTGATTTTCAATGTCTTTCTCTCATTCTCAAAGCTTGACTTGAAGAGCTGAGGTCTGAGACTTGCTTAGGAGGACAGTACAAGTGATGATAGACCCATACTGACTACAAATAATCATGGTGACGATGTTTTTGTGTAACAGACAGTGTGCCCACTTTCTGTCCTTTCTGTCACTGTGTTACTTGTTGTTTCCTTAGTGTACTCTTGTTCTGCATATGGGTTTAACCTTTGCCTTTTAGCAAAAGTTTGATCAATAGGCCTACTGGAAGGAGTGGCCTCCTCTCTGTCTCTTTTAAGGTTTCTTTCCTCATTGAGAGGAGTTTGCAAAACAAGAGGATTTCTCATGATTTTTTCAGGTTGAGCAAGCTCCTCTGAGATTTTTGGCTGTTCAGATTCTTCTTGTTGTTCTGAAAGCTCCTGTTGTTTTGATGATTCTGGTTGGCCTAATAGCCCTACTTTCTCTGAAGTTTGTTCACCATGTCCTTGTGACTGCCTTTGAGATAGAGTTTCTTTAGGCACATGTACAAATAAACCTTCATCAAGCCTCCTATCTAAATCCCCCAATACATTGTCAACTGCAACTTGTGTGCTATCTTGATCTACCAGAGTGCCTTCTACCCATTTAGATTGATTGGCATATTGTTCAATTTCTAGTATCCTATGATGGATATAAGGAGATAGCTTATTTTTTGCCTTCTGTTAAAAATGAAGTTTGGGGGGTCATAGGTCCAGATGAAACTTTGTTTTAATCTCAATCTTTGGAGGATTTCATCTGCCTCCTTTCCTGCTTCTCTATTATTGCAAATAAATGGGCCTAAATGATCTTTTATTCTTAGTTGGGCCTTCTTCTTGGTTTTGACAAAGTGAATCTCATTAGAATTGATCATTTGCCTGTAGTACTCTAGAGAAAATAATTGCATAGGGAGATATCTAGGTAATTTGTAAGGAGGCAGTTCACACCCATAAATTCTGATTTTAGGATGGCTTTGGTACAAGTACCAATCCCCTACTTTGTATTGTTTGGACAACAGGAGAATCCTCTTAATGTCTGCACTGATTCTGGGAGGAGGATTTCCTAATAACATTGTAGCCACTGGATGTACAAATAGGTCAATAAAATCTGTGTATGGATAGTGAGAAGAACTAGACCTGTGGAATAGAGAGGTCCAGAAGATGACAGATCTAGGATTCCCTTTAGTATCAAGTTTTTGGACAGAGAAGGGAAACTTATCAGTTTGGTAGTAGAGAAACAAATGATATAGGACTGATGAATATTTGAACACTTTCATTTTATAATCTCATAAACTGATCATGCATTTTATCTACGATGAATTTTGCATAATCAAACTTGACTGCAGGAGGTTGACCAGGGGTAAAAATAGACATGTAGGAAAAAATGATCTCATCTACATATTCATTAGTGGTAAAACCTAAAATGCATGATATCATTATTGTGATATCTTTTCCTAGATCAGAAAAGAGGATGTCATGTAAGGAGGGGGGTCCTTTGGCATGTATTTTTCTTCAATGATGAAAGTCTGGAGGATTTGAGTACTTCTGGAACTAGATAGCTTGGAAAATCTGTCAAGCAAGTCAGCAATGGTAAGGGGGGTAAGGTTTTCACTAGGTTGTAACTATAACATCTCATTTATGGATTTTGCAGTGATAGTAAATAGGACTTTCTGATCCGGTGACATTACAGCTCTCATGATAGGGTCATAGTTTGCATGACAGTAGTGAACAATTTCCGGGAAGACATGAACACTAGAGAATTGATATTTGGGCAAGTTTGATTCACAGAGGCCTATCTTATCTCCATGGTTCAAGTAGTAATCTCGGTGCCTGCAATGCAATTTCAAAGGGGATTCTTCAAAGGTGAGGTCTTTATTCTGAAAATATTTGTCAGCTAGGGGAAGATGGTCCAAATCCTTGTGGGGAGTAGTAATTAGCATGACATTTAAAGCATTTGGGGCTTCCATCTTTGGTTCTTGTGGATTAAAATACGGGGGCAAAGGATTTTCAGGGAAATTGGACACAATTGGTCTATTTCAGAGTGTTTCAGAACTATCAGACAGCTTATCTTCTAAATTACTTAAGTTTTAAAGCAATTTAGCTAAGGTCAGGCACGAAAACAGGGTTTCTTAGTTGAAAATAGGATAAATACCTAGTTTCGGTTGTTTGAATGGTAAAATGGTGGTTGTGCACTGTTTGCAGGAAGCACACAGGTCTGCATAGTGGTTTGGAGTTCAACGGCTGTAGAAGGTTGACGGTTGGTAGCAAGTTGACAACTCGAATGTACTCTGTATTTGCATGGAGAACAAAAGGTTGTTTTCTTGAGAAAAAATGGAAACAATGAGAATTTTTTGTTTATCTGCAAAGTCAATGATTTTGGCGAGCATAATGGAAAATGACAGCTGGCGCCAACTAATGGAGGTGACATTTTGTCGTGTAGTGGAGGTGGTAAGTGGAGGCGGTAAGCGGAATCTACCGCACCACTTTTGGAGACTTGGCAGTATTGGGAGAGGTTCACCAAATGCCATTCATTAGGAAACACATAGCAGAGGGATGAATAGTAAAACCACTCACATCAGGCGGGTAAAGGTCGACATCGGAGGTAGCCTGATATGAGAGCCAGTCGTTAGATCTAAAGAGGTTAGATCGTATGGTGATCGGAAACGTGACTTGATTGGGGAGTTAATGGAGGGGCTCGACGGGATTTCAATTATGAGTTAGGGCAACTTAATGACATTGGGGGCGATGTGATTTGAGGAAGGGTTATTAATTAATCATGGTTTGATCAATTAATCCCTTTTTGTAAGGCGAAGGGTTATGGCTCTTAATTAGTCGCAACTCGACTAATTAATCCATTTAATTATTTATTATTATGGTTTATTTTTCAAACCATCGGGGTGGGATATTTAACATATGGGATTTTAATTAACTATACAGGAAAAGGGTTTTGTTTCTCGAGAGTTAAATATAATAAAAGTTAAAGTTAATATGAAATGGAAATGAGAACAAATCGCGCTAAGTATAATGTCTTGACATATTCGCTCATGCATTTGAATTTACACATCATAACTTAGGCTTAATGCTCTTTTATGGGTTTTTATGTAAACAAGGGGTTTTAGGTAAGGTTAATTGCTTTTCCTAGGTAAATGGTAATTTTACCTTAGGAAAAGGGATTTTTTTAGAGGAAATGAGTGAATTATGGAGAGGGTGAATGTTTGTAAAGGGATTGATGTACTTAATCCTTATAAGTTATTGGGCCAAGGGTCTGGTCGCTTCAGAAGTCAACGAAATGCTCTAAGCCCCTTTAACTTAATGTTTTAGGCACTTTGAGTTTTGCTTATGAGAAATTAGTGAAAAAGTGAAATGAATGGGGGAAATTAATCACTTGACTTTGTAACTATTCCATTGTCATCCACACTTTAAGCAATTTGATGATGAAAGTAAATGACAAGATAAATCACCATAATTCTGCAACCATCCAACTACTTACCCATCTACTCATCCTACCATTTTTTCTACTCTTTATTAGGGTGCACTTAAACTGGCAAACCCTTATCAAACTTTTCTTTTCTTTTACAATAGAAATCTATCTAAATCTATCCTTATTACATCCAAGGGCTCATATTAAACTGTTGAGCTCCTTTTTTATTTACTCTACCTATCTACTTATCTACCAAGATTAAACAGTTTGGTCAGATTTTATTCTCTATCTCTAAGCATGAAATTGAAAACATGGAATAACCAAGATTAAACTATTTGGTTACCATGGATTGTGGCATAAATAAAAATTTGCACACAATCATTATTGTACAAGGAATAAAATAGTAGTGGCATTTGGACTTGCACACTTTCCTGGTCTTTTATTTTTCTTTGGGGTTCATTTTCGTCTTTTTTGACATTTTTCATTCTTTTTGTCACTTGATTTTTCTTTTAGGACATGTCCTCTTTACATTTTTTAATTTTTTTGATTTTTTACAAATATGGAAAACATTTGCAGAAACCAAAGGTATGTACATATTACAGAGCTAAACTCAGCCATTCATATATTATGACCCCTATTGGTATAGTAACATAACAAGTCCCAACTCAGTTAGGAACACACCACACAAAGAACATGCACAGCTTCTGGTGGAGCAGTCCACTCAGATGCAACAATCACAACACCAAGGTAAGGTATCACAAACAACACTCATGGATCAGTTTGAGATGAGTCTGATGGTTGATATAAATAGGCTCATGAGAAAGGTCTATCTGATGTCCGACAGAGTAGTCGACATAAATGGTGACAACATTAATAACATATGCAACACATCAACAACAAGATTCATATAATTTCATACAAATGAGTTTATACACAAGTACATAAGTTAAAAAACATATATCATTAAGGCAATCAGAACAGTCCAATTACAATAAAAACATATGCATGAAAATGTGTTGGCTCTTATTATAAAATAAGTGTAAGTCACAATCATACAATACACCATGTAAACCTACTAGCCCCATCAGTGGAACATTATAGCCACATTTGCCTGCTCCTCCAAAGAGATGTACTAGCTCCATACAGTGAAGAAGCCAAGGCATGTTACAATACTGTCCAAGCCTTCTTCAATATAGTCTTAGTAGAAGCTTGGCTGACCAAAAGCCTATACATTGAGTTATGAGGGACTATTTATAGGAAAGGGTGGGGTGACCCTTGACATTCCCCTTTGTGATAGTTCAACTACCCTTGTGACTCTTCACCTACTCTATGATTGTTACATCCAACCATTGACACTTGACTTACAGTTGACATGACTCAACATTACAATGTACATGTACTCATGTGAGACAACATGGCTTGATCAAGCCTTGTAATACATCACTCACACTCGGCCTTTTGTGATGAGACCAACTCTTTGACATGCTTTTGATGGTGAAGGTGGTGAGCTGATGCCAAGCTTGGTCATCTGTGATGGTGTGCATGCACCTCATGGTGACATATTGCTGAAGCAAAATCTGCCTATGTTGCAACCATTGCATTGGTTCGGCCCCTTCATCCAACTCCTCTACTAACATGTGCATGGTCTTCTTGGGTACAGTTGAACCGAAAACAGACTGATGCATAATGTCAGTGCTGATATTCAAGTGTGTTCTGGTGGTCATGCACATCAACTTGTCGAAGTACATGTTCAACCCCAGTTGGACTTGCTTCTTGTCTTCGCCTTGGTGAGTGTGTTGAATGGGTTGGATTTCATTCGTGCGCTCAAGAACATGCATGTTGCTGGATCCTTTGCATGCAATCAACAACACTGCTCATCATGTTCACTTTGTGTCAACTTCTAGGATGGATCCTTAACTTGTATTGGCATAGTTTCATCTGCGAGTGCATGTTGCACCCATTGTTGTTCTTATTCCTGTTGTAAGTCATTGGACTATCTGTGCAGCTTCATGTTCTTCCTGAGTTGCTGCTTCGAAACAAGCAACTCCTTCTTTGTTCCTTATTCTACGTTCATGCAATCTTCATGTCACGCCTTCACTTCATAGCCTGAGTCTCCAAAGTTGCTTTCATTATTAGTAGATCTGCTTGATCTTGCAACTTTTCTCCACCTCTATGTTGTCAACAAACTTCCTCTTGAATTCACTGCATTCACTTCATTTGTTGCATTCGCTACATTCGGTATGCTGCCTTCAGTTATTGTTCATGATGCTGCTCATTGTGATGCTGCTGCTTTATCTCCTTGTCCATGAACAACTTGATGTCATCGTGAGTAGGCAAGCTCATAGACACTTGATCGACTGCCTCCCCAAGCATGCTCTGAATGGTATCTTCATCTATACTCTCCTGGAATCCATTGTACTTGTATTTCTGAGAGGTAGATGAACACCTGCGATACCTGGAGACATGGAAACACTCATAGCAAGAAATTTGTTAGTTGAAAACCAGAATGAACATGAGAACTGACTTGCAACATACCTGGGTGAATGATCATGAAGGTCCCGCAATTTCAGCTGGGAGTGTTGGGTGTGGAGCTTGATTATCTTTTGTATTCAAAGGTCTCAGTTGGATGTATACCCCAAGAATATTGTACACCCCTGTTGGGGGGAAAAGTATCTAATGCAGAATGCCTCTATCCCACTCTGAAGGTGATAGTACTTCAGCAACAACTGAATGCAAAGCTATTCAAAGTTTCTTCTTTATGAGATGAGAGAGGGAAGAAAAGGATGATCTACTAACCGTTATCTTGCGCTAATAGTCGATCCAGTCTTCACTCCTTGCTGCTTGCTCCTAGCTCTTTGCCCTTTCACCAGCCCAGCTACACACAGATCCTGTAAAAGCACAAGAAAAGGAAACTACAAGAAGCATACATCCATAATCGATTATAGGATTAGCATAAATCAAATATACAAGCATCTATTCATCATAAAGACACATGCATATAGAAGAACCTCAAATACTTTATTGATAATAGAAGTAAAGTTCTGAGAGAGTTACAACCACAATGGGCCCAATCCAGCAACACCTCCCAGCTGAAAGAAATCTCCTCTTCACCTCCTTCAAGCAAAACACCCAATAGCTCTATACACAAACCAACAGCACTTCCTTACTTGCACAAAATTCCAGCCTCCTTAGACCTCATGAGAGAGCTCTATATATAGGAGATTTGGAGAAAGGATGAGTCAGCTTGAGGCTGGCATAAAGCTGACTAGTGTCCTCTCCCACTTTAGTTAATCTTCAGTTCTTGAGTCCACTTAAAGAATCTTGCTTCCACTTGGAGATCAAGACCCTCTTACTCATCATAGGGCAAATTCCTTGAACCAAGTGTCAGTTTGGAAGCTTCCTGGGCAGTTGACACCTTGCAGAATGACTGTGCCACTTGGCCAATCTCGCCCAGCGCAGGTAGCCTTCATTAGTTTTGACCTTCAGTGCAGGTACAAGGAGGAGCAGTTGACATTCAGCGCAGATGCTCAGTGGAGCAGCTGACATGATCCAGAAATAGCCTGTTTTTGAGTGTTTTCAGGTGGAGAACTGATTTTCAGTGCTGTGGTTTGCAGACCTTGTTCCTCTAAGGGTAAGAACAACATTTTTAGGGACTTTGGATCCCTCAGATTATCGACATTTCATGCTCCATGCTGTTAGGCACAAAAATGTCTATAACAGTTGCCCCCTAAAGTATGAGGTCGTTTACCGGGTGAAATGCTTTATTAGGAGGATCCGAAGTTCATTCAATCGCTGAGAGGTGCCCTGCAATAATTTACAATACAATACATTATTTTTCATTCTGCTTTCATGATCTAGCTGAGGTGGGCATTCCCATGCTCAGCTTTATAAATTCATTTTGGTACACATAACAGACGACCGTCTGATGATAGACTGATAATTCTCTGCTGAAATTATCATCCTTTGAGTAGGATGATCATCTGCTGCAATAGTGTACATATCCAATGTCTTTATATTTCCTGAATATATATCGCAGCCCGGATGGATGAAACTAGATCCGGGGTCTTCAATCTCGTTCGATCTTCACTCTAAGTACAAGTCGATCCATGTGAGAATTGCGCTAAAGTCGAACATAGAAAGACATCGCTTGATTACCGGTCAATAATGTAAACCGTTAACAAGCGCGAGAGGAATCACCAATAATGAAAATGACCCTCAAGGTACTATAGTACAATTCACGTGGTGTGAATAAAGGACTTGGCGTCGAACACCACGCAAAATCTTCTGGTCGAAGGTCATTGATGTATACCTGTCGCCGGAAGTGAGAAACTTGCCATTGAGGCATGCAAGCTTCAAAGTACTGGGGGGGTGTTCCTAGATCAACTTCTTGGATAATGAGCTGAAGTCGACAAGAAGCGATCCGTCAAAGGAGGGCCTTAATGAATCCCACATCAGTGACACGGAACGGAGCTAATGACTTTAGTGGAGGTGAAAACAATCTGTGAAATATGATTCAGGGTGGCGATCATGGGTGGATGAAGGATAATGTATGGCAGTGGATGGGACACGGTTGACTCTTTCTGAACACATCTCTTGAACATATAACGACACTGATGTGATGGATCGGTAGCATTACCCCAAATACGGATGGTTTGGCGAAGACCATGGTGATGAGACCGGTGAATGAAACAACCCAACCCGATGTGATACAGAGGACAAAGTGTCATGTTCAAGAGCGACTTGATACCATCAAAGCTTTGAGGTTCTCCCAATTTTTCCCCAGTCATTTCTGACCAGTACCTCTTTATTTTTGTCAAGCTTGAGGAGGATAACATATGCTTGTTCTATAACCTGCCCTTCGGGCAAGCCCATCGCTATGTTTTAACGAGTCTAGCGATAGGGAAACTCGTTCTCGTCTAAAGACAAGTTTGTCGCTATTTAATCATTTTAACGAGTCTAGCGACAAAGACAACTCGGTCCTTTTCATTTTTAGAGAGTCTGAAAAGGTACAGAAAGTTAACTCCAAAATTCCTTTTTCGTCATCTAATCCCTTAAGTCCGAAAAAGTATAAAACAATACAAAAGGGATGAATTTTCGATAACTTTAACGAGCCGAATAAAACAAGCGCTCGACCTTTTTGTGCAATAATCCCTCAGGTCCAAAAAGATTAAAATCTAGAGGAGGGATAGCTCTTCCGGTCTTTTTAACGAGCTGGAAGGCCAAAACTCGGCAAACTTTTCATATTTTACGAGTCAATTGAAAAGAGCTCAAAGAAGACTCGTCTTTTGAGGAACGAGTGATAAACGAGTATAGCAGCAGATTCCAGGTACAGGTTGGAATTTTCCAATCACAGCAGTGTCACAAGGATGGCTAAGTGAAATCACTCTTCGCAGCTGTTCCTCAAAATGGGTAAACAATCATATGGGGGTGAATGATCGGCCAAACGGAATGGAGGTGGCAGGTGTAAACACGACCAAGGCTTTTATGGCTAATAAATTTACGATCACAATGGTTATTTACCGGAATAGGTTCTTTTTTTAGATAAAAATGAGCTTAAACTCTTGAGGAAACATTGCTCACTGCTTTTATTTATTTTTTAACGAGCATGAAGACCGCGTTAAAACTGCTCGGATCTTGCGTTTATTTTTTAATGAGCATGAACTTTATGCTAAAACTGCTCGATATACCAGTCATAAGATAAGAATGTCTCCTGAAAGATCCCATTTTTTATAGAGCTTGCGCCTTACCAAAGCTATGCTCCCTCTCATCCTTTCTTTATGTAAGTTAGGAAACGATCAATGACCGCTCTTTGCTTACACTCCAAAAGGTTTGCATGCCCCCGGGTATAAGGTACAATTTCAAGGCTGCCCCTACTTATCCTTCAAAACTTTCGTTTTGATGGGTGAGGCTTGCCTCTTTCAGGTTATCCAAAAAATGGTTTTATTTGCTGCCGCAAATGAAACTCTTTCTTCGGCGATGTCTATCATTAGGTTACTCAAAGATGGTTACTACTTGTTGCGGCAAAGGAATCTCTTTCTTTGGAGGCTGCCCCTACTTATCCTCTAAAACATTAGTTTTAATGGGTGAGGCTTGCCTTTTACCCAAAGATGGTTACCATTTGCTGCCGCAATAGAATCTCTTTCCTTGGTAGCGTACTTGTTTAGGCAAAGGTGAATGACTAGAAATCATCAAACACATAACTTTGACAAAAGAATCTTGTTCTAGAACAACCCCTTTTCCTTCCATGGACGGGGTACGGACTAGTCATATTCTTTCGCGGAAATTCTACTTTATACCCAAGGTTTCCTCTGCCCGAAGCAGACCAGGATGCATGCCCCCTGGGTTCCAGTTCTATCTTTCCGAATCACTCGCATTCATCGGGAAGGAGGACTGGGGGTGGAGACATTTCTTGGGTGAATAGACCATTGAGGATTGGTATTTGACTATTTGCGATGCGTGATCCCGGAAATGAAAGTTGGTCTACGAGCTTGACCACCCTTCCTTCGTGTGGAAAACACATTACTCTAAAGAGTGAGGAGACTATAGCTCCCATGCAATATATATAGTCTCGTCCAAGGAGTAGGTTATAATCCAAGGGTCCTTGAATGACCATCACATTCAAATTAACGGTCTTCCCTTTTAATGTAACAGGCACATTGGGGAGGATCCCTAATGGTCGACTGGTTCCTTTATCAAAGCCCGAGAAATTTCTTATCTCAGGCAAAAGTGCCGGAGAACCCAGTGCTTTCCAAGCAATAGAGGAAAGGATACTCACAGATGCCCTTCCATCAATGATAGTTCCAGCCATCACCATTCTATAAATTTGGACTATGATTCTGAATGGTATACTGGCTGGTAACCGGGGTCTACCTAGTTGGTTCCAATCAAAGGACACAACCAGGTTGCTTGGTGGTGGGACCGAATATATGGCCGGATACGATCCTGACGATGTTCCTTCCTGCGATAAAGGAATGGGCGCATTGCCCTGATGCTCATCAGAATCTGTGTTGATGAAAAGAATCTGGATGGTGTCATCCTTATTCTCTTCCGTGAGGGTGTCATTTGAAGATGAATCTTCAGTGACGGTGTCATTTGAGGATGAAACCTCTGAAGGAGGAACCGGGTCAACTGCCATATCGACCTTTAGACTTTCGTCTGGTCTGGATTCAGTAGGTTCATTTTCAATGACTGACGCTTCAGCTGACCACTTGAGCAGGCCAGTTGTATTTTCAACCAACGAAGGACTTGGCACGAGTTTTTTGTATCCAGGAGGAAGTACTACCGGAGAAACCGGACGATCTTCCAAAACTCTCTTCGCTTCATCTAAGAAGGGACAACGGTGGATGGCGTGACCACCTTCACACAGTCTGCAGGGGGATTTTGCTCCCCCTCTTTGTCTTGAACCTTCACTTTCGCTGGTTGACGGTAAACAATCAACATGGTTATCAGAGGTTGATGCTCCCGAATTGTGCAGACGAGGGGACCAGTCCCTTAGTATCCGGGGAATACAGGGACAATCTCTATGGAAGTGGTCTCCTCTACATATGACACATGGCGATTTAGGCCCGGTCTGTGCTGTGTGTGGGTCTTTGTCAGATGTCTTTTGCTTGCCCCCAGTCGCCTTAGGCTCCTTCTTCTTCTTCTCTTTCTTCTTCTTTTCCTTCTTCTCCGTAGGAGCTTGGATTTTGCCAGCTTTACCTTTTGAAGATGAAGGATTGGAGGAAGGGTTAGAGGAAGTAGAAGGCTGGTGGGAGGCTCTAGAATCATCTAACTATTGACTTGACTGCTCAGGAACCATGGTGTTCTGAACTACACTAGTTGAGAATAGCCAAACAGGCAGGCCAATTGTCAGTCCTGGAAGCGACAATGTGGCCATGTGGGGCGCACCAACTTCTCCCCAAGAGGAGAAAGGACCAGGATTTCCATCATGTGGAGCTCCTTGGTTGGGGCGTTCCATGTTCTCAACTCAAAGATCAACGCGGGAATAGGAGGTGATTATGTTCCGTTTAAAATAAATTTTATAACGACGCTTAGACACAACTTGCTTTTTCACTTTTTAAGAGTCGAGAAAAAGCTAAAGATGACTCTAGTCTCCTTCGATGTTTTAGTGAGCCCGAAGTGACAAATGCTTGGATGGACTTTTTCAGTTATAGAGTTTGAAAAAGGCCAAAAGAAACTGCTCTGGAGTTCTAGGCAGAGGGTGTGCCAAACCTTTCGCAAAACCACAGAATACGTTTTACGGTACGAGTGGTCGATCTTCGTGAATGCTGTGTTCACTGCATTGCGATCAGTAGGGCAGCCGACACGGTTTCCTATGGATAAAGGCTTTGATCCTATAGGGGTCTCCCAATATATACGCGACGGTAAGTGGGAGCACAAGTCCGTATTGATACTTATCGCTTCACCGTGGAGGAATCACCCAACCACTCAACGCTAAGATATCACGTTTAACGACGCCGGAACACGTCTCTAGCTTAGACCTCTAAATGTTTGCGTTATGTTTCAATGCGTTGTTATGTAAATTCAATTTATTTTAAGGTTGATCTTGTTTAGCAGTTTGCCTTTATGGATCACCACGAGATGTATAGAAACACTCCTGAATGCAATCTAAGATGATAAGCAAGCTTTTCAATCTTTCAACTTTGAAAACCTTAACTACTGAGGGAGAAGGAAGATAACACCTTTTCACACAGATCATAGAGCACACACTAATGCACTTTTCTAAATCAACATGCAAACTGTCATAATGCTCATGCACAATGCAAGTATTTCTTTTCTCTTTCTTAATGTTGATGAAATGCAAAAAGAAAGCTGTTGTATAACTTTGAATTCAATTTCAAGCGGAAGCAAACAAGTTTGTCCAAAATCGAAAGACACCTTACGATTCACTTGTTTCGACACTTAGAAATATATAAATTCAAACCATATAACGGAAGTGACAAACCCAATCAGCTATGAACAGCAAATAAACTAACTCTTAAGATCAGAACGACACTTAATCACAGGTCTAGATCTAAGAGGTCAATGCAAGACTGGTTCACTTTCGTTATGGGAAACTGTAAATGACACAAGAAATACAAAAGAACAAATACAGTTTCTTTATACAACTGAGGCGGAATAATGACAAAGGAAGATGGTTTCAGATAGGCCCACTGACTGGCAACAAACAACAAAAACAATAGTGAAAACAAGGCAAGACACAACAGGAAACCCCAGTAGCTCAAGCCAAGACTGGTCCAGCGCAGGTGTAACACTGCCTGTTTGACCTTCAGCGCAGGTAGCCCCTTCGGGAACTGCGCTGAAATGCAGACTGCCTTTGTACAGCCTGCAATGAAGAACGAGACTTTCGTCCGTCTTGGTTTCCGGGTCACAGATTGCTCAAAAATTCACAGTTTTTGCTCAAATCAGAAGCTATCAGTCAAGGACACACTAAGGGATGTAAAGGAGGATGAAAAGCTATCACTAAGAGCTTATTAGAGTCCTTGTGGATCAGCTCTTCAAATCATAAACTTGCCCAGAAACTGAGCTAGAGTAGCTGCCCTCTACTTTGTGTTTGATGGATTCAAACACAGTTCGATTCGGTACTCCCTTTGTTTATGAAATGAATAGCAAAAAACCACAAACAACCAACAAGATACGCTCCCCAGTGGAGTCGCCAATTTGTTGGGGGGAAACGTATCTAATCCAGAATGCCTCTATCCCACTCTAAAGGTGATAGTACTTCAGCAACAACTGAATGCAAAGCTATTCAAAGTTTCTTCTTTATGAGATGAGAGAGGGAAGAAAAGGATGATCTACTAACCGTTATCTTGCGCTAATAGTCGATCCAGTCTTCACTCCTTGCTGCTTGCTCCTAGCTCTTTGCCCTTTCACCGGCCCAGCTACACACAGATCCTGTAAAAGCACAAGAAAAGGAAACTACAAGAAGCATACATCCATAATCGATTATAGGATTAGCATAAATCAAATATACAAGCATCTATTCATCATAAAGACACATGCATATAGAAGAACCTCAAATACTTTATTGATAATAGAAGTAAAGTTCTGAGAGAGTTACAACCACAATGGGCCCAATCCAGCAACACCTCCCAGCTGAAAGAAATCTCCTCTTCACCTCCTTCAAGCAAAACACCCAATAGCTCTATACACAAACCAACAGCACTTCCTTACTTGCACAAAATTCCAGCCTCCTTAGACCTCATGAGAGAGCTCTATATATAGGAGATTTGGAGAAAGGATGAGTCAGCTTGAGGCTGGCATAAAGCTGACTAGTGTCCTCTCCCACTTTAGTTAATCTTCAGTTCTTGAGTCCACTTGGAGAATCTTGCTTCCACTTGGAGATCAAGACCCTCTTACTCATCATAGGGCGAATTCCTTGAACCAAGTGTCAGTTTGGAAGCTTCCTGGGCAGTTGACACCTTGCAGAATGACTGTGCCACTTGGCCAATCTCGCCCAACGCAGGTAGCCTTCATTAGTTTTGACCTTCATCACAGGTACAAGGAGGAGCAGTTGACATTTAGCGCAGATGCTCAGTGGAGCAGCTGACATGATCGAGAAATAGCCTGTTTTTGAGTGTTTTCAGGTGGAGAACTGATTTTCAGTGTTGTGGTTTGCAGACCTTGTTCCTCTAAGGGTAAGAACAACATGTTTAGGGACTTTGGATCCCTCAGATTATCGACATTTCATGCTCCATGCTGTTAGGCACAAAAATGTCTATAACAACCCCTCCATGCGGGGGGTGCGGGGGGGACTTGTCCCCACCACAGGGGTCTGGGGGAGCTAATCCCCCCTGGCTGGGGGGTTCAGGGGCCAGCGGTACCCTAGCTAGGGGGTCTGAGGGTCAGCGGTCCCTCGGCAGGGGTTTAGGGGTAGTGCCCCCAAAGCTAAAAATAGATGTAAAATTGCCTTGTAAAAGTATAGTAATTTCTAGTCAATCTGGGCCATTCATTAGGCGGATGATCTGACGGTAGAAGTTATGTTTGATTTAGGGTTTTTTCCCTAGAAGGCAACCCTTCACTATATATGAGGGAATTGTATTACGTCTATATAGATCTATATTCTGAGTGAGGAAGAGAGAGAAGATTGAGAGGGAAGAGGGAGTTACAACGGATCTGTTGTAGGTTGTATCTCTTTAGTTTGCTCGATAATATAAAAGAAGTACTTGCTGTTTCTCCATGGATGTAGCCCAAACTGGGTGAACCACGTATATCTGTGTCTCTCTTTTTTTATGCGTTTTTTGTGTTTATATTTCTATAATATTTTATGTCTTGCATTGCTCTGTAATATATAGTTTTCTAACAGGGAGGTCGGGAGACTGACTACCAAGACTGCACAAGGCATAGTCTGGGCTGCTGAGAGATTGACTGACTGCTTGAACTGCGTAATGCACAGTGAAGTCTCGCTGTTGACTACTGGGATCGCACATTGCACAATTCCAACTGGGAAGGACTATTGGCTTAGGAGTAGATTTGTGCAATTTCTTGAGCCAAGCAATCGTTGCTCTCCAAAAATGCGAAAAATAGTCCTAGAGGCCAGTGTTGGGTAGGAATGGACAAATATGGAGAGGAAGGTGAGCCTCCCTTCCCCAGATTATGTAATGCAACCTTGGTGAAGGTAGAGTCCAGGCCAAGGTTGGCTCGACTCGCCAATAGGAAACTGAAAGAAACTAAGACAGTAAATGGATGGTGACACTAAGTGATAGTAGAAGGGATTGACAGTGCATGCAAAACATGAATGAAATATTTAGAAAATAGATCAACATGTATATGGGTGAGGCATTTCGTCGGTTGGGCGAACGTCCATGAAAAATAGTTTCATGCATCTGACAGTAGTGAGATAGCAACAAAAATTGAAACATAACAAGGAAAAGCTAGAATAAATGTAAATGATAGTAAGAGTTCAAAGAAATCAAGCAAACAACACTCACACAAAAAAATACACAAAAAGTGACAGAAATGCAGCACAAGGCATGGGAAGCGAGCTTACCCCAGAACAGCTAAGTTGAATGTGTCGACCACTCTTGGATGTGATATGGGATGTCAGAGCTATGAGGTTGATGTGAGAAATTAGCTCTGCAGCATCTGATTGATGAGTTTTGATAACATCGAGGTTGTGACGTGAATGCCACATATCTAGGTGACGCGACACTTGGAGGGAGGTTTCTGAATTGTTCCTTGCATGTAACCTCCAACTGCTAAACACAGATCCTTGAAACAAGGGATTCCTTTGCATGATTCCTTGGGGGAAATAGCCCATGCATAAAAGTTTGTTTTGCTCAGTCCCAAAGGTAATCAGTCAACTCAGCTACACATGAAAGAGACTGCATGACTGCTGGAGAAAAAATGCACATTTCTGGCTGGGACCTGGGTTGGTTTCCCAAGAGATTTGTGTAATTTCTAGGCTGAGCAGTTGATTGCTACTTATATTTGCACAAATCCTGGGTAGAATAGCTTGCTGCTGGGAAAATTTGCGCAAATCCCACTGGGAGGATTGGTTGTCAGGATTGCGCAATCCTGGAGCCCAATAGACTATCATAGAGGATTGCGCAATTTCTAGAGGCAAGGTTGGTTTCCCTACAGAAATGTGCAATTTTCAAGGGGAATCTACTTAGCCTACAGCTGGACCAAATCCAGGTGAGCAGCCTATGAAGGGAAAAGATCAAACTGTGACCGACAGGCTGCCTTTGAGCAAGAAAGACACTTAAGCTTGAGGACTTGACGAAGCAAGGCAAGTTGTTGTGAAGGTTGGTAGGGAGGCTCCAAAATAGGCTAATTAAAGATTTTGGAGGGTGGTTGTAGCCACTATAACACTTGGTGACACACTAGTAGAACTCCAACTCTCTGAATGGACCTTGTTCATGAAAATCAAGTCTAACACCTCCAGAAGTATTGTTCAGCTTTTAGCTTGTCTGGGCTTTACACTAGCTTGATTGTAAATGTAGCATCTGCCAGATTGTTGATAGATTGATAGACATTCTAAGCCAAGGCAACACAGTTGTTTAGATTATGATTGAGGGGTATATAAGTGCACAAGCAGTATAGTCGTCAGAGTCTAAGTTTCATCTCTAGTGTTGCTCCACTGCTATCATCCCTGGAAAGTACCCGAGTGGAGTCACATAGGAGCCCAAGCATGGCTTCGCTGCCAGCAAGCCTGGTTAGTGCCTCAACGGAGTTACTTGCATCACCTCACTGCATAGCAAGCATTTCTCTTCTTTCGCCTTATTCATTTTTCATTTGAATTTTTTGAATTTTTCACTGTGCATAACACTTATTCATTTCAGAGGTGGCAGAGGGATTCCAACTTATTGAGAGTAGAAGAGGTTGTTCTAGTAGAGAAGTAGTTTATTGTATCTCTAACGTGCCTATTAAGGTTTTTCCCCTTCACCTTAATCTACTTGACTGAGCTGACAATGGTTAACCCAAAAAAAACCGACTAGAGAAGGTGACACTAGTTAGCGTGCAAGCATTGTGTTTTCACAAAGGTTTGCATCGAAAAGTAAATATTTTCCTTCGACGTATCATGGACTAAAAATAACAAGCTCATCATATAGAGGCAAGATGACAAATAACCAAGTAGTGATAGTTGTACAAGCCCTCTTGCATTTTACCCAGCTCGGTTCATGAGTCACACATGGTTTCATGAAAACTAACTTACGAATGAAACAAACGAATGAACTAACAATCAAAAAAGCGAAGCAAGAACAGAAGAAAAAAGGAAAGCGAAGCAAGTAAACAAACAATAAAGAAAACAAACAAGCAAAGAAAGAATGTAAGAAAACAAGCATGCAAGCAAACAACTGAAAGAAAACACTACTCCTACTCCTACACTAACGGTGCATGGGCCTGATCACATGAAGTGATACTTCCAATGTAGCCACCGGCGCATTGGTAGAACCATGTGGGTGAAGGCTTGGTTCGCGATTAACCCAGTTGTCCGGACCAACATACAAGAGAGATATAATAGTGAAGGCAGCCACACTTCGTGTTTCAAAGTGCCCAGGGACATAAGTGAGTGCATGTGCATGAAGTATCTTCCATGGACTTATCATGGTGTTATGTGACACTACATACACCTTTAAAGAAAAATCACACTCTTGACTGAGACATGAAATCAAATGAAAGAAACAAAAATAACTTGCGTCGCGAATGAGTGCTTGAAATGTAAGACTCCTCCAAAGCATAAGCAAAGGGATCATGAAGTTTGAGTGGAGGAAGTGTGATCTGTGTGTGAGATGGATCTTCAAAGCATACAAACGAGTGATGAGGAGCCTTGGGTAATTCAACAGTTTCATGATCAAAAGTGAGACTAACCCCAAGAGGGCGAGGGCCTGAAATAACCATCAGCTTGGGCTGAAGTGCCTCGACAGTGTTGGGTGTCTCAACTTCATCATCAGGCAGATCATCATAAACCGGTGGCTTGGAAAGATCAACTGGGATAGATTCATGATCGTGATAAAAAATGGAAGCAAATGGATCATGACCACCATGATCAGAAAAATCAATGAATTCTTTGGCATCCTCAAGATCGTATGAATCAAATAGAGGGGTAAATGAAAAGTGAATGAACTCATCCTATGTGTTTCCATAAAAGATAGATGAAGGATAAAATTGATCTTCAATGAATAAGTTATCCTCTCCATTGTCGAATGATGGACTAGCATCCTCTGAGTCCTACGAGTGATCAACAATGGGTGCATCTATGGATGAAGACACACATGTAAAATCATGGATGACATGTTCACCAAAGAAGCTAGGAAAGAATAGAGGGGGGTCAAATGGAAGGGCGTCACCCTTTGCTGAGTGTTGATGTTCAAGCTCCCACTCATACTCTTCATGAATGACAGTGCATGTTGGTTGTGAAATACCAACTCCATCAGTGGGTTGTTCCTTGTTCACAAAAGGTGAAGAGTCCATAATGGATGAATGCAAGACAACATCATCTAGAGGAACACCTGAGTGCGAAGACAGAGGTCAAAGAAAATAATGCATATGGGAACTCGAAGGACTCACAACCAAATTTGTGAAAACATTTAGTGGAATGATGTTGGGAGGGTGTGAAGGGTGAATAGATGTGCAAACATGATCCTCATCATCACTGGGCGACAGTGGAACTGTTGAATGAGAGTGAGACGGACAGTCCATTGAGATAGTGCATGCTCCCACATGGGATTGCACAGTTCTATCAACGAAGAAGGTTAAGTGAGGATTAACATCAAGCCTCCTCTTGGGACAAGTATATTTCTTAAGATAGTACTTGAACGAGTCCCAAAGATAAGTGAAGTTCATCTGACTCTGCGGAGCCTGGAACTACAAGTCATGGAAGCATTGCCAAAAATAAATAACAGATTCATGTGAAGCCCTCCGTTTTTGTAACAGTTTCCGGTCAAGATGGTCTGGATCAAAATGATAGAATGTGTCATCAATAAGATCACAAAAGTTCTCACATGAGTGCATGGTGTTAGCCGGTAGGCTGAGCACCCAAAGAAATGGATATTCGCAAAGTGTGCATGCGAGCAGAAACCCGGCCTGTTCGTTAGTAAATTAATATTCCTCATAAAACATGGAAAGAAAGTTATGTAAGTGCTCAGGCCAGGCCACTTCTCCTTCACCATCATACGTGTGAGTGGACACGAGATTGAAAATATTCCCCGAGATGGAGACATCTTCATAATTCCAAAAACACCTTGGGGGAAGTAGAATGCAAGACTCCATGAAAGATATGCAAAGGTTCAAAACTAGATGAGAGGACATTGCTTGTGCTCAGGACCTCATTCTAGCACCAGAAATGTTAACGGTGCCAGACCCGCCAACATGCCAAGGGGATCTCCCCATTAAGAAGTCCCAATTAGACCTCATACCATTTGGATTAGGAGTCCCAGCAGTGGGTCGTAAGGTAATCCCTTGACCACGATGTCGCATAGAGGCAAGTAAGATAACTCTGTCAAATAGAGTCAAGGAATGTGGATGAGAGGTTCCAACACTTCGAAGGGAGAGGAAGGTGAAGGTGAGTTCCAGGTTGAAAGGGATCAATCCCAACTCGGCTAGGAACACACCACACAAAGGACATGCACAACTTCTGGTGGAGCAGTCCACTCAGATGCGGCAGTCACAACAACAAGGTAAGATAACACGAACAACACTCACAGATCAGTCCGAGACGAGTGTGATGGTTGATATAACCAGGTTCATGAGAAGGGTCTGTTTGATGTCTGGCAGAGCAGTCGACATGGACGATGACAACATTAATAACATATACAACACATCAACAAAAAGATTCATATAATTGCATACAAATCAGTTCATACACAAGTACGTAAGTTAAATAACATATATCATTAAGGAAACTGAAACAATCCAACTACAATAACAACATATGCATGAAAATTTGATGGCTCTTCTTATAAAAGAAGTGTAAATCATAATCATACAATACACCATGTAAACCTGCTAGCACCATCAATGGAACATTACAGCCACATCCATCTACTCCTCCAAAGAGATGTACTAGCTCCATGCAGTAGAAAAGCCAAGGCACATTACAATATTGTCCAAGCCTTATTCAAGTAGAAGCTTGGTTGACCAAAAGCCTACACAATGAGTTATGAGGGACTATTTATAGAAAAGGGTGGGGTGAACCTTGAAATTCCCCTTTCTGACAATTTAACTACCCTCATGACTTTTCACCTACTCTATGACTGTTACATCCAACCATTGACACTTGACTTACACTTGACATGACTCAACATTACAATGGATATGTACTCATGTGAGACAACATGGCTTGAGCAAGCCTTGCAAGACATCACTGACACGTGGTCCCTCTGATGAGACAAACTCTTTTTCATGCTCGTGATGGTGAAGGTGGTGAGTTGATGCCAAGCTTGGTCATTCGTGATGGTGAGCATGCACCTCATGGTGACATCTTGCTGAAGTGAACTCTTCCTTCGTTGCAACTGGTGCATTGGTTCGGCCCCTTCATCCAACTTGTCTGCTAACATGTGCATGGTCTTCTTGGGTATGGTTGAATAGGAACCACATTGATCGATAGTTTCTGTGTTGATCTTCAAGTGTGTGCTGGCGGTCATGCACTTCAACATGTTGAAGTACATGTTCAGCCCCAGTTGGACTTGCTTCTTTTCTTCGCCTTAGTGAGTGTGTTGAATGGGTTGGATTGCATGCATGCGGTCAATGACATGCATGCTATTGGATCCTTTGCATGCGATCAACAACACTGCACACCATGTTTGCTTTGTGTCAGCTGTTGGGATGGATCCTTAACTTGTAATGGAGCAGTTTCATCCATGAGTGCATGTTACACCCACTGTTGTTCTTGTTCCTACTACAACTCAATGGATTGTCTGTGCAGCTTCATGTTCTTCCTGAGTTGCTACTTCAGCACATGCAACTCCTTCTTTGTTCCATCTTCTTCCTTCATGTGATATTCATGTCGTGTTATCACTTCATAGCCTAAGTCTCCAAAGTTGCTTTCATTATCAGTGGATTTTCTTGATATTCCAACTTTTCTCCACCTCTATGTTGTCAACAACCTTCCTCTTACATTCACTGTGTTCACTTCATTTGCTGCATTCGGTATGATACCTTCAACTACTATTCATGATGTTGCTCACTATCATGCTGCTGCTTGATGTCCATGTCCATGAACAACTTGATGTCTTCGTGAGTAGGTAATCTCATAGAAACTTGATCAACTGCCTCCCCAAGGGTGCTCTGAATGATGTCTTCATCTCTTCTCTCCTGGAAACCATTGTACCTGTACTATTGAGAGGCAGATGAACACCTGTGATACCTGGAGACATGGCAACACTCGTAGCAAGAAATCTGTCCATCGAAAACCAGAGAAGATGAGAACTGAATTTTAACATACGTGGGTGAATGATCATGAAGGTCATACAATTTTAGCTAGGAGGTCGGGAGACTCACTGCCAAGACTGCACAAGGCACAGTCCAAGCTGCTAAGAGACTAACTGAGTGCTACAAATGCACAATGTAAAATACATTTTGGCTATTGACTGTTGGGATTGTGCATTGCACAATTCCATTTGGGAAGGACTGTTGGCCCAGGGATAGATTTATGCAATTTCTTGAGCCAAGTAGCCACTGTCCTCTAGAAATGCAAAAAACAGTCCTATAGGACAGTGTTGGGCAGGAATGTGCAAATGTGGAGAGGAAGGTGAGCCTCCCTTCCCCAGATTTCACAATGCAACATTGGTGAAGGCAGTGTCTGGGCCAAGGTTGGCCCGACTTATCGACGGGAAACTAAAAGAAGCTAAGACAGTAAATGCATGGCGACATTAAGTGATAGTAGAAGTGATTGACGGTGCATGCAAAACATGAATGAAATATTCAACATAACAGATCAACATGCATGTGGGTGATTCAGTTCGCTGGTTAGGTGAATGTTTGTGCAAAATAGTTTCATGCATGTGACATCTGTGAGATAGCAACGAAAAATGAAACAAAGCTAGGAGAAGATAGAATACATGTAAACAATAGAAGGCATTCAAAGAAATCAAGAAAACATCACTCACACAAGCGAATACACAAAAAGCGACAGAAATGTAGCACAAGGCATGGGAAGTGAGCTTACCCCAAAACAAGTGAGCTAAATGTTCCAACTGTTCCTAGATATGATGTGGGATGTCAGATCTACAAGGTTGATATAAGGAATGAGCTCTGCAGCATCCGGTTGATGAATTCCAATAACATCAAGGTTGTAACACACATGCCACAAATCTAGGGGAAGCGACACTTGGAGGGAGGTTTTTGAATTGTTCCTTGCATGTAACCTCCAGCTTCTAAGCATAGATCCCTGAAAAAAGGGATTCCTTTACATGTGCCATCAGAGAAATAACCCATGCATGCAAGTCTATTTTACTCAGTCCCAGAGGGAACCGGTCAACTCAGTTGCACATGCAAGAGATTGCTTGACTTCTGGAGAAAAATGTGCATTTCTAGCTGGGAGCTAGGTTGGCTTCCCAAGAGATTTGTGCAATTTCTGGGCTGAGCAGCTGACTACTGCCTAGATTTATGCAAATCCTGGGGTGAACAACCTACTGCTAGGAAAATTTATGTAAATCCTGGTGGGAGGGTTGGCTAGCAGGATTGTGCAATCCTGGAGCTTAGCAGGTTGTCACAGATAATTGCATAATTTATAGAGGGAAGGTTGGTTTCCCTCCATAAATGCGCAATTTTCAAGGGGAAGTTGCTCAGCCTGTAGCTAGACCATGTTCGAGTGAGAAACCTATGAAGGGAAAAGATCAAACTATGATGGACTGGGTACCTTTGAGCAAGAAAGAAACTAAAGCTTGAGGAATGACGAAGCAAGGCAAGCTGCTATAAAGGTTAGTAGGGAGGCTCCAAAACAGGCTAAGGCAAAATTTTGGAGGGTGGTTATAGGCACTACATCAAGTCACTTGTCACTAGTGACTTAACTAAAGCATTTTTGGTACACAAACTAAGAATTTTCATACTAAGAAATGGCGACTCCATTGGGTTCTTAGCTACATTTTTCATCAACAAATGGCGACTTCATTGGGTTCTTAGCTACATTTGTCGTCAACAAATGGAGACTCCACTGTGTTTTTAGCTACATTTATCATCAACAAATGGTGACTCCATTGGTATAGTAATTCAAATGATTGGTGACTATAATCTTTGTGGTTTTCAGTATTTTCTTCAGCTATTTTTAGACTCTCAATTTATATTTTTAAGCATCCTATATTTTTCTATCAATTTTTTTGATTTTGGTGGTTTTATGGTTTTTTCTGTAGGTCACAAGTACCAGTCAAGCAGGATGTTAGAGCCTAGATTTGTCTCAGGCTGAAAAGACAAGGTTCTAGGTCCTCATCAAACCATGCTCAGCCTCGTAGCTAGCCCTATGAGGACAGGAGAGGGCTCTCTCCGGGTCAATATCGGCAAAAGGTAATCGATGAGGCCCGAGATGACTATATTTGCAATTAATCTTAGGCTAGGTATGAAGTACAAGGAGTTTGAAGTTGATTTTTTGAGGTTTTTGTTGAATCAAAGGGAAAGGCAATTTTGGGTGCGGGGATGAGACACAGTTTTTGCAGAGGTCTATTTGGGGCAAGGTAGGCAATCATCTTGATGCTCTTAAAGAGAATGAATGGGTATATCTAACTCGTGAGAAGCTAAGGAGAGCAAGAAGCTTTCAAGGATTCTCCTTAAATAGACGAAAACATGGAAAATCAAACAAATTCAAAGGCAGAGCATAACAATCTATGGATTCTACCTTAACACTTCATTTGTTCAATTGAAGAAAATGAGAGAAGGAAAATGATACACATAAAAACTTACAATTACTAAAAGAATCACATCATCAACACATAAAGCCACAAGGATCCCAAACAGTGCTGCAAAACCCTAGTCTTTCCTTTGCCAAAAATGCAGAAGTGAATGTACAATAGAGTGTCAAGCTTTTCCCAAGAGTCCAACCCTGAAAATGACTTAGAAATTACATAATATAGGCAAGCCACCTATTCCCTTGCCTTTAGGGGTCGAGCTCATCATTCTAGGAGTTGTTTCAACCAATTCTAAACAAATTACTACAATCTAGGCAGTCAAAACAACTTGCCTCTATAAGATAGGAAACTGATTCATTCATTAAATTTTCACTCTTTGGTGAATGAATCTTCTAGAACAAGTAACTAAGTGTCAAAATTACATCATGTTCAATCAATTACATCAAGATAAGTCAAAAATTACATCACAAATCAAAACTAGTCAAACTGGCCGAATTTCTGAGCTAGAAGATGAAAAACTGGGCAAAAAATCTATATGCACCGAGCTACTTTTCTGCTGATTTTGAGGCACTTTCGGAAGTCCAAATTGAGCTCAAGTTGGCTTGTTGGAAAGCCCTACCTGTCTACTTTCCAACCCAAGTGGAATTTTCCAATTTGGTGTCCATTTGCCCCTCCAAAAGTGAATTCTCCCAAGACTACTTCCTGTGTGTCAAAATAGGGGCAGTGAGGTCATTTTTTGCATGTTTTTTGACCTTTTGGGGACCCAAAATTTTCCCAAGTTTCTTGTCCAAGTACCAAAATTCATGATTTCCCATGACAAATTCAAAACTGCAAGCCATTTGTAATTTGGAGCTCCCAATCCTATGCGTCGCGCAAGGTGCGCGGCGCATATAGGGAAAAACCCTGTTTTTAACACAAAAATTTCCAAAATCACCAAAAATGCCCCAAATTTCTTGAAATTTGGGCTGGAGCTTCCTTATCAAGTGTGATGCTGGGCCAAAGAGGCCTCGGCCAAAATCTGAAGACGATCGAGCTCCCTTTGCTTCTTTTGTTTCTTGATTGCCTTCTTCAAATTCGCCTTTAGATTCCTTATCCGAGCCTTGCAAACTTTGTTCCGTGCCCTGTAGTGGACAGCCATGTGTCTCAGCAATGCATTATCTCTATTGGCCTTGTTCAGCCGCTTCTCCAAGTAAATGTTGACTCTCTCGAGATTAGACTCTCGATCCTCATTGATCTGTCGCTCTAGAGAAGTGAACTCAATCCTCCTATGTCGGGCAGCTTGGCGATTCTCATGGATGTTCTGTAGCTCCATGATCACATGCTGGTCTTCAAGCTGCTTATTTCTCTACTCCAGATACCTGATGTTCCATTTGGCCATCTCCAACTGGATTTCCAAGGCTTGAATGTTTGTTTCTTGCTCCTCGATAATCCTTCTATATTTGGCCTTCTCTGAATCTATAGTTGTCTCATCATCATGAACGAGAACGAAACCTGATGGCTCACCTGAAGGCCCCTTCTTATGCTTGGGCTTCTTGCCCTTGTCCTGTACCTGTGGTGTTGATGTCGGAAGCGAGGCCCCTTCCACGCCAGGTGGAGATAACACTCGCTTTGCTGCTGCAAACAAAGGTCTGGTGCCTTTCGGATAGCCTCTCTGATATGTAATGAAAACAGGCCTGGTCTCATGATGCTCATACTGCTGAGAAGATTCACCCTCATGTTTCACCTCTAATACTCTTCGTGAAGCTCTGAAGAAATCACGAGAGATGAAATCATCCCAAGTGATGCCTTGCAATCCAAGCTGATGAACCACCAAAATCTTTATAAGAGCAAAATGATAGACATTGTTAAGTTGCTGCTGAGGGGTTCTACGTTGTATAAAGGTGGTCATACCCTCTATATTTCGGCAGATGAAATACAGAATGTTCATCATCCGCACCCTGGTGAAATGCATGAGCAACTTGATGTGATAAGCATAAAGACGAGAGAACCGTCCCTCACAGCTGAAATATTTCATGATCAATCTCATGAGTGGAGCATATTCATCTTTCAGGTATCGGAACGGGAACACTCTTTTGAGCTGCCTCAAGAAATTGGTTTTGATGTATGGCTCATAATGCTGCCGGTCAATCTGTTGTTTCTTGTGCCATAGTTCACCAATATTCGGTATACCTGTTGCTAATGAAACAGTTTCTGGTGTAAGTGTAAAGGTGACACCAGCCAAGATAGCTTGATCTCCGTGCAAGTGCAAGACAAAAAGATGAGCCAACTCATGATGAAATTGGACCTCAGCCACCTTTTGACAAAACTCATAGCATGACTGATGCTCAAAACACTGCATAGCAAGAGGACAAGCATGCAATTCTATAAGGTTGATTGGTTCTTCCCTGACATGTTTGCCACTTTTACGAGGCCTCCGGGGTTCCTGTTCTCCCAAGGGAGAATCACTTTGGGTTTCTGCCTCATATTCAGATGAATGACCAGACGACATCACTGCTGATATACAACTATCTTGAATGAATGCTGATATATGAAACTGCTGTATACAACTGAATGTGGACTGCTCTCTTTGATATAAACAATGCTGTGACCAAGGGGAAAACATGTAACCAAGGAATATTAGGAAGGGGAAAATATCAGGGAATTAGGGAATTTTGAAATAAAATTTAATTAGGGAGAGGAGGGGAGATCTATATATGAGAATAGGGTTTTAGGGTTTGGGATATTGAATAGGGTTAAGGAGTTTTTTATAGGGGTAAGGGATTAGGAGTTTAGGGATTGTAGTGTAGGATTGATGAGGGGATTTGGAAATGAGGAAACAAAGGGAAATGGGGAAAGGGAAAAAATCCTTGGTGACAAAACAGTGTTTCAAAACCTACAGCAAGTTTCCTTATTTGCAAAGGGAGGTTTTCAAAGTCTTGTTTCAACGGCCATCATGCATAAACCAATCACATTCACCGTCAAATACAAAGCAACATCAGTGGATGAGAGCCTACCTGGAAAATTGATGCGAATTTTGGGCGATTTGATGAGTTTCCAAACAAATTTCGGGCTTAAATATATAAGCGCCGCGCTCATTACCCAGTGCGCCGTGCACACTATATGCGCCGCGCTGGTTCAATTTAACACTGGCCGGAAGTCCTGTGTGCGCCGCGCACACTATATGCACCGCGCTGCCTGTTATATGCGCCGTGTGGGTGAACTGTGAGCCAATCTCCTCCAAAACGCACAAACTCAACTTGAAACGACTTTCTCCACCCTTGGCATGTACAATGGCTTGAACATTCATTGAAAAATCTTTATATAGAAACCAATTTGATTTTTGCCTCTTCGATAACCCAATTTGTTATGTTTTGCAATTGACACCTTTTCAAAATTAATAGAATTTTGACCTTTTTGTTTCCTCCTTAATTTCGGTTGAAATAATGAATTTCTTTGACAATTTTTTGCAGGGATAGCTTACATATGATCTGGCAAAGGAGACCAAGGCTACGCCTGGAAAATTCAAGAACTGAAATTTTTGAAAAATTATTACAAAAACGAAATGTCGACTTATCTTCAAAACAGAGTTTTGAAGAGAAGTCATGATCCATCCATATGACGATAAAAATATTTGAAATAACCACTTATCAAGGACCTCTCTCTGGCCTGCTGGCTTTATTAGACTTTTTCATAGACCAAATTGAATAACCCTAGACCTAATGACTAAAATAACTGTTATGACCTAGAAATTGAAACAGGACTGCAAATGAATTTTCAAGACTTGATTTTTATGAATAGACCTGAGCTAGTAGTGCCAAGGATAAGGGGGATGAGTGACACAAGCCCTTCCATCAGATTTATGGCATTCTCCTAACAAAATGCAACTGATCGAAAATGATGAGACACCTAATCATGAAATGCAAAAAAGAGTTTTGATCTCTGACTGAGGGATGACCAGACTGACTCTAACATTGGCTCCAATGGGGATGGTAGCTCCTCGGAGGTGCCAAGAACAGCAGATCTCTGTAAGAGCTAGACAGTGCCTTCGTCGATTGGGCTATGGAATCATTATTTTGACAAACAATTCAAGATGTTGACTCAATTTATTTTACTGAAAACTAACTTGAAAACGGTTCGATATATGACTTAACAAACTGACTCGACAAACTGAACTCAAAACTGAAATGTTTCTTCAGAATTATAGCCTTCACTTTGGGCCCTAGACTGAAGAAAAGATCACAACACACACTTGCAGCGAAACTGAAATAAAATGGTATTTACAATGATAATAGAACAACAGAAAAACTCAGAAAATGTACCACTTGAGCAGCCAACCATTGACCGGCCCTCTTGGACAATCTTCCCTATTCATCTCCTTATTAAGAAAGGCATTCTGACCCCGAAATGCTGCAATCTTAAAAGGACCTTTCCAGAGATTTTCAAACTTGTCGTGTTTGCCCTTTTCTTCATGTCTTGCATCCCACTTTAATACCACATCATCCAACTGAAATGTATCCGCCTTTGCTTTTTTGTAAAAAATCCTTTTAATTCGCTCCTGCAACTTAAATGTGTTCTGAAAAACATCTTCCCGTGTCTGCTGCAAGTGGATCATTTGATTTAGCCTTCTTTGCATTGGATCCTCTTCAATACTAGCCTCGTGAAGAAGTTTGACTAGCAGAGCTGCAAGAGAAGTAGGGAACACTGTATCAACTCCATAAACTAGCTCAAAGGGAGACATGCCAATGGATTTCTTTTGACTCACTCGATTTGCCCAAAGTGCATGGACCAACTTCTTATGCCAACTTTTCTTGTTCATTTCCAGAACTTTCTTGATGATATTAACCAAAGATTTATTGGAAGACTCCACCAATCCATTGCCTTGCAGATGATAGGCGGTTGAGTGCCCCAAAGTAATATGATATTTACTACAAAACTCAACCATCCTTTTTGACTTGAAAGCTAATGCATTATCAGTGATTAACTTATTCGGGCAACCAAAATGAGACAAAATATTATTCTCAAGGAATGAAACTATTACCGCATCTATAGCTTGCCTGGTGGGAATCGCTTCGATCCATTTCGTGAAGTAATCCGTTCCCGTGAGGATCCATTTATGCTGACTTGAAGAAGAAGGATGAATTTCACCAATAAAATCCAGCCCCCACTGCTAAAAAGGGGCACTCACCTCAATGGGCTTAAGCGGCAAGGGCCGTAATTTTTGTCTCCCTTCAAAAATCTGGTAGTTATGCCAGCTCTTGATAGCCTTAAACACATCAGCAAACAATGTCGGCCAATGGTATCCAACCCTCAAAATTTTATTTGCCGTTGTTTTCCAAAAATGGTGACTGCCACAATCCCCTTTATGGAAATCTTCTATGACCTGCTTCACTTCTTCTTCCACCAAACAATTTAACAAAACGCCACCAGGATCTTTCCAATAAAGTACAGAATTCAAAACACAAAACTTAGCAGCCTTCAACTTAAGAGTTCTCACTTTGTTTCTAGCCATACCAGGTGGTGTAGACAAATTTTGAAGTACATATATGATATCCAAATACCATGGAGAAAGAACAAACATTTATGATACCTGAAGCGAAGAACTTTCCTCATTTTCATCAGACAAGGCTGTGATCAGATTTATGTCTAAGACATGCAAATTTGATTCAGCCATCAATTTCGCCAATCCCTAACCTTTAACAAGCTTTGTGGGCCTTATCTCCACATCATACTCCAGCAAAGCTGCTATCCATTTGCCACGTCTTCCCTCCGGGTCGGTCTGAACCAAAACATCTTTGGCAGCAGCATTAGGAACATAAGCTAAAATATGGTAATGTAGAATGTACACACGGAAATATTTCAGTGCTTTTACAAGTGCAAGGGCTTGTTTCTCGATAATGTTGTATTTCAAAGCAGCATCTCTTATGGTCCGGCTAAAAAAAGCAATGGGTCTCTCATGCTCATCTTTTTTCTGCATTAACACAGCTGCCATAGTATGCTTCGAAGCAAAAGAAAACAATATAAAATCCTAAGTATAATCCGGGCTAATTAGAACCGGAGCTGAAGAAAGAACCAATTTAACTAAATTAAAATATTTCACAGCCTCTTCCGTCCATGACACTTGGCTATCCTTCTTAAGCATGTTTGTAATCTCCCTAAGATGCTAAGCAAGATTAGGAACAAAATATCGCAAAAAATTCATCTTACCATTGAATGATTGAATCTCCTTCTTATTCCGAGGCAAGTCAATTTGCTAAATTGCTTCCACACGTGTTGGATCGATACGAATGCCATCCTTTGAGATAATGTGCCCAAGTAGTTTGCCTTCATCCATGGCAAACAAACTCTTCTTAGGATTCAGCGACACACCATATTTTCTGCACTTTTCAAAGACAATTTTCAAATGAAGCAAGTGTTCATCATCTGATTTGGAAAACACGGTCAAATCATCAAGGTACACCACTAAGAAGACATCTTTCTCATTAGCAAAAGCCAAGTCCATTGCCCGCTGAAAAGTAGCACCCGCATTCTTCAAACCGAAAGGCATTTTCGCATAATGAAAGGTTCCCCACGGAGTGGTGAATGCTGTTTTGTCTCGGTCATCTTCATGGACTAAAATTTGGTTATATCCGGAATAACCATCGAGTAGTGACATGCGTGATGCTCCAACTACTCGCTGTAGTATGTGATCCATTTTGGGCAGCGGATAATTATCCTTCAATGAAACTTTGTTGAGATTTCGGAAATCAATGCACAAACGAATCTCACCGGTCTTCTTTCGCACAGGCACCAAATTAGATATCCAATCAGAAAAGCGGATGGGAACAATGATTCCTGATTTGTACAACCTATTTATCTCCTTCTCAATTGATGGCAGCAATTTTGGATTAAGCCTTCTTAACTTTTGTCTGAAAGGTTTTTGATTAGGCTTAATAGGAATGGTATGCTGAATTATATTTGTATCATATGTCTTCAAATCAGAATAGTCCCAAGAAAACACATTGGCAAAAGATGACAACAAACTGATATATTTGGCCTTTACCTTCGGTGGCAATGCTTTGGAGAGCTTTACCATCTTCGGATGCTCAGCTGTTCCAAGATTCACGTCTTCAACTCCCTTTTCTGTTGGCTGCAATGTCGATTTACGGGCTATGTCATCATGATCAAAGAGCTCCTCTAAAGGTATCAAGCCTTTAGGAATCACATTATGCTTGAGCTGCAACACTTCCATTTGATTTATTTGCACATCATCTTTACCATCATCATGTTCTACATCCATTGAAGTATCCTTGAACTTACCTTTGTTTTGCAGAAAATCATTAATCTCCTCATCATCTTGGAAAATTTGCCAATGTCTCTGATTGTCTAGGACAGTCAGACGGTGCTTCACATGGATTTAAAATTTATTGCTTGAGTTCATAGGAATCTTCAAATTGCTGGCTACCTTAGCAAGAGCATCTGCAATGCTATTTTGAATACGAGGCACACACGTCAATGTATAATCTGAAAACACCTTCAGGATATCTAGAACAACATTCCGGTATGCCCACATCCAAGGATGTTTTGTTTGATATTCGCCTTTAACTTGCTTGATCACCAATTCGGAGTCACCATATACTGCAATCCTCTTAGCATTTAGCTTTCTTAGAACTTTCAGGCTAACGATCAAAGCTTCGTATTCAGCTTCATTGTTTGAACAATCAAAAGCAAGCTTGTAAGAACATACCCGCACATTACTAGGCACTTTGTCTGAAGCAGAAAAAGGACTACGTACCCAAATACCAATCCCAGCACCGTCATTGCCCACTGCTCCATCAAAATCCATGGTCCACAAACCATCTTCCTCTTCTACCAAGTGCTGAAATGTTGTTTGCTGTGTTTTTTCTGCTTGCTGTCCATTACCTCCAGCTGATTTCTCAATGATGTTTTGTTGTTCTTGTCGTTCTTTCTTCAAAACTTCTCTGAAATTCTCTGCTATTTCTGCAATATCATCTGCTACAATTAACTGACTATCAATACCATTGAAATTATCTGAATACAAAACAAGAGACTCTAGATCTGTATGTACATAATTAACCAGATGATTAATTGGTTTCTCCTTGCTGGTGATCATGTATTTCATTTTCTGTTCCCGGTACAACTTTCTCATTTGGCCAAACACGGGAATCGTTGCATAGGAGAAATCAAGCTGTATTTTTCCTTCCAATTTTGCTCCCCAAGATCTGGAAAGGAGCATACCAAAGCGAGGAGGAATGTCAGCCACGACAACATCCATCAAGACATTCTTTGTGGGGATCTGATCCAAACTTACAACCAAGTCTTTAATTAGCCCTATACATCTCACCCTGCTAGAATCAAATGAACAAAGATCATGATATTTCTTGGTGATGTCCAAACACAACTTCTCCATGATAGCTTTCGGCATAAGATTGTGGAAGGCGCCGGTATCAAACATAGCATTATGCAACACAAACTCATGCACTCTCAAACTGATATAAAAAGGAGGTACTTCAGAATCACCACTCAATGCTGGTCCAAATATCAATTCCGGTTGATCATCCTCCACACTCACCATATCAGACATTGGGTCAAAATTCAGAATTTTGGAGACTTGACCTCTATAGCTGCTGTTCTTCATGAGCTCAGTCAAGGGAATGGATACCTCTAGTTTAGAAATTTCATTTTCTAAACTAAAAGCAGAAATCTTTTCCACCTCTTTGGCTAGAACATCTTTCTTTTCAGGTTTATCCTTTGATACAATGGGTTGATTTACCTTTTCATTTGCTGGTGGAGGCTTGCTAGTAATAGGATCAGCACTCCCTTTTCCTTTCTTTGGTGCAGCCGGTGTTTCATCTTTAGATGTTGGAACTTCCTTTCTTTTCTGGACTAGATTGATGGAAAAAATTTTGTTTCTAAGTGAATACTGACGCTGCTGGGCGGACAAAGCATGCATATAACCTCTCTGATACTCATCCGACTCTTCCTCGAGAACTGTATCGTTTGCCAAGATAAAATCTGCATCATGCTGCACTACTGAACTTGTTGCATTTTCATCATCTTCAGTGATAAATGTGGGCATATCATCAGGAGTAAAGAAGTGATTTTCTTCTCCAACTACATTATCTTCATCATCTGATTCGTGACCAACAAAATTCTGCTGAAGAGGTGTCTTTACTTGCTGCTGTTGTGATGCCATTTCTTGTGCTCGCTGCTCACGTTGTTTGATCTTGAATTGTGGCTGCTGCTGGCCACGGAAATTAGGATTCTGAATCTGCGGTTCAGGCTTATCAAGAGCTAACCTTTCAATCATCTTTTCTACCTTGCGGAGAACTTGGTCTGATGTAGAGGCTTCTTCTTTTATTGAGACTTTCTTCTCGGCTTTCATTCTAGCTCTCTTATCATTCAAATTTGCCTCAACACTAACGGCAATTTTCTGCATTTCTTCTAAGGTAGCTGGATCTCTCTCCCTTAATTGATAAGCCATGTCTGGATCAAAACCATCCGAGAACTTAAGCAACGCTGATTTTCTAGTTGGTTTTAAATCATCTGGAATTGCATTATACACTGCATTGAATCTAATGCAATAGTCTTGAATGGACTCTCCAACATTTCGTTTGATCTTAGTATATTCAGATTTGATTTGCAGTGGATCTTTCTTTACTTCCCAATGTTCCAAAAACTGTCTCTTAAGATCTTCTAATGTAGGAACACTTCTGGCCGGCAAAGCTCTGAACCATTTCCTTACCTCACCACCAAAGGTCTGCACGAATAACCTCATGGTCACATTCTCTTCATCAATCTCATGGAGATCGAAGAAATCTGTCATTTTGTCGACATGTTGCTGAGCTGTGATATTCTGAGGTGTGCCATCAAACAAAGGAATTTTGCTTTGATAATCTGCGGGCATGTCATTCAAAACTTGAGGCAGAGCGAGAGGTGCAAACCGAGCGGCCATTGCTCTTGGCGGATTTGGTCTGGGGGTTGTTGGAGGAGTGGGTGTAGCTGAAGTATGAGGAGTATGAGGAGGTGTATGCAGAGGAGAAGCAATGTGGGATGAAGAAGGAGAATTTACTGCAGACTTTTGATATGTGATTATAGGTTGCAAGGGAATAGTGGGAATGAAAGGCGGTTCGATGGGAATTTTCGAGGCGAAAGTCGTGATAGAAGATCCAATATTTGCAGATGCAGCTTCTAGGAAATCAGCAAGATTTGAAAACTGAATTTCTCTCTGAAGGTGCCTCAAGATAAAATTTTCAATTAATTTATTGTTTTTTCAACTTCAAGAGCTGCAGCAAAGTCAGGATCTGGAACTAGAGAACCAAGAGCACTTTCGGATTGGGTTTTAAACAACGACAATTCAAACTTCTCATCAAAATCAAGTTCTTCAAGATACTTAAAAATTGCAGGACATGAATGAGATTTAAACACGGGAGTCATAGAGCTCTCTTTACGAAGGAGTCTTGGAATCAAATTGGGATTTTCGTAAACAGGAGGAGGATAGGATCTGGATTAGCTCTGGTATATCTCTTTGAAGCCAGCGTGTTATTTTCAAGAAATCAAAGGAACATAAACAATGTTTTTCAACCTGTCAAACCCTAAACTTATCATCCAGAAGCTTAGAATTCGTAGATGTTCTGGGGTGTTTCAAGCATCACGATTACAAGCTAGACCGAAGATTGACTGAAGTAGCGTTTATCTACTTGCGCTAATGCAAAGCAAAAGTGTGAGGCTACCTGGCTAATATTCAGGCTCCGTCTGTAGCTTATAAAAGAAATGACATCAACAAGCAAACCATTTTGTTCCCCAGTATGGTCGCCACTATGTTAGAGCCTAGATTTGTCTCAGGCTGAAAAGAGAAGGTTCTAGGTCCACATCAAACCACGCTCGCCTCGTAGCTAGCCCTATGAGGACAGGAGAGGGCTCTCTCCGGGTCAATCTCGGCAAAAGGTAATCAATGTGGCCCGAGATGACTATATTTGCAATTAATCTTAGGCTAGGTATGAAGTACAAGGAGTTTGAAGTTGATTTTTTGAGGTTTTTGTTGAATCAAAGGGAAAGGCAATTTTGGGTGCGGGGATGAGACACAGTTTTTGCAGAGGTCTATTTGGGGAAAGGTAGGCGATCGTCTTGATGCTTTTAAAGAGAATGAATGGGTAGATCTGACTGGTGAGAAGCTAAGGAGAGCAAGAAGCTTTCAAGGATTCTCCTTAAACAGACGAAAACATGGAAAATCAAACAAATTCAAAGGCAGAGCATAACAATCTATGGATTCTACCTTAACACTTCATTTGTTCAATTGAAAAAAATGAGAGAAGGAAAATGATACACATAACAACTTACAATTACTGAAAGAATCACACCATCAACACATAAAGCCACAAGGATCCCAAACAGTGCTGTAAAACCCTGGTCTTTCCTTTGCCAAAAATGCAGAAGTGAATGTACAATAGAGTGTCAAGCTTTTCCCAAGAGTCCAACCCTGAAAATGACTTAGAAATTACATAATATAGGCAAGCCAACCTATTCCCTTGCCTCTAGGGGTCTAGCTCATCATTCTAGGAGCTGTTTCAACCAATTCTAAACAAAGCACTACATCCTAAGCAGTCAAAACAACTTGCCTCTATAAGGTAGGAAACTGATTCATTCATTAAATTTTCACTCTTTGGTGAATGAATCTTCTAGAACAAGTAACTAAGTGTCAAAATTACATCATGTTCAATCAATTACATCAAGAGAAGTCAAAAATTACATCACAAATCAAAACTAGTCAAACTGGCCGAATTTTTGAGCTGGAAGATGAAAAACTGGGCAAAAAATCTATATGCGCCGTGCTGATTTCTATATGCGCTGCACTACTTTTCTGCTGATTTTGAGGCACTTTCTGAAGTCCAAATTAAGCTCAAGTTGGCTGGTTGGAAAGCCCTGCCTGTCTACTTTCCAACCCAAGTGGAATTTTCCAATTTTGTGTCCATTTGCCCCTCCAAAAGTGCATTCTCCCAAGACTGCTTCCTATGTGTCAAAATAGGGGCAGTGAGGTCATTTTTTGCATGTTTTTTGACCTTTTGGGGACCCAAAATTTGCCCAAGTTTCTTGTCCAAGTACCAAAATTCATGATTTCCCATGACAAATTCAAAACTACAAGCCATTTATAATTTGGAGCTCCCAATCCTATCCGTCGCGCAAGGTGCGCGGCGCATATAGGGAAAAAACCTGTTTTTAACACAAAAATTTCCAAAATCACCAAAAATGCCCCAAATTTCTTGAAATTTGGGCTAGAGCTTCCTTATCAAGTGCAATGCTGGGCCAAAGAGGCCTCGGCCAAAATCTGAAGACGATTGAGCTCCCTTTGCTTCTTTTGTTTCTTGATTGCCTTCTTCAAATTCGGCTTTAGATTGCTTATCCGAGCCTTGTAAACTTTGTTCCATGCCCTGTAGTGCATAGCCATGTGTCTCAACAATGCATTATCTCTATTGGCCTTGTTCAGCTGCTTCTCCAAGTAAATGTTGAATCTCTCGAGATTAGACTCTCGATCCTCATTGATCTGTCACTCTAGAGAAGTGAACTCAATCCTCCTATGTCGGGCAGCTTGGCGATTCTCACGGATGTTCTGTAACTCCATTATCACATGTTGGTCTTCAAGCCACTTATTTCTCTACTCCAGATACCTGATGTTCCATTTGGCCATCTCCAACTGGATTTCCAAGGCTTGAATGTTTGTTTCTTGCTCCTCGATAATCCTTCTATATTTGGCCTTCTCTGAATCTGTAGCTGTCTCATCATCATGAACGAGAACGAAACCTGATGGCTCACCTGAAGGCCCCTTCTTATGCTTGGGCTTCTTTCCCTTGTCCTGTACCTGTGGTGTTGATGTCGGAAGCGAGGCCCCTTCCACGCCAGGTGGAGATAACACTCGCTTTGCTGCTGCAAACAAAGGTCTGGTGCCTTTCGGATAGCCTCTCTGATATGTAATGAAAACAGGCCTGGTCTCATGACGCTCATACTGCTGAGAAGGTTCACCCTCATGTTTCACCTCTAATACTCTTCGTGAAGCTCTGAAGAAATCACGAGAGATGAAATCATCCCAAGTGATTCCCTGCAATCCAAGCTGATGAACCACCAAAATCTTTATAAGAGCAAAATGATAGACACTGTTAAGTTGCTGCTGAGGGGTTCTATGCTGTATAAAGGTGGTCATCCTCTCTATATTCTGGCAGATGAAATACAGAATGTTCATCATCCGCACCCTAGTGAAATGCATGAGCAACCTGATGTGATAATAATAAAGACGAGAGAACCGTCCCACACAGCTGAAATATTTCATGATCAATCTCATGAGTGGAGCATATTCATCTTTCAGGTATCAGAATGGGAACACTCTTTTGAGCTACCTCAAGAAATTGGTTTTGATGTATGGCTCATAATGCTGCCGGTCAATCTGTTGTTTCTTGTGCCATAGTTCACCAATATTCGGTATACCTGTTGCTAATGAAACAGTTTCTGGTGTAAGTGTAAAGGTGACACCAGCCAAGATAGCTTGATCTTCGTGCAAGTGCAAGACAAAAAGACGAGCCAACTCATGATGAAATTGGACCTCAGCCACCTTTTGAAAAAACTCATAGCATGACTGATGCTCAAAACACTGCATAGCAAGAGGACAAGCATGCAATTCTATAAGGTTGATTGGTTCTTCCCTGACATGTTTGCCACTTTTACGAGGCCTCCGGGGTTCCTGTTCTCCCAAGGGAGAATCACTTTGGGTTTCTGCCTCATATTCAGATGAATGACCAGACGACATCACTGCTGATATACAAACTGCCTTGAATGAATGCTGATATATGAAACTGCTGTATACAACTGAATGTGGACTGCTCTCTTTGATATAAACAATGCTGTGACCAAGGGGAAAACATGTAACCAGGGAATATTAGGAAGGGGAAAATATCAGGGAATTAGGGAATTTTGAAATAAAATTTAATTAGGGAGAGGAGGGGAGATCTATATATGAGAATAGGGTTTTAGGGTTTGGGATTAGGAGTTTAGGGGTTGTAGTGTAGGATTGATGAGGGGATTTGGAAATGAGGAAACAAAGGGAAATGGGGAAAGGGAAAAAATCCTTGGTGACAAAACAATGTTTCAAAACCTACAGCAAGTTTCCTTATTTGCAAAGGGAGGTTTTCAAAGTCTTGTTTCATCGGCCATCATGCATAAACCAATCACATTCATCGTCAAATACAAAGCAACATCAGTGGATGAGAGCCTACCTGGAAAATTGATGTAAATTTTGGGCGATTTGATGAGTTTCCAAACAAATTTCGGGCTTAAATCTATAAGCGCCACGCTCATTACCTAGTGCGCCGCGCACACTATATGCGCCGCGCTGGTTCAATTTAACACTGGCCAGAAGTCCTGTGTGCGCTGTGCACACTATATGTGCCACGCTGCCTATTATATGTGCCACGCTGGTTCAATTTAACACTAGCCAGAAGTCCTGTGTGCGTTGCGCACACTATATGCGTCGCGCTGCCTGTTATATGCGCCGCGCAGGTGAACTGTGAGCCAATCTTCTCCAAAACGCACAAACTCAACTTGAAACGACTTTCTCCACCCTTGGCATGTACAATGGCTTGAACATTCATTGAAAAATATTTATATAGACACCAATTTGATTTTTGCCTCTTCGATAACCCAATTTGTTATGTTTTGTAATTGAAACTTTTTCAAAATTAATAGAATTTTGACCTTTTTGTTTCCTCCTTAATTTCGGTTGAAATAATGAATTTCTTGGACAATTTTTTGCAGGGATAGCTTACATATGATCTGGCAAAGGAGACCAAGGCTGCGCTTGGAAAATTCAAGAACTGAAATTTTTGAAAAATTATTACAAAAACGAAATGTCGACTTATCTTCAAAACAGAGTTTTGAAGAGAAGTCATGATCCATCCATATGACGATAAAAATCTTTGAAATAACCACTTATCAAGGACCTCCCTCTGGCCTGTTGGCTTTATTAGACTTTGTCATAGACCAAATTGACTAACCCTAGACCTAATGACTAAAATAACTGTTATGACCTAGAAATTGAAATAGGACTGCAAATGACTTTTCAAGACTTGATTTTTATGAACAGACCTGAGCCAGCAGTGCCAAGGATAAGGGGGATGAGTGACACAAGCCCTTCCATCAGATTTATGGCATGCTCCTAACGAAATGCAACTGATCGAAAATGATGAGACACCTAATCATGAAATGCAAAAAACAGTTTTGATCTCTGACGGAGGGATGACCAGACCGACTCTAACACAGGAGATGGCACAATCTATGTGAGATCTACTGATCAAGAGATCCAGGAGAAAAAAAAAAATCCAACCCTAGATCTACATTCTAGAACACCCTTTTTGGCTAGTTTACTCTATTTTCTAGTGATTCTAGGTCAAAACCTGCATTTTGCATTTTTTCAGAAAAAAACAAAATTTTCTCAGATTTGTCGAGAGTGATGTGTGTGGACTGGGAAGGGTTTATTTTCTTTTTTTGAGTCTCCCTTAGGTCTATATTCCCTTGGTTTTTCTCTTTGAGGAAAGAAAAATCCCTTTAGGGTTTAGATTACACCTCCACCTTTCTAGGAAGAGATTGGTTGGGGTCCATGGTACAACATTTTCACCTACTGGTTTGGAGGGTTTGATCTATTAATTTACAACCCTTTTGGATAGATTTATTCACCCTTATTCTCCCTTTATATTTTGGGTTTTCCCTTTCCCCCATAAGATCCCCTTGAGTATCCTAGGTTTTGGAGCTTATTTCCTATCCTTTACATGATCTTTCACCTCTAATTTGTGTTGTATGCCTACACCATTTACAATAGATTAGTGCCTCTAGATCATAGTCTGTTTGAAATTAGGTATTTCAGGCCATTTATGTTTCTTTGAGTAGCTTGTTTTTCTTCTCTTTCTTAACTTCTTGATAGCCTTTTTGGGTTGGGTTTTGTGTGCTTGTTTCGCTGTTTATTTTTCTGTAAATTTTTAACATTATTTACAGTATTTCAACACTTTATTTTTAGCAACACGTGGCATCATAAAACATGCTCACTTAACTCACCCACTTGACACATCATTTTCAGACACTCACACCCTAAGCAAACGTGATCTTGGTTAACACTGCCACTCCAATACTTGAAACATTATACCTTAATAATTCAACAAGCACAGATTAAGCCCACTTGGGCACCAGGGCCAAATAATCTCTATATTTTAGTTGCAGGATTGGCAGGATAGGCTTCCAATAACACTGATCGATCAATTACATTAAGACATAGAATTTGACATATTAGGGTGCTTAAAATCCTTCACCATCCCATGGTCCAAAGTTGGAGTGCATTAGAAACCCAATTCATAGGGGGTTAGGTAGCTCATCATGTGATTGGTTCTCCTCACGGCTACCCAACCTGTGGCAGGGAATCCCATGTGGTGGTTGATCACAAAGAAGCTGAAGACCTGACCACCCCCATGGGATGAAGGTAATCGTAGTGACCAATCTTAGGAAAATTCCCTATAGGACTGGTTGTGGGCAGTAGTTGGTTCTCTACCCCACCTTTCTCTAAACAACTCTATTTGCAAGGATTAGATTCTATCAAGTAAGAATTCTCCTGGAAGGCCATATGAAACAGTAGATTTAGGACTTGTTTGAGGATTTATATCACCTATAGGCTAGAGGTCATTTTTATTTGATAGGACATTCTTTCTTGGATTAGAGTAACATCTTAATATAGTTAGTTCATACTTGGCACCACTACACTAGGTGTTTTTTTTGTTGTGTATTGTTATTTTTCTCATATTATCCCCTTTTATTATATTGACTCATCTTTGTCTTGACATCATTACACCCCCTAGGCATTTTTCACAGAGACTTTGCGGCCTTCGCCCTAGTTTCCTTTAGGACATATTACTCCTCCCTGTTGAGTTAGAGTTCATCCTCATAGTTCTTGATTAAGTCCTCAATCTTACTTTGGTTCTGCTGATTCTTCTAGTTCTTCCTTTGATTCCACATCTTCCTAACCCCATATCACCATCTTGTCAAGAACCATCGTGGGTGTGTGAAACCTAGGTGGTAACCAAGGTGGTATTCTCGGTAACCCCACAAGCAGAACCTCTACTGGTATCGTCACTCATACTCCATTGCTTCCTTTTATGGCTTATTTGATCCTCCTCAATTTCAACTAGATCATCAATGACCCTCTTCTCCATGACCCCAGTTGGCATGTTATGCCTACTAAGCTTCCTTCCGACATTCCCAAGTTCAAAGGTAATCCTGGAGAAGATCCCACAAATCATGTTCGCTCATTTCATATGTTGTGTTCATATAATTCTATGACTAAAGACTCCAAATGTCTTTGTTTGTTCCAACGCACCCTTACTGGAGTTGCTGCCAAATGATATGTGGACCAATCACATGCCTCTCTTTCCACCTTCACTACTCTAGCAAAAACATTTATGCCATACTTCCAATTATCTCTCTGAAATGGCACTAGTACTGAACTCTTGACCTCTTTCCGTCAAAATTCTTCCACATTTCTATTTGACCATGTTCATGAATGGCATAGGAGGAGCATATGTAAGGCTCCTGAATTCGAATACCTGTGGTGCAGGTAAATTCTCTATGCAGACACAAACAATTCCTCGAGCCCGAGAGAGCATGACTAGCCACAAACAAACAATCTATGGAAAATCACCTTAAGCTAGAATCAATTAAGAGGGCCAACCTCTTATAACACTATTCTACTTGGTGATGATCCTACTTCCTCACTTTACCTATCTTCAGTTTCCTTCCTTCGAATACCTGAAACAAGCAAACAACGACAACAACAAGCGTGACAACATGCAATATTGTATTCAGCCTACTTAATAGGTCAAGGAACACTAAGCCATAAAGATGTAAAATAACACTTCATGTAGGAAATCAATCGATAGTTGCATTAATATAAATCAAAAAGAGGTTACAACCGGTGCCTTTACGTTGTTGGTCTCCTCCGACGTATCCAGGTTCCCACACTTCTAATAGCACTTCATGGATAGCCCCAACAAATGGAAGTTTAAGGTCTCTTTCCCTCTAGTCTCAAACCAAACCAAAATCACTCTATTCTCCCTCAAACACACACTAGAAAGCTATAAACTATAAATGACTTTTTGTTTATTCACACTTTCTCAAAAACTCCAACTAGCTTTGGCTTGGGAAAAAGAGGGGCTTATATAGCTTGAATGGATAGGAGATAGTTCCTCTCATAATGGGAAAAGGTCTTATCTCTTGAGGTTGTTCCATCCTAAGAATGGAAAGGAGCTCAAACTGATTTCCTCGGCTCTATCTGGCCCAACCATCTACCAGACATCCATTATGAAGCCTCTAGACATGGAAGCTTCGGCTCCTTATTTTAAAAACCTTCCAAAAGAGGATCGACATGAATGAAAAAGGGATCAGTCAATCTAATTAGTGCGAGGGTTAGTTTTAACTTCTGTAAATCAGCGTGAGGAGAAAACTGGTCAATAGCACTGATCTTGTAAACTGGGATAGAAGGAAGATTCTTGGGAAATGATGCAAAGGGGAATTATTATGCTCATGAAGAGGGACATATTGGGAGTTTCTTCATGATGGGAAAATATGTTGGGTACACTGTAGAGGTCCTCCAGGATCATAGACGTGGAGTGCAGGGACAGTGACAAAATGTTGTGTAACAGATTCCCCCTAAAGTGTGAAGGTCAAACTACAGTGATGGGTGAAATGCTTTATAAGTGGAAGTGGGGGACCAAATTCCATCATCGGAAAACCTGCAAGAAAGTATAGATACATATACATCACTGAAAACTATGAATAATGATACATGAATTATGGTATGGACATCGCCATCCAAAGAATGATCATGTAAATGTATCCAAGGCATGGGCACAGCCATCCAGTAGAAAGGATCATAATGAAACCAAGGTATGGTCATAGCCACACAATAATGAGAGGGATAACATATAAAAACCCATGGTATGGTTACAACCATCCATCTGAAAGAGACATGTATATTAGCATGACCATGTCACATTGCCTCACAACCTGGAATTTTGTAATCTTAGCCCAACATATTTCACTTCGAATGACCCAATCAAAGTACAAATCCTAACATGTGAATGAATGTGCTGAAGTTGAACATGCTAGGAAGTTTCTTGATTACCAGTTAATGATGCGAATTGTTAACAAGCATGAGAGAAACCACTAACAATGACGATGGCTCTAAAGGTACTGGCAACATAGTTCATGGAATGTGAATAAAGAAACTGATGTCAAACACCCGTGAAATCACCTGATCAAAAGACAATGATGTGAACTTATCGTCAAGTGTGAAGAACTCATTAGGGCATGCAAGCTCTAAGGTACTGGAAGGGAGTCTCTCGGCCAACTTCCTAGATAATGAGCTGAAGTCGATAGGAAATGACCATGTCAAAGGAGGGAAATGATGTATCCCACATCATCGACATGAGACAAAGTGATACAAATGATTTCAGATGATACAGAGAATCAGGAGTAAGTGTAACTGCAGAAGGACTGACTCTTGAACATATTACCGACATGATTCTAGAGTTTGGCAGTTTTTGGATCCATAGGATCGGTGGTCATGATGACATGGAAGAGATCAAATGGAAGGAAAAAATGAATGGCCCAACCCAGGAAGGCCAATGATGAAAAGGAGGATATCCCAACCCGACACAAAGCCAAAAGTGTCATGTTCAAGAGTGAGTTGCTGACACAACTAATAAAATTTCCCATATTTCACCCACCATTTCTGGAAGGTACCCCAATTATTTTTTATCGCAAGATTGAAGAGGATAACATATGCTTGCACTGTAACTTCATCCTTCAGATGAATCCGACCTAGTAAGTTTAATGAGCCCTAGGAAGGAGAAGCTCATGTTCGTCATGATGACAAATGCAATGTCGTTTAATGTTTTAACGAGTCCAACAAAGGTGCAACTCGGTATCTTTTTCATGTTTAGAGAGTTTGAAAAAGAAACGGAAACGAAAAATCCAAAAGGTCCCTTTTCATACATTTGTGTCTCTCGAGCCCGAAAAGTTAGAAAAAAATACTTCAGAGAATCGCTTGATCATGTCAGCCAAGGAGTACCTTTTTTGTAAATAGTTTATCCTAGCTTGAAAAAGGGGTAAGCATATATTGGGTAAACAAAATTTCTTAACCTTTAATGAGTTCAAAAATGACAAGAGCTCAGAAATATTTTCGTGTTTTAAGAGTCAGAAAAGAGATGAAAGTAGAACCCCCATTTTTATTCTCTTTAATGAGTCAAAAAAGGGAAAAAATACTCGGAAACCCTTTCATCTTTTACAAGTCATAAAATAGCTTAAAGGTGACTCGTCCTAGAGGAACGAGTGGTATAAAGGGTAGTAATTGGTTCCAACAATGGAGGAACTGCTCAAAACATGTAATGGTCAAGAGGCTAGCTAATAAAACCACTTATCATTGCGGTCCCTCGGGAAAGGAAAAACAACCAAGTCAAAGCATATGATCGGCCAAAGAGATGGTAGTGAGGGAATGAAACAACCAAGGCTCATCTAGCAGAAATTAGCTGATAAAAATGGCAATCACGAGATGTAGATTGGGCATGGGTTCATTTTTACACAAACTTGAACCATGGAGAGCTCTGCTTGGATTCGGTTTCATGTTTACGCAAGATTGAAATGAAAAACTATGCTTGTTATAAGTTTGCATGCCTCCAGCATAATGACTCAATCAAGTTACATGCCCCCCAAGCTTCATTTCAGTCAACTAGTTGGATGGAATGAAGGTTCACTTTCAAGATCCAGGAAAGACTCGACTGGGATTTTACAAGATCTTAATCAAAGAATTGATTTGTAAAAGGGAGGTGCTTCATTTTTTAATGAGGTTGACACAGTAAAAGAACTATCCTTGAGACCCTTGTTTCATTTTTAAAGAGCTTGACACAAGACAAGGAACAATGTTCACACTCCTTGATTCATTTTTTAACGAGGTTGTCACAAGACAAGGAACCAGCCTCGTGACTCCTTGTTTCATTTTTTAACGAGGTTGACAAAAGACAAGGAAGTATCCTCATGATGTCTGTTCATGACCCTAAGATAACATGGCTCCCAAGAGGTCTTCACTAGACGGAAGAACCATGCTCTCGGAGGAATACATGTCATTTAGTACCAAAGACAAATCAAGTTCCAATGCCCCCAGTACATAGTGTACAATACCATCTGTGTGATCATAAGCAGATGTAGAGACAGAATGGGTAGCCACAAAATGACCTATGGTGGGGAAGGTACTACTTTCAAACAAGATATGATAGGGGACGATGGTTGCAAAGGAGGCACCTGGTGACCAATGAACAACATTTGATCAATAGTCACAATTCTCCCTTTGTGCGGAAAACAAACCACACAAAAAAGTGAAGAAATAAGAGCTCCCATGACATAAACATTGTCGCATCCAAGGAGAATATTGAAATCTAAGGGACCTTGGACTACCATCATGTCTATATAGATGGTCTTTCCACCCAAAGCAATAGGGAACTTTTGTTACAGAGTATTCTGTCACCGACCCCATATCCCCTGATCCCAGGTAAAGTCGGTCCCTGAATGGCATCTGCTTTGTGTCATACATCAAAATATGTGTCCACATCTTCCAAATCACTCAAGAAGATTAACCATTCACATTAATCCTGAAGTTGACCCTTTTTACCCATGTTTCAAGATCGTCACAAGACATCAGTGTTCTACCTACAACGATAGCCTAGAGTAAACAAGAAACTCATGACACCTTTGCAAGAGTACATATGTTCTTAGCGATGGTCAGATTTTAGGGATCGTCGCAAGTCATCAATATCCTACTTGCGACGATAGCTTTGAATACATTGTTGCCTCGCGATGTCATATCTAAGTCGTAGTGTTTGACTCGCAACGACCCATATATGGTGAATTAGTTCAAACATAATGCTTCTGGGTGGTTCTGGAACTGGTTGTTGGGTCAAGGAAGTTCGCCTTTCCTCATTTGAGATGGTGGTTCCACATTTTGAGTAACCTCCCATGAATATAAGCTTCCTCTCCATCATTTATGGAGGCTCCTCCTCTTATAAAAGCATCCTCCATTGCTATGATCAGCTAGTTGTTTTGGGTGTGAGCAAATTAGCAAGTTCTTGGTGTTGGATTGATAGTTTGCAATGTGGATTGATGATAGCATAGGAATTTGCTGTGGAGTGTTAGTGTAAAATGGTTTTATAAGAAGGAAGATTACCTTAACCCAATACTAGTTCTTTTGAGTGAGAGAGAGAGTCATTAGCTTTTCCGAGAGACCTTTGAGAGTGAATGCTTACGCAGACAGACTTACTAGACCCTTCAAGGAAGCTTGCGATGTCAAGGCATGGTTATAAGCTTTACTTTTGCTCATTTTAATACAATCAATGGTTATTTCCTATGTCATGTGTGAAATATATTTGATAGCTTATGGTTCCTTGATTATGTAAGTAAATGTTTCATTGTTGTGCTCTATTACGTGTTTTGTTGCTCTCTTGTGTTGTTTTAGGTGAACCACTCATCAAGGAGAAGAAAACGATAGCTAGAGCAGCGTAACAAATACTACATCGAACATTGGCATAAGGTAGGCTCTTTCAGCAATGACTATTTAAGGAATTAACTGTTGCATTTGTTTTGTTGTGACTAGACCCACTCTAGGGCTAGAGGGGTTGTCTCTGTCCATAGAGGGAACTTTACCTACATAACAAGTTGGCGACTACAATCGCATTCTGGATGACACTCTTTTCTTGATCTTTACCCTCAATCCCTGCTATGGTGACATTATTGTGTACGTCTAGAAATCTTCCTTCCATCCTGATTTGTCTAAGGATGCTCGACGACGCGTTCGTCACCATTCTCAGCCTTATCGTATTGTTGGAGATACTTTATACTGTCTCAGCGTTGATTCAGTTCTCCATCATTGTTTAACTTTCAAAGAAGATGAATGAGTCTTGAATGACTGTCACTCTGGCGCATGTGGTGGTCATATGTCTGGTTATGCTACTGCCTAAAAAATTCTTCGTGCTAGTTACTTTTGGCCATCCATTTTTAAGGATTGCATTCTCGTTATCCATTCCTATCACGTGTACTAGATTTACTAGCGGAAGATGTGTGTGCCGCCTTCCCATTTTCATCCTATCATTACCGTGGGCCCTTTTGATAAATGGGGCATTGATTTTATGACCTGTAACCCTCGCTCGGCTGGGGGACATGCGTTTATCATCGTTGCTACCGATTATTTTACACAATGGACTGAAGTGATGCTTACATTGTCTAACGATGTTAAGACAACTGCACAATTCCTATTCAATCATGTGATTACTCAATTTGGAGTCCCTCGGGATATTGTCATTGATCATGGTTCTCATTTCCGTGGTTATATGATCACTTAGTTAACAACGCAGTGATGAGCCCCAATTTTTGGTATAATTTGGGCTCATTTGGCCTACTTGCTTTGCTCAAACCATTCACTTTTTATTGCTTATGCATGCATTTCTTAGTTTATTCGTGTTGTTTGTAGGAAGAAGGGTAGACATTTTATCTACGTGACTAATGCATTATGATTTCAGGTTTTTGGCATTAAAAAGGAGACAAGGAGACAATGAGGTGGCACTGTTGGTTTTTAGAGAGGATGTCCACGGTCTTGGGGACCTTCCTCATGATTCCCACCAAGAACTCCGAGCTCCAATCCATCTCCCCACCGAGCTTAGAAGCAGCCAGCTGTTCTACAGGAACAACAGTTATAACTGTTCTACAGGAACAGTAGTTATGACTGTCCTACAGGATCAGCAGTTAAACTTCAGTTGGACAGCCGAGCTCCTAGAATCAAGGACACCTGTTGGATGATCGTTTTTGCATAAGTATGGAGGCTGTAGCCTTTGATAGGTTGTTGAAACTTTCGCATTACTATTGTAATTTTTGAGCACAGCTCGGTCTTTGTTCCTTTTTGTAAGCCAATTTGGCATGACATCAGATTATGAATAAAGAAGGCAGATTTTGATCTAGTTCTGAGTTTTCTCAAGGAGCTATAGCTCTCAGGTTAGGGCCCAACCTGAGAGCAATAGATCTCCTCAGTGTTGTAATGGGTTTGCATTTCGTCCAGCACTTCGAGTTTGTTTATTTTCACATGTAATTCGAATTCACAGTTTGGTAATTTAGTCATTTTCATGAGCATAGATAGGACTAGTTTATGGTGATTTGCTTTCAGTTGCTTAAGTTTGATAGGAGGATAGATATAATCTCTTGGAGCTCCAGCAAAAAGGTTGAGGAAGTCTCCACTGCCATCTCTGTTTGGAGATTGGAGTGCAGCCTATACCAGCCACAAAAATACGCAGTTCTTCACTTCATACATGCTGCAACATAGTCTCGTTTATGATAGATCTTTCCATGCACTTCACTCTTGCACCATACACCTTCATCACCGCTTCATGCACATTCCTCTACACGCTTTATATTGCTGTTCATTGAGTTCAGGTAGCTTAGGTTAATGAATTTTCATCTTGGTGACAGTCATAAGCCATTTGTTTCATTTACACTGCTTTTCACCGTTCTATTACCTTCTTCTTCGTCTTGATCACGCATTCAAACACACCCTTGACCTCTGCTCCACTCTGTTATCTCCCAAACTCCTCCACTCCTCACGTAACTTCATTCTTTAGACATTTCGTTGTTATAACCTTCCATCCATCAACCTACTTCATACACTCGTTCTCCATCCTACTTCTCCACTCCTGAGCCATCACCAGCTTTATACCTACCTTGCACATCTCCCCCTACCATTCCATCACTTCAAACACCCACGGTAGGTCATCCTGTAGCAATTTGTAGACTTCCTGTAGAAACCCCTGCGCTTCCTGTAGAATCCCCTGCAGACATCCTGTAGGAGGCCACTCACTCGGTTTCTGAGCCTCTGAACGTGAGGAACCTCTGTGGATTGATGCTAAGGATCTTTGGGGACCTCTCCTAGCCTCCCCAACCTTTCCCAAGCTTTCCTTCCTTCCGCATCACATCTGCACAACCAAACCCTAATAAGCACAAAATCACATCACTCCATCCACTTAAAAAAAAAAATACAAAAACATGTCTTTTAAGATGCAAGTAGATTAGATTCATGCATTTTCACTTATTAGAAGTAATGGCACCATTGGTAGAAGTTTCCTTCACATGCTTTACATCATAGAGGTTAGACTAGTTAAATTAGGGTTTCCTAGGGTTTCCATGTTTTGATTTGCTTTCAGTTCATTTTCGCCAAGTAGATTAGTCTTCTTTGAGCTAGCTTTCGTCCATCATTTACCAAGCTTCTTTTGAGAGCCTATAGAAGTTGGCTTGAGCCCTAGCGGACTTGTGCCAGCTGACCAAGTGACAGCTGCGACAAGAGCTAGTACTTGTGCATACAGCACCGTCGCTTCCAAGTTTGTACGAACTACCGGGTTGATAAAATTAAGAGACAGGAAGCCCCAGGAGTTGTAGCATTATTGCTACAACACTGGAGCTCACCATCTTTTTGGCGCCGTTGCCGGGGAAGCGTCAGAGTATTAGTAATTGTTGCTTTTCTTCTACTTTCTTACTCTTGCCTTCTGCTAGTAGTTTACTTCATTTCCATTCTGCAAAAGTAGCATAGACATTTCCTGCTTTCGTAGCTTAGCATTTCCTGCTTTCATAGACTATCATTTCCTGCTTTCATAGCTTAGCATTTCCTGCTTTCATAGACTAGCATTTCCTGCTTTCATAGACTAGCATTTCCTTTCTGCAATTTCATTTGAGCAAAGTAGATTAGTTCTTTCCTGCTTTCAGTTAATTTTGCATCTTTCATAGTTAGTTGTAGACCAATCTGTCTCAGTTTTGTAGGTACCAAAAGAAAAGCAAAGAAAAACCAAGAAAAAAGGGAAAAAAGAAAGTCTTTTCCATTTCATGCCTCGTAGGAACCGAGATAGATCAGGCAAATTCCTACCAAACACCCCCACCACATCACTGAGTCACCCTTCTCTCTTCTTTGGTGACAGTGACCCAGAGGAACCTATAGGTGAACAACCTGATATATCCAAAGACCCTATAGTAGAAGAAGAGTTAGAGACCAATCCATCTGAAGCTATGGCTGACAATAGAAGAGAAGATGAGAGAATAGAAGGTGCCTTCCCCATCCGAGAGACCAATGGAGAGATGAAAATGAAAAACATTAGCCCCTCCGCCTTACCTCACTTCCATGGGTTGACCACTGAAGATCCAGATACCTTCCTGTTTGAGTTTGCTGTCCTTTGTAGAACCTATGACTATACTGAAGATGAGAAAAAGTTGAAACTTTTCCCTTCCACTCTCAAGGATGCAGCACTACGCTGGTTCATGGGTTTACCTGGGAATAGTATCACTACTTGGGCTCAGATGTAGCAAGATTTCAACACCAAGTACCGGGATTACTGTAGGTCCAAGGAAACAAAGGGGGAAATCTTTTGGATGTCCATGGGAAATGATGAGTCCTTAGAGGATTATGAGGAGAGGTTCCAACTAAGCTATAAGCGGGCCAGGTGCACACTTGACCCTGAATCCCTCAAGTTGGTCCTACTCCGAGGAGTCCCTGAAGACCTCTTAGATACCCTTCACATGTTAGCTGGGGGGGACATTTACCAACTGCTTTATGAGGACATCAAGACTGTGTTTAGAAACCACTCCAGGGCAGCTCGGAAACGAGGTAGAGTAAACCACCTCTCAACTAGTGTCCCTTTCTCCAAACATGAGCTTGCAAACCAATTAGAAGATCTTAAGAGTGAGGTGAGACAAACCATTGCCATGCAGCTTGATACATTCAGGATTCAGCAAAAGAAAGAAGAGGCTGAGAGAGTCTTGGCTGTCTTCTGTCCTAGGTGCACAAGGAGGCACCCTAAGAACGAATGTCCATTGCATTCGGTTGAAGTGTGTTTCGTTTCTGAGGAGGACCATCCCACAAATCAGTGTCCAACCTTACCTGGGTTTAAAGCCATGTACCAAGGGACCGAAGCTCCCACAGAGCCTCTCTATTACCTCAACCAAAGGAGGCCACAAGGATCTAGACCTTATCAGCAGGGGATGCAAGGGGCATCTCAAGCTTATTACAACCCCAACCAGTCAACTCCTATCCCTTCCTGGGGTCCCCCTGCTCATCCTTCATGGTCCATGCCTCCTCCATGGTCTTATCCACCTCAGTACCCCACTCAACGTACTTCTCATCCATATCACTCACATACCCAGCCACAGCCTCAATGGAATGCACCTCAGTCGGGGTGGAGGCCCCAATACAACACTCCTCCTGCCATTTTGCCTCCACCACCAGTTCAACCTCAACCATTACCTCCTGCTCCTCCAAGGCAACCTCAAATTCCTGCTCAACCGAACCCGAACCCCAACAATAGACAGGCCCAGCAGGTATACACTGGGGAAACCTCATGCCCTACCTATGCTGTGGAGATCCAGGAGATCAACCTTCGATCTGGAAAGACTCTACCAGATCACCAACCTCCTCCCCCAGAGGATGAGGAAGATAAACAGGAAAGTGGACCAAAGGCTATTCCACCCTTTCCTGAGAGACTAACAGCCACCACACAACCTAACCCAGAAGAAGATGAGCTTTTGGGTGAGCTCAAGCAGTTGTGTGTAAAAATCCCACTTCTCCAAGCCATCAAGGATGTGCCAATATACAACAAGCTGATTAAGGAGAAGTGTTTCAAACACCCAGGCAGATGGAAGAAAGATGCTTCAACTATCAATGTCATAGGACAACTGTCTGACCTTATGCTAGGACAAGTCATCTGCCCAAAGTACCTAGATCCTGGAAGTCCTGTAGTAGATGTTCACATCAATGGCACCATCATACCTCACACCTTGATTGATCTGGGGGCTGCCATTAATGTGATGACCAGGGACACCATGCTCAAACTCAATCTTCAAGGTTCCTTGAGGAAGACCTCGACAGTACTGCAATTAGCAGATCGCTCCACCGTGACTCCCGAAGGGATTGTGGAGGATGTCTTGGTCTCCATTGATTCTTGGGAGTACCCTGCAGACTTCCTGGTTCTGCAACCAAAGGCCAAGCTTACTGGATATCCTCTCATTCTGGGAAGGCCTTGGTTAGCTACTGCAGATGCTTACATAAGTTGTCGGGCAGGAAACATGACCATCAAAAATGGTCCCATGTCCAAGCAGCTAGTCCTATACCCTCCTGCCCAACCTTCTTTAGAGCATGATTTACCACTCTGGTTGGAAGAAGGAGAAGAAGATGAGGTGTACTCAGCACCTCTGTGTACCCTAGATACCACTAGAAGAAACCCCCCAACCGAGGATGACTTGATCGAGAACTTGATCCAAAACCCACCTACCAGTGCACTACCCTTAGAAAAATTGGTGGAGGATGCCCAAGCTAGCACCTTAGTGGATCTTTGTACAACCAACCCTGTCACTCCCAGAGTTAAGAATGTGGAGTTCGGCCCTGAGAGAGCATTGAAAATCAGCTCCTCCCTATCTCCTTCCCAGGAAAAGGAGCTGTGTAGTTTATTGGCCAACCACCTAGATGCTTTTGCTTGGAGCTACAAGGAAATGAAAGGAGTCCATCCTTCGGTCTGTACCCATCATATATACATCAAAGAGGATTGTAAACCAGTTAGGCAACCTCAGAGGAGAATGAATCCAGCCCTTAAAGACATTGTCAAGGAAGAATTGCAAAAACTATTGGATGCCGGATTCATCTACCCCATCTCAGATAGTGAATGGGTGTCCCCTCTAGTGTTGGTTCCCAAGAAGAATGGGAAGTGGAGAATCTGTGTGGATTACCGTGAGGTGAACAAAGCTACCAAGAAAGACCATTTCCCTCTACCTGTCATAGATCAAGTGTTGGATGGACTGGCAGGAAAGAAGTTCTTCTCTTTCCTGGATGGGTTTAGCGGGTACAATCAAATCCAAATCAGCCCGGAAGACCAAGATAAGACCACCTTCACTTGTCCTTGGGGTACCTTTGCCTATCGAGTCCTTCCCTTTGGGCTATGCAATGCTCCTGCTACTTTCCAGAGAGCTGTCTTAAGCATCTTCTCGGAGCTGGTCCATGATGCAGTGGAAATCTATATGGATGACTTTACTCCTTATGGGGCCAACTTCCAGGAAGCATTGTCCAATCTGGGAAAAGTCCTAGCCAAATGCATTGAGATGAACCTGTCCCTCAGTCCTGAAAAATGTGAATTCCTGATGACTGAAGGGACCGTGCTAGGCCATACCATTTCTTCCCAAGGATTGCAGGTGGATCCTAACAAAATTGCTCTCATCAAGAGGGTTCCACCTCCTCAAAAGGTAAGGGATGTCCGGAGTTTCTTGGGATTAGCAGGATACTACCGGAGATTCATTAAAGATTTCAGCAAGCTAGCATCGCCATTGTTTGCTCTGTTGGCAAAAGACGTGGAGTTTAAATGGACTGACAATTGTCAGAGGGCTTTAAATGAGTTAAAGGACAAGTTGGTGTCAGCACCAATCTTGAGAGGTCCAAACTGGGCCCTACCTTTCCACATCCACACTGATGCCTCGAACAAAGCCATAGGTGCAGCTTTAGGACAAGTTGAGCAGAAACTTCCATATGCCATTTACTTTGTTAGCAAAAACTTGTCCAAAGCTGAGCTGAATTACACGGTAACCGAGAAGGAGTTCTTGGCTGTGGTCCATGCATTGAACAAGTTCCGACATTATATTACTGGTTACCAGACCTTTGTACATACTGACCATGCTGCTATTAGATATTTGATGAATAAACCAGATGTGAATGCTCGTATTATTAGATGGTTACTTTTATTGCAGCAGTTTGATCTAACCATTGTTGATAAACCAGGTAGAGAAAATGTTGTTGCTGACTTTTTATCTAGATTGGATTTGTCTGCAGATGAGGGTGGAACAGTGGACGATCAGATGCCTGATGAACATCTGTTTGCTATTTCAGTACTCTCTCCATGGTTTGCTGATATAGCAAACTATCTTGTTTCAGCACAGTTCCCTCCACACCTATCTTCCAGAGAGAAGAGCAGAATCATCAGAAAAAGTGCCTCATTCACTTGGATCGGGGGCAATCTGTTCAAGCTTGGCCCCGATCAGATCTTAAGGCGTTGTGTAAGGGAGGAGGAAGTCTTTGATATCCTCCTCACTTGTCATGATGGGCCTTGTGGAGGGCATTTTGCAGCAAAGAGAACTGCTTTCAAGATCCTGCAGGCAGGCTACTATTGGCCCACACTTCATCAAGATGTCAGAAGATATGTCAGTCAGTGTGACCAATGCCAAAGAATGGGGAAACCGACCCAAAGGGATGAGATGCCTCTCCAACCTCAAGTGACTCTTGAGCCATTTGAGAAGTGGGGCATGGACTTTGTGGGCCCAATCAACCCCTCTTCGAGGCAAAGGACTTACATCATTGTGTGTACTGACTATTTGACAAAGTGGGCAGAGACCAAAGCAATCAAAGCAGCAACAGAAGAAAAGGTGGCCGAGTTCCTAAGAGAGAACATCTTCTAAGTTTGGCTATCCAAGAGAGCTGGTCACCGATCAAGGGAGCCAGTTCACATCCAACTTGGTTGAAGACTTACTGGCTCATCACAAGATCAAGCATAGGACTTCCACTCCCTATCATCCTCAAGCAAATGGGCAGGTGGAAGTCACCAATAGAGCATTAGAAGGGATCTTGACCAAAGTGGTAAGCAGTAGCAGAAAAGATTGGGTAGATCGCCTGGTGGAAGCCACATGGGCCTACAACACCACTTGGAAGACCACCACCGGTTTCACACCATATGAGCTGGTCTATGGGAAGAAAGCTTTGCTGTCCATTGAGTTTGAATACAACACCTTGAGGATGGCAGCTCAGCTGGACCTAGATCTCAGCCATGCACAACAAGAAAGGCTGCTGCAGCTGAATGGCCTGGACGAGCACCGCATGCAGGCCCTCCTTCACTCAGAAGTGGTTCAACTTCAGAGGAAGGTGTGGCATGACCAACATCTCCATGACAAGCAATTTTAGCCGGGAGATTGGGCTTTGTTGTATGATTCCAGATACAAAGATTTCAAGGGGAAGTTGAGAACCAGATGGCTAGGACCATACACAGTGGAGAAATGCCATGACAATGGATCTGTCCTCATTCGAACCATTGATGAGGAAGCCATTCCCATGCTTGTCAATGGGCATCGATTGAAGATCTACAGGAGACTTCTCTGAAGACAAGAGTTTATCAAAACTATGGAGAAATCTGTATTGGTCATAGAGAAGGGTTCTGCCTCTGCCTCTGGCACACCCTGAAAGAAGATCTTAAAAAAAAAAAGAAAAAAAAAGAAAAAGAAAAAAGAAATAAAGATCCTTGGGTGAAAACCTCTCTGAGGCGCCCAAGGCAGGTAGTAGGGGTGCAAACCTCATTGAGGCGCTCCTATTGCTTTTTCAAAAAAAAAAAAAAAGAGAAAAGGTTGAAAAAGATCCTTGAGTGAAAACCTCTATGAGGCGCTCAGGGCAGATGGCACGGGTGAAAACCTCCTTGAGGCGCCCCTGTTATCTTTTAAAAAAAAAGGAAAAAATGTGAAAAAAGAAAACACAATAAGCAAAATATGGTAAAAATTGCAGGTTGCAGATGCTCTATGGAGAAGAGGAAGCCCTTCAACTCACAGCCAAGGGTCCTTATCATGCTGTCAAGGAACCTCATCAGTACCTCCACCAAGAGCACCCATGTTTTTCTAGGTATGTGCAATTTTATCATGGTTTGAATCTTCTACAGGAAGGCGCAGTCTTTCTACAGGAAGGCGCGGTCTTTCTACAGGAAAGTGCAGACTTTCTACAGGAAGGCCGAACTTTCTACAGGAAGCTCTGTGTCTACAGGAAACTTCCTGTAGAAGTTTGGGATGGCCAAAAATTTGTTTCAAACGGAGATCTAGCGACTAAGGAATGGGTTGGATGCATGCATGCCACTGTTGGCACCCCTGAACATTGTTGTTACCTTGCTCCACCATCCTCGTCGCCATGCAACCAAGATCCCTGCACCAGTAAACCAGATCAATGATTTCTCGTGGTAAAGCCATTTGTCAAAGAAAAACAAGCACCGAGAGCTCATACCACATCCATGTCGAGCATCAGAAGCTCCGGGAGCGTGATCAGAAGATTCTATCCATCGTCGTGCAGCATGCACCCAAGGAGGCGAGACTGTTACAAGGCACCCCGCGGGAATCCTGTAACAGTCAAACCTGCATGAGTGGATACCATCCACAGCACCGCCCTCTACAAGCAACACACGGGCGCAGGAAACCAGAGCATCCACTCCATCGCCAGCACCCTGTAACCATGAGCCTCCGGGACTGTGTAAGCTGCATGCAGCAGGTAGATCCGCTCCCCGTCATCCAAAAACCGAAAAATCGTGTGCAGCCGCGCGCAGGTAAGTGTCTCAACCCTTCCTTCCACCAAATCGCATGAGTATTACTTTGATTTGTTTGCATGACGTAGAAATGAATGGTTGAGCGGCCGTATGGCCAGTTGACTGGCCACGTCGGCTAGTTATGGTATAGTCGGATGCTTGGGTGGCAGCCACGACAAAGAAAATACGCAGCACGCATGTGAGGATAGTCCCGTCAACCGAGAAATGAGTTTAACCGAAAAGGGTGGCAGCAGATCGGTGGGAATGAATGCGGCAGCGAGTGAATATGCAGGCGAATGATGGGTGACGTCGCCCAACGGTCCGGCGGGGACAGCTCACCCCCCACGCCACGAGCTGCGCCGATTCAAAATCTAATCGGCTAGATTATGCGCATGTATTCGTCAACCTCCACTTCAAAACTCGAGTGGCTCTTCTGATTTCCTCTGCACGTTGATACACCGAGCTTTCGGCTACCAGAACGCCGGTGAAGCACATCTCGACCGCGGGCCAACTACAGTCCTCCCCGAAGTTTGCACACTGCTCCTACAGGAACAGTTTCTACAGGAACACAGTCCTACAGGAAGCAGTCTCTACAGGAACGCAGTTCTACAGGAAGGTGAATTCCTCACGTGAGAAAAGGTGGCAGGAAAAAAGGTAACCCTGAAACTCCTTCCGCAATTGGCTTTCAAAGGTGGCAAGATCATTATTCACAGTCTGGTCATAAAAATATCAGATTGCTGTGCCTATACTATCACTTCTACAGGATAGCAGTATAATTAGACTGTGTTTTGTGAATTGTATGCATGCTCTGCCCAAAATAGACCGAATCTCCTTTGCATTTGTCACCTTTAGTCAAAACCCCCGTGTTCATCATGCCGGGTGGGTTTATAAGATGAGAGCCCACTGATTCAATTAACTTAAGGAGAAACCCAGCAGTGGTAGAGCTCTTTACCAGAGCACAATGGATGCCTTTTTGTGATAAGCTGCAGGGCTACGATGATGAAGTAGCCGAGGAATTCTTGCAGGCTTTGAAGCCTAAATCCCAGACACTGGCTACAGTAAACTTCAGAGGTCTAAGCCTCAAACTCACCCCAGAACATATCAGTCGGATCACAGAACTTCCTATGGGTCTGCCGTGGGATAAAGAGGAGAGGAAGCCGAGTCAGCAGGCAAAGAAGGAATTCTTTCCACCTGAGGAAGAATTCTCGGAGGATAAAAACGGGGTGAGAAGAACGAGCCTATCACCACCTTGGAATGAAGTCAGTTTGCAAATCATGAAATATATTACTTGTGAAGGCCGGTTCAGCATCGTGTATGCATATCACTTTCGGCTACTCACTGAGTTGAGGCACCGAATTGACCTTCCTGTAGAGCAAAAACTGAGCATCCCTTATTATCTCCTGCAATCCCTAATGGAGTGTGCTACAAAGCTAAGAGAGGGCATACCTGATCAGATAGCCCACCATGGGTTAATAAAGCTGCTTGTGGAAGATGCATTGCACTCATATAAGGTCCCCCTCTCATGGGAATCCTTCCGCAATTTGACCAAAGATGGGGATATTAAAATGTTGATCGAAGAAACGGGTTCCTCTAGCAGTGAGGAACACGAAGCAGTGGCCGAAGAACAAAGGAAGCAGCATGAGGAAAAGAAGGACCAAGAAAAAGGTGGCACACCTATCCTGTCAGCAAGGGAAAAGAGGATGAAGAGCAGAATGGACAAAGCAGAGGTGGCCCACATCAGCCCAAGTACCTCAACAGCACCTGCACCCAAAGAAAAAAGCAAAACTCAAGCAGGCAAGCAAGCGGAAGTGGAGAAACCTGTGTCTATAGGAAAGCAAAAACGGGCTTCTACAGGAAGCCCAAAAACACAAACTCAGGCTTCTACAGGAAGCCCAAAAATCATTGAAAAGCAGGCTTCTACAGGAAGCCCGAAAACAAAGACAAAGGCTTCTACAGGAAGCCCGAAGATCAGTGAGGAGCAGGCTTCTACAGGAAGCCCAAGAGCAAAGACCAAGGCTTCTACAGGAAGCGCGAAAATCGTTGGAGAACAGGCTTCTACAGGAAGCCCAAAAACGCAGACAAAGGCTTCTACAGGAAGCCCGAAAGTGCAACCACAGGCTTCTACAGGAAGCCCGAAGACAGAGACAAGGGCTTCTACAGGAAGCCCGAAATTGGAAAAAGGGGCTTCTACGAGAGGCCCGAAAGTCATTGAGAGACAGCCTCTTACAGAGAGTCTGAAGGCAGAGAGAGGGCCTTCTTCAGGAAGCCCAACAGCGGGAAAGAAAGAATCTTCTACCGGAGGCCCGGAAGCGGGCAAAGCAGGGTCTTCCACAGGAAGCCCGAAATCTGAAAAGGAGGGGCCCTCTACAAGGAGCTCTGAGAGAGCAAAACGCAAGAAAGAGAAGGCTGGCATTCTCGAAAGGGAGGCAGCAGCGGCACTGGCTGCCCTCAGGACACCTCCACAACCGAAGGAGAAAAGGGAGAGGGAGGCCCCTCTACCATCTGAAGCCAGGAGAAGCAAGAGGATGACCACGGGCAAGCCACAGCCTCCACCCAGCAGCCAAACCACTTCAGGGGACGTCCCTACTTCACCCAGTGCAAGAACCCCCTCTAAAAAATCAGCCACCCCCGAAAAGGGGAGCCCAAAAATAACTTCCTGGACACGAAAGATAGGCCAGTCGCCTTCCGAAGCCCGGCTCAAGGAAATAGGAAAGGGGAAGGAAGCATCACCTTCGTCACCACCAGGGGCGGCAAAGGCAGGGCCGCCAAAAACGGGAAAGGAAGAAGCGCCACCCTCAGCAGAAAAGGCAGAACCACCAAAATCAGGGGAGGAAAAGCATGTTCTGGGCTCTAGTTCTCGGCCAAAGACGAGGAGCCAGGGCAAACTTGCTCAAGGATGAGCAAATAGTTTAGCTGGGGGGTGATGATGAGCCCCAATTTTTGGTATAATTTGGGCTCATTTGGCCTACTTGCTTTGCTCAAACCATTCACTTTTTATTGCTTATGCATGCATTTCTTAGTTTATTCGTGTTGTTTGTAGGAAGAAGGGTAGACATTTTATCTACGTGACTAATGCATTATGATTTCAGGTTTTTGGCATTAAAAAGGAGACAAGGAGACAATGAGGTGGCACTGTTGGTTTTTAGAGAGGATGTCCACGGTCTTGGGGACCTTCCTCGTGATTCCCACCAAGAACTCCGAGCTCCAATCCATCTAACCACCGAGCTTAGAAGCAGCCAGCTGTTCTACAGGAACAGCAGTTATAACTGTTCTACAGGAACAGTAGTTATGACTGTCCTACAGGATCAGCAGTTAAACTTCAGTTGGACAGCCAAGCTCCTAGAATCAAGGACACCTGTTGGATGATCGTTTTTGCATAAGTATGGAGGCCGTAGCCTTTGATAGGTTGTTGAAACTTTCGCATTACTATTGTAATTTTTGAGCACAGCTCGGTCTTTGTTCCTTTTTGTAAGCCAATTTGGCATGACATCAGATTATGAATAAAGAAGGCAGATTTTGATCTAGTTCTGAGTTTTCTCAAGGAGCTATAGCTCTCAGGTTAGGGCCCAACCTGAGAGCAATAGATCTCCTTAGTGTTGTAATGTGTTTGCATTTCGTCCAACACTTCAAGTTTGTTTATTTTCACATGTAATTCGAATTCACAGTTTGGTAATTTAGTCGTTTTCATGAGCATAGATAGGACTAGTTTATGGTGATTTGCTTTCAGTTGCTTAAGTTTGATAGGAGGATAGATATAATCTCTTGGAGCTCCAGCAAAAAGGTTGAGGAAGTCTCCACTGCCATCTCTGTTTGGAGATTGGAGTGCAGCCTATACCAGCCACAAAAATACGCAGTTCTTCACTTCATACATGCTGCAACATAGTCTCGTTTATGATAGATCTTTCCATGCACTTCACTCTTGCACCATACACCTTCATCACCGCTTCATGCACATTCCTCTACATGCTTTATATTGCTGTTCATTGAGTTCAGGTAGCTTAGGTTAATGAATTTTCATCTTGGTGACAGTCATAAGCCATTTGTTTCATTTACACTGCTTTTCACCATTCTATTACCTTCTTCTTCGTCTTGATCATGCATTCAAACACACCTTTGACCTCTGCTCCACTCTGTTATCTCCCAAACTCCTCCACTCCTCACGTAACTTCATTCTTTAGACATTTCGTTGTTATAACCTTCCATCCATCAACCTACTTCATACACTCGTTCTCCATCCTACTTCTCCACTCCTGAGCCATCACCAGCTTTATACCTACCTTGCACATCTCCCCCTACCATTCCATCACTCCACCATCACTTCAAACACCCACGGTAGGTCATCCTGTAGCAATTTGTAGACTTCCTGTAGAAACCCCTGCGTTTCCTGTAGAATCCCCTGCAGACATCCTGTAGGAGGCCACTCACTCGGTTGCTGAGCCTCTGAACGTGAGGAACCTCTGTGGACTGATCCTAAGGATCTCTGGGGACCTCTCCTAGCCTCCCCAACCTTTCCCAAGCTTTCCTTCCTTCCGCATCACATCTGCACAACCAAACCCTAATAAGCACAAAATCACATCACTCCATCCACTTAAAAAAAAAAAATACAAAAACATGTCTTTTAAGATGCAAGTAGATTAGATTCATGCATTTTCACTTATTAGAAGTAATGGCACCATTGGTAGAAGTTTCCTTCACATTCTTTGCATCATAGAGGTTAGACTAGTTAAATTAGGGTTTCCTAGGGTTTCCATGTTTTGATTTGCTTTCAGTTCATTTTCGCCAAGTAGATTAGTCTTCTTTGAGCTAGCTTTCGTCCATCATTTACCAAGCTTCTTCTGAGAGCCTATAGAAGTTGGCTTGAGCCCTAGCGGACTTGTGCCAGCTGACCAAGTGACAGCTGCGACAAGAGCTAGTACTTGTGCATACAGCACCGTCGCTTCCAAGTTTGTACGAACTACCGGGTTGATAAAATTAAGAGACAGGAAGCCCCAGGAGTTGTAGCATTATTGCTACAATACTGGAGCTCACCACGCAGTTGGGCTTGCGTCACGATAGTTCGACACCTTATTACCCTAAGGCTAATTGCTAAGTTGAATTCATCAACAAAGTGTTGGTCACGATGCCTCAACATACCAATGGAATGCACAAGTCCAACTAGCATTTGATGTTGTTTTCCACCTTATGGGATTACCATACCTTGATGAAGGATGCAACCGGATTCACACCATTTCAACTAGTTTATGGTCTGGAGGCTACCCTTCTGATTGAATGTGAAATACCTTCTCTCAAGTTAGCTGTCGAATTACTCCTGAATACTACTCCCATGGAAGAACGCCTTCTTTATCTAGAGTGGCTAGATGAGACCCATCGACTTGCTTCTTTAGTCATTGAAGCACAGAAAAAGAGAGTGAAAACTCACTTTGATCAGACTGTTAACCCTCGTTCTTTCACTGAGGGAGATTTAGTCCTGCTATACGATCAAGCAAATGATAAGCTGGGGGCAAGCAAATTTGAACCTATGTGGCATGGGCCCTATATTGTGAAACATGTTTTGCAAAAATGGGCCTATGAGCTAATTGACTATGAAGGAAACCCTTTGGATAAGCCCCGGAATGGGCTTTATCTTAAAAAATACTATGCATGAGTCTTTCATGCATCTGCTGTGTACATAAGTGTGTTTTTCATTTTGTACATGTTTGGCTTGGTGTGTAAGCATTTGCCTCTTATTGTGTCTTTCTACACCTTACATCGGTTTCGCTTATGGTACCTATCACAGTACCCGAAATCTTTCCTCCGCAACATGGGTGATCTACGATCCTCACAGTGAGTTAGTAGACCTTCAAGGTGTTTGTCTAGGGTGTATCACAAATAATGTCACTGAATATAGCGTAGTCATTAAATTATTGGCTGAGGCTATTGACCTCAATATTCACGCATTGATTGTGAATCTGGACTCCTAGCTTGTTGTTCTTCAACTTAATGGGCATTATTCCATCATAAACCCTCAAATTTTAAGGTTTTATTTACGTGTTCACTTACTGGAAAGAAATTTTGATTATATCACATATCAAAACATTTCTAGAAGGCTAAATACGTTAACTGATGCATTACAAAACCATGTATTAGATAGACATTTACGCAATTTATAAAAATCATAAACAAGTATTCAGACACAATAAGTGGATACAGTAAAATATAGATAGATGTATATCATGTGTTGCGCACCATGGTGCTCAAAAAATATATGTATATGTCCAAAAATAGTGTTCAAGTTACAATGCGAGACACATGTCTCTCAAAAGCACCAGAAAATGGAGTCTACTATGGATGTTGCTCTCTATAGCAGACCACTACTTGAACCACTCATCTGAGTAGTTGATGTACCCTGTTCGACACACTCGCGGTGTGTTGTTGGTATTGTTTTGGGATCTCTTTGAATCCTATTTAATCTAGGATCCCCTCGGTCAAGCCCTCTAGGTTCCAGGTTATATCCTCCTCAACATCTCCACCCAGAGGTGGCAAGGCGATCTCTCTGTCATCCCTCCGGGTAGTAGGAGTGATACCTACTGGTCTCTCAGTTCCGACATATGCAAAAAAATGAACATAATAATCAGGGCATGTATATTTAAAATCCAAACAACACAAAAAACAAATTACAAAAAAAGTTTGACGGTCAAACTGAGTATTTTACCTCTCTCATACCACTGTTCTCCAGGAGGAAGCAGCATGTCAGGGTCACCCCTGAAGTCCATCCCTACATATGGCCAATCCTTTACTATGACCTGCTGATAGTTTATCCACTCCATAAATTCAAGACCCCATGACATTGGCTGGCCACCACCTCCTCGCGGCATCAGAAGAGCCCACCGAGTAATTCGAGTCTCTCGTAGTCCTGGCCACCCCACCCACATGTCCTGTAGCTAAAGGATTGGTTCCCACTCTAGCATGAGCATACCAAGATCGATCCATAACCAAATTGTTTTGTCTCACCCCTTTGGCATTTGGTCAATTGTCTCTTCATGTTAAGAGACACAGCCTCCGCCTAGTCAAACATAGTGGGTGTTATGTTCCTATACCAATAGCAGTCATAATTTTTGAATAGATGAGGTCAAATCTATAATATGTACATACCTTTGCTTTCTACAAATGTTTTCCATATTCAAAGAAATCAAAAACATTAAAAAATGTAAAGAGGGTATTTCCTAAAAGAAAAATCAAAGGACAAAAAGAGTAAAAAAGGTTAAAAAGTTGAAAAAATGAACCCCAAGAATAAAGAAAAAGACCATGAAAGTGTGTAAGTCAAAATGCCACTACCATTTACTTTGATGTAGAATAAAAATATTGTGTGTAGCTTGTTACGTCTGCCACTATCCATGGATAGTAAAAATGTTTAAACTTGGCTACTTCATGTTTTCAATTTCATGTTTATAGATAGAGAATAAAATCTGACCAAATTGTTTAATCTTGGCAGATAAGTAGATAGATAGAGTAAATAAAAGGAGCTCAACTGTTTAATCTGAGCCCTTGGATGTAATAAGGTTAGACTAAGATAGATTTATTTTGTAAAAGAAAAGAAAATGTTTGATAAGGGTGTGCCATCTTAAGTGCACCCTAATAAATAATGGAAAAAATGGTAGGATGAGTAGATGGGTAAGTAGTTGAATGGTCGCAGAATTGTGATGATTGATTAGATTAAATCATATCATTTACCTTCATTATCAAATTTGTAAAGTATGGATGATAATTGAGCATTTACCAAAGTACACAATGTCAATTGACTAACCTCCCTCATTCATTACATTTTTCACTTAACTAATTTCCAAAGAAAGTCTTAAAGTAACTAAAACCTTAAGTTAAAGGGGCTCAGAGCATTTCTCTGACTTCTGGAGGGACCGGAGCCTCATGCCAATAACTTATAAGTTCTAAGTACTAAAGTCCCCTCACAAGCATTCAGCCCCTCCATAATTCACTCATTTTACCTAAAAAACCCCTTTTCCCTAAGGATAAAACCTTAGAAAAGTGATTACCCCCTATGGATACCCTTTTTATGAAAAACCCACAAAAATGCACATAACTTAAGTTATAATGTTCTATGTAGAAAGCAAAATTACAAAAACACATTATACTTAGCGCAAATCCATTTTTCCACCTTTTTTTCCATATTAACTTCTAATTTTATTTATATATTAATTCTCGAAAAATAAACCATTTCCCATATATTTTATTAAACCCCTTTAATTTTAATATCCCATCCCCGAAGATTGAAACATAAACTTTATTAACATATGATTAATGGGTTAATTAAGTCGATCAATGACTAATTAATAACCAAGACCCACCGCCGAATAAAAAAGATTAATTAACCAATCTGCGGTTAATTAATAATTGACCCCACCAATGAAATCACTCCTGATGTCATTAAACCTCCATAATCCTTCATTAATTAAATTCTGCCACATTAAAACCCTGTTGGACCCCTCCATTAAACTCCATATCAAATCACCGCCCAAATCACTGTATGATCTGGTCCCTTTTGATCCAACAGTCGGTGATCATATTGGGCGGCCTTCGAAGGCTGACCTTTACCCGCCCGTTATGGGTGGTTTCACTATTCACCCCGCTGCAACGTGGCACCCAATGAATGGCATCAGGCGACCTCCCCCCAAAACCACTCCAGCCCAAAAGTGATGCGATATGAACTTGCTTACCGCCTCCTGCTAGACGACAAAACATCTCATCTCTCTCTTAATGCCAAATGTACCTTTCCCCGTGTACCCGCCAAAATAGTTGAGTTTTCGAATAAAACTAAAAAACTCATTGTTTTTAGTTTTATCATGAAAAATACCACTCAGGCCTCCATGCAAGCACCAAAGTATGTGAAACCATCAACCCACATCCAACTGCCAACTTGCTGAAGCTGCTGAAACTCTAGACCACCTTTCAGTCATGTGTGCTTCTCGAAAACCGTGCACAGTCGCCCACCAATCCATTCAAAGCTGAAACCAGGTATTTAACCAATTTCGCTGAGAAACCCTTTTTTATTCCCAAAAATTGACTCAATTGCTTGAAATTACTAAGTTATTCAGTGAACATTTGACCAAATACCTCCCCATGAGATTGTTTGCTCTGGAGTATTACAGGCGAATTATCAATTTAGATGAGGTGCATTTTGTGAAGGCCAAGAAGAAAGCTCAACTTAGGATAAAAGATCAGCTTGGCCCCTTCATATGTAATAGTAGGGAAGCAGGAAAGGAAGCAAAGAAAGTCCTCCAAAGGTTGAAACTGAAACAAAGTTTTATATGGAGATATGACCCTTTAGATTTCATTTGCAATAGGAGACAAAAGAACAAATTATCCCCTTACATCCACCACAGAATTCCTGAAATTGAACAATATGCTAATCAACTAGAATGGGTGGAAAACACTTTAGTAGACCAAGATAGCATAGAAGTCATTGTCAATAATGTATTGATTGATTTAGAAAGAAGACTTGATGAAGATTCATTTGTACAGGTGCCAAGAGAGTCCCAATCTCAAAGGGAATCACAGGGACACAGTGGGCAAATAGCAGAAGAAGGACCTCAAGAGCAAGAGCCATCAGAGCAGCCAGAGATATCATAAGAACTTGCTCAGCTAGAACATATCATGAGTAATACACCTACTTTATAGACTCCTATAAATGAGGAGAAGAATCCCAAGAGAGATAGAGAGGAGGCTACTCCTTTTAGCAGACCTGTTGCCCAGACTTATGTCAAGAGGAAAAGGTTGAATCCATTTTCAGGACAAGAGTTTACTGAAGAAATAGCTAGAACAACAGGTATAGAAGGAGTAGAAAGCAAGCAAACCACTCCCTCAGGAGGTACACAAGAACCTTCCACTTCACAGGCTCAAATGCTAGAGAGACAACAAAGCATGGAAGTATCCTCTTTCAGAGCTCCAAGTGGTCAGAGCCAAGACATTAGGAAGAAATATAAAGAAATAAAGGCCAGGAATGAAATATTGAAGGCCAAAAGCTATGCACATTACCCAAAAATGGCTCCTACAAATCAAACAAGGCTAATGTCAGCCTTTCATGTGAAAGAAGGAAAAATGTAGATGACTTTTACGAAGCCTACTACACAGCAACCCAGGTCAATATAAGATTATTTAAAGACAGACTTTGAAGTATTGGCCAAGGATATCCATCCTATCGACCAAATAAAATTACAAAAGCAGACTAGGGAAATGGTTTACTCCACCTTGACCAACAAGGAAATGCAGCTCACCAACTCTAGAATTCACTGAATAATATATCAGCACAATTATAGTTAGAGAAGCCTCTTCATAGGCCAAGGATACCAGAATAAATTCCTTAGAGGACTTAGTCATAGAACTGGGGCATCATCCCAAAGATGTGAAAGCTGCAGAAAAGCTTATTAAAAACAAAAATGATGACATAGTTGCACTGAAAAAGCGGCTCAAAATTCCTCCTCTGCATCATCCTCAGACAACTGAAGTATTGGAAACTTAGAAGCAAGAAGAGCTTTTGGATTTAGTCTTTAAGCTGAATGAACAACTAAAAGAAACAGAGAAAGAGTTGGATAACATGATACAGTCTAGACAGAGTGAGTTGGCCACCACTCCTCTTCCTACAATCTCTAGAGCAGTACCCTCCACATTGGCTGCTTCATTAGCACCAATAGTTCCACCACCAACAGCTCTGCCAATAATAGGTACATCTACAAGCGTAGGGACATCCACAGATAATATAGCTAAATTGGTAAAAGCCATAGAGGAAATGACCATCCAGGCTACTGAGCTAAAAAAACTTAGGGAAAAAGTGTCTAGTTTGGAAACTAATTTCAAACTTGCACAAGTTCAATAGAAGGAAGAAGCTCAAAAGAATCAATGAATGGGAGAAAGAATAAAAGTCCTTGAAAAGGACTTGACATTGCAACAACCACTGGGAGAGATGAAGGAAATTATTTGGGCCAACATCATTGACTCCATCAATTATGTTTGGCCTTCTATTCAAGTAATTTTTGAACAAACTGAACTAGTAAAAGTGGCTATAGAAGCAATCCACAAGACAATGGAAGAGTTGGGAGATAAGCCTGAAGAATCCAACCAATTGATAACATTCCTGAATAGAAAAAACAAGTATCAGCTTGATGAACTGGAAATAGAAGACAGAATAGGAACAATCATAGAAATCAAGAAGATTCTCACCAAGAGGAACCTCATGCTCAGTCTGGAGAAAAAATACCAGAGCATCCAAGTTGACATTGATAGATTTATGACAAAGTTTGGTATTTTAAGAGAAAAAGGACTTCCCAGTCCTATGGTAATACATGACAAGCTGATGACCAAAGATGATTATGTTGAAAGACTAAACAAGTTGGCCAGCAACCAAGCTAGTACTTCAAGGGTAAAAGCTCTACCCACTGGAAAGGTATTATATGATAGTCTGGAAAATTTGTTTTTCATAGAGCATGAAGTCAAGCACTTGTTCGTCAACAGGCCAAATTTTGCCAAGTATACCGAAGCTGACGAAATATATAGAAAGATGATAAGGATTAAATTACCTGACAGTCAATGGAGGATTAAACTAACAGATTTACTATAAAATTACTACAGTAAATCTATATGGTAGCCAGGTAAAATAGGTAAAATATAGTCAAAGTGTCACAAGTAAAGAGTATCAGTAGATAGAAGACATAAATTAATTCCAACACATAAGTATCATGCAACTGAAAGAGCCAAATCCGAATTACAACACCCAACATAGTCATAATAAAAGGGACAGCAAGAAGACAGTTCTCCATCTGTCTCAATATTCATGCTTGAAGATATATTCGATTTCCTAGAATAATTCTCATATTGTTATGAGATATTTTGTAATAATTTTTGTATAAATACTTCACAAAATGAAGTAATTATGGTGGATTAAAATACATTTATACAGACATTTAATATCGAGCTAAGGAGCTATTGTATTCAAGACTAGACTGGTTTTGCTAGGTCATGAAATAAAGCTAAGGACATTTCACTGGATTCTTGTGCACAGTTGGAACCAAATAAGTATTATCTCTTCATGTTTAAATATTTTTTTCTCATCATGTTATATATAATCACATGTGTCTCTTATGAAATCTTAATAGTAAACAAGGAATGATATCTCAGAATTAGCTTAAATGCTCTCTGTTTTAACTATTTACTTTCTATATGTTTTCTGCTAAACTATCTTGGTCTAGGAATTCTTAATTGCTCCCTTACTTCCGTAGTGGCCGCCCCCTCTTTGGTCCATAGTAAAGGATTCTTAGTTGCCCTTTGCTACTGATCATCCTTCTTTTCTTCATCTTAATCCTGGTTAAGGATTCTTCATTGCCCTTTGCCCTAGTTAGGACTACCTCATCCATTTGAACTTGCAGATTTGCTTTTTGTTGTGCTAGCCTACCTTGTGAACTCTTACTTTAGTGATTGATCTGATCCAGTTAAGCCACTCTTTGATTGACTCCATAGCCCAAAGGCCTGAATACTTGTTCCACCCATCTGTTTTCTTAATTCCACCACCCAATCAAAACAAAATATCGTGAGCACTAATAACTAGCCTGAAATCCTACCCAGAACAAAGTTAAATTATAAAGGGAGAGCCCTCTCTAGACTTAGGTTGGCTAGAACCTGAGTCTGAAATATTAGGTTTGTGGTTACCTCGGATTATTCCCTCTTTTATAACCTCTAGGGAAGACTTCTAAGTGATAAAAGAAGGACTAATCTAAAGTAACCACAAACCTAATCTTTTAGGCTAAGGTTCTAGCCAACCTAAGTCTAGGGAGGGCTCTCTCTTTATAATTTAACTTTGTTTTGGGTATGATTTTAGGCTAGTTATTAGTGCTCATGATGTTTGGTTTTAATTGGGTGGTGAAATTAAGAAAGCATATGGGCAGAACAAGTATTCATTCCATTGGGCTATGGAGTCAATAAAAGTGTGGCTTAACTGGATCAAATCAATCACTAAAGTAAGAGTTCACAGGGCAGGCTAGCACAGCAAAAAGAAAATCTGCAGGTTCAAATGGGTGAGGTAGTCCTAACTAGGGCAAAGGGAAATGAAGAATCCTTAACTGGATTAATACGAGGAAAAGAAGGATGATCAGTAGCAAAGGGCAACTAAGAATCCTTTACTATGGACCCAAAGGGGGGAAACTACATAAGTAAGGGAGCAATTAAGAATTCCCAGACCAAGATAGTTTAGTAGAAAATATATAGAAAGTAAATAGTTAAAACAGAGAGCATTTAAGCTAATTCTAAGATATCATTCCTTGTTTACTTGTCAGATTTCATAAGAGACATATGTGAATATTTATAACATGATGAGAAAACAATATTTAAACATGAAGAGATAACACTTATTTGGTTCCAATTGTGCACAAGAATATAGTGAAATTTCCTTAGCTTTATTTCATGACCCAGCTAAACCAGTCCAATCCTGAGTACAATAGCTCCTTGGCTCAATATAAAATGTCTACAGAAATGTATTTTGATCCATCTAATTACTTCAGTTTGTGAAGTATTTATACAAAAATTGTTACAAAATATCTAATAACAATATGAGAATTATTCTAGGAAACCGAAAATATCATCAAGTATGAAGATAGAGATAGATGCAAAACAGTCTTCTTGTTGTCCCTTTTATTGTGACTGTGTTGGCTATTGAAATTCAGATTTGGCTCTTTCAGTTGCTTGATACTTATGTGTTAGATTCACTTTATGTCTTTTACCTACTGATACTCTTTACCTACTACACTTTGACTCTATTTTACTTGTTTTACCTCGCTACCATATAGATTTACTGCAGTAATTTTATAGTAAATCTATTAGTTTCATCCACCATTCACTTTCAGGTAATTTCATCCTTATCATTTTTCTATATATTTCGTCAGCTTCAGTATACTTGGAAAAATTTGGCCTGTTGACGAACAAGTGCTTGACTTCATGCTTTATGAAAAACAGATTTTCCAGACTATCATATAATACCTTTCTAGTGAGCAGAGCTTTTACCCCTAAAGTACTAGCTTGGCTGTTGGCCAACTTGTTTAGTCTTTCAACATAATCATCTTGGGTCATCAACTTGCCATGTATTACCATAGGAATAGGAAGTTCTTTTTCTCTTAAAATACCAAACTTTGTCATAAATCTATCAATTTCAGCTTGGATGCTCTGGCATTTTTTCTCCAGAATGAGCATGAGGTTCATCTTGGTGAGAATCTTATTGATTTGTATGATTGTTCCTATTTTGTCTTCTATTTCCAGTTCATCAAGCTGATACTTGTTTCTGCTGTTCAAGAATGTTATCAATTGGTTGGCTTCTTCAGGCTTATCTCCCAACCCTTCCATTGTCTTGTGGATTTCTTCTGTAGCCACTTTTACTAGTTCAATTTATTCAAAAATTACTTGAATAGAAGGCCAAACATCATTGATGGAGTTAATGTTGTTGGCCCAAAGAATTTCCTTCATGTCTCCTAGTGGTTGTTGCAATGCCAAGTCCTTTTGAAGGACTTTTATTCTTTTTCCCATTCTTTGATTCTTTTGAGCTTCTTCCTTCTGTTGAATTTGTGCAAGTTTGCAATCAGTTCCCAAACATGACAATTTTTCTCTAAGTATTTTGAGCTCAGTAGCTTGGATGGTCATTTCCTCCATGGATTTTACCAATTCAGCTGTCTTTTCTATGCATGTCCCTGTGCTTGTAGATGTACCTATAACTGGCAGAGTTGTTGCTGGTGGAATTGTTGGTGCTAATGAAGTAGCCAATGTGGAGGGTATTGTTGTATAGACTGTAGGAATTAGAGTCTAAGGAGTGGTGGCCAAGTCACCCTGTCTAGACTGTATCATGTTATCCAACTCTTTCTCTATTTCTTTTAGTTGTTCATTCAACTTAAGGACTAAGTCAAAAAGCTCTTCCTCCTTTTGAGTTTCCAATATTTCAGCTGTCTGGGGATGATGCAGAGGAGGAATTTTGAGCTACATTTTTAGTGTAGCTATGTCATCATTTTTCTTTTTAATAAGCTTTTCTGCAGCTTTCACATCTTTAGGATCATGCCCCGATTCTATGACTAATTCCTCTAAGGAATTTATTCTAGTATCCTTGGCTTGTGAAGATGCCTTCTCTAACTGGAATTGTGTTGATATATTATTTAGCGAATTCCAGAGTTGGTGAGTTGCAATTGCCTTGCTGGTCAAGGTGGAGTAAACCATTTCCCTAGTCTGCTTATGTAATTCTATTTGGTTGATAGGATGGATATGCTTCACCAATACTTCAAATTCTATCTTTAAATAATCTAATATTGACCTGGGCTGCTATGTAGTAGGCTTCATAAAAGTCATCTGCATTTTTCCTTATTTCACATCAAAGGCTGGCATTAGCCTTGTCTGATTTGTAGAAGCCATTTTTAAGTAATGTGCATAGCTTTAGGCCTTCAATCTTTCATTCCTAGCCTCTATTTCTTTGTATTTCTCCCTAATGTCTTGGCTCTAACCACTTGGAGCTCTGAAAAAGGATACTTCGATGCTTTGTTGTCTCTCTATCATTTGAGCTTGTGAAATGGAAGGTTCCTATGTACCTCCTGAGGGAGTGGTTTGCCTACTTTCTACTCTTTCTGTACCTGTAGTTCCAGCTATTTCTTCAGTGAAATATTTTTCTAAAAATGGATTTAACCTTTGCCTCTTGACATAAGTATAGGCAACAGGTCTGCTAGAAGGAGTGGCCTCCTCTCTATCTCTCTTGGGATTCTTCTCCTCATTTAGAGGAGTCTGTAAAATAGGTGGATTACTCATGATATGTTCTGGCTGAGCAAGTTCTTATGATATCTCTATCTGTTCTGATTCCTTTGGCTACTCTGATGGCTCTTTCTCTTGAGGTCCTTCTTCTGCTATTTACCCACTGTGTCCCTGTGATTCCCTTTGAGATTGGGACTCTCCTGGCACCTGTACAAATGAATCTTCTTCATGTCTTCTTTCTAAATCAATCAATACATTATTGACAGGAACTTTTGTGCTATCTTGGTCTACCAAAGTGTTTTCCACCCATTCTAGTTGATCAACATACTGTTCAATTTCAAGAATACTATGGTGGATGTAAGGAGATAATTTGTTCTTTTGTCTCCTAGTGCAAATGAAATCTAAAGGGTCATATCTCGATATAAAAATTTGTTTCAATTTCAGCCTTTGGAGGAATTCCTCTGCTTCCTTTCCTACTTCCCTACTCTTACATATGAAGGGGCCGAGCTAATATTTTATCCTAAGTTGAGCTTTTTTCTTGGCCTTCACTAAATGCACCTCATCTGAATTGATCATTTATCTATAGTACTCCAGTGCAAACAATCTCATGGGGAGGTATTTGGGAAAATGTTCACTAAATTACCTAGTAATTCAGTCTAAGTCTTCCCTAGAAGCTATAAAAGAAGGAATAATTAGAGGTAACCACAAATCTAATCTTTTAGACTCACGTTCTAGCCAACCTAAGTCTAGAGAGGGCTCTCTCTTTATAATTTATCTTTGTTTTGGGTAGGATTTCAGGCTAGTTATTAGTGCTCATGATGTTTTGTTTTGATTGGGTGGTGGAATTAAGATAACAGATGGGCAGAACAAGTATTCAGCCCATTGGGCTATGGAGTCAATCAAAGAGTGGCTTGACTGGATTAGATCAATCACTAAAGTAAGAGTTCACGGGGCAAGCTAGCACAGCAAAAAGAAAATCTGTAGGTTCAAATGGATGAGGTGGTCCTAACCAGGGTAAAGGGAAATTAAGAATCCTTAACCAGGATTAAGATGAAGAAAAGAAGGATGATTAGTAGCAAAGGACAACTAAGAATCCTTTACTATGGAACAAAGGGGGAGGAAACTACAGAAGTAAGGGAGCAATTAAGAATTCCTCCTATCAATTTAATAGATTTATGACAGAATTTGGTATTTTAAGAGAAAAAGAACTTCCCATTCCTATGGTAATACATGACAATCTGATGACCCAAGATCATTACGTTGAAAGACTAAACAAGTTGGCCAGCAGCCAAGCTAGTACTTTAGGGGTAAAAGCTCTGCCCACTGGAAAGGTATTATATGATAGTTTGGAAAATCTGTTTTTCATAAAGCATGAAGTCAAGCGCTTGTTCGTCAACAAGACAAATTTTGCCAAGTATACCGAAGCTAATGAAATATATAGAAAGATGATAAGGATGAAATTACTTGAAAGTGAATGGTGGATGAAACTAATAGATTTACTATAAAATTACTGCAATAAATCTATATCGTAGCCAGGTAAAACAAGTAAAACAGAGTCAAATTGTAGCAGGTAAAGGGTATCAGTAGGTAAAAGACATATAGTGAATCTAGCACATAAGTATCAAGCAATTGAAAGAGCCAAATCCGAATTACAATAGCCAGCACAGTCACAATAAAAGGGACAACAAGAAAACAGTTTTCCACCTGTTTCTATCTTCATGCTTGAAGATATTTTTGGTTTCCTAAAATAATTCTCATATTGTTATAAGATATTTGTAACAATTTTTGTATAAATACTTCACAAAATGAAGTAATTAGGGTGGATTAAACTATCTTGGTCTGGAAATTCTTAATTGCTCCCTTACTTCTGTAGTCACCCCCCTCTTTAGTCCATAGTAAAGGATTATTAGTTTCCTTTTGCTACTGATCATCCTTCTTTTCTTCATCTTAATCCCGATTAAGGATTCTTCATTTCCCTTTGCCCTAGTTAGGACTACCTCATCCATTTGAACCTGCAAATTTGATTTTTGTTGTTCTAGCCTACCCTATGAACTCTTACTTTAGTGATTAATCTTATCCAGTTAAGCCACTCTTTGATTGACTCCATAGCCCAATGACCTAAATACTTGTTCTGTCCATTTTTTTCTTAATTCCACCACCCAATCGAAACAAAACATCATGAGTGCTAATAACTAGCCTGAAATCCAAGCCAAAACAAAGTTAAATTATAAAGAGAGAGCCCTCTCTGGACTTAGGTTGGCTAGAACCTGAGTCTAAAAGATTAGGTTTGTGGTTACCTTGGATTATTCCTTCTTTTATAACTTCTAGGGAAGACTTCTGAATGATAACACAGTGACGACCATATTGGGGAATCAAACCCCTAGTCTTAATAAACCTTTAAGAAATTAAAATTTTTATATTTAAGCCTCTTAAAGGGTTTATTAAAAGTTATTTCAAAAATTCATAAAAGAGAAAATAATTAGAAAAAGCTTGAAATCTGGATTCCGGAAGAACTCATTACACCAGGGCCAACTGTTATCTAAATCCTCCCCCTGTATTTGACAATCCCAACCTTATTCTGAGAATAATCAGAAGACAAGAAAGTTCAATAAGCCCAAGACCTTTATTTAGATCCAATTCCTGCCCTAGTGAGTGGTTGTTCATAGAAGACCTCCCTTTTGACGAGTATTTTGACCATTCCCTATTTAGAACCAAGTCTGATAGTGAATTTGAGGACACAGTTCTAGATCCAGAATTTACAGCAAAACTTGAAGTCCAAAGGGAAAACTTGTCAATTGATCAATACCTTCTGAATTCCCCTCAGTCATCCCTTACTACTGATAGAATCCCTAAACTTTCTGAAACTGCTTCAACTTCTTTTAGCTCACCATCATTTCCCCACACTTCTGAAGTTCATTCCTCATCTCCATTCATACCTTCACTTCCCCATCAGCCTATCACTACCCTTCAAATACCCATTACCCCTATTACTCCACATCCCCCTATTATCCCAAATCCCCCTATTACCCCAACTCCTATTCTCAATCCTGTCCAACTTAGAGCTATGGCACTTAGATATGCCCCTCTTGTGATGCCTACTCCTCAAGGTGCCTTACCTGTTGGAAATAATACTGAGAGGGGGGGTGAATCAGTATTATCAGATCAATAAAACCTTTTCAATTTCAAACTCAGAAACATATACGCGACTTCAGTTAAGTGAATCCGCGTGTACACGCGACTGTGTCTAAAGCAACTAGCGTATATGCAGATATCTTATGATTCAGTTAATCTTATCTTCAGTAAATGCATCAAAACATTATTAAGCAATTTAACAGTAAACAGGTGCAGTATAACAGAACAGAACATCACACAAGAGCCACACACATGAACACCATGATATAAGGTGGAAACCCAATGTGGGTGAAAACCACCTGCTGCAATTCGTCTCTTTCTTCTTTAATGAGAAACTTCTTTTACAATATACTGGTGCAGTCCTTTACCAGTATGCAGGCTACAACCTGCAGAGGGCTACAACCCTCTCTTTCGTTTTCCAACTACTTCTGGAAGGGAGCTACAACTCCCTCAGCTCTTGTACTAGCTGATCCATTTACTAGTACGTAGGTGCTGACCCTACAACCTTCAGGGACCACGTTTCATCAATTTTCAGACTGGATCCAAGAGTACAAAGCAAACATTACCGCAATACAATCATCAACTTATACTTGCATCATAATTCATTAAACAACCCAATACCGAATCACTGAAACCCTGTCATCAAGAACACAGAACCCAAACCAGAATCTAGAACTCTGCAACAACCACCAGAATCAGCAACAACCTGAAATATCAACCCTTATCATGCATACGCTACTTCACTGTACCAAAACCGCGTGTATACGCGCTTTCTCCAAAGGCAACCCGCGTGCAGATCTAGAAATGATTACTTCTGCCTTTGCTGTCAGATCCGACCCTTGCCAAGCGTCCCGAACAGATAACCAGCAATACCAGATCCTCTCACTGCGTCAGACACCCACACACATCTCTTTGCCTAGTGATCTTCTCCTTATATAGCCTTAGGCCTTGTTCAATACCAAGAGCCAAAACCATAGAAACACAATACCATCAACTTCAAAACTAGGGATCGACACGCCCGTCGAGACACAATGGTCCGAAACCATAGGCACAACTTCCAAGGACTAACCGCCATGGACCAAAGGTACTTTTCCACATACACGCGCCTTTTCTGAAGCCAACCTGCGTGTACACGCGACTTGGGCTTAACAAACCTGTGTGTATGAACTTCCTTGGTAAGCTGTACTAGGATCTGTCTTCTGATTAAGTTGCCATTACCTGTACCAACTTCTGAGCATCTGTACCAACCTCTGAGTGAGTTGCCATCAAGGACAACACTTGAATCATAATGCCAATAATCTCCCCCTTTGGACTTGATGGCAACCACTACACCAAGTCACTCTCCCCCTTTGACATCAAGGGCAAAGGGCGGACCAAGATATTCTCTTCTTTGGTATACCTTCTGCTGTCCATACTCCCCCTGAGTACTTGCTGAAATCTCCAACTGTGCTCCCCCTTTGTGTATGCCAAAGTGTACCAATCTATCCATCCTGCTCTTGCTGAATTGTGCTGTTCATGCTCCCCTTGACTGTAGGCAAGATCTGCAAAAGATGTTCTTCAAGAAGAACAAGGACTTATACATCATAGAAGACCTTCCTATCACCAAAAGACTCAACATACATTCATCATTCATCCCAGGCATAGTGGGGAAACCAACATAGGCCGTTACATGACCTTGACACCATAAAAAGAGATATCACAAGAGATACATGACATAGAGACGAAATATCTAGACCAAGACTTATGAAAGCCACCAACAGCATCATGATCTGTACCATAAGCATCAGCCTGCAATCCCATTCCTAAACAGTAAGATGTATCATTTAGCTTCATAGACTTTATCAACAACTTCTAACCATAATGCCAACAATGCATTATTTGAAGAATATTCTCCCCCTGAGTGTGAGCCAACCATGTCTGAACCATTTCCTGAGTCTGTTCTGCTCCCCCTGAGCCTGAGCCAACCATGACTGAACCTGGGTCTGTTCTGCTGCCCTTTCTCCATATACGCGACTTTGCAGCCTGTAACTCGCGTATATACGCGACTTGTCTTCATTATCTCAGCGTATGCAGGATGGAATACTGAATCTCATCACTTTCAGATTCCCCTGTGTCTGTTATGTCAGCTGACTGAGTTGTCCCACACCTTTCTGTCTCTGTCTTCTTCAATTCCTGCAACTGTGATGATGTATGGTCCCCTTGTCTTGAATTTTGAAATCTGCTCCTGCATTCCCTTGCTTTATGCCCATAGTTGTTGCATGTATAACACCTTATATTTTTCATGTTCCTTCTATCACAATCAATTGCTTTGTGTCCATATGCATTGCAGGCAAAGCAATACCCTCTGAAATACTTGGGATGCGATGATCTTTCTTGAACCATTCTACTTCTGCATCTGGCTGCAACATGTCCAAGATTATGACATACATAACATTCAACATTATTCAGCGGAGGAAATAATCGTCTATCACGTCCATAGTTAGGAGTAAAGGATCTTCCTTGAGGAATTTCTTTCCTTGGTTGTTCCTTGAGCATTTCAGATTTCTCATTAGAGTTTCTTGCCTCACCTTGTGAACTAGATTCACCTTCACCATATTCATGAAAACCAAGACCAGTCTTGATAGCAGGAGATCTTTGACTATTAAGAATATCATCCAAGACTTTAGAACTATCTTGAAATCGTAAGAGCTTATCCTTTTCTTCTAGTTTACCTTTCAAGATATTTACCTCAACCTGATGTTGTTCTTCCTTTTTCAGATACTGCTTCCTTAGGTCTTCTTCAACTTTTCTCCCTTCTTCCACTTGTCGCTTTAGTTTGATCACTTCATGTTCTTGATCTTCAAGATCTTCTTTTAGAGAGAGGATCTTTGATTCAAGTCTCTGAATAGTTGTGCTCTGATCTTTTGCTATATCCTGCAATCTCTCCCTTACCCTGGTTTCTGTTTCCAATAGTTCTTTTAATTTGGCAGCTTCTTCAGTTTCTGCATTCTTCTCTTCATGTGCCATGAGACTTTTAATATCCTCGCTATTATTGAATGAAGCATTCTTCTTCTTGTGCGCCATGATACTTCTAATATCTTCACTATCATTTAATGAACTTTTAATATGGGAATAATAGCTTCTACCATCTTCTTCATATATCCTTTCTTTGTTATGAGGACATCTAGCAGCATAGTGACCAACTCTACCACATAGAAAACATTTGAAAGGCAGCTTATCTTTGAACCGTCCAGTTCCCCGTTCAAGATTCTTGACAAAATTTACCTCATCTTCTTCCTCTGACACTTCGAATGCGGCTTCTGGTGGTACCTCTTGTCGCATTTCAAAAGCAGTTAAGATCCCGTGAAGCTGTGACATGGTAACTTTCCGCACATTCTCCTTTTCTTCTATGGCAGATACTTTAGAATCAAATTTAGTAGACAGAGATCTCAAAACCTTTTGAACTAAGACAACTTCCTCAAATTCTTCACCCAGATCCCTCATACAATTCACAATCTCATCCATACGCAGGAAATAATTAGCTACGCTTTCATTACTTCGCATCTTAAGAGTTTCATACCGGATTCTGAGAGTTTGAAGCTTCGCTATTTTTACCTGATCATCTCCTTCGTAGCTTGTAACGATTTTGTCCCATATTTCCTTAGCTGATTTGAGATGCATGATCTTCATAAATTCTGATTGAGTCAAAGTACTCAATAGGACATTAACTACTTTGGCATTGAGCTCATATTGCTTTTTCTCTGCTGGATCTGTAGGAGTTGCTGATGGGAATTTGTATCCTCCTTCTACGAGTCCCCAAACTTCTGCTCCAAGAGACTGTAGATATGCAGTGGTTCTTATCTTCTAGTGAGTAAAATTGTTCCCGTCAAAGACTGGTGGCCTGATGTGTGCCTCTCTTTCTGGATTAGCCATTTTGATGGATCTTTTCCTTCAAGCGATCAAGCTTCCTCTGAAGGACCTGCTCCGATACCAATTGTTGGAAATAATACTGAGAGGGGGGGTGAATCAGTATTATCAGATCAATAAAACCTTTTCAATTTCAAACTCAGAAACATATACGCGACTTCAGTTAAGTGAATCCGCGTGTACACGCGACTGTGTCTAAAGCAACTAGCGTATATGCAGATATCTTATGATTCAGTTAATCTTATCTTCAGTAAATGCATCAAAACATTATTAAGCAATTTAACAGTAAACAGGTGCAGTATAACAGAACAGAACATCACACAAGAGCCACACACATGAACACCATGATATAAGGTGGAAACCCAATGTGGGTGAAAACCACCTGCTGCAATTCGTCTCTTTCTTCTTTAATGAGAAACTTCTTTTACAATATACTGGTGCAGTCCTTTACCAGTATGCAGGCTACAACCTGCAGAGGGCTACAACCCTCTCTTTCGTTTTCCAACTACTTCTGGAAGGGAGCTACAACTCCCTCAGCTCTTGTACTAGCTGATCCATTTACTAGTACGTAGGTGCTGACCCTACAACCTTCAGGGACCACGTTTCATCAATTTTCAGACTGGATCCAAGAGTACAAAGCAAACATTACCGCAATACAATCATCAACTTATACTTGCATCATAATTCATTAAACAACCCAATACCGAATCACTGAAACCCTGTCATCAAGAACACAGAACCCAAACCAGAATCTAGAACTCTGCAACAACCACCAGAATCAGCAACAACCTGAAATATCAACCCTTATCATGCATACGCTACTTCACTGTACCAAAACCGCGTGTATACGCGCTTTCTCCAAAGGCAACCCGCGTGCAGATCTAGAAATGATTACTTTTGCCTTTGCTGTCAGATCCGACCCTTGCCAAGCGTCCCGAACAGATAACCAGCAATACCAGATCCTCTCACTGCGTCAGACACCCACACACATCTCTTTGCCTAGTGATCTTCTCCTTATATAGCCTTAGGCCTTGTTCAATACCAAGAGCCAAAACCATAGAAACACAATACCATCAACTTCAAAACTAGGGATCGACACGCCCGTCGAGACACAATGGTCCGAAACCATAGGCACAACTTCCAAGGACTAACCGCCATGGACCAAAGGTACTTTTCCACATACACGCGCCTTTTCTGAAGCCAACCTGCGTGTACACGCGACTTGGGCTTAACAAACCTGCGTGTATGAACTTCCTTGGTAAGCTGTACTAGGATCTGTCTTCTGATTAAGTTGCCATTACCTGTACCAACTTCTGAGCATCTGTACCAACCTCTGAGTGAGTTGCCATCAAGGACAACACTTGAATCATAATGCCAACATTACCAGCATATTATTAGAGTAAAATTGTCTTATTCGATGGCACTGGATCTTACACAGCATAACAACATACAAAGAAAATGATAGATTATTTTGAGCTGGATGAAATTGACATAGGAGATGTCCAAATGAGAAATTTTTCCCAAACTCTAACTGGAGATGTGAGAACATGGTTTAGATCTCTACCCCCTAATAGTATAGATAGTTTAGATGTTTTTTACTGGGAATTTTTAAATAGGTGGGAGAAGAAAAATAACCCTCTTCAAATTCTTTCTGAATATGAAAACCTCTAGAGCGGACCAAATGAAACCATTCAGGACTACTGTACTAGATTCAACAATGTATATAATGCAATACCACTTGACCTAAGGCATCCACTTGGCTTAGCCCTAATAAAGTTTCCAAATGGATTTGGCACTGACATGGCTTTTTAACTTAGAGAAAGGAATCCCTATATGCTAGAAGATATGCAAAGTGTAGCAGTTAGCGTAGAAGCCAATATGCTATCCAAAAGAGCTAGGATTAGAAACGAAAGGATAACACCCCTGAAAGATGAAACTTCACCCTTTGATAAAAAAATGGACGCCTTCGCTAAAGGAATGGAAAAATTGATGGAAAAGATAGAAAACATTGAAAGGAAACCTCACTGGGATAGCCAACATGCACCACCAGTAAGGAATCCAAACTTTAGGAATAACCAGAACCAAAGCACTTGTAAAAGTGGGCTTGATCAAAACATTAGACCTCCTTTCCAAGAGAATTATGCTAAAACTTCCCATCAAGAGGACCCTGAGCTAGACACCCAAATCAACTTAATGGGGTTAGATGACGAAGAAACTATCTTTCTGACTCAGGATGATCAGGAATTATATATGCTTCAACAGTTACAGACCCAAACTTGAGAATCTTTTGACTTCAAGAAAGGGTATGATTTTTCTATCTTCGAAGTCCGTAAATAGTACAATTTGAGGAGTAAAAATAACACTGATGTTCTGAACCAAAACAAGAAAGCAGCACCTAATCAGCCTAAGAAAGTAAAAGCTGCAAATCAGAATCCTCCAGTTACAAAAACTCTACAGATCCTTTCTAGACCAAATCAAAAGCCTCCCAGTCCTACCATTGAAGATGTAACTAACGACCAACCTCCTAAAGAGCAACCTTCCACTTCAGTTCCCCTCAAGGAAACAATGGAACAATCTCCAAAAATTATATTAGAAAATCCAATTAAAAAGACTCCAAACACTGAAAAATAAGAACAAACTACTCAGAACCCTGTTGCTAAGATTTCAAATGTTCAAATAGACAAATCCCCTCTGCCTTTCAATTTGGGAGTAGAGGTGGCCAAACTTAAAATCTCAGTTCCTTTAACAGAATTGGTTAAACATGAAACTTATAGATCTCAAATAAGCAAATCTTTAAACTTCATTGAAAATGAAGACTCTGTTAACCTATTTGATGATCAACTTGAGTTAATTTTCAGTCTTGATGTTAATGGAAAACCAGTGGAAGGAGGGATACCACCCTTCTACATTATCCTTAACATCCACAATAAAATCCTACATAATGTCATGCTAGACTCTAGGGCTTCACGCAACCTTATGCCTAAATCCGTTATGGAGAATCTAAACTTGGATATCACTAGACCCTACAAAGACCTGTTTTCATTTGATTCAAGCCAAGTTAAGTGCCCAGGACTTATAAAAGACCTTTGTGTTTCCCTAGTGCAATAACCTGCTAAGACCATTCTTATGGTATGCTAATATACCACCCAAGTATGGTATGCTGTTGTCTAGATCCTGGGGTGCCAAAATCCAAGGATCTCTGCAACTTGACATGTCATATGCTACCATATCAGCCTTTGGACATCCTAAGAAATTGTATAGAGAGACTTTGATGAAGTATGTAGTGAGTACCCAGGAAGGGCCTCAAAACTTTCCTATATATTCAATGCATTCTGATATTGATTCTTTCATTCTTTACAATGTTGAATCTAACCAAGAAAATACTTCAGACAACATCATGACAGAACCAAAAGAAATTACAGTAGCAGAACACAATCAAAGTATCTAAATTCATGAGATTTCAGATAATAAAGCTGACCTAGATACTTTATTCAAAGAAGATTTTATTCCCCCAGACAGTAATAATTATGGACATGAAATTCTATGGCATCTTGAATTCGATGGGTCAATAAACAAACTAGGTGCCGAAGCAGGAGTATGGATTTGCAACTTAGAAAATGATCATTCAGAAGGTCATGCCTACAGATTGAACTTTAAATGTACAAACAACATGGCGGAATATGAAGCACTTCTGTTAGGTCTGAAATTGGTCAAAAGGTTAGGAGCCATAAGAGTCTCTACTATAGGAGATTCTGAGCTGGTAATAAAACAAATTAACACTGTTTATATGACTAGGGATCCTAGGTTAGGATTTTATAGAGGAACAACTGTAGAAATACTAAATACTTTTTTAGAAACCAAGCTTGCTGTTATTCCAAGAAAACACAATATGCAAGCTCATAGTTTAGCGATGTTTGCTAGTACTTGCAAGTTGCCATTTCAGCCCAACCATCAGTACACTGCTGAGGTTAGGCATAGACCTGCTATTCCTGACAACTTAAAGAACTGGCAAGTGTTCGATAATGATCAACAAATTAACAATTTTCTAACTTTAGATGATGAATTTGTAAATAGCAACATAGACACAGACATAACATTAAATTTTGATTACATTGATAAAGTAGAAATTAGCAAAGTAAAAGATGAAAAGATAGATAATTTCCATCCCACAAAGTTTACAAAATTAGATATTAGAGACCTAAAACAAATGGAAATTGATGAAGCAATCGATGAAGAATCTGAAGTCATCAATCTTAAAGACATTTTCTTCCCAAAGGATTAACTCCTTTGGAGGACTTATTTGATTCAAACGATGTCCCTAAAAAGCCGAAAATGGAACCCTTAAAATCAGACATTGCGGAATGTAACATAGTCTCTGAAGAAAATCCCAAAATGATAAACCTTTCAAAGCCTTTACCTCCCAATGAAAAGGTGAAATGCATAGAACTGTTAAAGGAATTCCAAGACATTTATGCCTGGAATTATGAGGACCTTAAGTCCTATGATACCAGCATAATACAACACACCATTCCCCTAAAATAAAACCAAAAGCCTTTTAGACATAATCTAAGAAGGATCAACCTCGTTCTATTGCCAGACTTCCTAAGAAATAGTGCATCAGTCCTAGGTCCTTCATTTCAAATTCAAAAGCCAACGACCTCTTACATTTGTGAATGAGAGGGTCTGCACCTGTTAGAAAGAGGTCATCCACATACAACACCAGTATGAGAGGTTTGCCATCTTCAACCTTAAAGTAAGGGTTAGGATCGGCTTCATTCCTAGTGAATCCCAGCTTCATCAAGTAGCTATTGATCCTCTCATAACATGCTCAGGGTGCTTGCTTCAACCCATAGAGAGCCTTCTTCAACCTGCACACATGATATTTTCGATCATAAATCTCAAATCCTTCAGGTTGCTCCATGTAGACCTCTTCTTTGTTCGAACCATGCAAGAACGCGGTCTTTACATCCATCTGATGTAGGTTCCATCCTTGTGAAGCTACAAGGGCTATGATCGAGCTGATGGTGGTATATCTGGCAACACGTACAAATGTCTCGTCATACTCTTTTTCTATGGTTCACTGGTGTCAGCTTCTTGAGAGCTTCTTACTATAGGAATATTTTTCACCTTGCTGAGGGCCATATCTTCATCAAAGGTGACATCATGACTAATCACGACTTCCCTTTGACCAGATACACAGATTCTATAGCACTTAGTATTTTCACCATAGCCCAGAAAGATTCCTTTCTTCCCAGATGCGCCCAATTTATTCCTTTTCTCTTTCGGCACATGAAAATATACAGGGCTTCCAAGAGTTCTAAAATGAGATACGTCAGGTTTCTTACTGGTGAACATTTCTTCAGGAGTCTTGGAACCAAATTCTTGTTGAGGGTATCGGTTTTGTACATATACGACGGTGTTTGCAGTGTCGGCCCATAGAAACTTTGGAAGTATTTGACCAGGGAGCATGGCACGGAAAGCTTCCACAATCATACGGTTCTTCCTTTCTGCCACACCATTCTGTTCAGGAGTATATGGTGTAGTAGTCTCCCTCTTAATGCCATCCTATTTACAAAAGTTATGAAACTAGTTAGTTTCATATTCAGTCCCATTATCAGTCCTTAAGATCTTGATCTTCTTTTCAGTTTGATTCTCGATCAGGGCTTTGAAGTGTTGAAACAAAGAGAACACTTTATCCTTACTTTTCAAGAAGTATATCCAAGTCTTACGAGAATAGTCATCTGTAAAATTAAGATAATATAAATATCCTCCCAAGGAGTTCACAGGCATCATACCATATATGTTTGAGTGAACTAGTTGTAATATATCGGAGGTCTTGCTTTGGCTTGAGGGGAATGGTCCCCTTTTGAGCTTTCCTTCAACACATCCCTGACATACACCTTCTTTCTCTACTTGGAATTCGAGCATCCCTGTTACCATTTGTCTTACATCGGGTAGAGCTTTGTAATGACAGTGAGCAAACCTTCGATGCCAAAGTTCAGATTGAATAGATGTGTCACAAGACATGACACCTAGTGGACTTCCACTCACGTGATATAATGAATCAACTTGAAACCCAAGAGTGAAGGCATCTTTAACATTATTTTTCCATATATGTACCTTGCCATCGCTGAAGGTCACATTGTAGCCTTTGTCTTCCATTGTTGAGATGGACACTAGGTTCTTCTTGAGGTCAGGCACGTATAATACATCTTGTAAGTGGATCGTATTTCCTTGATTCAATTTAAGAGATACATTTCCTACACTTTTCACGAGATATTTCATATTATCTCCAAGGATAATTTCCAGGTTAGTTTCCTTCTCTATTAGATTATGGAGAACTTCTTTGTAACCAGTGAAGTGCCTTGATGCACCACTATCAATGAGCCTAATTCCCATTGACTCTAAAGGAGCAGAGGTAGATAGAGCAGCTGGTAAATAATATTCATCCTGCTTATTTTCAACAATGTTGGATTCATACCTGGAATTTTTAGCCTTCTTGAATGGTTGTCGTCTTCCTTGATTACCAACACTCCTTTTACCTTTTCTATTATATTTCCTTTTCCTATGATTGCCATGAGAGGAATTTTGATCATCGTCCTGGTGTGAGATATTTATATCAGGGCACTCCTTCGCATAGTGACCTAGTTTATCACAAACGTAACATCATCCTTTTCTTCCACCCTTAGATACAGCCTTTCTTTTTTATTTAGTCCTCGAATTATTTATTTTCCTAGCATGAGAAGAAAAGGCTGTAGGAGGACCTTTAGGGATGGCCATTGCTTGCTCTTCTACCCTTGTTTCTTCTCGAATGCATCTAACCATTAATTCCTCAAAACCAGGAATTACAGTATTAATTAGAAGAGTAGTCCTAAACATGTACCATTTGGATGGTAATCCTCCAAGAGTTATGAGTTCCATTTCCCTATCAGTAATAGTCTCCCCAATAGATAGGAGATCGTTCCTGATCTCGGTGATCCTTAAGAATTATGCTTGCATACTCTCATCTTTTCGATTCTTAATTTCCTTCAGCTTATTTCTAAGAAACAGAACTTGATTTGCATCACTAACTTTAAATAAACTCACCAGTCTATCGTAGATTTGCTTGGAGGTGTTCAGATTGGAGATGTAGGCCACCAAGCGCTTATCGATAGAGTCCCAGATGATCTTCTTTGTTTTGACTTCGTCAGTTTTCCATTTTCTCCTCGTAGTAGTAGGTGCATTTGATGGAGGCTAAACAATATTGCCTCTCACATGGTCCAACACTCCTTGATCTTCTAAGGTTAGATCAATAGACATCTTCCATCTGTGATAGTCAGACTTCTCACGGAGCTTGTTTTCAGTAGGGAAGAATGTTGAGGACCCCATAGTTCTTTAGGATAGCCTTGCCAATCTTCTCTTCGGTGATTGCTATTGCTCTTGCTCGAGATTTTTCTTCACCTCAGCTCTGATACCATGTTAATTTATGGTATGTTCTACGCTTAGAGAAATTTACTTCTCTTTCTTATTATTATTCATAGATTAGCAATCACAAGTGCATAAGTAAAGTGCAGATAGAACATTAAACGATCAACAGAAAACAAGCCAAGACAAGAGACACAAGATGTGGCGGATAGCCAGAGACAAACCCCAATATGGGGAAACCCTTTGATAAAATCTTCTTTTAACTTCAATAATTCAGTAGAGAGAAATAGTACAAAAATATGATTTATATCAGCAGTAGCAAACCCTAGATCAACAGCATCAGCATTAGCAGCTTCATCATCAAAACTAGGGCAGTCGATATCTCGCAAACCAATCATCGGATCAGCTTGATTCCACCACCAAAAAATGTGGCTTTCAGAGGAGGTTCAGATGGACCTACGATGCAGTTCTGAGGATGGATTCTTCTGGTCAATTCTGGTCAAACTTTGGTTCTATAGTTGCAGCCCTAAATTCTGCGTCCTTCCTTCCACATGTGTGAGAGAGAGTCACCTACTGCACTAGAGAGAGAGAGAGAGATGTGATGAGTTGAGTGAGTCCAAATGAGGAAAAGTCCTCCTGTATTTATACACATCTAATGATAATTGAATAGATGCAACTGTTGGGCTTTTGAATCTACATGAGTTGTTGGTAGGCTTGATAATTATTCCATAATCAAAATAAATTCATATCTCCATAAATACTTATCGGAATCGGATGATCTTTAGATCAATCCTACACCTCTCAACAAGAGGAGTCTAATAGAAATACTATCAGCCATGAATAAGATGAACCACATGGATTTTTGCCCTAGTTGCCAATTTTAACACCCTAAGCTTCAAAAGTTTCACTGTCATAAATATCAATAAACCAGAAAAGTAAAAGAGAAAAGTTGCATAGTAAAATCACAGTAATTCAAAAGGCCATTGATGTACTAGTTCTTGACATTTCACCAGGAAATTCCATCCCCAAGTGGAGCCACTGTTATGTTCCTATACCAATAGGAGTCATAATTTTTTAATAGCTGAGGTCAAATCTGTAATATGTACATACCTTTGCTTTCTGCAAATGTTTTCCATATTCAAAGAAATAAAAAAAAATAAAAAAAATGTAAAGAGGGTATGTCCTAAAAGAAAAATCAAAGGACAAAAAGAGTAAAAAAGGTCAAAAAGATGAAAAAATGAACCCCAAGAAAAAAGAAAAAGACCATGAAAGTGTGCAAGTCAAAATGCCACTACCATTTACTTTGATGTAGAATAAAAAGATTGTGTGCAGCTTGTTACCTCTGCCACAATCCATGGATAGTAAAAATGTTTAAACTTGGATACTTCAAGTTTTAAATTTCATGTTTATAGATAGAGAACAAAATTTGACCAAACTGTTTAATCTTGGTAGATAAATAGATAGGTAGAGTAAATAAAAGGAGCTCAACTGTTTATTTTGAGCCCTTGGATGTAATAAGGTTAGACTTAGATAGATTTATTTTGTAAAAGAAAAGAAAATGTTTGATAAGGGTTTGCCAGCTTAAGTGTACCCTAATAAAGAGTAGAAAAAATGGTAGGATGAGTAGATGGGGAAGTATTTGAATGGTCACAGAATTGTGATGATTGATTAGATTAAATCATATCATTTACCGTCATCATAAAATTTCTAAAGTATGGATGATAATTGAGCATTTAACAAAGTACACAAAGTCAATTGACTAACCTCCCTCATTCATTACATTTTTCACTTAACTAATTTCCAAAGAAAGTCTTAAAGTACCTAAAACCTTAACTTAAAGGGGCTCAAAGCATTTCTCTGACATCTAGAGGGATTGGACTCTCGGCCCAATAACTTATAGGTTCTAAGTACTAAAGTCCCCTCACAAGCATTCACCCCCTCCATAATTCACTCATTTTCCCTAAAAAACCCCTTTTCCCTAAGGATTAAACCTTAGAAAAGTGATTAACCCCCATGGATATCCTTTTTATGAAAAACCCACAAAAATGCACTTAGCCTAAGTTATAATGTTCTATGTAAAAAGAAAAATTACAAAAGCACATTATACTTAGTGCAAATCCATTTTTCCGCCCTTTTTTCCATATTAACTTCTAAATTTATTTATATATTAATTCCCAAAAATAAACCCTTTCTCGTATATTTTATTAAACTCCTTTAATTTTAATATCCCATCCCCGAAGTTTGAAACATAAACTTTATTAGCATATGATTAATGGGTTAACTAAGTCAATCAACGACTAATTAATAACCAAAACCCACTGCCGAATAAAAAAGATTAATTAACCAATCTTTGGTTAATTAATAATCGACCCCACCAATGAAATCACTCCCGATGTCATTAAACCTCCATAATCCTTCATTAATTAAATTCCACCACATTAAAACCCCACCAAGCCCCTCCATTAAACTCCATATCAAATCACCGCCCCGATCATTGTATAATCTGGTCCCTTTTGATCCAACGGTCGATGATCATATCGGGCGGCATCCGAAGGCTAACCTCCACCCGCTTGATATGGGTGGTTTCACTATTCACCCCACTGCTACATGGCGCTTGATGAATGGCATCGGGCGGCCTCCCCACAAAACCACTCCAGCCCAAAACCCATGTGATATGAGCCCACTTACCACCTCCCGCTAGACGACAAAACGTCTCATCCCCCACTTAATGCCAAATGTACCTTCCCCATGTACCCACCAAAATAGTTGACTTTGCGAAAAAAAAACTAAAAAGCTCATTTTTTTTAGTTTTATCGTGAAAAAGACCACTCAGACCTCCATGCAAGCACCAGAGTACGTGCAAGCATCAACCCACTTCCAACTACCAACCTGTTGAAGCTACTGAAACTCCAGACCACCTTTCAGTCACGTGCACTTCCTGCAAACCGTGCACAGATGCCCACCAATCCGTTCAAAGATGAAACCAGGTATTTACCCAACTTCGCTGAGAAAACTTGTTTTATTCTCGAAACATGACTCAATTGCTTCAAATTCCTAAGTAATTCAGTGAACATTTACCCAAATACCTCCCCATGAGATTGTTTCCATTGGACTACTACAGGAAAATGATTAATTTAGATGAGATGCATTTTGAGAAGGCCAAGAAGAAAGCTCAACTTAGGATAAAAGATCAGCTTGGCCCCTTCATATGTAACATTAGGGCGACAGGAAAAGAAGCATAGGAACTCCTCCAAAGGCTGAAACTGAAGCAAAGTTTTATATGGAGATATGACCCTTTAGAGTTCATTTGCAATAGGAGACAAAAGAAAAAATTATCTCCTTACATCCACCACAAAATTCCTGAAATTGAACAGTATGCTAACCAACTAGAATGGGTGGAAAAAACTTTGGTAGATCGAGATAGCACAAAAGTTGTTTTCAATAATGTATTGATCGATTTAGAAAGAAGACTTGATGAAGATTCATTTGTACAGGTGCCAGGAGAATCCCAATCTCAAAGGTAATCACAGGGACACAGTGGGCAAACAACAGAAGAAGGACCTCAAGAGCAAGAGCCATCAGAGCAGCCAGAGGAATTAGAGCAGCCAGAGATATTAGAAGAACTTGCTCAGCCAGAACATATCATGAGTAATCCACCTATTTTACAAACTCCTCTAAATGAGGAGAAGAATCCCAAGAGAGATAGAGAGGAGGTCACTCCTTCTAGTAGACCCGTTGCCTAGAATTATGTCAAGAGGAAAAGGTTGAATCCATTTTCAGAACAAGAGTTCACTGAAGAAATAGCTGGAACTGCAGGTACAAAAAGAGTAGAAAGCAAGCAAACCACTCCCTCAGGAGGTACACAAGAACCTTCCATTTCACAGGCTCAAATGCTAGAGAGACAACAAAGCGTGGAAGTATCCTCTTTCAGAGCTCCAAGTGGTCAGAGCCAAGACATTAGGGAAAAATACAAAAAAGTAAATGTCAGGAATGAAATATTGAAGGCCCAAAGCTATGCACATTAGCTAAAAATGGCTCCTACAAATCAGACAAGGCTAATGTCAGCCTTTGATGTGAAAGAAAGAAAATTGGGGATGACTTTTATGAAGCCTAATACACAGCAGCCTAGGTCAATATCAGATTATTTAAAGATAGACTTTGAAGTATTGGTGAAGGATATCCATCCTATCAACCAAATACAATTACACAAGCAGACTGGGGAAATGGTTTACTCCACCTTGACCAACAAGGCAATTGCAGCTCACCAACTCCAGAATTCGTTGAATAATATATCAGTGCAATTCTAGTTAGAGAAGGCATCTTCATAGGCCAAGGATACTAGAATAAAGTCCTTAGAGGGCTTAGTCATAGAACTGGGTCATGATCCCAAAGATGTGAAAGCTACAGAAAAGCTTATTAAAAAGAAAAATGATGACATAGTTGCACTGAAAAAGGAGCTCAAAATTCCTCCTCTGCATCATCCTCAGATAGCTAAAGTATTGGAAACTCAAAAGGAGGAATAGCTTTTGGACTTAGTCCTTAAGATGAATGAGCAACTAAAAGAAACAGAGAAAGAGTTGCATAACATGATTCAATCTAGATAGAGTGAGTTGGCCACCACTCCTCAAACTGTAATTCCTACAGTCTCTACAACAATACCCTCCACATTGGCTGCTTCATTAGCACCAATAGTTCCACCAACAACAACTCCGCCAGTCACAGGTACATCTATAAGCACAGGTACATCCACAGAAAAGACAGTTGAATTGGTAAAAGCCATGGTGGAAATGACCATCCAGGCTACTGAGCTCAAAAAACTTAGAGAAAAAGTGTCAAGTTTGGAAACTGATTGCAAACTTGTAGAACTTCAACAAAAGGAAGAAGCTCAAAAGAATTAAAGAATGGGAGAAAGAATAAAAGTCATTGAAAAGGACTTGACATTGCAACAACCACTGGGAGACATGAAGGAAATTCTTTGGGCCAATATCATTGACTCCGTCAATGATGTTTGGCCTTCTATTCAAGTAATTTTTGAACAAACTGAACTAGTAAAAGTGGCTACAGAAGCAATCCACAAGACAATGGAAGAGTTGGGAGATAAGCTTGAAGAAGCCAACCAATTGATAACATTCCTGAATAGCAGAAATAGGTATCAACTTGATGAACTGGAAATAGAAGACAGAACATGAAAAATAATAGAAATCAAGAAGATTCTTACCAAGAGGAACCTCATGCTCAGCCTGGAGAAAAAATGCCAAAGCATCCAAGCTGACATTGATAGATTTATGACAAAGTTTGGTATTTTAAGAGAAAAAGGACTTCCTAGTCCTATGGTAATACATGACAAGCTGATGACCCAAGATGATTATGTTGAAAGACTAAACAAGTTGGCCAGTAGCCAAGCTAGTACTTCGGGGGTAAAATCTATGCCCACTGGAAAGGTATTATATGATAGTTTGGAAAATCTATTTTTCATAAAGCATGAAATCAAGCACTTGTTCGTCAACAGGCCAAATTTTGCCAAGTATACCAAAGCTGACAAAATATATATAAAGATGATAAGGATGAAATTACTTGACAGTGAATGGTGGATGAAACTAACAGATTTACTATAAAATTACTACAGTAAATCTATATGGTAGCCAAGTAAAACAAGTAAAATAGAGTTAAAGTGTAGCAGGTAAAGAGTATCAGTAGGTAGAGGACATAAAGTGAATCTAGTAGATAAGCATCAAGCAACTGAAAGATCCAAATCTGAATTACAATAGCCAACACAGTCACAATAAAAGGGACAACAAGAAGATAGCTCTCCATCTGTCTCTATCTTCATGCTTGAAGATATTTTCGGTTTCCTAGAATAATTCTCATATTGTTATGAGATATTTTGTAAATTTTTTTGTATAAATATTTCACAAAATGAAGTAATTAGGGTGGATTAAAATACATTTCTGTAGACATTTTATATTGAGCCAAGGAGCTATTGTACTCAAGACTGGACTGGTTTTGCTGGGTCATGAAATAAAGCTAAGGACATTTCACTGGATTCTTGTGCATAGTTGGAACCAAATAAGTATTATCTCTTCATGTTTAAATATTGTTTTCTCATCATGTTATAAATATTCATGTGTGTCTCTTATGAAATCTGAAAAGTAAACAAGGAATGATATCTCAGAATTAGCTTAAATGCTCTTTGTTTTAACTATCTACTTTCTATATATTTTATGCTAAACTATCTTAATCTGGGAATTCTTAATTGCTCCCTTACTTATGTAGTTTCCTGCCCCTTTCATCCATAGTAAAGGATTCTTAGTTGCCCTTTGCTACTGATCACCCTTCTTTTCTTCATCCTAATCCCAATTAAGGATTCTTCATTGCTCTTCACCCTAGTTAGGACTGCCTCATCCATTTGAACCTGCAGATTTGCTTTTTGTTGTGCTAGCCTGCCCTGTGAACTCTTACTTTAGTGATTGATCTGATCCAGTTAAGCCACTCTGTGATCGAATCCATAGCCCAATGGCCTGAATACTTGTTTTATCCATCTATTTTCTTAATTCCACCACCCAATCAAAACTAAACATCATGGGCACTAATAACTAGCCTGCAATCTTACCCAAAATAAAGTTAAATTATAAAGAGAGAGCCCTCTCTGGACTTAGGTTGGCTAGAACCTGAGTCTAAAAGATTAGGTTTGTGGTTACCTCGGATTATTCCTTCTTTTATAACTTCTATGGGAGACTTATGAGTGATAACAGTGGGATTGAGATAGTCTAAGGCTAACTGCAGTTGAGTTTTTGTTGCCTTGTGCTAGGCTTGGGAGCTAGCTGCCCTAGTGATAATGAATAACAACACTCGCAATAATAGACCATTCACCGTAGTAATCTGTAACTTGCCACTAGTGGATGATTTCTGTGCCCCTGGGCACTCGTGCAATGAGCATGTCTAAAGAATCTCTGGTAATTCAAACACCACCCATGCGGGGTCTGTCCCCCTGTCGTGATAATCTGGTCAAAAAATAGATGTTTGTGGCATCAAATTTGATTTCTTGCCCACAGATGATAAATTTTCCCTCTTTTTGGGTCCACGACCGGATCAAGTATTCTAGGAGATCCAGTTGAGCTCTCAATAGCGGTGTTAATAAGAATTTTAGTAGCCCACAGTTCCGTAGGACATTCAAACAATGAGGATCGGCTGCCCCCCTCACATCATCATCATTGTGAGTACGTTCCTACTAAGAGAAAGCCATTTTTCACCCCTGAATGCACAAATACCTTTGTATTAAATGCCATTCAACAATTTTCATATACCAAAGTTGTTTACAAATGAAGTTTTTGTGATTCCAGTGCTCATCGCATCTGTTTTTAAAATAGTTGCGACACTCCAGTTTGAATAGTTCATAATTTCTTGGATCATTGCAGGGGTACATCACTTTCCTACGATGATCCCTATTTTGGCCCATACAAATTTCTCGGTTGTTGGAACCCCGAGGGGGAAACTTGCGATGACCGAGGTAGAATTTTTGACCCAAAAATTCCTCCAAACTCTGGCGCAAAACATGATATTACATTTAAAATTGGCACAAAAACAAGGGAAAAGATAAAGCACTTTCCTGGAGGAAGTTTGGAAGGCAATGAACCATTGAATATCCGAGAATTGATCACCATGTTTCACAAGGTACGCAAGGTTTGAATTTTTTTTACCACAGTTAAAAAACACAAGTGAATTATTTTTTACCATAATGCCTCTTTTATAGCCTTTTTTCAAAATTTAGGGTTTTCTAGGGTTTTGATTTAGGGTTTTGAGTGTTGGTTGTGTATCTTTGTGGAACGGGTCTTATGATTGGATTTCTTTGTGCAGTAATAGGTGTCTTGGATGTGGGTGATGATCGATACATGCTCGGTAAATACTGAAAAAGTTTGTTCTGAGTCAACTTTAAGCTCTTTTCTGACTCTTGAAATGTGAAAATATTGTTGAGGCCTTGTCGTTTCGAGCTCATTAATGGTTATGAAATGTCATCTCCCTAGTAAATTTTTTACTTTTTCGGTCTGGAGGCACTATTTGCGAAAAGTACTCCTTCACTGCAATGGTCAAGCGGTTCTCTTGAGTATCATTTTCTACCTTTCCGGGCTTGAGAGACACAAATGTACGGAAAGGGCCCCTTTGGATTTTTCTTTTCCGTGTCTTTTTAAAACTCTCTAAACATGAAAAAGACTCTGAGTTTTACCTATGTCAAACTCGTTAAACCCTGACGACATTGGACTCATCACCATGATGAGCCCTGAGCTTCTCATCCCTAGGGCTCGTTAAAATTTCACTAGGTTGGATTTGTCTGAAGGACAAACTTATATTGCAAGTGTATGCTATCCCCTTCGAGCTTATGTTTCAAAAATAATTGGGGTACTCGCCAGCAATGGTGGGGAAAAATTTGGAAATATTTTGTTGGTTACCTATGGCAGCTTGTTGCTCTTGAACATCGACACTTTTGCTTCTCGCCGGGTTTGGGATATCCTCACTTTGTCATTTGGCCTTCCAGGGTTTGGGTTCTTCACTTCACCTCATCCCATTCGATCCTTGCTATCTCTGCATGACCTTCAATCCCTTGGTACCAAAATGTTGCCACATTCTAGAGTCATGTCAGTGATATGTTGAAGAGCTTAATCCTTCTGTAGTTTGCACCCTTACATCCCCCTCTGATTCTCTATTTCATCCATCATAATCTTGTTCACTTGTCTCGCATCATTGATGCGGGAAATATTATGGCCCTCCTACGACCGATCACATTGTTTAGTCAATTTAGTGTTGTCTAAATTGCTAGTATTAATTGTCAACCCGGGGCTCGTAAGCTGATGAAGTGAAGGTGTACTATATGTACTTAAGTAACCTCTTAGAGTTTTCTTATCGTTGGGGGGTGTTGTTGCGGTTAATTATATTCCTAAGATGGAATGATGATTTATAAACAAGTGAGTGATGGTGTGTGTGTAGTGTGAATCCTAAATGAGTGAGAGTGTGTGATTAGTGATTTCTAACTATTTGCTTGAAAGGAAATGCTTGAAAGAAATAAATGACTTGAAAGATCTTGAAATAACTTTGAAAGCAAATAACCACTTCCAATGGCACTAGACACCATTCATGCAGCTGCAAATAAAAGAAAAGAAAGTCACTTTTAAAACCAAAGATAAAGATTATCTCTCTCTAACTCGCTGCTTCAAACACATGTACTGTGTAAAGCACGGAAAGAAAGTAGCTTAAGTTGAATTAGAAAAGTGATTAAAAATGGGAAAAATCTGCTTTAAAGACTAGTGATAACGTTTTGCTCTTTCTAACTCTCTACTTCAGCCATATGTACTATGCAAAGTATGGTTAGAAAGTAGTGAAAGAATAGTCTAGAAAGCTCTTAAAACCAAAAATCTACTTTAAAGACTAGTGATAACGTTTTGCTCTTTCTAACTCTCTACTTCAGCCATATGTACTATGCAAAGTATGATTAGAAAGTAGTGAAAGAATAGTCTAAAAAGTACTCAAAGCCAGCTGCAAGTTAGTGGTATTCTGATCTTAAAAGATAACAATTTATGATAGAAGATCATTCATGTGTTAGCAGCTCTTTGAGAAATAAGATTAAAAATCAGCTATAAAAACAAAGGCAGCAACTTGAATCTGTCAACTTCAAATACCATTAGTTTGTAAAGCAAACACACACACATAAAAACAAATCCCGGGCTAAAAGAAACCTGCAAAGAAGTAATACTGATCAGCGTGAAAGAAAAGAAAGCAAATAAATGAAACTATACATGCTTAAAGGAATGCTGAATGAGAAAATAAGTAAATACTGAACATAAAATACTTTACAGAGGCTAAGATGAATAGGGGCCCTCTATTCATTCAGCCACAAGAAAACTCAGAGATCTGGAAGCTTCAAAACAATACTATGTCTATTCCTCCATTTGCAAAAGTGTACAAAACAGAGTGCTAGAATAGCACTAAAAAAACAGAGTTCACAACGCTCTTAAAATTAACACAAGTTCAGAAATTACAACTGATAAAAAAGTCTATTGAGCGTACGCAGAAGCAGCTATTTATAGACATTTCTAAGATAGCCTAACACGTACATCTACTAACTGAAAAACAACTAACTGTAATGCGTAATTATGGTTCCTGGACACATCATACGGCTGCGTGGACGAGCTGGTGCTTCTGTCGTCATGGGCAGTGAATCCCATGTTGGATCATGTCCCCTACCATCTGCAAAACGTGGACAAGTCACCGTTTAAGCTGACGTGACCTAGCAGCTCACAATCACCGTTAAACAGCCTTTAGTTGACCGTATCTTGACCAGCTTTGACCAGGGGTAAAGACGACGTGGATGGCTGGAAAAATGGGACAGGAACCTCGAGCACGTTGATACCTAAGTGCCCATGTGGCTCATCTGGCAAACTGACACGTGGAACATTGCGTTTAACAAAAAGGCTGCAGGATCATCAGATAGCTGCAGGATCATCAGATAGCTGCGGGATTCCTGCAAGTAAGTCAAAATCTAAACAAATAGTCATCCATTAGCAAAACTTGCTTGATCATGCTTAATGACACCTAATGTAATGATCTGGGTGGTTTTATAGTGAAAATGAGGCAAAAGTGAAGAAAAGATGAGGAAAAACTGAGGAAAATGGTAGACAAGTAGGTGTAGAGTAGAGGCTCTACATACCCCCACTCCGAGGGTATTGCATGTCCTCATGCAATGAACACACAACTCAATCCACCTGTTGGGATGCCTCTGCTAAGACATCCAATCTCCTCTTCTTCCTTTGTGTGGAAACATTAACTTTTGGTCTCTTGAACATGCATCTGAATTTCAAATTGATTAAGGCTCTGTTTAGCCTTCTACATTTCTTCTTGAGTCTGCTGTTTTTCTTCTGCCACATGCCCATGTGAAGCAAGGTGTTATCTTGGATTGCTTTGGCAATATCAGCTTGCTGCTTCATTTCTTCATTTCTCTGCTTAATGTGGCGGTTTAGCACCTCAAGTTCATAGATCTCTTGTTTGAGTAAGTCTATTTGCTGCTCATGAGGTATGACATTACTTGGGCCAGCAGTGTTCTGCTCCAATGTTTCAAAATAGTTGTACACCTCTTGTTGAACTGGGTCAACAATTGGTGACTTCCTTGGACTGTATTCATGCTCAATTTCAGTTTCAAACTCCGGCTGAAATGGACTGTCCTCCCTTGGAGGAGTAGTTGCCTCACGTTGTGGACTATCCTCAAGGTCTGTTTTTATAGCACCCTTCTCAGGTGTGCTTAGATCAATGAAAAGTGTCCTTGTGGCTTTCCCTTTATTCTGCAATCTGCTACTCCTTCTTACAGTGGCAACACTCTGTGTTTCTTTTTGTGCCTTTTTCCTTGGTTTTTGTACTTTTACTTTCTTGGAGAGGGCAATTTTCTCATGGAGTTTAGCTAACCTTTGTGCTAAGGGTTGGCTATCTCTTTCTTCATCACTAGAATGCTCTGGAGTCTGATAAGTTTCTTGAATTATGGATTTTCCCTTGTCTTGCTTTTGTTTCTTTTTATCTTCCCTTCTCTTTTTGGCAGTTTCTTTGGCAAGTTCAGAGAGGGTTTTTGAGATAATCTCTTGAGCACTGTCCTCAGTAGGTTCAAGCTCAATCTCAGGTTCAGGATGATGTACTTCTATTTCCTCTACAGTTTGTCCTTGAACAGTTCCCTCTAAGATATCAGTTTCAGAGGTACTTTCTTTTCTTTTCCTTCTACTTTTCCTAGGTATAGAAGTTTCTCCAGGTTCTTCAAAATGATTCCTTACAAGAAATTTCTCCCATGTGTCTTGTTTTGCTTTTAATTGTTCCTCCACTAACAACTTAACAAGACTATGATGACAGAGGTATGCTTCAATGTTTCGTGGATTCCGTTGGGCCATGGAACACATTTTCCTAAGGCTTTGGAATAGAAAGTAGGGAAGATTTATATCATGTTCTCCTTGAAATTGCAGCATAATTTTACCATGATAAACGTATAATACCCCAAATCTCCCTTCACACGTGAAAATTTTTTGCACTAACAACAGTAGAATTTTCCATTCTTCCTTAACATGAGAGATAGGAATTCCTTTTGTGAAAACACTTGTATCCATACCTGGGTTTTTAAAAATCCGCTTCCATTGTTGATCCTGGACTGCCCGGTTTTTGAACCAACGTTCCCCGGTTTGTGGAAGAGATGTAGCCTTTGCTATGCTTCCCTCACTGACTGCAGATGTTAAATCACCCACCTCTACTTGACTGTTTTTATCTTTGAATGACCTTGCAAAGGCTTTTGTTACTTCTTTGTGGTAGCCTTTAAACTTCTTGATGCACTGTAGCCAATTGGCTTTTTGCAATGCCTCCTCAACTTGAGGATATGCCTCCAAGAATTTCGAACCTTCTGGTTCAGCCCTTAAAAGTTTTCCCATTGACTCCTCAGCTCTGTTTAAAACACGACTTTGATGGTGGCTTTACACAGTAAATCCTCGGTTCTTGTTCAGACTTTGTGGAACAGAGGATATATGGGTTTAGCAACAGCCTTAGACACAGAGAATTCACGGCTTGAACAGAGTTAAATGGTGGATAAACAGCGTTAACATAGTGAAACGGTGGCTAGCGGTCGTAATACAACCGTAACATACGTTTACTGGCTATACGTGTTCACTGTTTCTCAGAATGAGCAGAGAGGAAAAACAGAGTATGGTTTATGGAGGCAATCGTAGTGAGTGAAATGGAATGAGGGAGATGAGAGAATGGAACAGCATGAAATGGAGTGTTATGAGCGTAGAGGGTTTCGAAATAATGAGTGAAACGGCTAGATTCTCAGATTTTGGTTGTAGGTTAACACATGGCTGCGGGATGAGGACTGAGAGAGTCGTAATACGGTAGGTTATGTCATTAGGGTAAAAAAAACCTTAATGACAAAAACAGCCATATGTGATTTCAAAAATCGTGGGTATCATGAACTGATAGACGTGGAGGATTCGTGGATATGTGGTCGCGTGGTAGAGAAAATGGGTAATCATTACATTTAGTGGCCAAAAAGACATAACCCAGAAAATTCTGCGTAATGAAATAACTATAGGTTTAAGATTTTAAAACATACCTCAGATCCGCATTTGATTTGCCTTCTAATAATTTGCCACTAACCCTTTGTCAAATTTATTCATGACTCTTTCCTCCTTGTTATTGGTGATTTCTGAACTGTGAAAAATTTCTCAAACAGACTGTATTTATTTGTGCAGGTGCAGAGGGGCTACAGAAAGGCTAAACGGCTGCAGAATTGCCAAATAGCTGCGGGAACTGCAATAGTGTCCTCCAGCTGCATAGAATAACCTTAGTTGTCTGAAAAAAACTTTTATTAATGAAATGAGATGGAATGAATGAATGGATGAATGGGTGGAAAACAGTGAGGTGAAGTGAGGATGGTGAGATGGTGAGATGGAATGGCGAAGTGAGATGAAAGAGAGAGAGAGAGATTTTTTTTTTTTTGGAAAACATGAGGTGTCAAGTGACCCTGATTTTCACCTCATGTTTTCTGCATGAGACTGCCAATCAGAGATTGGTTTTCAGGCTCATACATTTATTATTTTTTTTTTTTTTTTTTTTTTATTGAACTGAAATTGAAAGAAACAGAGATTAGGCTAATGGAGGAGAAGAATTCTTCTCCACCAGCCTCATTTCAGAATCGCCTTGGAACAACTTAACAAACTCCTCTTTTGAAAGTGGCTTGTGGTAAACTTTCAACCGGTGGCCATTCACAATAAAAGGAGTTTGAAGTTCGTCAATAGTCTTCACTCTAACTACTCCATTATTGAAGATTTCATCAATCTCATATGGCCCAAGCCAATGAGTTTGAAATTTTCCTTTGAAGTCCTTAAATTTTGAATCAAACAAGAGTGCCCAATCACCCTTTTGAAACTTCTTTTCTTTGATATGTCGATCATGCCATTTGATTCTTTGGTGCTGAACTAGATCGGTCCTTAGAATTGCATCTTGTCTCATTTCATCTAGTTCATTTAACTGGTCCATTCTGTGCTTCTGGGCTTCTGATAAGCTCATCCCCAATTGGACTGCTGTCTTGAAGGTCTTGATTTGGAACTCAATGGGGAAAATGACTTCCTTCCCATAAACAAGTTCATAGGGAGAATGTCTTGTGGCGTTCCTCCACGTAGTTCTATAGGCCCATAAGGCTTCAGGAAGCCTTTCTGACCAATCTCTTCTATGAAGATGAACAGTCTTTGTGATGATGCTTTCAAGAACTTTATTTGTAGATTCTACTTGACCATTCGCTTGCGGATGGTATGGAGTAGATGTTCTATGCTTGATCTTATACCCCTCCATCAGCTTCTCCATCATCCTTGATGTAAATTGGCTCCCCTGATCTGTTACAATTTCTCTTGGGACACCAAAACGAGTGAAAATATCCTTAAAAAGAAATTGAACAACTGAATTTTCAGTAGCAGAAGTCAATGCTATAGCTTCTACCCACTTAGTAACATAATCAGTACAAACCAATATATATCTGTTTTGCTTGGATGGTGGATTAATTGGTCCAACAAAATCTAGAGCCCATTTCTCGAAGGGTTCGATGCATACCTGTGGCTGTAGTGGCATTTCATTTGAAAGAGTTGGTCTCCCAACTCTCTGACAACTGTCACACCTTTTAACATATTGCTTCGCATCCTTAAAGAGAGAAGGCCAATAATATCCTAATGAAAGGATTTTATAAGCAGTCCTCTTATCAGCAAAGTGTCCGCCACAAGGTTCGTCATGACATGCCTTAAGGATGTCAGGCATTTCATCCTCCCGTACACATCTTCTGATCATCAAATCTGGCCCTGTTCTGAACAATTCATTAGAAATCCAAGAATAATGTGAACTATCCTGAATGATTTTCCTTTTCTCATTAGGAAATAAATGTAAAGGTAACTTTCCAGTAACTAAATAATTAGCAATATCAGCATACCAAGGGGTTTTGGTAGTTACTGCAAACAAATACTCATCTGGAAATTTATCCTCTACAGGAGAGTCCTCATTAGTGTTTTGGATTCTAGACAAGAAATCAGCTACTGTGTTCTGTTTACCTGGTCGATCTAACACAGTTATGTTGAATTCTTGTAAAAGAAAAAGCCATCTTGTAACTCTACCATTAGTGACTGGTTTGTTCATGAGGTATCTAATGGCAGAGTGATCAGTGTGGACAAAGGTTTCATAGCCGGTTATATAGTGTCTAAACTTGTTTATAGCATGAACAACGGCTAGAAATTCCTTTTCAGTAACAGTGTAATTTAACTCAGTAGGAGTCAAATTCTTACTTGTGTAATAAATGGCATAAGGGATCAAATCCTTTTGTCCCAAAACAGCTCCTAAAGCTGTATCTGAAGCATCAGTAGAAATGTGGAAAGGGAGTTTCCAATTTGGACCCCTTAGAATGGGTGCTTCAGATATTCTAGTCTTTAAAGCTTCAAAGGCAGATTGACATTCAGGATCCCACCTAAATTCACAATCTTTAGTAAGTAGTTTGAAAAGAGGGGATGCTATCTTAGTGAAGTTTTCAATAAATCTTCTGTAATAACCAGTAAACCCAAGAAAACTTCTAACATCTCTTTGGCAATTTGGAACAGGTAACTTAGAGATGACTTCTACTTTAGATCTATCAACTTTGATTCCATCTCCTGAAATATGATGTCCTAAAACAATCCCTTCAGTAAACATCATAAAACACTTTTCATGACTTAAAGAAAGATTTGTTTCCTTACATCTTACCAGTACTTTTTCCAAATTTTCCAAAGCTTCTTCAAATGTATTACCATAAACTGTGAAATTGTCCATGTATACCTCTACACAATCATGAATCAGATCTGAGAAGATTCCTAGTACAGCCCTTTGAAATGTAGCGGGTGCATTGCACAATCCAAAAGGGAGTACTCGGTAGGCAAAAGTTCCCCAAGGACAAGTAAAGGTGGTTTTCTCTTGATCTTCAGGTGCTACCTGAATCTGATTGTAACCACTAAAACCATCCAAGAATGAGAAATACTTTTTACCTGCTAAAGTGTCTAGTACCTGATCAATAAAAGGTAGAGGAAAATGATCCTTTAAGGTTGCCTTGTTCAATTCTCGATAGTCAATGCAAACTCTCCATTTACCATTCTTTTTGGGCACTATAACCAAGGGAGAAACCCATTGGCTATCTGAAATGGGGTAAATGAAGTTTACCTTGAGCAATTTCTGAAGTTCTTCTTTCACAATTTCCCTAAGATTTGGATTCATCCGTCTTTGTGGCTGCCTAATAGGTCTGCTTTTTTCTTCAATATAAATGTGATGAATACAAGTCTTAGGGTCGATTCCTTTCATGTCAGTATATTCCCATGCAAAGGCAGTGGAATGTTTTTGCAACAGTTTAGTTAATTCTTCTTGTTGTAGTCTTTCCAAGTTCTTGTTAATGTTTAATGTTTTTCCTGGAAAGATTTCAACTGTAGAACTACCAAACTCTTCCATTGAGAAGAGAGACATCTGTCTAGAGGAGAGATATTCAATGTCTGCATCTAACTGAAACTGTGAAGAGTCATATTCTAAAGGTATCTCAAAATTTTCTAATGTATTTAGAATTTGACTGTCCTCACTAATCTCAGAGATGGTTAGAACAGGTTGAAGAGTATCCTCATCATCAATCCACTCATCTTCTCCTATTTCTGTTATTGCCTTTGCGGGAGGATACAAGTTGAATTTCTTGGTAGAATTACCATCTGATATATACATGTCTCCAGACCTACAACTTATGAAAGCATCAGCTGTGGCCAGCCAAGGTCTTCCTAAAATAAGAGGATGTCCTCCTAGATTGTTCTTGGGAGTTAAAATCATAAAATCAACTGGATATTCCCAAGAGTCTAGTGAGACTGGAATATCTTCCAATACACCATCAGGCTTAATGATTGATCTATCTGCAAGTTGCAACAAAGTAGGTGTAAAGAGAAGGTTAGGAAGTTTTAACTGATCCATGGTCTGTCTACTCATAATGTTGATAGCGGCTCCTAAGTCAATCAAGGTATTTGGGATTTCAACCCCATTAATATGAGTTTTAACAATAGGGCTACCGGGATCCACATATTTTTGCATGGTAATTTTACCCATCATAATGTCTGCAATTTTTCCAACTAGATGTATCCTTTTGGTATCTCTGGTTCTTTTTATTGTTTTTTTCAAACTCAACTCCTTTATCATCTTTGCTAGAATGGGAATCTCCTTAATGGCTGTTAACAAGGGAATCTTGATATAGACATTTTTCAATTCATCTAGAAAGCTATAGTCAGGCAACCAAATCTGCTTCTCCACTCCTTTGTCAATTCGCAATCTTTCAGGAAAAGGAGGAGTAGCTGAAGATGTGGGTTGCTCTACTAAGGGAGTTGATTCTTTTTCTTTTTCTTGAATGCTTGGGTTTTGAAGGGATGCTTCAGAACCCTTATTGACTTTGAGAGATTCTTCCTCGGAAATGCTTGGTTGTTGAGCACTTGTAGAAGGTTGGTCTAGGATTCTACCTGATCTGAGTTGTACCTCATTGAGAGGAACAACCATATAGGTAGGGAATGGTTGACCTTCCATCACATAAGCACTTTGAGGATTCCTGTTATTGGGGTTTGGTTGAGGTTGAGAAGGAAGTTGATTTGGCCTCTGTTGAGATTGTAGCAAGAGTTGAGAATTTTGATTTTGTGGAGGAGGTCGTTGTAGTATAGTGGTGAGTATTCCCGCCTGTCACGCGGGTGACCCGGGTTCGATCCCCGGCAACGGCGCCAAAATGTTTAGTCAATTTAGTGTTGTCTAAATTGCTAGTATTAATTGTCAACCCGGGGCTCGTAAGCTGATGAAGTGAAGGTGTACTATATGTACTTAAGTAACCTCTTAGAGTTTTCTTATCGTTGGGGGGTGTTGTTGCGGTTAATTATATTCCTAAGATGGAATGATGATTTATAAACAAGTGAGTGATGGTGTGTGTGTAGTGTGAATCCTAAATGAGTGAGAGTGTGTGATTAGTGATTTCTAACTATTTGCTTGAAAGGAAATGCTTGAAAGAAATAAATGACTTGAAAGATCTTGAAATAACTTTGAAAGCAAATAACCACTTCCAATGGCACTAGACACCATTCATGCAGCTGCAAATAAAAGAAAAGAAAGTCACTTTTAAAACCAAAGATAAAGATTATCTCTCTCTAACTCGCTGCTTCAAACACATGTACTGTGTAAAGCACGGAAAGAAAGTAGCTTAAGTTGAATTAGAAAAGTGATTAAAAATGGGAAAAATCTGCTTTAAAGACTAGTGATAACGTTTTGCTCTTTCTAACTCTCTACTCCAGCCATATGTACTATGCAAAGTATGGTTAGAAAGTAGTGAAAGAATAGTCTAGAAAGCTCTTAAAACCAAAAATCTACTTTAAAGACTAGTGATAACGTTTTGCTCTTTCTAACTCTCTACTTCAGCCATATGTACTATGCAAAGTATGATTAGAAAGTAGTGAAAGAATAGTCTAAAAAGTACTCAAAGCCAGCTGCAAGTTAGTGGTATTCTGATCTTAAAAGATAACAATTTATGATAGAAGATCATTCATGTATTAGCAGCTCTTTGAGAAATAAGATTAAAAATCAGCTATAAAAACAAAGGCAGCAACTTGAATCTGTCAACTTCAAATACCATTAGTTTGTAAAGCAAACACACACACATAAAAACAAATCCCGGGCTAAAAGAAACCTGCAAAGAAGTAATACTGATCAGCGTGAAAGAAAAGAAAGCAAATAAATGAAACTATACATGCTTAAAGGAATGCTGAATGAGAAAATAAGTAAATACTGAACATAAAATACTTTACAGAGGCTAAGATGAACAGGGGCCCTCTATTCATTCAGCCACAAGAAAACTCAGAGATCTGGAAGCTTCAAAACAGTACTATGTCTATTCCTCCATTTGCAAAAGTGTACAAAACAGAGTGCTAGAATAGCACTAAAAAAACAGAGTTCACAACGCTCTTAAAATTAACACAAGTTCAGAAATTACAACTGATAAAAAAGTCTATTGAGCGTACGCAGACGCAGCTATTTATAGACATTTCTAAGATAGCCTAACACGTACATCTACTAACTGAAAAACAACTAACTGTAATGCGTAATTATGGTTCCTGGACACATCATACGGCTGCGTGGACGAGCTGGTGCTTCTGTCGTCATGGGCAGTGAATCCCATGTTGGATCATGTCCCCTACCATCTGCAAAACGTGGACAAGTCACCGTTTAAGCTGACGTGACCTAGCAGCTCACAATCACCGTTAAACAGCCTTTAGTTGACCGTATCTTGACCAGCTTTGACCAGGGGTAAAGACGACGTGGATGGCTGGAAAAATGGGACAGGAACCTCGAGCACGTTGATACCTAAGTGCCCATGTGGCTCATCTGGCAAACTGACACGTGGAACATTGCGTTTAACAAAAAGGCTGCAGGATCATCAGATAGCTGCAGGATCATCAGATAGCTGCGGGATTCCTGCAAGTAAGTCAAAATCTAAACAAATAGTCATCCATTAGCAAAACTTGCTTGATCATGCTTAATGACACCTAATGTAATGATCTGGGTGGTTTTATAGTGAAAATGAGGCAAAAGTGAAGAAAAGATGAGGAAAAACTGAGGAAAATGGTAGACAAGTAGGTGTAGAGTAGAGGCTCTACACACATCCTATCGACATCAACTCATTATCAAAGATAATGATCTAGAGACTCCTTTCCAGTACCTTGGAGCTTGCATGCCCTAATATCAAGTTCTTTGCATTCGAAAACAGGTTTTCATCACTGACCTTTGATCGGATGACTTCACAAGTGTTCGACTCTAGCTCATTTTTCATACTTTGTGACTTGTACTAGTTGTACCTTGAGGACCATTGACATTACTGGTGGTTTCTCTCGTGCTTGTTAACGGTTCACATCATTGACTGGTAATCAAGTGATTTTCTTGTATGCTCAACTTCATAACATCTATTCACATGTTAGAAATTGTACTATGATCAGGTTGGATTCAAGACTCCGGACTCAGATTACATAAGTTCAGGTTGTATGGATTGGTTCATGATAGCATACATGACTCTTTGATTGGATGGCTACGACCATACCTGAGTCTTTCTGGATGGCTACGACCATACCTGTATTTTCATATGGTCTTATCGACTAGATGGCTGTGTCCATACCACAAACCAATTCTATTTGTCTTTTGGGTGGCTACATCCATACCTAGACTACATGTATTTCTTTCACTATTAGAGATATTAGTTGTACTTACATCTGCAGGTTCTCCACAATGGTGTTCCAGTTTAGTTATGGTTTCATAAAGCATTTCACCCCTCCCACTCTGTCGGTCTTCATGATTTAGGGGGCATCCATTACACAGTATTTTGTCACTGACCCCGTATCCCGTGATCCCGAGTAAAGTCGATCCCTAAATGGCATCTTCTCTATGTCATACATCAAAATATGTGTCCAGACCTTCCAAATCACTCAAGAATATTAACCATGCTCATTAATCCTGAAGTTGACCCTTTTTACCCATGTTTCAAGATCATCGGAAGACATCAGTGTTCTGCTTGCGACGATAGCCCAAAGTAAACAAGAACCTCGCAACACCATCACAAGAGTACATCTGTTCTTAGTGATGGTCAGATTTTAGGGATCATCACATGTCATCAGTATCCTACTTATGACGATAGCTCTGAATACACTATTGCCTCGCGATGTCATCTCTGAGTCTTAGTATTTGACTCTCGATGACCCAGATATGGCAAATTAGTTCAAACAAAATGCTTCTGGGTGGTTTTGGAACTGGTTGTTGGGTCAAGGAAGTTCGCCTTTCCTCATTTGAGATGGTGGTTCTACCTTTTGAGTAATCTCCCATGAAGATAAGCTTCCTCTCCCTCATTTATGGAGGCTCCTCCTCTTATAAAAGCATCCTCCATTGCTATGATCAACTGGTTTTTTTGGGTGTGAGAAAATTAGCAAGTTCTTGGTGTTGGATTGATAGTTTGCAGTGTGGATTGTTGATAGCATAGCAATTGGTTGTAGAGTGTTGGTGTAAAATGGTTTCATAAAAAGGAAGATTACCTTAGCCTAATACTAGTGCTTTTGAGTGAGAGAGAGAGTCATTAGCTTTTCTGGGAGACCTTTGAGAGTGAATGCTTACGGAGACTGACTAACTGGACCCTTCAAGGAAGCTTGCGATCTCAAGGCATGGTTGTAAGCTTTAATTTTACTCATATTAATACAATCAATGGAGATTTCCTATGTCATGTGTGAAATATATTTGATAGCTTATGGTTCCTTAACTCTGTAAGTGAATGGTTCATTGTTGTGCTCTATTACATGTTTTGTTGTTCTCTTCTGTTGTTTTAGGTGAACCACTCATCAAGGAGAAGAAAACGATAGCTAGAGCAGTGTAACGAAGACTACATCAAACACCGGCATAAGGTAGGCTCTTTCAACAATGACTATTTAAGGAATTAACTATTTCATTTGTTTTACCATGACTAGACCCACTCTAGGGCTAGAGGGGTTATCTCTGTTTGTAGAGGGAACTTTACCTACATCACAACTTTGGAAGGATCCCTAAGGGTTGACTGGTTCCTTTGTTGAAATCCAATAGATTTTGGGTGATAGGCACCTGTTGTGGGGAGCACAAAGCTTGCCAAGTAGTAGAAGACATGATGCTAATAGACGCGCCTTCATCTAATATAGTGCCATGTAATACCATATTATAGGCTTGTATTATGATCTGGAAAGGCACATAAGATGGAAGAAGGAATGCAGTCATTTGGCTCCAATCAAAAGAAATGACAAAACTACTTGGTGGGGGTATCATATGATTGCCCCCATGCCCTGCAGGAGAAGGATAAGTACTCTCTCGAACAACTACGATGGGAGGGTCACTCTTCGATTCATGAGAATCTGAGGAGACAAGAAGAACATGAGTAGTTTGATCACCAATCTCTTCGGGAACAGAGTGAATAACTGAAGGCAGAGCTAAATCGACACTCTTTTTGACGAATGGTTGGTCGGGAATAGACACAAGAGAGTCATGCTCAAGAAGAGTTGGATGGGCAAGTGATGAATCCAAGTCAATCTCTTTACCAACTAGGAGAGGGTTAGAAGAAAGCCTCTGATAACCAATAGGAAGTTGGGGTTAAGGAGCTGCAAGGTTTTCAAAAACTTTGGAAGCTTTATCCATAAGAGGACAAAGGTGAAGAATATGCTTCCCTTCACATAACCTACAAGGGGAATCTAATCTTTCCCCTTCTGCTTACCATCATTAAATGAAGGTGTAGCATCGACATGATCTCCAGAGGTCGACGGGGATGGTCAATTCAGGTCTTGAGACCATACCTCTAAGACTCTGGGAATTTTGGGACAATCTCGAAGGAGATGGTCACCCTTACACAACTTGCAAGGGAATTTGACCTTCTGTGGCGGTCTGGAAGTTTTTTCTACAGGATGTGCATTTTGAGTAATAGCCACATGGTTGGTCTCTTGCTTATGAGATTTCTTCTTCTTTATCTTCTTCTTCTTCTTCTTAGCCTCCTGGTTACTAGATTTCAAACTTTCACTAGGCGAAGTACAAGAGGAACATGAAGAAATAGGGGAAGAAGGCGAGAGGTCAGCCTTAGAATCAACGTGATCTGATTTGAATGAAGGAGATATTTTGACAGGAGTTGGGATGCTCGGGACCACCGAGGTCAAAAACAACTAGACAGGTAGACCAATGGCTAACCCAAGAAGGGAAAACATCACCATATAAGGAGAACCAACGTTTCCAAAAGAAGGAAAAGGACCAGGATTCCCATCTGAGGGGAATCCTTGACCGGTAGATTCTGGAAATGTTGCCATTAGAATCGACCCTAAAGAATTACTAAGGAATATAACTTTAACTAGGAATATTTCATGGCAAGTTAATTTTAGAACACTAAAAGAAAACTTTTCCTTGTCATGTTTTAAGAGTCGATAAAAGGACGAAAGGTGACTCTAGTCGCTTTCAGAATTAATGAGCTCAAAAGGACAAGTTCCCGATGATCTTTTCAAATTTAAAGAGTTAGTAAAGATAAAAAATGACTACTCAAGTTACTCTAGGCAAAATGGATTACCAGGTAACTGTGAACTGCAGAATACCTCCCGGCAAACCGAAACATACAAGTAGGCTTTCTCCCCGAATGTTGTGTTCGGTGTATCACGTTTACAAGGTGGCAGACTCGGATTCATATGGATAAAGGATTGAAAACCTAGTGGGGTATCCCTTTATATACATGACAGTATAGAGAGCACAAGTCCGTACTAGCATTGTCTAATGCCAAAGCGAACGACAGCTGCTAGGTTTAAAGATGCCAGAACACATCTCTAGCCTAGACCACTAAATGTAAGTGTTAAGTTTCAATGCTTCCTTAGGTTAATTTGATAAATTTTAACAGTTGATCTTGAATTAGGTTTCAATTACAAGGCCCTACCGCTGTCATCTGACAAAAATCCTACATGCAGCTATATGAGAAAAGAGATCTTTGTCTTCGATGAAAGTTAACACTAATTGAGAGATAGGGAACACAAAATCAATGCAACAATCGAAGAATGAAATCTTTCACTAATATAAGTCCTAAATGCACTTAATCTTCCCTTAACAACAAAATAAGTTTCATTTCATTTCCACTGCCTACGATGATGAAATTCTAGCTTCTCAACGACACTACTAACGCAATATTTTTGCTTAAGTAAACTAGAATGATGTTCTTCTTTAAATAAAATGCAATGAATCTTCCGCATAAAGCACTTGAATGAAAGTTTTCACAATTCCGAACAAACAAGCATCGATCAAATCCAAAGCATGATAAATGAAATTGAAAGAAACTTCTTCCCTAAATTGAACAAACCAAACACATAAATGCTTCAATCGATAAACCAAGAAATGTAATCTATGCTCGGAATGAGAAAAGAGACACTCGAAATAAGAGAAAATATGAGAATCTTTCACTCATTTGATTGAAAATGAAGCAATGAAGATGTTGCGACTAAAAGATGGATCAAATGAAGCAGCAAATCATAAACTTGACATAATGAGTAAACAAACAAATGAATGGTAATTGACCTATATTCCCTAGGGTCATAGAAACCATCGAAAAGCTAAAAATTCAAGCAATGAAAATTCAAACCAATCAATCAATCAAAAACCAATAGACAAAGCATTCTAGTCACTTCTGGTTCGAAAAGGAGAGTATGAGGGTCAAGACACACTGGCACTGGAATGGAAGAAATTTTGATTTTTTATTAACTCAGAGACTGGAACTATTGCCTAACTGACAACTAGCACCAATCAGCACGACTGACACGACTGGCCAGACTACATCTAGTGCTAATGGGCTGATCGACACGACTGGCCAGGCTAAAAGTAGCGTTGATCGAGGGATTCAAAGAAAAAATAAAAAAGAACTTTACAGGGGGCCAGACTTAACACATCAGAGTGTGGGCTAAACCAAACAAGCACACAAACCAAGCTAATGAAGCTTTCCAGTTAGGGAGAACACAATCAAAACAAGTTGAGAGACAAAAATCAGAAGGGAAAGACACACTGGCTATGATCTAGGGTAAACCCTGATCTTCACCTACAGGAATCCGTGTGACTGCCTAACTAACAACGCATGCTAAAAGTGGGTCGGCACGACTTTTTTTGAGAAACTCACACTGATCGGCATGACTGTTAGAAAAATAAACGTGTTGATTGAGGATTCAAGGAAAAAATAAAAAATTTCAAAGGCTAAGACTAGACATGCCACTGTAAATTTCAGGCTCAGAGCAGTAAACTAGGCAAACAGAGAACACTAAAGGGAAATGGTGATACTAGAAAAGTTCACACATAACCATAAAATGACAATCAATCAAACAAAAGGATTGGCTCCCTAGTGGGGTCACCAATTTGTGGTGCAAGTAAATTCTCAATGCAAACACAAATAATTCCTCTAGCCCAAGAGAGAGGGTCTAGCCACAAGCAAACAATCTATGGAAATATCCTTAATCTATAATGAATTAAGAGGGCCTACCTCTTAGAACACTATTCCGCTTGGTGATGGTCCTGCTTCCTCACTCCAGCTATCTTCCGTTTCCTTCCTTTGAATACCTGAAAAAAGAAAACAACAACAACAACAAACATGACAACATGCAATATTGTATTTAGCCTACTTAATAGGTCAAGGAACATTAAGCCATAAAAATGTAAAATGACACTTCATGTAGGAAATCAATTGATAGTTGCATTCATATAAATGAAAAAGAGGTTACAACCAGTGCCTTGACATTGCTGGTCACCTCCGACATATCCGGGTTCCCACACTTCTTCTAGCACTTCATGGATAGCCCCAACAAATGGAAGTTTAAGGCCTCTTTCCCTCTATTCTCAAACCAGACCAAAATCACACTATTCTCCCTCAAACACACACTAGAAAGCTACAAAATATAAATGACTTGTTGGTTATTCACACTTGCTCAAAAACTCCAACTAGCTTTTTCTTGGGAAAAAGAAAGGCTTATATAGCTTGAATGGATGGGATATGGTTCCTCTCATCATGGGAGAAGGTTACCTCTTGAGGTTGTTCCATCCTAATAGGGGAAAGGAGCCCAAGCTAATTTCCTCAGCTCTATCTGACCCAACCATCTACCAGACTTCCATTACGAAGCTTATAGACATGGAAGCTTCGGCTCCTTATTTAAAAAACCTTCCAAAAGAGGATCGGTGCGATTGGAAAAGGGCTCAGTCGATCTAATTGGCGCGAAGGTTATTTTTAACCTCTGTAAATTAGTGCGAGGAGAAAACTGGTCAGTAACACTGGTCTTTTAAACTGGGATAGAAGGAAGATTCTTGGGAAATGATGCAAAGGGGAATTATTTTGCTCTTGAAGAGGGAGATACTGGGAGTTTCTTCATGATGGGAAATCATGTCAAGTACACTCTAGAGGACCTCCAGGATCGTAGATGGGGAGTGAAGGGACAGTGACGAAATGCAGTGTAACAAGACCATGTTTATATGGATTGGTTCCTTAGATTGTTTCTGGCCCCCATTGGTAAAGATTGTTATTTCATGCAACTAGGGTACAATTCCACATTATAAAACTCATGTGATAGAGATGATAATTGTATTAGATTCTTATTTTCGAGAGGACCAAAATCTACATAAATATCACCTCATTTGGACAAGCAGAAGTTGGTTTTTGAATTTATGAAGCCTGACATGTACATTGGGATAGGTCGGCCTCACACATATATAAAATTGGATAGGTCGACCTCAACATCAAGTGGAATCTCATGGAAGGCTATAAATACAAGAGACCTCAAACTCATTTTCACATCATGATCAAGCATTCTCATCTCTTCTTTGATTGTTTGGTTCGCATAGGTATGACAGAGGAAGTTTGGTTCAAAGTTCAAAATTACAGCTCTATGGCCTTGATGTGTCTAGGGTTTCTATTTTCCAATTGCACGCATGTCACAAGACAAATTCGACTGTAGTCACACACTCATAGTGCTTCGAAGAGCAACTAGGAATCTTCAGTTTCTCGCATATAATCTTGAATGGAGCAACTAGGGCTCTATGTTAGTTCTAAGAGGATTAGATCCTAGTCGCTCGCTTATCACACTTAAAGGTGCGATTGTGAAACTATTGTTGCTCACTTACAGTGGCTCAGGGAGCAAGCATGAGTCACAGTTGCTTGTAGAATATATTCATGAGTGTGACTAGGGTTTTGAGCTAGGGTTTGAATGTTAACTGCAATTGACCATAGATATCTGAAGGCTGGAAGGTTTGTCTCTATTGTATAGTAATTCTGGAAGTCTTCTTCTAATTTGTATTGGCTAACTATTTGCTGGATAATTATGTATTGGGCTCATTGTACTCTCTGCTAAAGCATTTTATGACAATCTAATAAGAATAAGATTTGAAAGGGATTTCCCCCATAGTGGGGTTTCCCATTAGTCTTTGACCAATCTGATGTCTCTTGTGGTTGTACCATTGTCTCCTTTTTCATTGCATATATTGTTCTATCTTTAATTATTATTTATGATTGAAAACATTGTTAATAATTGGATGCATTACTAAATGAAGAATTGATTTCGGCTAAAGTAATTGAAACAACATTGAACAACCTAAAAAATGAATATGGTATGAGAGTTGATGTGAAGGAAAAGCCCAAAAGGAGACAAGATTTGAAGAAATCATCTTTGGAAAGTCGAAAGATCTGATCTAGTCAAAGTCAATATGACTTCCTTCATCAAGAGTGATGAGAAGTTGGATGACTTGTCTAATTTTTCTGCATGGAAAGTGAGGTTGGAGATCATAGTTGATAACAATGTTGTTTTGGACTATATTCAAGGAAGAGTACCTAAGCCTCTAGAGAATGCTTTCGCTGCTGCAAAAAACAATCACAATAAAGGTGAGTTAAAAGTAAAACAAATTATAGATGATGGTTTACAAGATAATTTGCTTGCATATGTTGGAAAATTGAGAAGGTCTAAAGACATGCATGATAAGATAGATGACATGTATGAAGCCAACAATTTGAATGAAATCATCTCCTTAAAAGATCAACTCAGAGTCACCAAGATGAACAAAGGAGAGTCTGTGAATCCTACATAATGAGGATATCTATCTTAGAGATCAACTACAAAGAGTTGGATAATTTTACGTTATAAATAAACTTGGTGGAAACATTATTTTTGCACTCACATTCCTCATTTGGATTGAATTTTTAAAGTACAGGTCTTTTGGGCTGAATTTTTAAAGTGAGTTTTTTGGGTTGAATTTTGAAAGTAAGTCTTTTGGGCTGAATTTTAAAAGTGATTTTTTTGGGCTGAATTTTAAAAGTGAGTTTTTTGGGCTAAATTTTGAAAGTAAGTCTTTTGGGATGAATTTTGAAAATGAGTTTTTTGGGTTGAATTTAGAAAGATAATTTTTTTTGTTGCATTTTGAAATTGATTTTTTTTCGTTTGATTTTAAAAATATACATAGATTGAATTATCATGGAAAATCAAAGAAATTTCAAGAGAAAATATGATCGAATAAGAGACATTGAGGCTCGTAGAGAATATTCGAGAAACTATTACAAAAGAAAGAAGGAACAACACTTAAATATTGATGAAGTAAATCAATGTCAACAAGAATCATGGGTGCCCTGCACAACATGTGTAATTGCATATATACATAATATTTTGTACTTCAAAACTTAATTTTAATGTTTTAAAATTAAATTAGAATGTAAGATCATCAAAACAAAATTATAAAAAGTTTCCAATTCGATGCAATACCTCAATGTGTTCCCCCCTCCATTCCACCGTCGTGGTGTTCTCCGTGCATTTCATCCTCATGGATAACATGTGCAATACATGTACACACACACATATCTATATATATATATATATATATATATATATATATATATATATATATATATATATATATATATATATATATATATATATATATAATAAAAAAAAAAATTTAAAAATTCACATGCATAAACTCACAATATTAAAAAAATAAAGTATCAACTTCTTCATATTGTCTAGATGATTCAATCCCTGTAACTAACTCATGTTTAAAATTGCATGCAATGCCTCGTGTTTCCCCCCCTGCATTTCTCCTTCATGGATGCTCTATACAATACATGTACATGTATATATTAAAAATTTAAAATTTCACATGAAAATGCATAAACTCGCAATATGAAAAAAATGTTAAACAACTTTTTCAAATTATTTAGATGATACTATACCCATTGTTGAGTATGTCGCTAAAGTCCCTGGAGAACAAAAACTGCCTCCACAAACCTAAAATTCAAAAAATTTAAAACTGTAAGATTGAGATCTCATTTTTTTAATGAAACTTGCTTCGATTTATAATAAAACAAAGTGAAATATTCAATACTTCTTACGAGCAAATATAACATCTCCTAATAGGGAGGAACATGGTAGCGCTATGTCGAAAAGGTTAGACAGAATAAGAATCTATTAAAATTTAATTATATATGTAATTGTTTCTTTCAAAAATATGTCCTCACGATATCGATGTAATAAAAGTAGAATAATAGTATTGACTTGAACTCTTAAGAAAAAACTAACATCCCTCAACATATCTTGATTGGAACCTGAACTTGAGACCGTGATATTATCAAAATTTTCATTCAACAAATGATTTAACTGCAAATGGTGAACATATGATACATTTGTGTTAGATTATATTTGAAAAAATTAACAAAATGTATGTGAATTGACATTAACACATATATTACATTACATTAAAATATACAACCTAAGAATTAACACATACTGATCCCACACCCTCTTCCTCATGAAAAATTATGCCTTTCCAACCATTATGACAACCCTTTGCATATGTTTTAAGCTCCTCAATATTCATATTATCTATCTTCTCATTTGTTTTATATACAAAATTACCATACACATTAGTTTGTGCTCTTTGTCGATTTAGACTGACATCAATTCCAGTAAATGCAATCTAGATGTTGTCTGTAATGGCATCCCTCCCTTCTTGACCAATTTGAGAAGTGGCATCCATCTCTAACCGCAAAGTTACCAGACGAGGAGGTTGACATACCAAAAGTGGAAGAGGATGGGACAATTCAATATCCTATAATGCACCCTTACCTTCATACAACGGACTTCTCCCAGTACCATAAAATTTAGATGGAAGGTCATTATAATTAGGTCTCATACCCAAACGAATTCTACATAAAATAATTTTTCAAAATACATTCAAACCTCGTCATTCCATGGAAGCTTTCCATATGCTATAAGGAACCTCTCATACAAATGGCTTGCAATATTAGGGTGCTTGAAATATTTCACCTTGAGCGTCTTTCTTTTCAGCCCTTCTTCGAAATTAAAGATATATTTTGAATCTTCTTTTCTAACCCTTTTACTTACCTCAACCCATTTATCGGGACCCAATATTGCTTACCTTCTATGCCTCATCATATCTATAAATAAATCAATGGTTGGCCCAAGATTTTTGTAAATATCAAGAAATAAGTTTAAAGAGTGCATAACCATTTCTAAGCTTTGTCGACTCTCTGCAGGGAGCTCCAAACTCCCAAGATCTTTCCTAAATTTTGAATAATGACCTATCTACCTATGTAATGCACATTTTTGGAGGTTTGTTTCACAAGGAAGCTCATCAGGAATATCAAATGGATAGGTGGTAGTTGGTGTATGGTATTCTTTATGAATTACCCTACTTCGCTTAAGTTTACTTTGAGAAACATTTTCACCCTCTACATCAATATAAATTACATAAATATAAAAACATGTGAACAAATGTATTCATATGGATGAAATATAAACATGTACACATATATGTACAAATAATTCATTTACATGTACAAATTTTCTTTAACATATTTTTTTTATAGAATTTACCAAGATTATGAGGATCATTATGATCTTATTGTGATTGATTATCACCCGGAGATGGATGAGCACCATCATGACTACCCAAACATGGTTGAGCACCACATTCACCACTCGGATATGGTTTAGGACCATCACGCCTAAGTACATGAGTTGATTGAGCTTGTTGACCACCGTCACGCGACGACATAGTGAGAGAAGCTTCTAAAAAAAATTAGAAATTCAATTCAATATATATGTATGTACATATGATTCTAGCTATTTATCATTTATGTAAACAAACATAAACATATATATGCCATACCACGATGATGTGAATGATGGCCCTCCATTGATTGAATAGATACTCTCTTTGACCTAGTTTGAGATGCTTCTAAAAAAATGAAATTTATTATAAATTAATAAAGCTAAATTGAAAAAATAATCAATTTCGTATGGATGTACATATGATTATATTCAAATATCATTTAAAAACTTGCACATAAAAATATATATACCACGATCATGATGTAACAAGGGATTGACCTCCCTCGATTCATTTGATAATCTCCTTGATTCATGACCTCCACCTCCAGTAGATGCATGAGACTCAATTGATGCTCGCCTTGAAGAATCAAGTTGAAAATGATCATCCATGAAATCGATATGTGTTTGTATATATATATATATATATGATCTTTAGAAGGTTACATCATGCATTTACAAATCTTTAAAATTGTTATTGAAAAGGATCAAGAATTTAGAAAATTGATGTAACTATCTGAGGGTTTCTTCAAAATTATTTTGATATAAAATTTTCATTTAATATATACTCAAGACTACCCTTGATTGGGGTGTGATGGGAGGAGAGACCCGAGTGAGGATCAAGGTAATGATTGAATGGTTGTGGGGTAGGGAAAGTGGGCATCGCACCCAATGTCTCCACATGCTCAAGGCATTAAAGGACCTGACGTCCTGTAAACAAGTGGCAGATCAAACCTCAGGGGCTGTAACGTTGGTTTTCCATGTCGTAAGTATAGATTTTTTTATGAAAATGTTATTGTGGTTTCACCTCTAGAGATGTGGTGCAGTGGTAAAGGTTTCTCACGAGATTGGAGACCTGTGACACAGACTGAGCTCCCAAGGCGACGTCAACGACATGACGACAAGGCAGGGCTAATTGTATGTATCTCATGCCTTATTATTTCATGAAATGGTGGTTTTTCTACAAGGAATGAAGTCAGAATGGAATTTTTTGGTGATTTTATTGCATGGATTTATTGGAATCGAGTTAAGTCTGTCACTGTTAGCATCCGGTATACTGATTTCAATATTCTATGGAAATCTATTGGCCCAAATGGGCATGTATGGGGAGTTGGCATATGTAACTAGTACTTTGTTTCTAAATTCTTCTAATGGATCATTTAACTATAGGCATCTAAGGACTAGATGGGTCTACGTTCAGTTAGAAATTCTGACAATTTCTCGAAATCTTCCAGCCCATAGGGGCATGTATGGGGAGTCGGGGTCAAAACTAGAGTCTGGTCTATTAATTCAGTAATTGCTTCGTATAATTATTGAAAACTGAGGCTTGGATGGGCTTGGGATCAATTATAGACTTTGGGTAGCATAATGTATCTGATCCATTTCAGTAATATGGTGAAAGTCGAGACTTCTGCTAGCCCAAACGCAAAGGTTGAGGGTGTTGAGGTTCTCTGTGTTTTCATTCCTCAGAACAGGAAATGTGACATTAAAGTTGTCATCCATAGGAAAGAGATGGATGGTAAAGTTTGCATTTGGCTAAAAGGGTTTAATCAACCATCTGTGTGCAACCTCTAAGCTCTGCCTAAACTACAAACTCCTCTGGCTCCTGCACTACTGGTTGTCGCTATGGTGAGGACACTAGAGGTATTATATTCATTGGGAGACCCAGTTTATGGCAGCATGGTGAAGGCAGAGGCTGGTGCGGGGATGCATTGCTTCTACCGTGATAACAATCACAATAGTAGGAAAGGGAAAGTGTCGTTGGCTTCGTCCAGTAAACCCCAATGTAGAAGAAGCGAGAAAATAGGGGAGGAGAACATGCAAAATCTCTTGCATGCTTACATTATTGGATCCCTCGCACATGTGGAGCTCGAAATTTCAAAATGGGAGGTAGAATTGAATGCCAAGGTGGTAACAAAACCAATTTGAATAAAGGACTCAACACCTTTGGTAATGGACCCTAGACACACCCATGGAAGGTTGACTCTTTTCAAACAGTCGTTCCAACTATATTGGTGTTGTAGGGAAAAGTATCCGACTCGGATGACCCTAACCCACTCTAAGGGTGACAGTTCCTTAGCAACGACTGTAAAACAAACTACTGAAAGTTTACTTCTTTATGAAAGCAAAAGAGGATGGAGAAAGCACTAACCGTTGCCTTGCGCTTAATGTCGAATCCAAACTCTCCTCTTTGGCCGCTTGCTCCTAGCTCTTTGTCCTTCTGCTCGCCCAGCTGCAATGAGATCCTGCACAATGACAAAGAAGGAAACTACAAGAGGCATGCAATCATAACTGGTTCATGGATTAGTGTAAACCAAACATGCAATCATCACAATACATAATTGAAACAAGAGCACATAGAAGAACCTCAATAGCTTTTATTAATGAAGAAATAAAGGTTCTGAGAGGATTACAACCATTGCAGGCTCCAACCCAGCAACACCTCCCAGCAGAAAGAATTGCTCTTCTTCACCTCTCTCAAACAATCACCCAATAACTCAAGAATGAAACCAACAGCATATCATTCCTTTGCACAAAATTCCAGCCTCCTGAGCTCATAGGAGAGAGCTCAATATATAGATGAATTGAGAAAGGATGAGTCAGCTTGCAACTGATGTGTACCTGCCTTGTGTCCTCTCTCTCTTCAGTTAATCTTTAGTTGATCTTCAGTTCTTGAGTCCACTTGGTGAACCTTGCTTCCACTTGGAGAAACAAAGCCTCTGACTCATCACAAGGCGAAATCCCTGATCCAAGTGTCATTTTTGGAAGATTCCAGAGCAATGACTCATTGTGCCACTTGTCCCATCTCGCTCAGCGCAGGTGGCCTTTGTCCCACTTGCTTTGCAACGCAGGTACACCATGGAGCAACTGAGTTTCAGCGCAAAAACCTAGTGGAGCACCTGCTTTGATTTCAGGATTGCTTGTTTTTGAGTATTTTCAGGTGGAGAACTGATCTGAGAGCTGTTGGTTTGCTGACCTTGTTCCTCTAGGGGTAGGAACATCATGTTTAGGGAACTTTGGATCCCTTGGATTATTGACAATTCATGTCTGTTGCTGTAAGGCACAAAATTGTCTATAACAGATGCCCCCTAAAGTATGAGGTCGTTTATCGGGTGAAATGCTTTATTGAGAGGATCCGAAGTTCATTCAATCTGCTGAGAAGTGTCCTGTAATAAGATACAATACAATACATTATTTTTCATACATTTTCATGATCTAGCTGAGGCGGGCATTCCCATGCTCAGCTTTATAAATACATTTTGGTACATAGAACAGACGATCGTCTAATTGTAGACTGATAATTCTCTGATGAAATTATCATCCTTTGAGAAGGATGATCATCTGCTGTAATGATGTACATATCAAATGTCTTTATGTCCTGAATATATATCGCAGCCCGGATGGATGAAACTAGATCCGGGGTCTTCAATCTCTTCCGATCTTCACTCGATGTACAAGTCGATCCATGTGAGAATTTTTTGAAGTCGAACATGGAAAGACATCGCTTGATTACCGGTCAATGATGTAAACCGTTAACAAGCGCGAGAGGAATCACCGATAAGGATGATGACCCTCAAGGTACGGCAGTACAATTCACATGGCGGGAATAAAGGACTTGGCGTCGACCACCATGCAAAATCTTCTGGTCGAAGGTCATTGATGTATACCTGTCGCCGGAAGTGAGAAACTTGCCATTGAGGCATGCAAGCTTCAAAGTACTGAAGGGGGTGTTCCTAGATCAACTCCTTGGATAATGAGCTGATGTCGACAAGGAGCGATCCGTCAAAGGAGGGCCTTAATGAATCCCACATCAGTGACACGGAACGGAGCTAGTGATTGTGATGAGGTGAAAACAAACTGTGATGTATGATTCAGGGTGGCGGTCATGAAGTGGATGAAGGATAATGTATGGCAGTGGATGGGACACGGTTGACTCTTTGCAGAACCACATCTCTTGAACATATAACGACACTGATGTGATGGATTGGTAGCATTACCCCAATTGTGGATGGTGTGGCGAGGACCATGGTTATGAGACCGGTGAATGAAACAACCCAACCCGATGTGATACGGAGGACAAAGTGTCATGTTCAAGAGTGACTTGCTACCATTAATGCTGTGAGGTTCTCCCAATTTTTCCCCAGTCATTGCTGACCAGTACCTCTTTATTTTTTTCAAGCTTGAGGAGGATAACATATGCTTGTTCTATAACCTGCCCTTCGGGCAAGCCCATCGCTATGTTTTAACGAGCCTAGGGATAGGGAAACTCGTTCTCGTCTAAAGACAAGTTTGTCGCTATTTAATGAATTTAACGAGTCTAACGACAAGGATAACTCAGTCCTTTTCATTTTTAGAGAGTCTGAAAAGGTACATAAAGTCAACTCCAGAATTCCTTTTTCGTCATCTAATCCCTTAAGTCCGAAAAAGTATAAAACAATACAGAAGGGATGAGTTTTCGATTGCTTTAACGAGCCGAACAAAACAAGCGCTCGATCTTTTTGTGCAATAATCCCTCAGGTCCAAAAAGATTAAAATCTAGAGGAGGGATAGCTTTCCGTTCTCTTTAACGAGCTGGAAGGCCAAAACTCGGCAAACTTTTCATATTTTACGAGTCAGTGAAAAGAGCTCAAAGAAGACTCGTCTTTTGAGGAACGAGTGATGAATAGGGTAGCAGCAGATTCCAGGTACAGGTTGGAATTTTCCAATCACGGCAGTGTCACAAGGATGGCTAAGTGAAATCACTCTTCGCAGCTGTTCCTCAAAATGGGTAAACAAACATATGGAGATGAACGATTGGCCAAATGAACGGATGGAGGTGAGACTGCAAGAACACGACCAAGGGCTTTAATATGGCTGTCAAAGGTTACATTTACCAAGGTTATTTACCGGTTCATTTTTTCTGGGTGAGCTTGAACTCTAGGGGAAGATTGCTCACAACTTATGTTTATTTTTTAACGAGCATGAACTATGTGCTAAAACTGCTCGGTTTTATGCATGCCCCCAGCATCATAATGACGCATGTCAAAGGAGGGTGCCCCCCAAGCTTCATTGCATTCAACTTGGTGGTTGGAATGAAGGTTTACCTTTGAATTTTGAAAAGGGGATTTGTTTCATTTTTTAATGAGGTTGACATAGTAAAAGAACTATCCTCGTGACTCCTTGTTTCATTTTTTAACGAGGTTGACATGAGATAAGAACCGTCCTCGGAGCCCACTGTATTTACAGTATTTCCATTAGGGCGATGATCCATGCTGACAAAATATTTAGGAATCTTCTGAATCTGTTAGATATAGAAGATTTCATATTGTAGGTTTCCACTGTGGCTACTTCCGCCAGATTACTTGCTGGCGGTAGGGCAAAAGTACCCATTAAGGCAGGGTCTTTTAGGATACCTACTGATGTGTCCTTTAAAAATATTGCTGATGTCGACAAGGAGCGATCCGTCAAAGGAGGGCCTTAATGAATCCCACATCAGTGACACGGAACGGAGCTAGTGATTATGAAGAACCAAAACCAAAGTTCTTCAGCTTCCCGTCCTTCACCTTGTTCAATTGATTTTTCATCTGACTAAGCACTGCATCACTCCAGTTGAAGATTTTCGGTTGGAGACATTCCAAGGCGTGCTGCATATGAGACCTGTTGGCGACATGTAAAGATGCGCTACCGGCCATCCTACCAAGAGTATACAGAATGGACCTGAGAGGCCTGCTAGTAACATCACGGATAACCACCTTGCCGTCTCTGCTTGGCTGGGACCCCTCCCTGCAATACTGGCGAACATAATCTCTCACGGAATCATTCCCCCGAACTGTACCTGATAAAGAAATGGGGGCACCCCGCCTTGACAGGCCAGTCAAGAAGTAAATATCTGTCACAGTCAATGGAATAGGTTTGTTCCTGATCTGGAATACTTGGTTAACAGGATCCCAAGCATCAAGCAAATACTGCAGTAGTGAAATCTGTGCTCTCATGCTAGAGATACGGAAAAACTTCAGTAAACCACAGTCTCGCAATGCGCCCACCGTAACAGGATCATGAAGGGAAATCATATCTTCTTCTTCGTGTTCTCGTTCTCGCCATGTTAGGGCCATCTTGTTCAAGAATCCCTGCAAAACAAACAAGAGGATGAGTCAGCTCCTGAAATTGATGAAAAACTGGCGAAAATTTCATCAAAATCTGTGAAAAATTGTTTCTTTTATGCCCGAAAGCAGGTGCCCAGTGTACTACCTGCGTTGGGGGACAAGTTGCCTTCAAGCAGCTTAGATCCCAACGCAGGTTTCGAATGGGGTACCTGCGTTGATCAGAGGGCACCCTGGCAAAACCCCAGAGGCCCAATAGAGTAGCAAAACAGGCATAAAACAGGAAAATGAAACCATGAAAATGAAGAGCTAAGGTTTAGCTCCTACCTGGTCCAAACGGTGCCGAAAATCGTCCGCAGAATCATCCGGAATCAGCTGGTGAAAATCGAGGGGAAAGAAGCTCCTCCAAAGCTCCAACAAGCAAAATGCAAATGAAATGGTAAAATGAGAGGTAAAACCCTTTTTATTCGCTTTCTTACGTAATTCAAGGTAAATGTTGTAAGTTAATCTCATTTTCAAGTAAATATTACCCATTTCTAACTAGTTTGTTGCTGCTAATTATGGTAAAGATCAAAAGTAAACCATATATTCGAGCAGTTTTAGCAATGTTCATGCTCGTTAAAAAATAAAAGCAATCATCGAGCAGTTTTGTGCAGAAGTTCATGCTCGTTAAAAAATAAACGTAAATTGTGAGCAATCTTTCCCTAGCAGTTCAAGCTCATCCAGAAAAATGAACTGGTAAACAACCTCGAGAAATGTAACCTTTGAAAGCCATATTAAAAGCCCTTGGTCGTGTTTATATGCCATCACCTCCATCTGTTCATTTGGCCAATCGTTCACCTCCATATGTTTGTTTACCCATTTTGAGGAACAGCTGCGAAGAGTGATTTCACTTAGCCATCCTTGTGACACTGCCGTGATTGGAGAATTCCAACCTGTACCTGGAATCTGCTGCTATCCCTGTTCATCACTCGTTCCTCAAAAGGCGAGTCTTCTTTGAGCTCTTTTCACTGACTCGTAAAATATGAAAAGTTTGCCGAGTTTTGGCCTTCCAGCTCGTTAAAGCGACCGGAAAGCTATCCCTCCTCTAGATTTTAATCTTTTTGGACCTGAGGGATTATTGCACAAAAAGATCGAGCGCTTGTTTGTTCGGCTCGTTAAAGCAACCGAAAATTCATCCCTTCTGTATTGTTTTAAACTTTTTCGGACTTAAGGGATTAGATGACGAAAAAGGAATTTTGGAGTTAACTTTTCGTACCTTTTCAGACTCTCTAAAAATGAAAAGGACCGAGTTTTCCTTGTCGTTAGACTCGTTAAAATGATTAAATAGCGACAAACTTGTCTTTAGACGAGAACGAGTTTCCCTATCGCTAGGCTCGTTAAAACATAGCGATGGGCTTGCCCGAAGGGCAGGTTATAGAACAAGCATATGTTATCCTCCTCAAGCTTGACAAAAATAAAGAGGTACTGGTCAGCAATGACTGGGGAAAAATTGGGAGAACCTCACAGCATTAATGGTAGCAAGTCGCTCTTGAACATGACACTTTGTCCTCCGTAGCACATCGGGTTGGGTTGTTTCATTCACCGGTCGCAGAATCATGGTCCTCGCCACACCATCCACCATTGGGGTAATGCTACCAATCCATCACATCAGTGTCGTTATATGTTCAAGAGATGTGGTTCTGTAAAGAGTCAACCGTGTTCCACCCACTGCCATACATTATCATTCATCCACTTCATGACCGCCACCCTGAATCATACATCACAGTTTGTTTTCACCTCATCATAATCACTAGCTCCGTTCCGTGTCACTGATGTGGGATTCATTAAGGCCCTCCTTTGACGGATCGCTCCTTGTCGACATCAGCTCATTATCCAAGGAGTTGATCTAGGAACACCCCCCTCAGTACTTTGAAGCTTGCATGCCTCAATGGCAAGTTTCTCACTTCCGGCGACAGGTATACATCAATGACCTTCGACCAGAAGATTTTGCATGGTGGTCGATGCCAAGTCCTTTATTCCCACCATGTAGATTGTACTGCCGTACCTTGAGGGTCATCATCCTTATCGGTGATTCCTCTCGCGCTTGTTAACGGTTTACATCATTGACCGATAATCAAGCGATGTCTTTCCATGTTCGACTTCAAGAAATACTCACATGGATCGACTTGTACATCGAGTGAAGATCGGAAGAGACTGAAGACCCCGGATCTAGTTTCATCCATCCGGGCTGCGATATATATTCAGGACATAAAGACATTTGATATGTACATCATTGCAACAGATGATCATCCTTTTCAAAGGATGATAAATTCGGCAGAGAATTATCAGTCTAGCATCAGACGATCGTCTGTTCTATGTACCAAAATGTATTTATAAAGCTGAGCATGGGAATGCCCGCCTCAGCTAGATCATGAAAAATAATGTATTGTATTGTATCTTATTACAGGACACTTCTCAGCAGATTGAATGAACTTCGGATCCTCTCAATAAAGCATTTCACCCGATAAACGACCTCATACTTTAGGGGGCATCTGTTATAGACAATTTTGTGCCTTACAGCAACAAGCATGAATTGTCAATAATCCAAGGGATCCAAAGTTCCCTAAACATGATGTTCCTACCCCTAGAGGAACAAGGTCAGCAAACCAACAGCTCTCAGATCAGTTCTCCACCTGAAAACACTCAAAAACAAGCAATCCTGAAATCAAAGCAGGTGCTCCACTAGGCTTCTGCGCTGAAACACAACTGTTCCATGGTGTACCTGCGTTGCAAAGCAGGTAGAACAAAGCCCACCTGCGTTGGGCGAGTTTGGACATGTGGCACAGTGAGTCATTGCTTTGGAATCTTCCAAAAATGACACTTGGATCAGGTATTTCGCCTTGTGATGAGTTAGAGGCTTTGTTTCTCCAAGTGGAAGCAAGGTTCACCAAGTGGACTCAAGAACTGAAGATCAACTGAAGATTAACTGAAGAGAGAGAGGACACAAGGCAGCTACACATCAGTTGCAAGCTGACTCATCCTTTCTCAATTCATCTATATATTGAGCTCTCTCCTATGAGCTCAGGAGGCTGGAATTTTGTGCAAAGTAATGATATGCTGTTGGTTTCATTCTTGAGTTATTGGGTGATTGTTTGAGAGAGGTGAAGAAGAGCAATTCTTTCTGCTGGGAGGTGTTGCTGGGTTGGAGCCTGCAATGGTTGTAATCCTCTCAGAACCTTTATTTCTTCATTAATAAAAGCTATTGAGGTTCTTCTATGTGCTCTTGTTTCAATTATGTATTGTGATGATTGCATGTTTGGTTTACACTAATCCATGAACCAATTATGATTGCATGCCTCTTGTAGTTTCCTTCTTTGTCATTGTGCAGGATCTCATTGCAGCTGGGCGAGTAGAAGGACAAAGAGCTAGGAGCAAGCGGCCAAAGAGGAGAGTTTGGATTCGACATTAAGTGCAAGGCAACCGTTAGTGCTTTCTCCATCCTCTTTTGCTTTCATAAAGAAGTAAACTTTCAGTAGTTTGTTTTACAGTTGTTGCTAAGGAACTGTCACCCTTAGAGTGGGTTAGGGTCATCCGAGTCGGATACTTTTCCCTACAACAAACTGGCGACTCTGCTGGGGACCGTATCCGTTTGATTGTGTTTGTAGTATTTTGCTATTCATTTCCTGAACAAAAGAGTGCCAAATCGAAAAGCTTTTGACTATATCAAAAGCGAAGTAGAGGGGCTGCTACTCTTGCTCATTGTCTGAGCGGATTCATGATTTGAAGAGCTGATCTACAAAGATCCTTGTAAGCTCTTAGTGATAGCTTTGCACCTTCTAAATCATCCCTTTGATTGTGCTTGACTGATTGCTTCTGATTTCAGCAAAAACCGTGCATTTTTGAGAAAATTATGACCCGGAAACTGTGAAAACGCAACTCTCGTTTTCCAAAGCAGGTAGTACACAGGCTACCTGCTTTGCAACGCAGGTCCCGAACTAGCTACCTGCGCTGAGAGCCAGTTTGACTGTGCAGAGCCTGCGTTGACCCAAATTTGCTTAGTGCATTTGGGGTTTCCTCCTTTCTCTTGCCTGTTTTCACTTAGTTTTGCTGCTAGGTGTCAGTCTTGTGCCTGTTTTGAAACCAATATTACTTGCCATCATTCTGCCTCTGTTATATAATGAAATTGTACTTGTTCTTTGTATTTCTTGCTCATTTACAATTTCCCATAACGAAAAGTAAACTAGTCATGCTTTTGGCCTCTTAGATCTGAACCTGTGTTAGGCGTTTTGCTGGTCTAAAGAGTTAGCTTGTTTGTTGTCCATAGCTGGTTAGTCGTTTTACTTTCGTTCGTATGGTTTGATTTCATGTATTTCCAGTGATTAAGCAAGTGAATCTTAAGGTGTCTTTTGATTTTGGACAAGCTTGTTTACTTTCGCTTTAAATCGAAATCAAAGTTATATAACCACTTTCTTTTTGTATCCATCAACATTAAGAAAAGGAAAAGAAAATACATGCATTGTGCATTTTGCATTTGAAAAAAGTTTGCATGATGATTTAGGAGAAAGTGCATTAGTTTGTGCTGTATGAACTGTGTGAAAAGAATTTGCCTTCTTTCTCTCTCAGTAGTTAAGATTTTCATCAGTCAAAAAGATTTGAAAAAGCTTGCTTCTCATCTTAGGCTGCATTTAGGAATTTGTCATATACATCTCGTGGTGAACCTTGAAAGGCAAACTTTAAAAAGATCAACTTAAAATATACTGAATGAACCTAACAACGCATTTGAAACATAACGCAAACATCTAGAGGTCTAGGTAGAGACGTGTTCCGGCGTTGTTAAACATAGTGACTGTCGATCTCTACGAAGGTGGGTGATTCCTCCTGAGAGTCGGTGGCACTAATACGGACTTGTGCTCCCACGTACCGTCGCGTATATATTGGGAGACCCCTATAGGAAATTATCCTTTATCCATAGGAAGCCGTGTCAGCCGCCCTACTGATCACGATGCATTGAACACAGCATTCATGAAGATCGACCACCCGTACCGTAAAACGTATTCTGTGGTTTCGCGAAAGGTTTGGCACACCCTCTGCCTAGATCTCCAGAGCAGTTTCTTTTGGCCCTTTTCAAACTCTATAACTGAAAAGGTCCAACCGAGCATTTGTCACTTCAGGCTCGTTAATACATCGAAGGCGACTAGAGTCATCCTCGACTCTTAAAACATGAATAAGCAAAGTTATGTTTAAAAGCGTCTAATAAAATTCATTCAAATCGGAAACACAATTTTTCTCCTTTATATTTTAGTTGATCGAGTAATCCGCAATCGTGGAAGAAAGTCAATTGAATATCCGTCGTTCTCGGAGGCTTGCGAGTCAACCGTCTTTATCTCCGGAATCGAAAACAATCCGGACAAAGCGAGCTTGTCAAACCAGTTCAAAATCTCCTTTAAAAGTTAGAACAAGCGTTCCAACAACATCTGAGATTATGGTCACTCCAAACATTTCTGGAAACCCTGCCTCAATAGAAGAAGTTCAATCGCCACAGAGGGACAGTAATACTGATCCTAGTCTGGGGGCAAATACTCGTATGACTGAACCAGTTCCATCTGTAACCGGTCCAGAGAGTTTTGTTCCTCAAACATCCGTCGCGGTCGATACAACCCCTTCTTCGGCACCGGAAATCTTTTACGGACCTGACGGTCTTCCTCTTCCACCTGGTCTGATTGCGATAGAGGAAATTATAGAGGAACCGCAAGTATCCACTCCAATTCAATTTGGAGTAGGGGTCACTCTATTTCCTGCTACAACAGAAGTTTGTCCATCACCAGTGGAAGTTCCTGTAGAATCACTAGGTGATCAATTGGATAGACTAAAAATGACTGAACAACCGTCGACATCTAGGACTGTGTCGAATGACACGGCGACGGCAGAATTACCTGCTGCAAATCCAACAATGTTCGCCGGCATACCATCTGTCCCAACTAGCTCGCAGTCGCTAGAAGGAGTCCATCAAGAGACTATCTCGACAGTATGGTCTGTTCCTGTTTGTTCCGGAGTAATGTCTGGTAACTCTCATGGTGAGGCTCATCAAATTGACCCTTTTGGGAATCTAATTAGGCCATCCAGTCCTCCAAGGCAGGCAGTTGCCTTGAGTTCTGGGTTGCTACCGTATGGGGGGCAGTACCCATACGGGAGCTCTCAACCTTATTCAAGTTATGGCGGAATTGCAACGAGTTGTTGGGTACCTGTGCTATCTCAGCCACCGAGAGTTGTATATTCTATGCAACAGTGTGTACCTATGACAAACATCCCAACTACACTGGCTATTGTGACCGTGTCGCAAGTTCAAACAATGCCTGTTGTGTGTCAACCTCAGATTGCTCAGGTTCTCATGCAACAACCACTTGACCCTGCGACCCAACCACAATCACCTACTGGTGGGACAACACAAGTACAGTTGGGTACGACTACCCCACATCTTGGTCCAATGGTTAGTGTAGCGCAACAACCCATGGTGTCGCAACCGTGGATAATGCAATACCAACAGCCGCAATTCCAACAAGTGTACCAAGGTTCTGAACAGCAAATATTTGCGAATACTGGACAACCATATATTCAAAATGGTCAAAATCAACCACTTTATAGTGGCCAAGTCCGTCAACCGTATTCATCATACCAACATCAACTCCATTATGCTGGTATGCAAAGACCGACTGTTCAGGCGATTCCATCGTATCCTGGTTACGCTTCACCTAACTTGAACCAACAGTTACCATTCGTGGCGACTTTAGAGTTGCCTGATTTACATCGGTTAACAAACGATCCAATTGCTTACGCCCCTTGGTGGCCAGTGATTCCACACAAACTCCCGTCTGACATTCCTAAATTCAATGGAAATCTAGGTGAAGACCCGTCGAATCATGTGATGACATTTCATCTATGGTGTTCGTCGAACACTTTGAATGACGATTCGATAAGGCTTCGCCTCTTTCAGAGGACATTGACAGGTCCGGCGGCAAAATGGTATATAGAATTGCCTAGAGCTTCGTTCGACAATTTTGGCTCCCTTGCCACAACATTCTTGACCCACTTTCAATTACCAATAAGGTACGAAACGGGAACAAAGATATTGACTAACTTCAAACAGACAACCGCAACTCATATATCAGATCATATACATGAGTGGCGACGTCAACGAAGAATGGTTAAAACATACGTTCCTGATCAGCTTTTAGCTGAGTGGTTTATAAAGTCATTACTTCCGGCTATAACGGAAGATGTAGCAAAGGGAGGAGTCATAACAGAAGAGCAAGTTATCGCTCGTGCACAATACTTGGATTTAGTATATACTCAGTCCGGCACGCTCTATGAAAAAATACCAGACGCCCCTAGACCGGAGTTTTCAATCCCTCCTCCTCCTAAATCAAACAGTGACTCTCATGCCGGCGATGGCGTGATTGGCACGGCAAACGCAAATCCGAAAAGGACCAATCAAAAGAAGGCCCGTAAGGATTCAAATCAAAATGCGCATGAAGAAGTTCTTGCTTCGGAAGTAAATGCCGTATCGACAGATAGGGGCAAAGAAACCAATCAACCAGGAAGCAAGAAGAATCAAAACAAAGGGAGGAAGAATAAACAAGGTGGGTCATCCCCTAAGAAAAATTCTTCAAACCCTCCTGGGAATAGGAAACGGTTTCCGTGTCACATATGTGACGACGATCATCGGATGGCAGATTGTCCATACAAAGCTGAGTTTAAGAGATTCGTAAAGAATCCGCACACTCCAGCCGTATTAACTGATCCGTTTCCCGACCCAAGTCAGAATCTGGTTGACAGTGGAAATGCTTCCCCATCACAAGTCATGATGTTGTCAAGTTTTAAGCGCCAAGATGATGCTTTAATTTCAACATTAAACAAAAGCCGTGGGAATCCGCAGCCGTTGAATGGCGAAAGAAAAGGTCGACCAGGCAGTACGACAACAACTTCGACAGAAGTTGAGCCGCCATCCAACACAAGAAGCATTCCATCGATCCACGGAAGCAATCATTCTATCCAATATATCGGAGTAATTTTCCCAAAAGGCCCTTCTTTAATGGGCACTTTTACCCCACCACCGCCAAGTAATCTCGCGGAGTTGGAAGCAACGGGATATGAAGCCTTCTATTTTTAATGGATCTAAAAGTTTCGAGGATAGTTCCTTTTTTCAAGTCAACCTCGTTTAAAAACTGAAATAAGGAGTAAATGAGGATAGTTCTTTTACGATGTCAACCTCATTAAAAAATGAAATGTCCTCTTAAGGTTTAGAGGATATATGCCTCGTCTGCATTTTTATGCTGGGGGCATCAGGATCGAGCAGTTTTAGCAATGTTCATGCTCGTTAAAAAATAAAAGCAATCATCGAGCAGTTTTTGTGCAGAAGTTCATGCTCGTTAAAAAATAAACGTAAAATTGTGAGCAATCTTTCCCTAGCAGTTCAAGCTCATCCAGAAAAATGAACCGGTAAACAACCTCGAGAAATGTAACCCTTGAAAGCCATATTAAATGATGTACATATCAAATGTCTTTATGTCCTGAATATATATCGCAGCCCGGATGGATGAAACTAGATCCGGGGTCTTCAGTCTCTTCCGATCTTCACTCGATGTACAAGTCGATCCATGTGAGTATTTCTTGAAGTCGAACATGGAAAGACATCGCTTGATTACCGGTCATTGATGTAAACCGTTAACAAGCGCGAGAGGAATCACCGATAAGGATGATGACCCTCAAGGTACGGCAGTACAATCTACATGGTGGGAATAAAGGACTTGGTGTCGACCACCATGCAAAATCTTCTGGTCGAAGGTCATTGATGTATACCTGTCGCCGGAAGTGAGAAACTTGCCATTGAGGCATGCAAGCTTCAAAGTACTGAGGGGGGTGTTCCTAGATCAACTCCTTGGATAATGAGCTGATGTCGACAAGGAGCGATCCGTCAAAGGAGGGCCTTAATGAATCCCACATCAGTGACACGGAACGGAGCTAGTGATTATGATGAGGTGAAAACAAACTGTGATGTATGATTCAGGGTGGCGGTCATGAAGTGGATGAAGGATAATGTATGGCAGTGGGTGGAACACGGTTGACTCTTTACAGAACCACATCTCTTGAACATATAACGACACTGATGTGATGGATTGGTAGCATTACCCCAATTGTGGACGGTGTGGCGAGGACCATGGTTCTGCGACCGGTGAATGAAACAACCCAACCCAATGCGGTACGGAGGACAAAGTGTCATGTTCAAGAGCGACTTGCTACCATTAATACTGTGAGGTTCTCCCAATTTTTCCCCAGTCATTGCTGACCAGTACCTCTTTATTTTTGTCAAGCTTGAGGAGGATAACATATGCTTGTTCTATAACCTGCCCTTCGGGCAAGCCCATCGCTATGTTTTAACGAGCCTAGCGATAGGGAAACTCGTTCTTGTCTAAAGACAAGTTTGTCGCTATTTAATCATTTTAACGAGTCTAACGACAAGGAAAACTCGGTCCTTTTCATTTTTAGAGAGTCTGAAAAGGTACGAAAAGTTAACTCCAAAATTACTTTTTCGTCATCTAATCCCTTAAGTCCGAAAAAGTTTAAAACAATACAGAAGGGATGAATTTTCGGTTGCTTTAACGAGCCGAACAAACAAGCACTCGATCTTTTTGTGCAATAATCCCTCAGGTCCAAAAAGATTAAAATCTAGAGGAGGGATAGCTTTCCGGTCGCTTTAACAAGCTGGAAGGCCAAAACTCGGCAAACTTTTCATATTTTACGAGTCAGTGAAAAGAGCTCAAAGAAGACTCGCCTTTTGAGGAACGAGTGATGAACAGGGATAGCAGTAGATTCCAGGTACAGGTTGGAATTCTCCAATCACGGCAGTGTCACAAGGATGGCTAAGTGAAATCACTCTTCGCAGCTGTTCCTCAAAATGGGTAAACAAACATATGGAGGTGAACGACTGGCCAAATGAACAGATGGAGGTGATGGCATATAAACACGACGAAGGGCTTTTAATATGGCTTTCAAAGGTTACATTTCTCGAGGTTGTTTACCGGTTCATTTTTCTGGATGAGCTTGAACTGCTAGGGAAAGATTGCTCACAATTTACGTTTATTTTTTAACGAGCATGAACTTCTGCACAAAAACTGCTCGATGATTGCTTTTATTTTTTAACGAGCATGAACATTGCTAAAACTGCTCGAATTATACCAGTCTTAATACAAGGAATGCTTTAGGTGAGGTAATCTTATTTAAGGAGCGATACCTCACTAATTACTCCAAATTGGCAGTTTTTAACTTTTGCCCTTCATCCTTTCTTTATGCAAGCTAGAAACGGCTAATCCTACGAGTTTAACGGGTTAGACCTACAGGTTTAAAGGGAGGACCTAAAAATTTAAAAAATAAATAGTCGTCCCGTGCTTGCACTCCAAAAGGTTTTGCATGCCCCCAGGTATAAAGTATAATTTCGAGATTCTGCCATCTCTTACTTATTATCCGAAAAATGGTTTTGTTTGCTGCCACAAACTAAACTTTCTTTTCGGCGATGTCTATCATTAGGTTGCTACGGATGGTGACTACTTGTTGCAGCAATTTCATCTCTTTCTTTGAAGACTGCCCCTACTTATCCTTCAAAACAGCTTGTTTTAATGGGTGAGGCTTGACATTCAAAGATGGTGGCTTCTTGCTGCCACAAATAGACCCCCTCCTTAGGAGAGCCCACTTCTTTTAGACAAAGGGAGCGATTGCTTCGCTCACATAACTTTGACAAAAGAATTTTATCCTAGAACAACCCTCTCTTCCTCTGCCGGACGGGGTATGGACTAGTCCATCCTTCTGCGGAAATTAACTTTATACCTAAGGTTTTCTCTGCCCGAGGCAGGCCAGGGTGCATGCCCCCTGGGTCCCAGTTCTTTCTTTCCGAATTACTCGCATTCATCGGGAAGTAGAACCGGGGGCGGTGGCATTCCTTGAGCGAATAAACCGTTAAGGGATGGTATTTGACTATTTGCAATGCGTGATCCTGGAAATGAAAGTTGGTCTACTAGCTGGACCATTCTTCCTTCGTGCGGAAAACACATGACTCTAAAGAGTGAGGACACTATTGCCTCCATGCAATATATATAGTCTCGTCCAAGGAGTAAGTTATATGCCAAGGGTCCCTGGATGACCATGATGTTCATGCGAACTGTTTTCCCTTTCAATGTAACCGGAACATTGGGGAGAATCCCTAATGGGTGACTGGTTCCTTTATCAAAACCTGATAGATTTCTCATCTCAGGTAAAAGCGCCGGGCAACCCAGTGCTTTCCAAGCAACAGAGGAAAGGATACTCACAGATGCCCCTTCATCAATGATGGTTCCAGCCATCACCATTCTATAGATTTGGACTATGATTCTGAATGGGATACTGGCTGGTAACCGGGGTCTGCCTAGTTGATTCCAATCAAAGGATACAACTAGGTTGCTTGGTGGTGGGACCGAATATACGGCCGGATACGACCCTGACGATGTTCCTTCCTGCGATAAAGGAATGGGCGCATTGCCCTGATGCTCATCAGAGTCTGTGTTGATGAAAAGAATATGGACGGTGTCATCCTTATCCTCTTCCGTGAGGGTGTCATTTGAAGATGGGTCTTCAATGACGGAGTCATTGGACGATGAAACCTCTGAAGGAAGAACCGGGTCAACTGCCGTTTCGACCTTTAGACTTTCGTCTGGTCTGGATTCAGTAGGTTCATTCTCAATGACCGACACTTCAGCTGACCACTTGGGCGGGTCAGCTGGATTTTCAACTATCGAGGGATTAGGCGCAAGTTTTTGGTATCCAGGAGGAAGTCGTAACGGCGAAACCGGACGATCTTCCAAAACTCTCTTTGCCTCATATAAGAATGGACATCTGTGGATGGGATGCTCGCCTTCACACAATATACAGGGTGATCTTGGTCTCCCTCTTCGTCCTTCACTCTCGCTAGTTGATGGACTGCAATCAACATGACTGCCAGAGGTTGATGCTACCGGATTGTGCAATCTTGGGGACCAGTCCCTTAGTATCCGGGGAATACAAGGACAATCACGATGGAAGTGGTCCCCTTCGCAAATGACACACGGCGATTTAGGCCCGGTCGGTGCAGTGTGTGGGTTTTTGTCAGCTGTCTTTTGGTTGCCCCCAGTCGCCTTCGCCATAGGCTCCTTCTGCTTCTTTTCTCTCTTCTTCCTTTCCTTCTTCTCCTTGGGAGGCTGACTTTTGCCAGCTCTACCTTGCGAAGATGAAGGATCAGAGGAAGTATTGTAAGAAGTGGAAGGCTGGTGGGTAGTCCTAGACTGGTCTGACTGTTGATTCGACTGCTCAGGATTAGTGGCGATCTGGACTACATTAGTTGAAAAGAGCCATACAGGTAGGCCAATTGTCAATCCTGGAAGTGACAATGTTGCCATATGAGGCGCACCAACATCTCCCCAAGAGGAGAAGGGATTTGGACTTCCTCCAAGGTTGCCTCCTTGGTTGGTGGGCTCCATACTTTTCAACTGAAAGATCAACGTGGGAATAACAGGTGATTTTGTTCCTCTTAAAATAAATTTTATTAACGACGCTTTTAGACACAAACTTGCTTTTTCATGTTTTAAGAGTCGAGAAAAAGCTAAAGATGACTCTAGTCGCCTTCGATGTTTTAACGAGCCCGAAGTGACAAATGCTCGGATGGACTTTTTCAGTTATAGAGTTTGAAAAAGGCCAAAAGAAACTTCTCTGGAGTTCTAGGCAGAGGGTGTGCCAAACTTTTCGCGAAACCACAGAATACGTTTTACGGTACGGGTGGTCGATCTTCGTGAATGCTGTGTTCACTGCATCGCGATCAGTAGGGCGGTCGACACGGCTTCCTATGGATAAAGGATAATTGCCTATAGGGGTCTCCCAATATATACGCGATGGTACGTGGGAGCACAAGTCCGTATTAGTGCCACCGACTCTCAGGAGGAATCACCCACCTTCGTAGAGATCGACAGTCACTATGTTTAACGACGCCGGAACACGTCTCTACCTAGACCTCTATGTGTTTGCGTTATGTTACAAAGCGTTGTTATGTAAATTGGATTTATTTTAATGTTGATCTTGCTTATCAGTTTGCCTTTAAGGATCACCACGAGATGTATATAACAAATTCCTGAATGCAGTCTAAGATGAGAAGCAAACTTTTCAATCTTTCAACTTTGAAAACCTTAACTACTAAGGGAAAAGAAAGGCAAATCTTTTCACACAGATCATAGAGCACACACTAAAATGCAAATTTTTCTAAATCGTCAAGCACACATTCAAATGCAAAATGCACAATGCATGTATTTTCTTTTCCCTTTCTTAATGTGGATGGATACAAAAAGAAAGTGGTTATATAACTTTGATTTCGATTTAAAGCGAAAGTAAACAAGATTGTCCAAAAATCAAAAGACACCTTAAGATTCACTTGCTTAATCACTGGAAATACATGAAATCAAACCATACGAACGAAAGTAAAACGACTAACCAGCTATGGACATCAAACAAGCTAACTCTTTAGACCAGCAAAACGCCTAACACAGGTTCAGATCTAAGAGGCCAAAAGCATGACTAGTTTACTTTTCGTTATGGGAAATTGTAAATGAGCAAGAAATAAAAGAACAAGTACAATTTCGTTATATAACAGAGGCAGAATGATGGCAAGTAATATTGGTTTCAAAACAGGCACAAGACTGACACCTAGCAGCAAAACTAAGTGAAAACAGGCAAGAGAAAGGAGGAAACCCCAAATGCACTAAGCAAATTTGGGTCAACGCAGGCTCTGCACAGTCAAACTGGCTCTCAGCGCAGGTAGCTAGTTCGGGACCTGCGTTGCAAAGCAGGTAGCCTGTGTACTACCTGCTTTGGAAAACGAGAGTTGCGTTTTCACAGTTTCCGGGTCATAATTTTCTCAAAAATGCACGGTTTTTGCTCAAATCAGAAGCAATCAGTCAAGCACAATCAAAGGGATGATTTAGAAGGTGCAAAGCTATCACTAAGAGCTTACAAGGATCTTTGTAGATCAGCTCTTCAAATCATGAATCCGCTCAGACAATGAGCAAGAGTAGCAACCCCTCTACTTCGCTTTTGATATAGTCAAAAGCTTTTCGATTTGGTACTCTTTTGTTCAGGAAATGAATAGCAAAATACTACAAACACAATCAAACGGATACGATCCCTAGCAGAGTCGCCAGTTTGTTGTAGGGAAAAGTATCCGACTCGGATGACCCTAACCCACTCTAAGGGTGACAGTTCCTTAGCAACAACTGTAAAACAAACTACTGAAAGTTTACTTCTTTATGAAAGCAAAAGAGGATGGAGAAAGCACTAACCGTTGCCTTGCGCTTAATGTCGAATCCAAACTCTCCTCTTTGGCCGCTTGCTCCTAGCTCTTTGTCCTTCTGCTCGCCCAGCTGCAATGAGATCCTGCACAATGACAAAGAAGGAAACTACAAGAGGCATGCAATCATAACTGGTTCATGGATTAGTGTAAACCAAACATGCAATCATCACAATACATAATTGAAACAAGAGCACATAGAAGAACCTCAATAGCTTTTATTAATGAAGAAATTGTTGGAAATAATACTGAGAGGGGGGGTGAATCAGTATTATCAGATCAGATAAAACTTTTCAATTTCATACTCAGAAACATATACGCGACTTCAGTTAAGTGAACCCGCGTGTACACGCGACTGTGTCTAATGCAACTAGCGTATATCGAGAGATCTTATGATTCAGTTAATCTTATCTTCAGTAAATGAATCAGAACATTATTAAGCATATTAACAGTAAACAGGTGCAGTATAACAGAACAGATCATCACACAAATGCCACACACATGAACACCATGATATAAGGTGGAAACCCAATGTGGGTGAAAACCACCTGCTGCAATTTGTCTCTTTCTTCTTTAATGAGAACTTCTTTTACAATGTACTAGTGCAGTCCTTTACCAGCACGCAGGCTACAACCTGCAGAGGGCTACAACCCTCTTAGCTCTTGTACTAGCCGATCCATTTACTAGTACGTAGGTGCCTACCTACAGAATGCTTCTTTACTCGTTTTCCAGCTGCTAGTGGAAGGGAGCTACAACCCCTGGCTCTTGTACTGGCTGATATGTTTACCAGTACGTAGGTGCCGGCCTACGATCTACCCGGGACCACGTTTCATACATTTTCATACTGGATCCATGAAACAATCATCATTGTAGTACAACCTGCATCATCAATCACTGAAACACCCAATTCTGAATCACTGTAACCCTGTCAACAATAACCAGACAATCATAGCAACAACCAGATCCAGCTCCATATACAAATATCATACTTCACATTGTATACGCTACTTGGATGAACCCAACCTGCGTGTATACGCTCTTTTACCAAGACCAACCCGCGTACAGATCTGTAAATTCAACCTTAAAACTCTGTAGCTATATCAGACATCAAAACATACCCAGATCATAATAATAAACATGCGTCAGTAGATCTAGTCTATCCAGAGTCAAACCATATGAAGATAATCATTCCAACCCTTGAGATCTCGTTCCATCATTCATCATCCTCCACATGGGTGAAACCTTGGTTTAGATCACCAACCCATAACCAGCACTTGGATCACACTTCCTTAGATCTTCATCACCCATGCACACTCTCACACCTTGCTACCTAATGATCTTCTCCTTATATAGCCTTAGGCCTTGCTCAATACCAAGAGCCAAAACCATAGTAACACAATACCATCAACCTCGAAACTAGGGATCGACACGTCCGTCGAGACACCATGGTCCAAAACCATAGGCACAACTTCCAAGGACTAACTGCCACTGACCAAAGGTACGTTTTCATATGTATGCGCTTTTACTGAAGCCAACCTGCGTGTACACGCTGATTCTCCTTGCTGAACCTGCGTATATCTCTTTCTTGTCCTGCTGTACTGAGATTTGTCCACTAGTTAAGTTGCCATCACCTGTACCAGTCTCTGAGCACCTGTACCAACCTCTGAGTGAGTTGCCATCAAGGACAACACTTGAATCATAATGCCAACAATCTCCCCCTTTGGACTTGATGGCAACCACCACACCAAGTCACTCTCCCCCTTTGACATCAAGGGCAAAGGGTGGACCAAGATATTCTCTTCCTTGGTATACCTTCTGCTGTCCATACTGCTGTCCATACTCCCCCTGAGTACATGCTGAAATCTCCAAATGTGCTCCCCCTTTGTGTATGCCAAAGTGTACCAATCTATCCATCCTGCTCTTGCTGAATTGTGCTGTTCATGCTCCCCTTGACTGTAGGCAAGATCTGCAAAAGATGTTCTTCAAGAAGAACAAAGACTTATACATCATAGAAGACCTTCCTATCACCAAAAGACTCAACATACATTCATCACCCAACCTAGTGGGGATATACCAATATTGACTCATCCACCTAACCATGTGAAGATACATGATAATACATGAACATTTCATCATTCATCCCAGGCATAGTGGGGAAACCAACATAGGCCGTTACATGACCTTGACATCATAAAAGAGATACATGACATAGTGATGAAATATCTAGACCAAGACTTATGAAAGCCACCAACAGCATCATGATCTGTACCATAAGCATCAGCCTGCAATACCATTCCTAAACAGTAAGATGTATCATTTAGCTTCATAGACTTTATCAACACCTTCTAACCATAATGCCAACAATGCATTATTCGAAGAATATTCTCCCCCTGAGTGTAAGCCAACCATGTCTGAACCATTTCCTGAGTCTGTTCTGCTGCCCTTTCTCCATATACGCGACTTTGCAGCCTGTAACTCGCGTATATACGCGACTTGTCTTCATGAAACTTGCGTATGAGAATCAGAACACTGAAGTTCTATACCTTCAGCTCCCCCTGAGTCTGTTATGTCTGTGCTGTGCTGAGTACCCTGTGCTGTGCCACATCTTTCTGACTGAACTGCCTTCTTCTTCCATATCTTCACGCATGTTGATGATTTCTTCTTATCATGAGCTTTGTTCCTGCAATCTCTTGCTTTATGTCCAAACTTGTTACATGCATAGCATCTTACATGTTTCATATTCCTCTTGTAGCAATCAGCAGCTTTGTGGCCAAACATATTGCAAGAAAAGCAATATCCATTAAAGTATCTTGAATGTGATGATCTTTCTGCATGATGGTCTTGAAACCTTCTTCTTCTACATATGGCTGCAACATGTCCAAGATTATGACATACAAAACATTCAACATTATTCAGTGGAGGAAATAATCGTCTATCACGTCCATAGTTAGGAGTAGAGAATCTTCCTTGAGGAATTTCTTTCCTTGGTTGTTCCTTTTTGGGCATTTCAGATTTCTCATTAGAGTTTCTTGCCTCACCTTGTGAACTAGATTCACTTTCAACATATTCATGAAAACCAAGACCAGTCTTGATAGCAGGAGATCTTTGACTACTAAGAATATCATCCAAGACTTTAGAGCTATCTTGAAATCGTAAAAGCTTATCCTTTTCTTCTAATTTGCTTTTCAAGATATTTACCTCAACTTGATGTTGTTCTTCTTTTTCAAGACATTGCTTCTTCAAGGTCTCTTCAACTTTCCTTCCTTCATCCAACTGATGCCTTAGTTTGAGGATCTCGTTTTCTTGCTCTTTATTCAGTGCTAGCAGCATTTCTCGAACTCTGGAGGCACATTCCAACTGTTCTTCTAATCTGATGATTTCTTCTTTGAGGGCATTCTCCCTTTTGCTAGGTAGATCTTGTTGATCTATGATTTGATCTGACGCTTCATTTGCTTGTACATCTTCAATCTGAGGTGCTTCAGGATCTGAATACTTGCTTCCACACAACGACAGGTTGTCATTGTTCTTTTGAGCTGTCTTCTTCTTCTGACGTGCTTTCTTCCCCATTGTTCTACGAATCTCCTTCAAGCGATCAAGCTTCTCTGAAGGACCTGCTCTGATTCCAATTGTTGGAAATAATACTGAGAGGGGGGGTGAATCAGTATTATCAGATCAGATAAAACTTTTCAATTTCATACTCAGAAACATATACGCGACTTCAGTTAAGTGAACCCGCGTGTACACGCGACTGTGTCTAATGCAACTAGCGTATATCGAGAGATCTTATGATTCAGTTAATCTTATCTTCAGTAAATGCATCAGAACATTATTAAGCATATTAACAGTAAACAGGTGCAGTATAACAGAACAGATCATCACACAAATGCCACACACATGAACACCATGATATAAGGTGGAAACCCAATGTGGGTGAAAACCACCTGCTGCAATTTGTCTCTTTCTTCTTTAATGAGAACTTCTTTTACAATGTACTGGTGCAGTCCTTTACCAGCACGCAGGCTACAACCTGCAGAGGGCTACAACCCTCTTAGCTCTTGTACTAGCCGATCCATTTACTAGTACGTAGGTGCCTACCTACAGAATGCTTCTTTACTCGTTTTCCAGCTGCTAGTGGAAGGGAGCTACAACCCCCTGGCTCTTGTACTGGCTGATATGTTTACCAGTACGTAGGTGCCGGCCTACGATCTACCCGGGACCACGTTTCATACATTTTCATACTGGATCCATGAAACAATCATCATTGTAGTACAACCTGCATCATCAATCACTGAAACACCCAATTCTGAATCACTGTAACCCTGTCAACAATAACCAGACAATCATAGCAACAACCAGATCCAGCTCCATATACAAATATCATACTTCACATTGTATACGCTACTTGGATGAACCCAACCTGCGTGTATACGCTCTTTTACCAAGACCAACCCGCGTACAGATCTGTAAATTCAACCTTAAAACTCTGTAGCTATATCAGACATCAAAACATACCCAGATCATAATAATAAACATGCGTCAGTAGATCTAGTCTATCCAGAGTCAAACCATATGAAGATAATCATTCCAACCCTTGAGATCTCGTTCCATCATTCATCATCCTCCACATGGGTGAAACCTTGGTTTAGATCACCAACCCATAACCAGCACTTGGATCACACTTCCTTAGATCTTCATCACCCATGCACACTCTCACACCTTGCTACCTAATGATCTTCTCCTTATATAGCCTTAGGCCTTGCTCAATACCAAGAGCCAAAACCATAGTAACACAATACCATCAACCTCGAAACTAGGGATCGACACGTCCGTCGAGACACCATGGTCCAAAACCATAGGCACAACTTCCAAGGACTAACTGCCACTGACCAAAGGTACGTTTTCATATGTACGCGCTTTTACTGAAGCCAACCTGCGTGTACACGCTGATTCTCCTTGCTGAACCTGCGTATATCTCTTTCTTGTCCTGCTGTACTGAGATTTGTCCACTAGTTAAGTTGCCATCACCTGTACCAGTCTCTGAGCACCTGTACCAACCTCTGAGTGAGTTGCCATCAAGGACAACACTTGAATCATAATGCCAACAGAAATAAAGGTTCTGAGAGGATTACAACCATTGCAGGCTCCAACCCAGCAACACCTCCCAGCAGAAAGAATTGCTCTTCTTCACCTCTCTCAAACAATCACCCAATAACTCAAGAATGAAACCAACAGCATATCATTACTTTGCACAAAATTCCAGCCTCCTGAGCTCATAGGAGAGAGCTCAATATATAGATGAATTGAGAAAGGATGAGTCAGCTTGCAACTGATGTGTAGCTGCCTTGTGTCCTCTCTCTCTTCAGTTAATCTTCAGTTGATCTTCAGTTCTTGAGTCCACTTGGTGAACCTTGCTTCCACTTGGAGAAACAAAGCCTCTGACTCATCACAAGGCGAAATACCTGATCCAAGTGTCATTTTTGGAAGATTCCAAAGCAATGACTCACTGTGCCACATGTCCAAACTCGCCCAACGCAGGTGGGCTTTGTTCTACCTGCTTTGCAACGCAGGTACACCATGGAGCAGTTGTGTTTCAGCGCAGAAGCCTAGTGGAGCACCTGCTTTGATTTTAGGATTGCTTGTTTTTGACTGTTTTCAGGTGGAGAACTGATCTGAGAGCTGTTGGTTTGCTGACCTTGTTCCTCTAGGGGTAGGAACATCATGTTTAGGGAAATTTGGATCCCTTGGATTATTGACAATTCATGCTTGTTGCTGTAAGGCACAAAATTGTCTATAACAGATGCCCCCTAAAGTATGAGGTCGTTTATCGGGTGAAATGCTTTATTGAGAGGATCTGAAGTTCATTCAATCTGCTGAGAAGTGTCCTGTAATAAGATACAATACAATACATTATTTTTCATACATTTTTCATGATCTAGCTGAGGCGGGCATTCCCATGCTCAGCTTTATAAATACATTTTGGTACATAGAACAGACGATCGTCTGATGCTAGACTGATAATTCTCTGCCGAATTTATCATCCTTTGAAAAGGATGATCATCTGTTGCAATGATGTACATATCAAATGTCTTTATGTCCTGAATATATATCGCAGCCTGGATGGATGAAAACTAGATCTGGGGTCTTCAGTCTCTTCCGATCTTCACTCGATGTACAAGTCGATCCATGTGAGTATTTCTTGAAGTCGAACATGGAAAGACATCGCTTGATTACCAGTCAATGATGTAAACCGTTAACAAGCGCGAGAGGAATCACCGATAAGGATGATGACCCTCAAGGTACGGCAGTACAATCTTCATGGTGGGAATAAAGGACTTGGCGTCGACCACCATGCAAAATCTTCTGGTCGAAGGTCATTGATGTATACCTGTCGCCGGAAGTGAGAAACTTGCCATTGAGGCATGCAAGCTTCAAAGTACTGAGGGGGGTGTTCCTAGATCAACTCCTTGGATAATGAGCTGATGTCGACAAGGAGCGATCCGTCAAAGGAGGGCCTTAATGAATCCCACATCAGTGACACGGAACGGAGCTAGTGATTATGATGAGGTGAAAACAAACTGTGATGTATGATTCAGGGTGGCGGTCATGAAGTGGATGAAGGATAATGTATGGCAGTGGGTGGAACACGGTTGACTCTTTACAGAACCACATCTCTTGAACATATAACGACACTGATGTGATGGATTGGTAGCATTACCCCAATGGTGGATGGTGTGGCGAGGACCATGATTCTGCGATCGGTGAATGAAACAACCCAACCCGATGTGCTACGGAGGACAAAGTGTCATGTTCAAGAGCGACTTGCTACCATTAATGCTGTGAGGTTCTCCCAATTTTTCCCCAGTCATTGCTGACCAGTACCTCTTTATTTTTGTCAAGCTTGAGGAGGATAACATATGCTTGTTCTATAACCTGCCCTTCGGGCAAGCCCATCGCTATGTTTTAACGAGCCTAGCGATAGGGAAACTCGTTCTCGTCTAAAGACAAGTTTGTCGCTATTTAATCATTTTAACGAGTCTAACGACAAGGAAAACTCGGTCCTTTTCATTTTTAGAGAGTCTGAAAAGGTACGAAAAGTTAACTCCAAAATTCCTTTTTCGTCATCTAATCCCTTAAGTCTGAAAAAGTTTAAAACAATACAGAAGGGATGAATTTTCGGTTGCTTTAACGAGCCGAACAAACAAGCGCTCGATCTTTTTGTGCAATAATCCCTCAGGTCCAAAAAGATTAAAATCTAGAGGAGGGATGGCTTTCCGGTTGCTTTAACGAGCTGGAAGGCCAAAACTCGGCAAACTTTTCATATTTTATGAGTCAGTGAAAAGAGCTCAAAGAAGACTCGCCTTTTGAGGAACGAGTGATGAACAGGGATAGCAGCAGATTCTAGGTACAGGTTGGAATTCTCCAATCACGGCAGTGTCACAAGGATGGCTAAGTGAAATCACTCTTCGCAGCTGTTCCTCAAAATGGGTAAACAAACATAAGGAGGTGAACGATTGGCCAAATGAACAGATGGAGGTGATGGCATATAAACACGACCAAGGGATTTTAATATGGCTTTCAAGGGTTACATTTCTCGAGGTTGTTTACCGGTTCATTTTTCTGGATGAGCTTGAACTGCTAGGGAAAGATTGCTCACAATTTTACGTTTATTTTTTAACAAGCATGAACTTCTGCACAAAAACTGCTCGATGATTGCTTTTATTTTTTAACGAGCATGAACATTGCTAAAACTGCACGAATATATGGTTTACTTTTGATCTTTACCATAATTAGCTTCTCTTTTTCATTGATAGCACTGCATTTTCAATTTGCTGCAACAAACTAGTTAGAAATGGGTAATATTTACTTGAAAATGAGATTAACTTACAACATTTACCTTGAATTACGTAAGAAAGAAAATAAAAAGGGTTTTACCTCTCATTTTACCATTTCATTTGCATTTTGCTTGTTGGAGCTTTGGAGGAGCCTCTTTCCCTCGATTTTCACCAGATGATTCCGGAGGATTCTGCGGACGATTTTCGGCGCCGTTTGGACCAGGTAGGAGCTAAACCTTAGCTCTTCATTTTCATGGTTTCATTTTCCTGTTTTATGCCTGTTTTGCTGCTCTAATGGGCCTCTGGGGTTTTGCCAGGGCGCCCTCTGATCAACGCAGGTACCCCATTCGAAACCTGCATTGGGATCTAAGCTGCTTGAAGGCAACTTGTCCCCCAACGCAGGTAGTACACTGGGCACCTGCTTTGGGGCATAAAAGCAACAATTTTTCATAGATTTTGATGAAATTTTCGCCAGTTTTTCATCAATTTCAGGAGCTGACTCATCCTCTTGTTTGTTTTGCAGGGATTCTTGAACAAGATGGCCCTAACATGGCGAGAACGAGAACACGAAGAAGAAGATATGATTGCCCTTCATGATCCTGTTACGGTGGGCGCATTGCGAGACTGTGGTTTACTGAAGTTTTTCCGTATCTCTAGCATGAGAGCACAGATTTCACTACTGCAGTATTTGCTTGATGCTTGGGATCCTGTTAACCAAGTATTCCAGATCAGGAACAAACCTATTCCATTGACTGTGACAGATATTTACTTCTTGACTGGCCTGTCAAGGCGGGGTGCCCCCATTTCTTTATCAGGTACAGTTCGGGGGAATGATTCCGTGAGAGATTATGTTCGCCAGTATTGCAGGGAGGGGTCCCAGCCGAGCAGAGACGGCAAGGTGGTTATCCGTGATGTTACTAGCAGGCCTCTCAGGTCCATTCTGTATACTCTTGGTAGGATGGCCGGTAGCGCATCTTTACATGTCGCCAACAGGTCTCATATGCAGCACGCCTTGGAATGTCTCCAACCGAAAATCTTCAACTGGAGTGATGCAGTGCTTAGTCAGATGAAAAATCAATTGAACAAGGTGAAGGACGGGAAGCTGAAGAACTTTGGTTTTGGTTCAATTCTGACTGCCTTCGCCTTGGAGAAGATCCCTCTGATGCAACCTCAGTACATTGATCTCGGAGTGCCTTCTCCCACCGAGCCACGTATGCAGCGATGGGTTGATCACATGTCCAGGCATGCCGGTCAATCCCAGATTTCTTTCAATGCTGCTTTCTTTAGGTGGTTCGATCGCCAGGAGATGGCTTTTTCTGAGTACCCATATGTTGGTATGGACTTCCGGGGTGATCCGGATATGGTACTGCCAGACGGTGCTCAGTGGGATGCTACTGGTAAGAACTTCAACCATATTACCGTTCATTGTTTTCATTCATAATGTTCCTGTGCTTTATTCTTTCAAGACTTTAATTGAACTCATGTGCGCTTGCAGATGTCGGTCCTGTTCGTCCGGCATTTCGTCCGAGGCCACCTGTTACTGTTCCGGCAGAGGAACCTGCTCGGAGGGTTATTATCCGTGATCTTAGCGACACAGAGACCCTTACAGCTGTGCAGGGGCAGGTTGAGAACCTTACCCGTGGTCTCCCAGATGTACAGGTTGACGAGTTACCTTTACCGATGCAGCAGCATACTATCGGTGTACCTAGACGATGGACCCGTCTTCTGTGCATGATCGCACATACTGTGGCTTATTATCAGGAGCATCACTAGGCTAGGGTGCCCCCTAGCATTTTGAGTTTTAAGGTCATATGACCAATTTTGTCTTGTTTGCAGAACATCATGTATGAACTTTATGAACAGCTTATATATATATTTTGATTTTTGAGTCTCATTCTGGTTGCTTTGGATGATTCATATGTACACTTTTTATGATGTGTCCTTTATAAATATTGCAGATGTCTGTCTAACACATAGTTTGCCAATGAGTCTGTTAATGTGTTTAGATTTCTTGAAATATGTTGATATTGAATTGAATCAAATCGTCTTTCCATGATCTTTACTCTTAAGAACATGCGATAAATAGCTGGATTACGAACATAATATATACCATTGAGTTGTAGTACTACGAGCTGTGAGTCTAGCCTGACAATTAGTCGGCGTATGCCTCGTGCGATGGCATCAGAGAGTAGTTCTATCAACGCGCTATATTCAGCGATGTTATTCGTTGATTGCCCAATACATACACCTCTGAAACTTACTAACTCGCCATTTGGATTAAAAATGGCCCACGCTGCGGAGGATAGGTTTCGCGAACTACGACTTGCTCCGTCGGCATATCCAACACATGTCTCCATGAGGTTTGACATCTGCAATGAATGCAAAAGGGAATCACTCAACCAGAGTAAGAACTTTGGCGAAAACAAAATATAACAAAAGCACGCAGGTTACTATTTAAGCATAGTAACGCTTGAGGTACAGCCCGTTCCGGGGCTGTGCTAGTGGAATTCCGTCGTAATCTATTAACTCGTAGGCTCCTTTTGCTAATACTCTTTTAACAATATAGGGGCCCATCCATAAGGAATTGAATTTTCCTGCTCCTAATTTATCGGATTCTTGGTCATAAAGCAAGACCAAATCACCTTCTGAGAAGACACGGGGTTTGACATTTTTGTCGAACTGAGCCTTGACTCGTTTCTTATGGGCTTCGTTAGCCAAAGCGGCATCACGACGGGTTTCATCTAATTGGATTAATTCCATGAAACGAGCCTCTTCTTCCGAAGTTCCGGGGAGGAGATCAATTGCGAGTTTAAGCGACGAAATTTCACACTGGATCGGTAAGACTGCTTCTAGACCGTACACCAATTGAAAAGGTGTGAAACCGGTCGCGTTTCTTACCGAGGTTCGGTAGGCCCACAAGGCTGCATACAGGATTAGGTGCCATCTTCTTTTATGAACTCCGATCATCGTCTGCAACATACGCTTCAGGACCTTGTTGATTGCTTCAACTTGTCCGTTGGCTTGTGGATAATACGGAGTAGAGCTGTCGTGCGATAGCCCTAGTTTGGCAGCTAATTCGACCATCATGTGATTGCGGAAGTGCGATCCATGATCTATAACTATAGCCTGGGGTACACCGAACCTGGCGACTACATGATTGAAAAAGAATAGGGCAGTTGTTTCACCAGTATTGTCCAATGTAGGCATCGCCTCGGCCCATTTGGTAAAATAGTCAACTGCGACTATAATATACCCATGCCCCCCGGTCGAGGTGGGGTTACATTGCATGAAATCGATGCCCCATTTGGCGAAAGGCCCAACCGCAACTATTGGTTGCAGCGGTGCGGGTGGTCTTCTAGTTTTGCTATCAAAGATTTGGCAGGAATGACAACTTCGGACTGCGATTATGCAATCTTTGAACATCGTTGGCCAAAAATATCCTACTCTTAATATCTTTTGGGCTGTAGCGAAACCTGATTGATTGTAGTAGGGAAAAGTATCCGACTCGGATGACCCTAACCCACTCTAAGGGTGACAGTTCCTTAGCAACAACTGTAAAACAAACTACTGAAAGTTTACTTCTTTATGAAAGCAAAAGAGGATGGAGAAAGCACTAACCGTTGCCTTGCGCTTAATGTCGAATCCAAATTCTCCTCTTTGGCCGCTTGCTCCTAGCTCTTTGTCCTATATATTGTGCTGCTTTCCGAGTCGGATACTTTTCCCTAAGGACCAATCATTGTTTTCATTCATAATGTTCCTGTGCTTTATTCTTTCAAGACTTTAATTGAACTCATGTGCGCTTGCAGATGTCGGTCCTGTTCGTCATAAGAGTTAGGGTTAGTGGCATTCCTTGAGCGAATAAACCGTTAAGGGATGGTATTTGACTATATCAAAAGCGAAGTAGAGGGGCTTCTACTCTTGCTCATTGTCTGAGCGGATTCATGATTTGAAGAGCTGATCTACAAAGATCCTTGTAAGCTCTTAGTGATAGCTTTACACCTTCTAAATCATCCCTTTGATTGTGCTTGACTGATTGCTTCTGATTTGAGCAAAAACCGTGCATTTTTGAGAAAATTATGACCCGGAAACTGTGAAAACGCAACTCTCGTTTTCCAAAGCAGGTAGTACACAGGCTACCTGCTTTGCAACGCAGGTCCCGAACTAGCTTCCTGCGCTGAGAGCCAGTTTCACTGTGCAGAGCCTGCGTTGACCCAAATTTGCTTAGTGCATTTGGGGTTTCCTCCTTTCTCTTGCCTGTTTTCACTTAGTTTTGCTGCTAGGTGTCAGTCTTGTGCCTGTTTTGAAACCAATATTACTTGCCATCATTCTGCCTCTGTTATATAACGAAATTGTACTTGTTCTTTGTATTTCTTGCTCATTTACAATTTCCCATAACGAAAAGTAAACTAGTCATGCTTTTGGCCTCTTAGATCTGAACCTGTGTTAGGCGTTTTGCTGGTCTAAAGAGTTAGCTTGTTTGCTGTCCAAAGCTGGTTAGTCGTTTTACTTTCGTTCGTATGGTTTGATTTCATGTATTTCCAGTGATTAAGCAAGTGAATCTTAAGGTGTCTTTTGATTTTGGACAAGCTTGTTTACTTTCGCTTTAAATCGAAATCAAAGTTATATAACCACTTTCTTTTTGTATCCATCCACATTAAGAAAGGGAAAAGAAAATACATGCATTGTGCATTTTACATTTGACTGTGTGCTTGACGATTTAGAAAAATTTGCATTTTAGTGTGTGCTCTATGATCTGTGTGAAAAGATTTGCCTTTCTTTTCCCTCAGTAGTTAAGGTTTTCAAAGTTGAAAGATTGAAAAGTTTGCTTCTCATCTTAGACTGCATTCAGGAATATGTTATATACATCTCGTGGTGATCCTTAAAGGCAAAATGATAAGCAAGATCAACATTAAAATAAATCCAATTTACATAACAACGCTTTGTAACATAACGCAAACACATAGAGGTCTAGGTAGAGACGTGTTCCGGCGTCGTTAAACATAGTGACTGTCGATCTCTACGAAGGTGGGTGATTCCTCCTGAGAGTCGGTGGCACTAATACGGACTTGTTCTCCCACGTACCGTCGCGTATATATTGGGAGACCCCTATAGGCAATTATCCTTTATCCATAGGAAGCCGTGTCGACTGCCCTACTGATCGCGATGCAGTGAACACAGCATTCACGAAGATCGACCACCCGTACCGTAAAACGTATTCTGTGGTTTCGCGAAAAGTTTGGCACACCCTCTGCCTAGAACTCCAGAGCAGTTTCTTTTGGCCTTTTTCAAACTCTATAACTGAAAAAGTCCATCCGAGCATTTGTCACTTCGGGCTCGTTAAAACATCGAAGGCGACTAGAGTCATCTTTAGCTTTTTCTCGACTCTTAAAACATGAAAAAGCAAGTTTGTGTCTAAAAGCGTCGTTAATAAAATTTATTTTAAGCGGAACAAAATCACCTGTTATTCCCACGTTGATCTTTCAGTTGAAAAGTATGGAGCCCACCAACCAAGGAGGCAACCTTGGCGGAAGTCCAAATCCCTTCTCCTCTTGGGGAGATGTTGGTGCGCCTCATATGGCAACATTGTCACTTCCAGGATTGACAATTGGCCTACCTGTATGGCTCTTTTCAACTAATGTAGTCCAGATCGCCACTAATCCTGAGCAGTCGAATCAACAGTCAGACCAATCTAGGACTACCTACCAGCCTTCCACTTCTTACAATACTTCCTCTGATCCTTCATCTTCGCAAGGTAGAGCTGGCAAAAGTCAGCCTCCCAAGGAGAAGAAGGAAAGGAAGAAGAGAGAAAAGAAGCAGAAGGAGCCTATGGCGAAGGCGACTGGGGGCAAGCAAAAGACAGCTGACAAAAACCCACACACTGCACCGACCGGGCCTAAATCGCCATGTGTCATTTGCGAAGGGGCCCACTTCCATCGTGATTGTCCTTGTATTCCCCGGATACTAAGGGACTGGTCCCCAAGATTGCACAATCCGGTAGCATCAACCTCTGGCAGTCATGTTGATTGCAGTCCATCAACTAGCGAGAGTGAAGGACGAAGAGGGAGACCAAGATCACCCTGTATATTGTGTGAAGGCGAGCATGCCATCCACAGATGTCCATTCTTAGATGAGGCAAAGAGAGTTTTGGAAGATCATCCGGTTTCGCCGTTACGACTTCCTCCTGGATACCAAAAACTCGCGCCTAATCCCTCGATAGTTGAAAATCCAGCTGACCCGCCCAAGTGGTCAGCTGAAGTGTCGGTCATTGAGAATGAACCTACTGAATCCAGACCAGACGAAAGTCTAAAGGTCGAAACGGCAGTTGACCCGGTTCTTCCTTCAGAGGTTTCATCGTCCAATGACTCCGTCATTGAAGACCCATCTTCAAATGACACCCTCACTGAAGAGGATAAGGATGACACCGTCCATATTCTTTTCATCAACACAGACTCTGATGAGCATCAGGGCAATGCGCCCATTCCTTTATCGCAGGAAGGAACATCGTCAGGGTCGTATCCGGCCGTATATTCGGTCCCACCACCAAGCAACCTAGTTGTATCCTTTGATTGGAATCAACTAGGCAGACCCCGGTTACCAGCCAGTATCCCATTCAGAATCATAGTCCAAATCTACAGAATGGTGATGGCTGGAACTATCATTGATGAAGGGGCATCTGTGAGTATCCTTTCCTCTGTTGCTTGGAAAGCACTGGGTTTCCCGGCGCTTTTACCTGAGATGAGAAATCTATCAGGTTTTGATAAAGGAACCAGTCACCCGTTAGGGATTCTCCCCAATGTTCCGGTTACATTGAAAGGGAAAACAGTTCGCATGAACATCATGGTCATCTAGGGACCCTTGGCATATAACTTACTCCTTGGACGAGACTATATATATTGCATGGAGGCAATAGTGTCCTCACTCTTTAGAGTCATTTGTTTTCCGCACGAAGGAAGAATGGTCCAGCTAGTAGACCAACTTTCATTTCCAGGATCACGCATTGCAAATAGTCAAATACCATCCCTTAACGGTTTATTCGCTCAAGGAATGCCACCGCCCCCGGTTCTACTTCCCGATGAATGCGATTAATTCGGAAAGAAAGAACTGGGACCCAGGGGGCATGCACCCTGGCCTGCCTCGGGCAGAGAAAACCTTAGGTATAAAGTTAATTTCCGCAGAAGGATGGACTAGTCCATACCCCGTCCGGCAGAGGAAGAGAGGGTTGTTCTAGGATAAAATTCTTTTGTCAAAGTTATGTGAGCGAAGCAATCGCTCCCTTTGTCTAAAGAAGTGGGCTCTCCTAAGGAGGGGGTCTATTTGTGGCAGCAAGAAGCCACCATCTTTGAATGTCAAGCCTCACCCATTAAAACAAGCTGTTTTGAAGGATAAGTAGGGGCAGTCTTCAAAGAAAGAGATGAAATTGCTGCAACAAGTAGTCACCATCCTTAGCAACCTAATGATAGACATCGCCGAAAAGAGAGTTTAGTTTGCGGCAGCAAACAAAACCATTTTTCGGATAATAAGTAAGAGATGGCAGAATCTCGAAATTATACTTTATACCTGGGGGCATGCAAACCTTTTGGAGTGCAAGCACGGGACGACTATTTATTTTTTAAATTTTTAGGTCCTCCCTTTAAACCTGTAGGTCTAACCCGTTAAACTCATAGGATTAGCCGTTTCTAGCTTGCATAAAGAAAGGATGAAGGGCAAAAGTTAAAACCTGCCAATTTGGAGTAATTAGTGAGGTATCGCTCCTTAAATAAGATTACCTCACCTAAAGCATTCCTTGTATTAAGACTGGTATAATTCGAGCAGTTTTAGCAATGTTCATGCTCGTTAAAAAATAAAAGCAATCATCGAGCAGTTTTTGTGCAGAAGTTCATGCTCGTTAAAAAATAAATGTAAAATTGTGAGCAATCTTTCCCTAGCAGTTCAAGCTCATCCAGAAAAATGAACCGGTAAACAACCTCGAGAAATGTAACCCTTGAAAGCCATATTAAAAGCCCTTGGTCGTGTTTATATGCCATCACCTCCATCTGTTCATTTGGCCAATTGTTCACCTCCATATGTTTGTTTACCCATTTTGAGGAACAGCTGCGAAGAGTGATTTCACTTAGCCATCCTTGTGACACTGCCGTGATTGGAGAATTCCAACCTGTACCTGGAATCTGCTGCTATCCCTGTTCATCACTCGTTCCTCAAAAGGCGAGTCTTCTTTGAGCTCTTTTCACTGACTCGTAAAATATGAAAAGTTTGCCGAGTTTTGGCCTTCCAGCTCGTTAAAGCGACCGGAAAGCTATCCCTCCTCTAGATTTTAATCTTTTTGGACCTGAGGGATTATTGCACAAAAAGATCGAGCGCTTGTTTGTTCGGCTCGTTAAAGCAACCGAAAATTCATCCCTTCTGTATTGTTTTAAACTTTTTCGGACTTAAGGGATTAGATGACGAAAAAGGAATTTTGGAGTTAACTTTTCGTACCTTTTCAGACTCTCTAAAAATGAAAAGGACCGAGTTTTCCTTGTCGTTAGACTCGTTAAAATGATTAAATAGCGACAAACTTGTCTTTAGACGAGAACGAGTTTCCCTATCGTTAGGCTCGTTAAAACATAGCGATGGGCTTGCCCGAAGGGCAGGTTATAGAACAAGCATATGTTATCCTCCTCAAGCTTGACAAAAATAAAGAGGTACTGGTCAGCAATGACTGGGGAAAAATTGGGAGAACCTCACAGCATTAATGGTAGCAAGTCGCTCTTGAACATGACACTTTGTCCTCCGTAGCACATCGGGTTGGGTTGTTTCATTCACCGGTCGCAGAATCATGGTCCTCGCCACACCATCCACCATTGGGGTAATGCTACCAATCCATCACATCAGTGTCGTTATATGTTCAAGAGATGTGGTTCTGTAAAGAGTCAACCGTGTTCCACCCACTGCCATACATTATCCTTCATCCACTTCATGACCGCCACCCTGAATCATACATCACAGTTTGTTTTCACCTCATCAAAATCACTAGCTCCGTTCCGTGTCACTGATGTGGGATTCATTAAGGCCCTCCTTTGACGGATCGCTCCTTGTCGACATCAGCTCATTATCCAAGGAGTTGATCTAGGAACACCCCCCTCAGTACTTTGAAGCTTGCATGCCTCAATGGCAAGTTTCTCACTTCCGGCGACAGGTATACATCAATGACCTTCGACCAGAAGATTTTGCATGGTGGTCGACGCCAAGTCCTTTATTCCCACCATGTAGATTGTACTGCCGTACCTTGAGGGTCATCATCCTTATCGGTGATTCCTCTCGCGCTTGTTAACGATTTACATCATTGACTGGTAATCAAGCGATGTCTTTCCATGTTCGACTTCAAGAAATACTCACATGGATCAACTTGTACATCGAGTGAAGATCGGAAGAGACTGAAGACCCCGGATCTAGTTTTCATCCATCCGGGCTGCGATATATATTCAGGACATAAAGACATTTGATATGTACATCATTGCAACAGATGATCATCCTTTTCAAAGGATGATAAATTCGGCAGAGAATTATCAGTCTAGCATCAGACGATCGTCTGTTCTATGTACCAAAATGTATTTATAAAGCTGAGCATGGGAATGCCCGCCTCAGCTAGATCATGAAAAATGTATGAAAAATAATGTATTGTATTGTATCTTATTATAGGACACTTCTCAGCAGATTGAATGAACTTCGGATCCTCTCAATAAAGCATTTCACCTGATAAACGACCTCATACTTTAGGGGGCATCTGTTATAGACAATTTTGTGCCTTACAGCAACAAGCATGAATTGTCAATAATCCAAGGGATCCAAAGTTCCCTAAACATGATGTTCCTACCCCTAGAGGAACAAGGTCAGCAAACCAACAGCTCTCAGATCAGTTCTCCACCTGAAAACACTCAAAAACAAGCAATCCTGAAATCAAAGCAGGTGCTCCACTAGGCTTCTGCGCTGAAACACAACTGCTCCATGGTGTACCTGCGTTGCAAAGCAGGTAGAACAAAGCCCACCTGCGTTGGGCGAGTTTGGACATGTGGCACAGTGAGTCATTGCTTTGGAATCTTCCAAAAATGACACTTGGATCAGGTATTTCGCCTTGTGATGAGTCAGAGGCTTTGTTTCTCCAAGTGGAAGCAAGGTTCACCAAGTGGACTCAAGAACTGAAGATCAACTGAAGATTAACTGAAGAGAGAAAGGACACAAGGCAGCTACACATCAGTTGCAAGCTGACTCATCCTTTCTCAATTCATCTATATATTGAGCTCTCTCCTATGAGCTCAGGAGGCTGGAAGTTTGTGCAAAGTAATGATATGCTGTTGGTTTCATTCTTGAGTTATTGGGTGATTGTTTGAGAGAGGTGAAGAAGAGCAATTCTTTCTGCTGGGAGGTGTTGCTGGGTTGGAGCCTGCAATGGTTGTAATCCTCTCAGAACCTTTATTTCTTCATTAATAAAAGCTATTGAGGTTCTTCTATGTGCTCTTGTTTCAATTATGTATTGTGATGATTGCATGTTTGGTTTACACTAATCCATGAACCAGTTATGATTGCATGCCTCTTGTAGTTTCCTTCTTTGTCATTGTGCAGGATCTCATTGCAGCTGGGCGAGCAGAAGGACAAAGAGCTAGGAGCAAGTGGCCAAAGAGGAGAGTTTGGATTCGACATTAAGCGCAAGGCAACGGTTAGTGCTTTCTCCATCCTCTTTTGCTTTCATAAAGAAGTAAACTTTCAGTAGTTTGTTTTACAGTTGTTGCTAAGGAACTGTCACCCTTAGAGTGGGTTAGGGTCATCCGAGTCGGATACTTTTCCCTACAACAAAAGAGGGATACAATACATAATTGAAACAAGAGCACATAGAAGAACCTCAATAGCTTTTATTAATGAAGAAATAAAGGTTCTGAGAGGATTACAACCATTGCAGGCTCCAACCCAGCAACACCTCCCAGCAGAAAGAATTGCTCTTCTTCACCTCTCTCAAACAATCACCCAATAACTCAAGAATGAAACCAACAGCATATCATTACTTTGCACAAAATTCCACCCTCTTGAGCTCATAGGAGAGAGCTCAATATATAGATGAATTGAGAAAGGATGAGTCAACTTGCAACTGATTTGTAGCTGCCTTGTGTCCTCTCTCTCTTCAGTTAATCTTCAGTTGATCTTCAGTTCTTGAGTCCACTTGGTGAACCTTGCTTCCACTTGGAGAAACAAAGCCTCTGACTCATCACAAGGCGAAATACCTGATCCAAGTGTCATTTTTGGAAGATTCCAAAGCAATGACTCACTGTGCCACATGTCCAAACTCGCCCAACGCAGGTGGGCTTTGTTCTACCTGCTTTGCAACGCAGGTACACCATGGAGCAGTTGTGTTTCAGCACAGAAGCCTAGTGGAGCACCTGCTTTGATTTCAGGATTGCTTGTTTTTGAGTGTTTTCAGGTGGAGAACTGATCTGAGAGCTGTTGGTTTGCTGACGCATGTCAAAGGAGGGTGCCCCCCAAGCTTCATTGCATTCAACTTGGTGGTTGGAATGAAGGTTTACCTTTGAATTTTGAAAAGGGGATTTGTTTCATTTTTTAATGAGGTTGACATAGTAAAAGAACTATCCTCGTGACTCCTTGTTTCATTTTTTAACAAGGTTGACATGAGATAAGAACCGTCCTCGGAGCCCACTGTATTTACAGTATTTCCATTAGGGCGATGATCCATGCCGACAAAATATTTAGGAATCTTCTGAATCTGTTAGATATAGAAGATTTCATATTGTAGGTTTCCACTGTGGCTACTTCCGCCAAATTACTTGCTGGCGGTAGGGCAAAAGTACCCATTAAGGCAGGGTCTTTTAGGATACCTACTCCAATATTTTGAAGCGAATGATTGCTCTCATGGATCATTGTGCTGCTTCCCGTAACTTGAGAACTGTTGGGGAGAAATGTTTGTTGGTTGACGATTGTAATTTTTCCTCGAAAAGGAAATACAATCCTTCTGAAGTAGGTCGACACAACTGCAGCCATGGCATATATCCAAGGCCTTCCCAGTAGGATGTTGTAATCGAGGTTTCCGTCGATTACTTCAACATCAACTTCTACTGTTTTGCCCCCCAGTTAACCTTGCAAGTTACTTAAAATCCCGTATGGAGTGTATGATCGTCCATCAAATGCTTTTAAGGTCGTTGACGATTTCGACAAGGGTGGTGAGCCTAAACTTTTCCAGCAACTCATCGACGTAAGGCATGTAGATGCCCCCTCATCAATAATTGTTCGATGAACAGTTTTGTTGAGGGCTTTCACTTGAATAAGGAAAGCTAGTTGAGCTGGTAACTGAGGGTCATATCCTTTATGATCAAAGGCCACAAGATTGGAATCCATTGGGCCAATCCCACCTATTGCTGATAATAAAGCTTGCTCTTGGGAGGTGCAATTTTGCGCTACCTCAAGTGTCGACATAGCGGATGGCGATTGGGCCAGGTCATCTATTATATTATAATCCTGTGTTATTTTTTCACGAGGATTAAATGTCGATTTGTGTACTACTCCCTTTGGCGACTTTATCATTGGTTTAGGATCGTTGGTTGGCACAACTTTGGTCAAAGTCGTTGTTGAACTACTAGGTTGTTTATTTGCCTTGTTGTTCAACTGCTTTGGATTCCTGTAATCTTTATTCCTTGTCAAAGCATTATTCTGCTGCTTTGAGGTGGACAACATAGGCACTTGGGATCGGGAAGCATTTTGATTAGCAACCAGATTTTGTCTTGGATTAGGAAACGGATCAGTCAATACTGCTGGGGTTTTTGAACTCTTGAAGAGTTTCTTAACTTCAACTATATGTGGACAATCTTTCGTCCAATGATCCTCATCGCATATATGACACCCTGTCGGGGGTTTCCCTTTCCTTTTCTTTTTCTTCTTGCCTCCTGGTTGCTTCAGTTGTTTGCCCTTGTTGGTCGACATGGCATTTACTTCTGAGGCAAGAAGTTCCTCATTTGCATTTTGACTAGAAATTTTGCATTTGCCAGTCACGCCATTACTGGCGTGAGAGTCAGTATTCAATTTAAGAGGGGGAGGAATTGAAAATTCAGGTCTGGGGGCGTCAGGTATTTTGTCGTAGAGCGTGCTAGACTGAGTATATACTAAGTCCAGATATTGAGCACGATCAATGACCTGCTCCTCTGTTACGACTCCCCCCTTGGCCACATCTTCTGTTATAGCCGGAAGTAACGACTTTATAAACCATTCAGCTAACAGCTGATCGGGAACGTAAGTTTTCACCATCCTACGACGACGTCGCCACTCATGTATATGATCAGATATGTGAGTGGCCATTGTCTGTTTGAAGTTGGTAAGGAGTTCTGTTCCTGTTTCATATCTTATCGGTAATTGAAAATGGGTTAAGAAAGTCGTGGCTAAGGAGCTGAAATTGTCGAAAGAGGCTCTTAGCAATTCTATATACCATTTTGCCGCTAGACCTGTCAATGTCCTCTGAAAGAGGCGAAGCCTTATCGAATCATCATTTAAAGTGTTCGATGAACACCACAGATGAAATGTCATCACATGATTCGACAGGTCTTCACCTGGATTTCCATTGAATTTAGGAATGTCGGATGGAAGTTTGTGTGGGATCACTGGCCACCATGGGGCGTCAGCAATTGGATCATTGGTTAACCGATGTAAATCAGGCAACTCTAAAGTCGCCACGAATGGTAACTGTTGATTCAAGTTAGGTGAAGCGTAACCAGGGTACGATGGAATCGCCTGAACAGTTGGTCTTTGCATACCAGCATAATGGAGTTGATGTTGGTATGACTGATACGGTTGATGGACTTGACCACTATAAAGTGGTTGATTTTGACCATTTTGGATATATGGTTGTCCAGTATTCACAAAGATTTGCTGTTCAGAACCTTGGTACACTTGCTGGAATTGTGGCTGTTGGTATTGCACTATCCACGGTTGCGATACCATGGGTTGTTGTGCTACACTAACCATTGGACCAAGATGTGAGGTGATTGTACCCGATTGTACTTGTGTCGCCCCACCAGTAGGCGATTGTGGTTGGGTTGCAGGGTCAAGGGGCTGTTGCATGAGAACCTGAGGAATCTGAGGTTGACATACAATAGGCATTGTTTGAACTTGCGACACGGTTACAATAGCCGGTGTAGTTGGGATGTTCATCACAGGTACACACTGTTGCATAGAATATACAACTCTTGGTGGCTGGGATAGCATAGGTACCCAACTACTCGTTGCAATTCCACCATAACTTGAGTAAGGTTGAGAACTCCCATATGGGTACCCTCCCGGAGGGGGTAATGAAAAGGCATACTGCCCCCCATACGGTGGTAATCCAGAACTCAAGGCAATTGATTGTCCTGGAGGACTGGATGGCCTAAATTGATTCCCAAAAGGGTCAATTTGATGAGTCTCACCATAAGAGTTACCAGACATTACTCCGGAACAGACAGGAACAGACCATACTATCGAGATAGTCCCTTGGTGGACTCCTTCTAGCGATTGAGAGCTAGTTGGGACAGATGGTATGCCGGCGAACATTTTTGGATTTGCAGCAGGTAATTCTGTCGTCGCCGTGTCATTTGACACAATCCTAGATGTTGACGGTTGTTCAGACATTTTTAGTCTATCCAATTGATCGCCTAGTGATTCTACAGGAACTTCCACTGGTGATGGACAAACTTTTGTTGTAGCAGGAAATAGAGTGACCCCTACTCCAAATTAAATTGGAGTGGATACTTGCGGTTCCTCTATAATTTCCTCTATCGCAATCAGACCAGGTGGAAGAGGGAGACCGTCAGGTCCGTAAAAGATTTCCGGTGCCGAAGAAGGGGTTGGATCGACAGCGACAGATGTTTGAGGAACAAAACTCTCTGGACCGGTTACAGATGGAACTGGTTCAGTCATACAAGTATTTGCCCCCAAACTAGGATCAATATTACTGTCCCTCTGTGGCGGTTGAACTTCTTCTATGGAGGCAGGGTTTCCAGAAATGTTTGGAGTGACCAGAATCTCAGATGTTGTTGGAACACTTGTTCTAACTTTTAAAGGAGATTTTGAACTGGTTCGACGAGTTCGCTTTGCCCGGATTGTTTTCGATTTCGGAGACAAAGATGGTTGACTCGCAAGCCTCTGAGAACGACGGATATTCAATTGACTTTCTTCCACGATTGCGGATTACTCGATCAACTAAAATATAAAGGGGAAAATTTGTGTTTCCGATTTGAATGAATTTTATTAGACGCTTTTAAACATAACTTTGCTTTTTCATGTTTTAAGAGTCGAGAAAAAGCTAAAGATGACTCTAGTCTCCTTCGATGTATTAACGAGCCCGAAGTGACAAATGCTCGGTTGGACCTTTTCAGTTATAGAGTTTGAAAAGGGCCAAAAGAAACTGCTCTGGAGATCTAGGCAGAGGGTGTGCCAAACTTTTCGCGAAACCACAGAATACGTTTTACGGTACGGGTGGTCGATCTTCGTGAATGCTGTGTTCACTGCATCGCGATCAGTAGGGCGGCCGACACAACTTCCTATGGATAAAGGATAATTGCCTATAGGGGTCTCCCAATATATATGCGACGGCACGTGGGAGCACAACTCTGTATTAGTGCCACCGACTCTCAGGAGGAATCACCCACCTTCGTAGAGATCGACAGTCACTATGTTTAACGACGCCGGAACACGTCTCTACCTAGACCTCTAGATGTTTGCGTTATGTTACAATGCGTTGTTAGGTTCATTCAGTATATTTTAAGTTGATCTTTTTAAAGTTTGCCTTTCAAGGTTCACCACGAGATGTATATGACAAATTCCTAAATGCATCCTAAGATGAGAAGCAAGCTTTTTCAAATCTTTTTGACTGATGAAAATCTTAACCACTGAGGGAGAAGAAAGGAAAATTCTTTTCACACAGTTCATACAGCACAAACTAATGCACTTTCTCCTAAATCATCATGCAAACTTTTTCAAATGCAAAATGCACAATGCATGTATTTTCTTTTCCTTTTCTTAATGTTGATGGATTACAAAAAGAAAGTGGTTATATAACTTTGATTTCGATTTAGAGCGAAAACAAACAAGTTTGTCCAAAATCAAAAGACACCTTAAGATTCACTTGCTTAATCACTGGAAATACATGAAATCAAACCATCCTGACGAAAGTAAAAATGACTAATCAGCTATGGACAGCAAACAAGCTAACTCTTTAGACCAGCAAAATGCCTAACACAGGTTCAGATCTAAGAGGCCAAAAGCAAGACTAGTTTACTCTTCGTTATGGGAAATTGTAAATGAGTAAGAAATACAAAGAACAAGTACAATTTCATTATATAACAGAGGCAGAATGATGGCAAGTAATATTGGTTTCAGAACAGGTGCAAGACTAGTAACTGGCAGCCAAATCAATAGTGAAAACAGGCAAGAGAAAAGGAGGAAACCCCAACAGCACTAGGCAAAATTGGGCCAACGTAGGTGCTGCACAGCCAGTCTGGCTCTCAGCGCAGGTAGCCCCTTCGGGACCTGCGTTGCAAAGCAGGTAGCCTGTCTACTACCTGCTTTGGAAAACGAAACTTGCATTTTCACAGTTTCCGGGTCATAATTTTCTCAAAAATGCACAGTTTTTGCTCAAATCAGAAACAATCAGTCAAGCACACTCAAAGGGATGATTAGGAAGGTGAAAAGCTATCACTAAGAGCTTACAAGGATCCTTGTAGATTAGCTCTTCAAATCATGAACTTGCTCAGAAATGAGCTAGAGTAGCTGCCCTCTACTTCGCTTTTGATATAGTCAAAAGCTTTTCGATTTGGTACTCTTTTGTTCAGGAAATGAATAGCAAAATACTACAAACCCAATCAAATGGATACGATCCCCAGTGGAGTCGCCAGTTTGTTGTAGGGAAAAGTATCCGACTCGGATGACCCTAACCCACTCTAAGGGTGACAGTTCCTTAGCAACAACTGTAAAACAAACTACTGAAAGTTTACTTCTTTATGAAAGCAAAAGAGGATGGAGAAAGCACTAACCGTTGCCTTGCGCTTAATGTCGAATCCAAACTCTCCTCTTTGGCCGCTTGCTCCTAGCTCTTTGTCCTTCTGCTCGCCCAGCTGCAATGAGATCCTGCACAATGACAAAGAAGGAAACTACAAGAGGCATGCAATCATAACTGGTTCATGGATTAGTGTAAACCAAACATGCAATCATCACAATACATAATTGAAACAAGAGCACATAGAAGAACCTCAATAGCTTTTATTAATGAAGAAATAAAGGTTCTGAGAGGATTACAACCATTGCAGGCTCCAACCCAGCAACACCTCCCAGCAGAAAGAATTGCTCTTCTTCACCTCTCTCAAACAATCACCCAATAACTCAAGAATGAAACCAACAGCATATCATTACTTTGCACAAAATTCCAGCCTCCTGAGCTCATAGGAGAGAGCTCAATATATAGATGAATTGAGAAAGGATGAGTCAGCTTGCAACTGATGTGTAGCTGCCTTGTGTCCTCTCTCTCTTCAGTTAATCTTTAGTTGATCTTCAGTTCTTGAGTCCACTTGTTGAACCTTGCTTCCACTTGGAGAAACAAAGCCTCTGACTCATCACAAGGCGAAATACCTGATCCAAGTGTCATTTTTGGAAGATTCCAAAGCAATGACTCACTGTGCCACATGTCCAAACTCGCCCAACGCAGGTGGGCTTTGTTCTACCTGCTTTGCAACGCAGGTACACCATGGAGCAGTTGTGTTTCAGCGCAGAAGCCTAGTGGAGCACCTGCTTTGATTTCAGGATTGCTTGTTTTTGAGTGTTTTCAGGTGGAGAACTGATCTGAGAGCTGTTGGTTTGCTGACCTTGTTCCTCTACGGGTAGGAACATCATGTTTAGGGAACTTTGGATCCCTTGGATTATTGACAATTCATGCTTGTTGCTGTAAGGCACAAAATTGTCTATAACAGATGTGATACGAAAGACAAAGTGTCATGTTCAAGAGCGACTTGCTACCATTAAAGCTGTGAGGTTCTCCCAATTTTTCCCCAGTCATTGCTGACCAGTACCTCTTTATTTTTGTCAAGCTTGAGAAGGATAACATATGCTTGTTCTATAACCTGCCCTTCGGGCAAGCCCATCGCTATGTTTTAACGAGCCTAGCGATAGGGAAACTCGTTCTCGTCTAAAGACAAGTTTGTCGCTATTTAATCATTTTAACGAGTCTAACGACAAGGAAAACTCGGTCCTTTTCATTTTTAGAGAGTCTGAAAAGGTACATAAATTCAACTCCAAAATTCCTTTTTCGTCATTTAATCCCTTAAGTCCGAAAAAGTATAAAACAATACAGAAGGGATGAGTTTTCGATTGCTTTAACGAGCCGAACAAAACAAGCGCTCGATCTTTTTGTGCAATAATCCCTCAGGTCCAAAAAGATTAAAATCTAGAGGAGGGATAGCTCTTCCGGTCCTTTTAACGAGCTGGAAGGCCAAAACTCGGCAAAGTTTTCATATTTTACGAGTCAGTGAAAAGAGCTCAAAGAAGACTCGTCTTTTGAGGAACGAGTGATAAACAGGGATAGCAGCAGATTCCAGGTACAGGTTGGAATTTTCCAATCACGGCAGTGTCACAAGGATGGCTAAGTGAAATCACTTTTCGCAGCTGTTCCTCAAAATGGGTAAACAAACATATGGAGATGAACGATTGGCCAAATGAATGGATGGAGGTGAGACTGCAAGAACACGACCAAGGGCTTTAATATGGCTGTCAAAGGTTACATTTCTCAAGGTTATTTACCGGTTCATTTTTTGCTGGGTGAGCTTGAACTCTAGGGGAAGATTGCTCACAACTTATGTTTATTTTTTAACGAGCATGAACTATGTGCTAAAACTGCTCGGAGATAAGTTTGCATGCCCCCAGCATAATAATGCAAATCGAGGTGTATGCCCCCCAAGCTTCATTGCATCCAACTCGGTGGCTGGAATGAAGGTTTACCTCGGGGATTTGTTTCATTTTTTTAATGAGGTTGACACAAGATAGGAACTATCCTCGACTCCTTGTTTCATTTTTTAACGAGGTTGACACAAGATAAGAACCGTCCTCGGGGCCCACTGTATTTACAGTATTTCCATTAGGGCGACGATCCATGCTGACAAAATATTTAGGAATCTTCTGAATCCGTTGGATATAGAAGATTTCATATTGTAGGTTTCCACTGTGGCTACTTCCGCCAGATTACTTGCCGGTGGTAGGGCAAAAGTACCCATTAAGGCAGGGTCTTTTAGGAGACCTACTCCGATATTTTGGAGTGATTGATTACTTTCATGGATCATAGGAACGCTTCCTGTAACTTGTGAACCATTAGGGAGGAAATTTTGTTGGTCAATGATCGTAATCCCTCCTTGAAAGGGGAATGCGATTTTCCTAAAATAGGTGGACACAACAGCTTCCATGGCATAAATCCATGGTCTTCCCAGTAGGATGTTATAGTCAAGATTGCCATCGATGACTTCAACATCTATTTCTACTGTTTTGCCCCCTAGTTCAACTTTCAAGTTACTAAGGATACCGTAAGGGGTATATGTCCTTCCGTCGAATGCTTTTAATGTCGTCGATGATCGCGACAAGGTTGGAGATCCTAAGGTTTTCTAGCAACTCATCGACATAATACATGTCGATGCCCCCTCATCAATAATTGTTCGATGAACAGTTTTGTTGAGGGCTTTCACTTGGACGAGGAAAGCTAGTTGAGCTGGTAACCGAGGATCATATCTTTTGTGATCAAAGGATACAAGATTGGAATCTTTAGGATCCACTCCACCAATTGCTAATAACAATGCCTGCCTTTGGGATGGGCAATTTTGTAGTACTTCAAGAGTCGACATAGCGGACGGCGATTGCGCCAAATCTTCCACTATGTTATAATGCTGTGCCGCTCTGGCACGAGGATTAAATGTTGACTTGTGTACTACTCCCTTTGGCAGTTTTATTGTTAATTCATGCGTGATGGGGGGTACAACTTCTGCCGAAGTTGTTGTCGAACTACTAGGTTGATCTTTACCTTTATCGTTCGACACCTGTGGATTCCCGTAATCTTTATTCCTTGTCGAAATCAAAGCATCATTTTGTTGCTTGGATACTGACAACATTAGCACTTGCGACGGGGAAGCATTTCCATTATCAACCAGATTTGTTCCTCTATTCGGAAACGGATCAGTTAACACAGCTGGAGTTTGCGAACTCTTTAAGAATCTTTTTAGATCAGCTTTGTATGGACATTCTCTCGTCCAGTGATCCTCATCACATATCTGACACCCATAAGGTGGTCTCCTATCTCGAGGAGGGCTTGAAGAAGTTTTTCGAGGAGATGACTCTCCTTGTTTCTTCTTCTTCCCTTTGTTTTGATTCTTCTTGCTTCCTGGTTGATTGGTTTCTTTGCCCTTATCTGCCGATACGGCATTTACTTCCGAAGCAAGAACTTCTTCATGTGCATTTTGATTCGAATCCTTACGGGCCTTCTTTTGATTGGTCCTTTTCGGATTCGTGTTTGCCGTGCCAATCACGCCATCGCCGGCATGAGAGTCACTATTTGATTTAGGAGGAGGAGGGATTGAAAACTCTGGTCTAGGGGCGTCTGGTATTTTGTCATAGAGCGTGCCGGACTGAGTATATACTAAGTCCAAATATTGCGCACGAGCGATAACCTACTCTTCTGTTACGACTCCCCCCTTTGCCACATCTTCCGTTATGGTCGGAAGTAATGACTTTATAAGCCACTCAGCTAAAAGCTGATCAGGAACGTATGTTTTAACCATTCTTCGTCGACGTCGCCACTCATGTATATGATCTGATATATGAATTGCGGTTGTCTGTTTGAAGTTGCGGTTCCCGTTTCATACCTTATTGGTAATTGAAAGTGGGTTAAGAATGTTGTGGCAAGGGAGCTAAAATTGTCGAACGAAGCTCTTGGCAATTCTATATACCATTTTGCCGCTGGACCTGTCAATGTCCTCTGAAAGAGGCGAAGCCTTATCGAATCATCATTTAAAGTGTTCGACGAACACCATAGATGAAACGTCATCACATGATTCGACGGGTCTTCACCTGGATTTCCATTGAATTTAGGAATGACGGATGGAAGTTTGTGCGGAATCACTGGCCACCATGGGGCGTAAGCAATTGGATCATTAGTTAACCGATGTAAATCAGGCAACTCTAAAGTCGCCACGAATGGTAACTGTTGATTCAAGTTAGGTGAAGCGTAACCAGGATACGATGGAATCGCCTGAACAGTTGGTCTTTGCATACCAGCATAATGGAGTTGATGTTGGTATGATTGATACGGTTGATGGACTTGACCACTATAAATTGGTTGATTTTGACCATTTTGAATATATGGTTGTCCCGTATTCGCAAAGATTTGCTGTTCAGAACCCTGGTACACTTGTTGGAATTGCGGCTGTTGGTATTGCACTATCCACGGTTGCGACACCATGGGTTGTTGCGCTATACTAACCATTGGACCAAGATGTGGGGTAGTTGTACCCGACTGTACTTGTGTTGCCCCACCAGTAGGCGATTGTGGTTGGGTCGCAGGGTCAAGGGGCTGTTGCATGAGAACCTGAGAAATCTGAGGTTGACACACAACAGGCATTGTTTGAACTTGCGACATGGTCACAATAGCCAGTGTAGTTGGGATGTTTGTCACAGGTACACACTGTTGCATAGAATATACAACTCTTGGTGGCTGGGATAGCATAGGTACCCAACTACTCGTTGCAATTCCACCATAACTTGAATAAGGTTGAGAACTCCCGTATGGGTACCCTCCCGGAGGGGGTAATGAAAAGGCATACTGCCCCCCATACGGTAGCAATCCAGAACTCAAGGCAATTGATTGTCCTGGAGGACTGGATGGCCTAATTAGATTCCAAAAAGGGTCAATTTGATGAGTCTCACCATGAGAGTTACCAGACATTACTTCGGAACAAACAGGAACAGACCATACTGTCGAGATAGTCTCTTGGTGGACTCCTTCTAGCGATTGAGAGCTAGTTGGGACAGATGGTATGCCGGCGAACATTGTTGGATTTGCAGCAGGTAATTCTGCTGTCGCCGTGTCATTTGACACAGTCCTAGATGTTGACGGTTGTTCAGACATTTTTAGTCTATCCAATTGATCGCCTAGTGATTCTACAGGAACTTCCACTGGTGATGGACAAACTTTTGTTGTAGCAGGAAATAGAGTGACCCCTACTCCAAACTGAATTGGAGTGGATACTTGCGGTTCCTCTATAATTTCCTCTATCGCAATCAGACCAGGTGGAAGAGGAAGACCGTCAGGTCCGTAAAAGATTTCTGATGCCGAAGAAGGGGTTGTATCGACCGCGACAGATGTTTGAGGAACAAAACTCTCTGGACCGGTTACAGATGGAACTGGTTCAGTCATACGAGTATTTGCCCCAGACTAGGATCAGTATTACTGTCCCTCTGTGGTGATTGAACTTCTTCTATTGAGGCAGGGTTTCCAGAAATGTTTGGAGTGACCAGAATCTCAGATGTTGTTGGAACACTTGTTCTAACTTTTAAAGGAGATTTTGAACTGGTTTGACGAGCTCGCTTTGTCCGGATTGTTTTCGATTCCGGAGACAAAGACGGTTGACTCGCAAGCCTCCGAGAACGACGGATATTCAATTGACTTTCTTCCATGATTGCGGATTACTCGATAAACTAAAATATAAAGGGGAAAATTTGTGTTTCCGATTTGAATGAATTTTATTAGACGCTTTTAAACATAACTTTTCTTTTTCATGTTTTAAGAGTCGAGAAAAAGCTAAAGATGACTCTAGTCGCCTTCGATGTATTAACGAGCCCGAAGTGACAAATGCTCGGTTGGACCTTTTCAGTTATAGAGTTTGAAAAGGGCCAAAAGAAACTGCTCTGGAGATCTAGGCAGAGGGTGTGCCAAACCTTTCGCGAAACCACAGAATACATTTTACGGTACGGGTGGTCGATCTTCGTGAATGCTGTGTTCACTGCATCGCGATCAGTAGGGCGGCCGACACGGATTCCTATGGATAAAGGATAATTGCCTATAGGGGTCTCCCAATATATACTCGACGGTACGTGGGAGCACAAGTCCGTATTAGTGCCACCGACTCTCAGGAGGAATCACCCACCTTCGTAGAGATCGACAGTCACTATGTTTAACGACGCCGGAACACGTCTCTACCTAGACCTCTAGATGTTTGCGTTATGTTTCAAATGCGTTGTTAGGTTCATTCAGTATATTTTAAGTTGATCTTTTTAAAGTTTGCCTTTCAAGGTTCACCACGAGATGTATATGACAAATTCCTAAATGCAGCCTAAGATGAGAAGCAAGCTTTTTCAAATCTTTTTGACTGATGAAAATCTTAACTACTGAGAGAGAAAGAAGGCAAATTCTTTTCACACAGTTCATACAGCACAAACTAATGCACTTTCTCCTAAATCATCATGCAAACTTTTTTCAAATGCAAAATGCACAATGCATGTATTTTCTTTTCCCTTTCTTAATGTGGATGGATACAAAAAGAAAGTGGTTATATAACTTTGATTTCGATTTAAAGCGAAAGTAAACAAGCTTGTCCAAAATCAAAAGACACCTTAAGATTCACTTGCTTAATCACTGGAAATACATGAAATCAAACCATACGAACGAAAGTAAAACGACTAACCAGCTATGGACAGCAAACAAGCTAACTCTTTAGACCAGCAAAACGCCTAACACAGGTTCAGATCTAAGAGGCCAAAAGCATGACTAGTTTACTTTTCGTTATGGGAAATTGTAAATGAGCAAGAAATACAAAGAACAAGTACAATTTCGTTATATAACAGAGGCAGAATGATGGCAAGTAATATTGGTTTCAAAACAGGGCACAAGACTGACACCTAGCAGCAAAACTAAGTGAAAACAGGCAAGAGAAAGGAGGAAACCCCAAATGCACTAGGCAAATTTGGGCCAACGCAGGCTCTGCACAGCCAAACTGGCTCTTAGCGCAGGTAGCTAGTTCGGGACCTGCGTTGCAAAGCAGGTAGCCTGTGTACTACCTGCTTTGGAAAACGAGAGTTGCGTTTTCACAGTTTCCGGGTCATAATTTTCTAAAAAATGCACGGTTTTTGCTCAAATCAGAAGCAATCAGTCAAGCACAATCAAAGGGATGATTTAGAAGGTGCAAAGCTATCACTAAGAGCTTACAAGGATCTTTGTAGATCAGCTCTTCAAATCATGAATCTGCTCAGACAATGAGCAAGAGTAGCAGCCCCTCTACTTCGCTTTTGATATAGTCAAAAGCTTTTTGATTTGGTACTCTTTTGTTCAGTAAATGAATAGAAAAATACTACAAACACAATCAAACGGATACGATCCCCAGTGGAGTCGCCAGTTTGTTGTAGGGAAAAGTATCTGACTCGGATGACCCTAACCCACTCTAAGGGTGACAGTTCCTTAGCAACAACTGTAAAACAAACTACTGAAAGTTTGATTCTTTATCAAAACAAAAGAGGATGGAGAAAGCACTAACCGTTGCCTTGCGCTTAATGTCGAATCCAAACTCTCCTCTTTGGCCGCTTGCTCCTAGCTCTTTGTCCTTCTGCTCGCCCAGCTGCAATGAGATCCTGCACAATGACAAAGAAGGAAACTACAAGAGGCATGCAATCATAACTGGTTCATGGATTAGTGTAAACCAAACATGCAATCATCACAATACATAATTGAAACAAGAGCACATAGAAGAACCTCAATAGCTTTTATTAATGAAGAAATAAAGGTTCTGAGAGGATTACAACCATTGCAGGCTCCAACCCAGCAACACCTCCCAGCAGAAAGAATTGCTCTTCTTCACCTCTCTCAAACAATCACCCAATAACTCAAGAATGAAACCAACAGCATATCATTACTTTGCACAAAATTCCAGCCTCCTGAGCTCATAGGAGAGAGCTCAATATATAGATGAATTGAGAAAGGATGAGTCAGCTTGCAACTGATGTGTACCTGCCTTGTGTCCTCTCTCTATTCAGTTAATCTTTAGTTGATCTTCAGTTCTTGAGTCCACTTGGTGAACCTTGCTTCCACTTGGAGAAACAAAGCCTCTGACTCATCACAAGGCGAAATCCCTGATCCAAGTGTCATTTTTGGAAGATTCCAGAGCAATGAATCAGTGTGCCACATGTCCAAACTCGCTCAACGCAGGTGGGCTTTGTTCTACCTGCTTTGCAACGCAGGTACACCATGGAGCAGTTGTGTTTCAGCGCAGAAGCCTAGTGGAGCACCTGCTTTGATTTCAGGATTGCTTGTTTTTGAGTGTTTTCAGGTGGAGAACTGATCTGAGAGCTATTGGTTTGCTGACCTTGTTCCTCTAGGGGTAGGAACATCATGTTTAGGGAACTTTGGATCCCTTGGATTATTGACAATTCATGCTTGTTGCTATAAGGTACAAAATTGTCTATAACAGATGCCCCCTAAAGTATGAGGTCGTTTATCGGGTGAAATGCTTTATTGAGAGGATCCGAAGTTCATTCAATCTGCTGAGAAGTGTCCTGTAATAAGATACAATACAATACATTATTTTTCATACATTTTTCATGATCTAGCTGAGGCAGGCATTCCCATGCTCAGCTTTATAAATACATTTTGGTACATAGAACAGACGATCGTCTGATGCTAGACTGATAATTCTCTGCCGAATTTATCATCCTTTGAAAAGGATGATCATCTGTTGCAATGATGTACATATCAAATGTCTTTATGTCCTGAATATATATCGCAGCCCGGATGGATGAAAACTAGATCCGGGGTCTTCAGTCTCTTCCGATCTTCACTCGATGTACAAGTCGATCCATGTGAGTATTTCTTGAAGTCGAACATGGAAAGACATCGCTTGATTACCAGTCAATGATGTAAACCGTGAACAAGCGCGAGAGGAATCACCGATAAGGATGATGACCCTCAAGGTACGGCAGTACAATCTACATGGTGGGAATAAAGGACTTGGCGTCGACCACCATGCAAAATCTTCTGGTCGAAGGTCATTGATGTATACCTGTCGCCGGAAGTGAGAAACTTGCCATTGAGGCATGCAAGCTTCAAAGTACTGAGGGGGGTGTTCCTAGATCAACTCCTTGGATAATGAGCTGATGTCGACAAGGAGCGATCCGTCAAAGGAGGGCCTTAATGAATCCCACATCAGTGACACGGAACGGAGCTAGTTATTATGATGAGGTGAAAACAAACTGTGATGTATGATTCAGGGTGGCGGTCATGAAGTGGATGAAGGATAATGTATGGCAGTGGGTGGAACACGGTTGACTCTTTACAGAACCACATCTCTTGAACATATAACGACACTGATGTGATGGATTGGTAGCATTACCCCAATGGTGGATGGTGTGGCGAGGACCATGATTCTGCGACCGGTGAATGAAACAACACAACCCGATGTGCTACGGAGGACAAAGTGTCATGTTCAAGAGCGACTTGCTACCATTAATGCTGTGAGGTTCTCCCAATTTTTCCCCAGTCATTGCTCACCAGTACCTCTTTATTTTTGTCAAGCTTGAGGAGGATAACATATGCTTGTTCTATAACCTGCCCTTCGGGCAAGCCCATTGCTATGTTTTAACGAGCCTAGCGATAGGGAAACTCGTTCTCGTCTAAAGACAAGTTTGTCGCTATTTAATCATTTTAACGAGTCTAACGACAAGGAAAACTCGGTCCTTTTCATTTTTAGAGAGTCTGAAAAGGTACGAAAAGTTAACTCCAAAATTCCTTTTTCGTCATCTAATCCCTTAAGTCCGAAAAAGTTTAAAACAATACAGAAGGGATGAATTTTCGGTTGCTTTAATGAGCCGAACAAACAAGCGCTCGATCTTTTTGTGCAATAATCCCTCAGGTCCAAAAAGATTAAAATCTAGAGGAGGGATAGCTTTCCGGTCGCTTTAACGAGCTGGAAGGCCAAAACTCGGCAAACTTTTCATATTTTACGAGTCAGTGAAAAGAGCTCAAAGAAGACTCGCCTTTTGAGGAACGAGTGATGAACAGGGATAGCAGCAGATTCCAGGTACAGGTTGGAATTCTCCAATCACGGCAGTGTCACAAGGATGGCTAAGTGAAATCACTCTTCGCTGCTGTTCCTAAAAATGGGTAAACAAACATATGGAGGTGAACGATTGGCCAAATGAACAGATGGAGGTGATGGCATACAAACACGACCAGGGGCTTTTAATATGTCTTTCAAGGGTTACATTTCTCGAGGTTGTTTACCGGTTCATTTTTCTGGATGAGCTTGAACTGCTAGGGAAAGATTGCTCACAATTTACATTTATTTTTTAACGAGCATGAACTTCTGCACAAAAACTGCTCGATGATTGCTTTTATTTTTTAACGAACATGAACATTGCTAAAACTGCTCGAATTATACCAGTCTTAATACAAGGAATGCTTTAGGTGAGGTAATCTTATTTAAGGAGCGATACCTCACTAATTACTCCAAATTGGCAGGTTTTAACTTTTGCCCTTCATCCTTTCTTTATGCAAGCTAGAAACGGCTAATCCTATGAGTTTAACGGGTTAGACCTACAGGTTTAAAGGGAGGACCTAAAAATTTAAAAAATAAATAGTCATCCCGTGCTTGCACTCCAAAAGGTTTGCATGCCCCCAGGTATAAAGTATAATTTCGAGATTCTGCCATCTCTTACTTATTATCCGAAAAATGGTTTTGTTTGCTGCCGCAAACTAAACTCTCTTTTCGGCGATGTCTATCATTAGGTTGCTAAGGATGGTGACTACTTGTTGCAGCAATTTCATCTCTTTCTTTGAAGACTGCCCCTACTTATCCTTCAAAACAGCTTGTTTTAATGGGTGAGGCTTGACATTCAAAGATGGTGGCTTCTTGCTGCCACAAATAGACCCCCTCCTTAGGAGAGCCCACTTCTTTAGACAAAGGGAGTGATTGCTTCGCTCACATAACTTTGACAAAAGAATTTTATCCTAGAACAACCCTCTCTTCCTCTGCCAGACGGGGTATGGACTAGTCCATCCTTCTGCGGAAATTAACTTTATACCTAAGGTTTTCTCTGCCCGAGGCAGGCCAGGGTGCATGCCCCCTGGGTCCCAGTTCTTTCTTTCCGAATTACTCGCATTCATCGGGAAGTAGAACCGGGGGCGGTGGCATTCCTTGAGTGAATAAACCGTTAAGGGATGGTATTTGACTATTTGCAATGCGTGATCCTGGAAATGAAAGTTGGTCTACTAGCTGGACCATTCTTCCTTCGTGCGGAAAACAAATGACTCTAAAGAGTGAGGACACTATTGCCTCCATGCAATATATATAGTCTCGTCCAAGGAGTAAGTTATATGCCAAGGGTCCCTGGACGATCATGATGTTCATGCGAACTGTTTTCCCTTTCAATGTAATCGGAACATTGGGGAGAATCCCTAACGGGTGACTGGTTCCTTTATCAAAACCTGATAGATTTCTCATCTCAGGTAAAAGCGCCGGGCGACCCAGTGCTTTCCAAGCAACAGAGGAAAGGATACTCACAGATGTCCCTTCATCAATGATAGTTCCAGCCATCACCATTCTGTAGATTTGGACTATGATTCTGAATGGGATACTGGCTGGTAACCGGGGTCTGCCTAGTTGATTCCAATCAAAGGATACAACTAGGTTGCTTGGTGGCGGGACCGAATATACGGCCGGATACGACCCTGACGATGTTCCTTCCTGCGATAAAGGAATGGGCGCATTGCCCTGATGCTCATCAGAGTCTGTGTTGATGAAAAGAATATGGACGGTGTCATCCTTATCCTCTTCAGTGAGGGTGTCATTTGAAGATGGGTCTTCAATGACGGAGTCATTGGAAGATGAAACCTCTGAAGGAAGAACCGGGTCAACTGCCGTTTTGACCTTTAGACTTTCGTCTGGTCTGGATTCAGTAGGTTCATTCTCAATAACCGACACTTCAGCTGACCACTTGGGCGGGTCAGCTGGATTTTCAACTATCGAGGGATTAGGCGCGAGTTTTTGGTATCCAGGAGGAAGTCATAACGGCGAAACCGGATGATCTTCCAAAACTCTCTTTGCCTCATCTAAGAATGGACATCTGTGGATGGCATGCTCGCCTTCACACAATATACAGGGTGATCTTGGTCTCCCTCTTCGTCCTTCACTCTCGCTAGTTGATGGACTGCAATCAACATGACTGCCAGAGGTTGATGCTACCGGATTGTGCAATCTTGGGGACCAGTCCCTTAGTATCCGGGGAATACAAGGACAATCACGATGGAAGTGGGCCCCTTCGCAAATGACACACGGCGATTTAGGCCGGTCGGTGCAGTGTGTGGGTTTTTGTCAGCTGTCTTTTGCTTGCCCCCAATCGCCTTCGCCATAGGCTCCTTCTGCTTCTTTTCTCTCTTCTTCCTTTCCTTCTTCTCCTTGGGAGGCTGACTTTTTCCAGCTCTACCTTGCGAAGATGAAGGATCAGAGGAAGTATTGTAAGAAGTGGAAGGCTGGTGGGTAGTCCTAGACTGGTCTGACTGTTGATTCGACTGCTCAGGATTAGTGGCGATCTGGACTACATTAGTTGAAAAGAGCCATACAGGTAGGCCAATTGTCAATCCTAGAAGTGACAATGTTGCCATATGAGGCGCACCAACATCTCCCCAAGAGGAGAAGGGATTTGGACTTCCGCCAAGGTTGCCTCCTTGGTTGGTGGCCTCCATACTTTTCAACTGAAAGATCAACAGGTGATTTTGTTCCGCTTAAAATAAATTTTATTAACGACGCTTTTAGACACAAACTTGCTTTTTCATGTTTTAAGAGTCGAGAAAAAGCTAAAGATGACTCTAGTCGCCTTCGATGTTTTAATGAGCCCGAAGTGACAAATGCTCGGATGGACTTTTTCAGTTATAGAGTTTGAAAAAGGCCAAAAGAAACTGCTCTGGAGTTCTAGGCAGAGGGTGTGCCAAACTTTTCGCGAAACCACAGAATACGTTTTACGGTACGGGTGGTCGATCTTCGTGAATGCTGTGTTCACTGCATCGCGATCAGTAGGGCGGTCGACACGGCTTCCTATGGATAAAGGATAATTGCCTATAGGGGTCTCCCAATATATACGCGACGGTACGTGGGAGCACAAGTCCGTATTAGTGCCACCGACTCTCAGGAGGAATCACCCACCTTCGTAGAGATCGACAGTCACTATGTTTAACGACGCCGGAACACGTCTCTACCTAGACCTCTATGTGTTTGCGTTATGTTACAAAGCGTTGTTATGTAAATTGGATTTATTTTAATGTTGATCTTGCTTATCAGTTTGCCTTTAAGGATCACCACGAGATGTATATAACAAATTCCTGAATGCAGTCTAAGATGAGAAGCAAACTTTTCAATCTTTCAACTTTGAAAACCTTAACTACTGAGGGAAAAGAAAGGCAAATCTTTTCACACAGATCATAGAGCACACACTAAAATGCAAATTTTTCTAAATCGTCAAGCACACAGTCAAATGCAAAATGCACAATTCATGTATTTTCTTTTCGCTTTCTTAATGTGGATGGATACAAAAAGAAAGTGGTTATATAACTTTGATTTCGATTTAAAGCGAAAGTAAACAAGCTTGTCCAAAATCAAAAGACACCTTAAGATTCACTTGCTTAATCACTGGAAATACATGAAATCAAACCATACGAACGAAAGTAAAACGACTAACCAGCTATGGACAGCAAACAAGCTAACTCTTTAGACCAGCAAAACGCCTAACACAGGTTCAGATCTAAGAGGCCAAAAGCATGACTAGTTTACTTTTCGTTATGGGAAATTGTAAATGAGCAAGAAATACAAAGAACAAGTACAATTTCGTTATATAACAGAGGCAGAATGATGGCAAGTAATATTGGTTTCAAAACAGGCACAAGATTGACACGTAGCAGCAAAACTAAGTGAAAATAGGCAAGAGAAAGGAGGAAACCCCAAATGCACTAAGCAAATTTGGGTCAATGCATGCTCTGCACAGTCAAACTGGCTCTCAGCACAGGTAGCTAGTTCGGGACCTGCGTTACAAAGCAGGTAACCTGTGTACTACCTGCTTTGGAAAACGAGAGTTGCGTTTTCACAGTTTCCGGGTCATAATTTTCTCAAAAATGCACGGTTTTTGCTCAAATCAGAAGCAATCAGTCAAGCATAATCAAAGGGATGATTTAGAAGGTGCAAAGCTATCACTAAGAGCTTACAAGGATCTTTGTAGATCAGCTCTTCAAATCATGAATCCGCTCAGACAATGAGCAAGAGTAGCAGCCCCTCTACTTCGCTTTTGATATAGTCAAAAGCTTTTCGATTTGGTACTCTTTTGTTCAGGAAATGAATAGCAAAATACTACAAACACAATCAAATGGATACGATCCCCAGCGGAGTCGCCAGTTTATTGTAGGGAAAAGTATCCGACTCGGATGACCCTAACCCACTCTAAGGGTGACAGTTCCTTAGCAACAACTGTAAAACAAACTACTGAAAGTTTACTTCTTTATGAAAGCAAAAGAGGATGGAGAAAGCACTAACCATTGCCTTGCGCTTAATGTCGAATCCAAACTCTCCTCTTTGGCCGCTTGCTCCTAGCTCTTTGTCGTTCTGCTCGCCCAACTGCAATGAGATCCTGCACAATGACAAAGAAGGAAACTACAAGAGGCATGCAATCATAACTGGTTCATGGATTAGTGTAAACCAAACATGCAATCATCACAATACATAATTGAAACAAGAGCACATAGAAGAACCTCAATAGCTTTTATTAATGAAGAAATAAAGGTTCTGAGAGGATTACAACCATTGCAGGCTCCAACCCAGCAACACCTCCCAGCAGAAAGAATTGCTCTTCTTCACCTCTCTCAAACAATCACCCAATAACTCAAGAATGAAACCAACAGCATATCATTACTTTGCACAAAATTCCAGCCTCCTGAGCTCATAGGAGAGAGCTCAATATATAGATGAATTGAGAAAGGATGAGTCAGCTTGCAACTGATGTGTAGCTGCCTTGTGTCCTCTCTCTCTTCAGTTAATCTTCAGTTGATCTTCAGTTCTTGAGTCCACTTGGTGAACCTTGCTTCCACTTGGAGAAACAAAGCCTCTGACTCATCACAAGGTGAAATACCTGATCCAAGTGTCATTTTTGGAAGATTCCAAAGCAATGACTCACTGTGCCACATGTCCAAACTCGCCCAACGCAGGTGGGCTTTGTTCTACCTGCTTTGCAACGCAGGTACATCATGGAGCAGTTGTGTTTCAGCGCAGAAGCCTAGTGGAGCACCTGCTTTGATTTCAGGATTGCTTGTTTTTGAGTGTTTTCAGGTGGAGAACTGATCTGAGAGCTGTTGGTTTGCTGACCTTGTTCCTCTAGGGGTAGGAACATCATGTTTAGGGAACTTTGGATCCCTTGGATTATTGACAATTCATGCTTGTTGCTGTAAGGCACAAAATTGTCTATAACAGATGTATCCAACTCGGATGACCCTAACCCACTCTAAGGGTGACAGTTCCTTAGCAACAACTATAAAACAAACTACTGAAAGTTTACTTCTTTATGAAAGCAAAAGAGGATGGAGAAAGCACTAACCGTTGCTCAGTGAAATCACTCTTCGCAGCTGTTCCTCAAAATGGGTAAACAAACATATGGAGGTGAACGATTGGCCAAATGAACAGATGGAGGTGATGGCATATAAACACGACCAAGGTCTTTTAATATGGCTTTCAAAGGTTACATTTCTCGAGGTTGTTTACCGGTTCATTTTTCTGGATGAGCTTGAACTGCTAGGGAAAGATTGCTCACAATTTACGTTTATTTTTTAACGAGCATGAACTTCTGCACAAAAACTGCTCGATGATTGCTTTTATTTTTTAACGAGCATGAACATTGCTAAAACTGCTCGAATTATACCAGTCTTAATACAAGGAATGCTTTAGGTGAGGTAATCTTATTTAAGGAGCGATACCTCACTAATTACTCCAAATTGGCAGGTTTTAACTTTTGCCCTTCATCCTTTCTTTATGCAAGCTAGAAACGGCTAATCCTATGAGTTTAACGGGTTAGACCTACAGGTTTAAAGGGAGGACCTAAAAATTTAAAAAATAAATAGTCGTCCTGTGCTTGCACTCCAAAAGGTTTGCATGCCCCCAGGTATAAAGTATAATTTCGAGATTCTGCCATCTCTTACTTATTATCCGAAAAATGGTTTTGTTTGCTGCCGCACACTAAACTCTCTTTTCGGCGATGTCTATCATTAGGTTGCTAAGGATGGTGACTACTTGTTGCAGCAATTTCATCTCTTTCTTTGAAGACTGCCCCTACTTATCCTTCAAAACAGCTTGTTTTAATGGGTGAGGCTTGACATTCAAAGATGGTGGCTTCTTGCTGCCACAAATAGACCCCCTCCTTAGGAGAGCCCACTTCTTTAGACAAAGGGAGCGATTGCTTCGCTCACATAACTTTGACAAAAGAATTTTATCCTAGAACAACCCTCTCTTCCTCTGTCGGACGGGGTATGGACTAGTCCATCCTTCTGCGGAAATTAACTTTATACCTAAGGTTTTCTCTGCCCGAGGCAGGCCAGGGTGCATGCCCCCTGGGTCCCAGTTCTTTCTTTCCGAATTACTCGCATTCATCGGGAAGTAGAACCGGGGGCGGTGGCATTCCTTGAGCGAATAAACTGTTAAGGGATGGTATTTGACTATTTGCAATGCGTGATCCTGGAAATGAAAGTTGGTCTACTAGCTGGACCATTCTTCCTTCGTGTGGAAAACACATGACTCTAAAGAGTGAGGACACTATTGCCTCCATGCAATATATATAGTCTCGTCCAAGGAGTAAGTTATATGCCAAGGGTCCCTGGACGACCATGATGTTCATGCGAACTGTTTTCCCTTTCAATGTAACCGGAACATTGGGGAGAATCCCTAACGGGTGACCGGTTCCTTTATCAAAACCTGATAGATTTCTCATCTCAGGTAAAAGCGCCGGGCAACCCAGTGCTTTCCAAGCAACAGAGGAAAGGATACTCACAGATGCCCCTTCATCAATGATAGTTCCAGCCATCACCATTCTGTAGATTTGGACTATGATTCTGAATGGGATACTGGCTGGTAACTGAGGTCTGCCTAGTTGATTCCAATCAAAGGATACAACTAGGTTGCTTGGTGGTGGGACCGAATATACGGCCGGATACGACCCTGACGATGTTCCTTCCTGCGATAAAGGAATGGGCGCATTGCCCTGATGCTCATCAGAGTCTGTGTTGATGAAAAGAATATGGACGGTGTCATCCTTATCCTCTTCAGTGAGGGTGTCATTTGAAGATGGGTCTTCAATGACGGAGTCATTGGACGATGAAACCTCTGAAGGAAGAACCGGGTCAACTGCCGTTTCGACCTTTAGACTTTCTTCTGGTCTGGATTCAGTAGGTTCATTCTCAATGACCGACACTTCAGCTGACCACTTGGGCGGGTCAGCTGGATTTTCAACTATCGAGGGATTAGGCGCGAGTTTTTGGTATCCAGGAGGAAGTCGTAACGGCGAAACCGGACGATCTTCCAAAACTCTCTTTGCCTCATCTAAGAATGGACATCTATGGATGGCATGCTCGCCTTCACACAATATACAGGGTGATCTTGGTCTCCCTCTTCGTCCTTCACTCTCGCTAGTTGATGGACTGCAATCAACATGACTGCCAGAGGTTGATGCTACCGGATTGTGCAATCTTGGGGACCAGTCCCTTAGTATCCGGGGAATACAAGGACAATCACGATGGAAGTGGGCCCCTTCGCAAATGACACACGGCGATTTAGGCCCGGTCGGTGCAGTGTGTGGGTTTTTGTCAGCTGTCTTTTGCTTGCCCCCAGTCGCCTTCGCCATAGGCTCCTTCTGCTTCTTTTCTCTCTTCTTCCTTTCCTTCTTCTCCTTGGGAGGCTGAATTTTGCCAGCTCTACCTTGCGAAGATGAAGGATCAGAGGAAGTATTGTAAGAAGTGGAAGGCTGGTGGGTAGTCCTAGACTGGTCTGACTGTTGATTCGACTGCTCAGGATTAGTGGCGATCTGGACTACATTAGTTGAAAAGAGCCATACAGGTAGGCCAATTGTCAATCCTGGAAGTGACAATGTTGCCATATGAGGCGCACCAACATCTCCCCAAGAGGAGAAGGGATTTGGACTTCCGCCAAGGTTGCCTCCTTGGTTGGTGGCCTCCATACTTTTCAACTGAAAGATCAACGTGGGAATAACAGGTGATTTTGTTCCGCTTAAAATAAATTTTATTAACGACGCTTTTAGACACAAACTTGCTTTTTCATGTTTTAAGAGTCGAGAAAAAGCTAAAGATGACTCTAGTCGCCTTCGATGTTTTAATGAGCCCGAAGTGACAAATGCTCGGATGGACTTTTTCAGTTATAGAGTTTGAAAAAGGCCAAAAGAAACTGCTCTGGAGTTCTAGGCAGAGGGTGTGCCAAACTTTTCGCGAAACCACAGAATACGTTTTACGGTACGGGTGGTCGATCTTCGTGAATGCTGTGTTCACTGCATCGCGATCAGTAGGGCGGTCGACACGGCTTCCTATCGATAAAGGATAATTGCCTATAGGGGTCTCCCAATATATACGCGACGGTACGTGGGAGCACAAGTCCGTATTAGTGCCACCGACTCTCAGGAGGAATCACCCACCTTCGTAGAGATCGACAGTCACTATGTTTAACGACGCCGGAACACGTCTCTACCTAGACCTCTATGTGTTTGCGTTATGTTACAAAGCGTTGTTATGTAAATTGGATTTATTTTAATGTTGATCTTGCTTAGCAGTTTGCCTTTAAGGATCACCACGAGATGTATATAACAAATTCCTGAATGCAGTCTAAGATGAGAAGCAAACTTTTCAATCTTTCAACTTTGAAAACCTTAACTACTGAGGGAAAAGAAAGGCAAATCTTTTCACACAGATCATAGAGCACACACTAAAATGCAAATTTTTCTAAATCGTCAAGCACACAGTCAAATGCAAAATGCACAATGCATGTATTTTCTTTTCCCTTTCTTAATGTGGATGGATACAAAAAGAAAGTGGTTATATAACTTTGATTTCGATTTAAAGCAAAAGTAAACAAGCTTGTCCAAAATCAAAAGACACCTTAAGATTCACTTGCTTAATCACTGGAAATACATGAAATCAAACCATACGAACGAAAGTAAAACGACTAACCAGCTTTGGACAGCAAACAAGCTAACTCTTTAGACCAGCAAAACGCCTAACACAGGTTCAGATCTAAGAGGCCAAAAGCATGAATAGTTTACTTTTCGTTATGGGAAATTGTAAATGAGCAAGAAATACAAAGAACAAGTACAATTTCGTTATATAACAGAGGCAGAATGATGGCAAGTAATATTGGTTTCAAAACAGGCACAAGACTGACACCTAGCAGCAAAACTAAGTGAAAACAGGAAAGAGAAAGGAGGAAACCCCAAATGCACTAAGCAAATTTGGGTCAACGCAGGCTCTGCACAGTCAAACTGGCTCTCAGCGCAGGTAGCTAGTTCGGGACCTGCGTTGCAAAGCAGGTAGCCTGTGTACTACCTGCTTTGGAAAACGAGAGTTGCGTTTTCACAGTTTCCGGGTCATAATTTTCTAAAAAATGCACGGTTTTTGCTCAAATCAGAAGCAATCAGTCAAGCATAATCAAAGGGATGATTTAGAAGGTGCAAAGCTATCACTAAGAGCTTACAAGGATCTTTGTAGATCAGCTCTTCAAATCATGAATCCGCTCAGACAATGAGCAAGAGTAGCAGCCCCTCTACTTCGCTTTTGATATAGTCAAATACCATCCCTTAACGGTTTATTCGCTCAAGGAATGCCACTAACCCTAACTCTTATGACGAACAGGACCGACATCTGCAAGCGCACATGAGTTCAATTAAAGTCTTGAAAGAATAAAGCACAGGAACATTATGAATGAAAACAATGATTGGTCCTTAGGGAAAAGTATCAGACTCGGAAAGCAGCACAATATATAGGACAAAGAGCTAGGAGCAAGCGGCCAAAGAGGAGAATTTGGATTCGACATTAAGCGCAAGGCAACGGTTAGTGCTTTCTCCATCCTCTTTTGCTTTCATAAAGAAGTAAACTTTCAGTAGTTTGTTTTACAGTTGTTGCTAAGGAACTGTCACCCTTAGAGTGGGTTAGGGTCATCCGAGTCGGATACTTTTCCCTACTACAATCAATCAGGTTTCGCTACAGCCCAAAAGATATTAAGAGCAGGATATTTTTTGCCAACGATGTTCAAAGATTGCATAATCGCAGTCCGAAGTTGTCATTCCTGCCAAATATTTGATAGCAAAACTAGAAGACCACCCGCACCGCTGCAACCAATAGTTGCGGTTGGGCCTTTCGCCAAATGGGGCATCGATTTCATGCAATGTAACCCCACCTCGACCGGGGGGCATGGGTATATTATAGTCGCAGTTGACTATTTTACCAAATGGGCCGAGGCGATGCCTACATTGGACAATACTGGTGAAACAGCTGCCCTATTCTTTTTCAATCATGTAGTCGCCAGGTTCGGTGTACCCCAGGCTATAGTTACAGATCATGGATCGCACTTCCGCAATCACATGATGGTCGAATTAGCTGCCAAACTAGGGCTATCGCACGACAGCTCTACTCCGTATTATCCACAAGCCAACGGACAAGTTGAAGCAATCAACAAGGTCCTGAAGCGTATGTTGCAGAGGATGATCGGAGTTCATAAAAGAAGATGGCACCTAATCCTGTATGCAGCCTTGTGGGCCTACCGAACCTCGGTAAGAAACGCGACCGGTTTCACACCTTTTCAATTGGTGTACGGTCTAGAAGCAGTCTTACCGATCCAGTGTGAAATTTCGTCGCTTAAACTCGCAATTGATCTCCTCCCCGGAACTTCGGAAGAAGAGGCTCGTTTCATGGAATTAATCCAATTAGATGAAACCCGTCGTGATGCCGCTTTGGCTAACGAAGCCCATAAGAAACGAGTCAAGGCTCAGTTCGACAAAAATGTCAAACCTCGTGTCTTCTCAGAAGGTGATTTGGTCTTGCTTTATGACCAAGAATCTGATAAATTAGGAGCAGGCAAATTCAATTCCTTATGGATGGGCCCCTATATTGTTAAAAGAGTATTAGCAAAAGGAGCCTACGATTTAATAGATTACGACGGAATTCCACTGGCACAGCCCCGGAACGGGCTGTACCTCAAGCGTTACTATGCTTAAATAGTAACCTGCGTGCTTTTGTTATATTTTGTTTTCGCCAAAGTTCTTACTCTGGTTGAGTGATTCCCTTTTGCATTCGTTGCAGATGTCAAACCTCATGGAGACATGTGTTGGATATGCCGACGGAGCAAGTCGTAGTTCGCGAAACCTATCCTCCGCAGCGTGGGCCATTTTTAATCCAAATGGCGAGTTAGTAAGTTTCAGAGGTGTATGTATTGGGCAATCAACGAATAACATCGCTGAATATAGCGCGTTGATAGAACTACTCTCTGATGCCATCGCACGAGGCATACGCCGACTAATTGTCAGGCTAGACTCACAGCTCGTAGTACTACAACTCAATGGTATATATTTTGTTCGTAATCCAGCTATTTATCGCATGTTCTTAAGAGTAAAGATCTTGGAAAGACGATTTGATTCAATTCAATATCAACATATTTCAAGAAATCTAAACACATTAACAGACTCATTGGCAAACTATGTGTTAGACAGACATTTGCAATATTTATAAAGGACACATCATAAAAAGTGTACATATGAATCATCCAAAGCAACCAGAATGAGACTCGAAAATCAAAATATATATATAAGCTGTTCATAAAGTTCATACATGATGTTCTGCAAACAAGACAAAATTGGTCATATGACCTTAAAACTCAAAATGCTAGGGGGCACCCTAGCCTAGTGATGCTCCTGATAATAAGCCACAGTATGTGCGATCATGCGCAGAAGACGGGTCCATCGTCTAGGTACACCGATAGTATGCTGCTGCATCGGTAAAGGTAACTCGTCAACCTGTACATCCGGGAGACCACGGGTAAGGTTCTCAACCTGCCCCTGCACAGCTGTAAGGGTCTCTGTGTCGCTAAGATCACGGATAATAACCCTCCGAGTAGGTTCCTCTGCCGGAACAGTAACAGGTGGCCTCGGACGAAATGCCGGACGAACAGGACCGACATCTGCAAGCGCACATGAGTTCAATTAAAGTCTTGAAAGAATAAAGCACAGGAACATTATGAATGAAAACAATGAACGGTAATATCGTTGAAGTTCTTACCAGTAGCATCCCACTGAGCACCGTCTGGCAGTACCATATCCGGATCGCCCCGGAAGTCCATACCAACATATGGGTACTCGGAAAAAGCCATCTCCTGGCGATCGAACCACCTAAAGAAAGCAGCATTGAAAGAAATCTGGGATTGACCGGCATGCCTGGACATGTGATCAACCCATCGCTGCATACGTGGCTCGGTGGGAGAAGGCACTCCGAGATCAATGTACTGAGGTTGCATCAGAGGGATCTTCTCCAAGGCGAAGGCAGTCAGAATTGAACCAAAACCAAAGTTCTTCAGCTTCCCATCCTTCACCTTGTTCAATTGATTTTTCATCTGACTAAGCACTGCATCACTCCAGTTGAAGATTTTCGGTTGGAGACATTCCAAGGCGTGCTGCATATGAGACCTGTTGGCGACATGTAAAGATGCGCTACCGGCCATCCTACCAAGAGTATACAGAATGGACCTGAGAGGCCTGCTAGTAACATCACGGATAACCACCTTGCCGTCTCTGCTCGGCTGGGACCCCTCCCTGCAATACTGGCGAACATAATCTCTCACGGAATCATTCCCCCGAACTGTACCTGATAAAGAAATGGGGGCACCCCGCCTTGACAGGCCAGTCAAGAAGTAAATATCTGTCACAGTCAATGGAATAGGTTTGTTCCTGATCTGGAATACTTGGTTAACAGGATCCCAAGCATCAAGCAAATACTGCAGTAGTGAAATCTGTGCTCTCATGCTAGAGATACGGAAAAACTTCAGTAAACCACAGTCTCGCAATGCGCCCACCGTAACAGGATCATGAAGGGCAATCATATCTTCTTCTTCGTGTTCTCGTTCTCGCCATGTTAGGGCCATCTTGTTCAAGAATCCCTGCAAAACAAACAAGAGGATGAGTCAGCTCCTGAAATTGATGAAAAACTGGCGAAAATTTCATCAAAATCTGTGAAAAATTGTTGCTTTTATGCCCCAAAGCAGGTGCCCAGTGTACTACCTGCGTTGGGGGACAAGTTGCCTTCAAGCAGCTTAGATCCCAACGCAGGTTTCGAATGGGGTACCTGCGTTGATCAGAGGACGCCCTGGCAAAACCCCAGAGGCCCAATAGAGCAGCAAAACAGGCATAAAACAGGAAAATGAAACCATGAAAATGAAGAGCTAAGGTTTAGCTCCTACCTGGTCCAAACGGCGCCGAAAATCGTCCGCAGAATCCTCCGGAATCAGCTGGTGAAAATCGAGGGGAAAGAAGCTCCTCCAAAGCTCCAACAAGCAAAATGCAAATGAAATGGTAAAATGAGAGGTAAAACCCTTTTTATTTGCTTTCTTACGTAATTCAAGGTAAATGTTGTAAGTTAATCTCATTTTCAAGTAAATATTACCCATTTCTAACTAGTTTGTTGCAGCAAATTGAAAATGCAGTGCTATCAATGAAAAAGAGAAGCTAATTATGGTAAAGATCAAAAGTAAACCATATATTCGAGCAGTTTTAGCAATGTTCATGCTCGTTAAAAAATAAAAGCAATCATCGAGCAGTTTTGTGCAGAAGTTCATGCTCGTTAAAAAATAAACGTAAATTGTGAGCAATCTTTCCCTAGCAGTTCAAGCTCATCCAGAAAAATGAACCGGTAAACAACCTCGAGAAATGTAACCTTTGAAAGCCATATTAAAAGCCCTTGGTCGTGTTTATATGCCATCACCTCCATCTGTTCATTTGGCCAATCGTTCACCTCCATATATTTGTTTACCCATTTTGAGGAACAGCTGCGAAGAGTGATTTCACTTAGCCATCCTTGTGACACTGCCGTGATTGGAGAATTCCAACCTGTACCTGGAATCTGCTGCTATCCCTGTTCATCACTCGTTCGTCAAAAGGCGAGTCTTCTTTGAGCTCTTTTCACTGACTCGTAAAATATGAAAAGTTTGCCGAGTTTTGGCCTTCCAGCTCGTTAAAGCGACCGGAAAGCTATCCCTCCTCTAGATTTTAATATTTTTGGACCTGAGGGATTATTGCACAAAAAGATCGAGCGCTTGTTTGTTCGGCTCGTTAAAGCAACCGAAAATTCATCCCTTCTGTATTGTTTTAAACTTTTTCGGACTTAAGGGATTAGATGACGAAAAAGGAATTTTGGAGTTAACTTTTCGTACCTTTTCAGACTCTCTAAAAATGAAAAGGACCGAGTTTTCCTTGTCGTTAGACTCGTTAAAATGATTAAATAGCGACAAACTTGTCTTTAGACGAGAACGAGTTTCCCTATCGCTAGGCTCGTTAAAACATAGCGAGCAGGTGGCCTCGGACGAAATGCCGGACGAACAGGACCGACATCTGCAAGCGCACATGAGTTCAATTAAAGTCTTGAAAGAATAAAGCATAGGAACATTATGAATGAAAACAATGAATGGTAATATGGTTGAAGTTCTTACCAGTAGCATCCCACTGAGCACCGTCTGGCAGTACCATATCCGGATCGCCCCGGAAGTCCATACCAACATATGGGTACTCGGAAAAAGCCATCTCCTGGCGATCGAACCACCTAAAGAAAGCAGCATTGAAAGAAATCTGGGATTGACCGGCATGCCTGGACATGTGATCAACCCATCGCTGCATACGTGGCTCGGTGGGAGAAGGCACTCCGAGATCAATGTACTGAGGTTGCATCAGAGGGATCTTCTCCAAGGCGAAGGCAGTCAGAATTGAACCAAAACCAAAGTTCTTCAGCTTCCCGTCCTTCACCTTGTTCAATTGATTTTTCATCTGACTAAGCACTGCATCACTCCAGTTGAAGATTTTCGGTTGGAGACATTCCAAGGCGTGCTGCATATGAGACCTGTTGGCGACATGTAAAGATGCGCTACCGGCCATCCTACCAAGAGTATACAGAATGGACCTGAGAGGCCTGCTAGTAACATCACGGATAACCACCTTGCCGTCTCTGCTCGGCTGGGACCCCTCCCTGCAATACTGGCGAACATAATCTCTCACGGAATCATTCCCCCGAACTGTACCTGATAAAGAAATGGGGGCACCCCGCCTTGACAGGCCAGTCAAGAAGTAAATATCTGTCACAGTCAATGGAATAGGTTTGTTCCTGATCTGGAATACTTGGTTAACAGGATCCCAAGCATCAAGCAAATACTGCAGTAGTGAAATCTGTGCTCTCATGCTAGAGATACAGAAAAACTTCAGTAAACCATAGTCTCGCAATGCGCCCACCGTAACAGGATCATGAAGGGCAATCATATCTTCTTCTTCGTGTTCTTGTTCTCGCCATGTTAGGGCCATCTTGTTCAAGAATCCCTGCAAAACAAACAAGAAGATGAGTCAGCTCCTGAAATTGATGAAAAACTGGCGAAAATTTCATCAAAATCTGTGAAAAATTGTTGCTTTTATGCCCCAAAGGAGGTGCCCAGTGTACTACCTGCGTTGGGGGACAAGTTGCCTTCAAGCAGCTTAGATCCCAACGCAGGTTTCGAATGGGGTACCTGCGTTGATAAGAGGGCGCCCTGGCAAAACCCCAGAGGCCCAATAGAGCAGCAAAACAGGCATAAAACAGGAAAATGAAACCATGAAAATGAAGAGCTAAGGTTTAGCTCCTACCTGGTCCAAACGACGCCGAAAATCGTCCGCAGAATCCTCCGGAATCAGCTGGTGAAAATCGAGGGGAAAGAGGCTCCTCCAAAGCTCCAACAAGCAAAATGCAAATGAAATGGTAAAATGAGAGGTAAAACCCTTTTTATTTGCTTTCTTACGTAATTCAAGGTAAATGTTGTAAGTTAATCTCATTTTCAAGTAAATATTACCCATTTCTAACTAGTTTGTTGCAGCAAATTGAAAATGCAGTGCTATCAATGAAAAAGAGAAGCTAATTATGGTAAAGATCAAAAGTAAACCATATATTCGAGCAGTTTTAGCAATGTTCATGCTCGTTAAAAAATAAAAGCAATCATCGAGCAGTTTTTGTGCAGAAGTTCATGCTCGTTAAAAAATAAACGTAAATTGTGAGCAATCTTTCCCTAGCAGTTCAAGCTCATCCAGAAAAATGAACCGGTAAACAACCTCGAGAAATGTAACCTTTGAAAGCCATATTAAAAGCCCTTGGTCGTGTTTATATGCCATCACCTCCATCTGTTCATTTGGCCAATCGTTCACCTCCATATGTTTGTTTACCCATTTTGAGGAACAACTGCGAATAGTGATTTCACTTAGCCATCCTTGTGACACTGCCGTGATTGGAGAATTCCAACCTGTACCTGGAATCTGCTGCTATCCCTGTTCATCACTCGTTCCTCAAAAGGCGAGTCTTCTTTGAGCTCTTTTCACTGACTCGTAAAATATGAAAAGTTTGCCGAGTTTTGGCCTTCCAGCTCGTTAAAGCGACCGGAAAGCTATCCCTCCTCTAGATTTTAATCTTTTTGGACCTGAGGGATTATTGCACAAAAAGATCAAGCGCTTGTTTGTTCGGCTCGTTAAAGCAACCGAAAATTCATCCCTTCTGTATTGTTTTAAACTTTTTCGGACTTAAGGGATTAGATGACGAAAAAGGAATTTTGGAGTTAACTTTTCGTACCTTTTCAGACTCTCTAAAAATGAAAAGGACCGAGTTTTCCTTGTCGTTAGACTCGTTAAAATGATTAAATAGCGACAAACTTGTCTTTAGACGAGAACGAGTTTCCCTATCGCTAGGCTCGTTAAAACATAGCGATGGTCTTGCCCGAAGGGCAGGTTATAGAACAAGCATATGTTATCCTCCTCAAGCTTGACAAAAATAAAGAGGTACTGGTCAGCAATGACTGGGGAAAAATTGGGAGAACCTCACAGTATTAATGGTAGCAAGTCGCTCTTGAACATGACACTTTGTCCTCCGTACCGCATCGGGTTGGGTTGTTTCATTCACCGGTCGCAGAACCATGGTCCTCGCCACACCGTCCACAATTGGGGTAATGCTACCAATCCATCACATCAGTGTCGTTATATGTTCAAGAGATGTGGTTCTGTAAAGAGTCAACCGTGTTCCACCCACTGCCATACATTATCCTTCATCCACTTCATGACCGCCACCCTGAATCATACATCACAGTTTGTTTTCACCTCATCATAATCACTAGCTCCGTTCCGTGTCACTGATGTGGGATTCATTAAGGCCCTCCTTTGACGGATCGCTCCTTGTCGACATCAGCTCATTATCCAAGGAGTTGATCTAGGAACACCCCCCTCAGTACTTTGAAGCTTGCATGCCTCAATGGCAAGTTTCTCACTTCCGGCGACAGGTATACATCAATGACCTTCGACCAGAAGATTTTGCATGGTGGTCGACGCCAAGTCCTTTATTCCCACCATGTAGATTGTACTGCCGTACCTTGAGGGTCATCATCCTTATCGGTGATTCCTCTCGCGCTTGTTAACGGTTTACATCATTGACCGGTAATCAAGCGATGTCTTTCCATGTTCGACTTCAAGAAATACTCACATGGATCGACTTGTACATCGAGTGAAGATCGGAAGAGACTGAAGACCCCGGATCTAGTTTCATCCATCCGGGCTGCGATATATATATTCAGGACATAAAGACATTTGATATGTACATCATTGCAACAGATGATCATCCTTTTCAAAGGATGATAAATTCGGCAGAGAATTATCAGTCTAGCATCAGACGATCGTCTGTTCTATGTACCAAAATGTATTTATAAAGCTGAGCATGGGAATGCCCGCCTCAGCTAGATCATGAAAAATGTATGAAAAATAATGTATTGTATTGTATCTTATTACAGGACACTTCTCAGCAGATTGAATGAACTTCGGATCCTCTCAATAAAGCATTTCACCCGATAAACGACCTCATACTTTAGGGGGCATCTGTTATAGACAATTTTGTGCCTTACAGCAACAAGCATGAATTGTCAATAATCCAAGGGATCCAAAGTTCCCTAAACATGATGTTCCTACCCCTAGAGGAACAAGGTCAGCAAACCAACAGCTCTCAGATCAGTTCTCCACCTGAAAACACTCAAAAACAAGCAATCCTGAAATCAAAGCAGGTGCTCCACTAGGCTTCTGCGCTGAAACACAACTGCTCCATGGTGTACCTGCGTTGCAAAGCAGGCAGAACAAAGCCCACCTGCGTTGGGCGAGTTTGGACATGTGGCACAGTGAGTCATTGCTTTGGAATCTTCCAAAAATGACACTTGGATCAGGTATTTCGCCTTGTGATGAGTCAGAGGCTTTGTTTCTCCAAGTGGAAGCAAGGTTCACCAAGTGGACTCAAGAACTGAAGATCAACTAAAGATTAACTGAAGAGAGAGAGGACACAAGGCAGCTACACATCAGTTGCAAGCTGACTCATCCTTTCTCAATTCATCTATATATTGAGCTCTCTCCTATGAGCTCAGGGAGGCAGGAATTTTGTGCAAAGTAATGATATGCTGTTGGTTTCATTCTTGAGTTATTGGGTGATTGTTTGAGAGAGGTGAAGAAGAGCAATTCTTTCTGCTGGGAGGTGTTGCTGGGTTGGAGCTTGCAATGGTTGTAATCCTCTCAGAACCTTTATTTCTTCATTAATAAAAGCTATTGAGGTTCTTCTATGTGCTCTTGTTTCAATTATGTATTGTGATGATTGCATGTTTGGTTTACACTAATCCATGAACCAGTTATGATTGCATGCCTCTTGTAGTTTCCTTCTTTGTCATTGTGCAGGATCTCATTGCAGCTGGGCGAGCAGAAGGACAAAGAGCTAGGAGCAAGCGGCCAAAGAGGAGAGTTTGGATTCGACATTAAGCGCAAGGCAACGGTTAGTGCTTTCTCCATCCTCTTTTGCTTTCATAAAGAAGTAAACTTTCAGTAGTTTGTTTTACAGTTGTTGCTAAGGAACTGTCACCCTTAGAGTGGGTTAGGGTCATCCGAGTCGGATACTTTTCCCTACAACAAACTGGTGACTCCGCTGGGGAGCGTATCCATTTGATTGTGTTTGTAGTATTTTGCTATTCGTTTCCTGAACAAAAGAGTACCAAATCGAAAAGCTTTTGACTATATCAAAAGCGAAGTAGAGGGGCTGCTACTCTTGCTCATTGTCTGAGCGGATTCATGATTTGAAGAGCTGATCTACAAAGATCCTTGTAAGCTCTTAGTGATAGCTTTGCACCTTCTAAATCATCCCTTTGATTGTGCTTGACTGATTGCTTCTGATTTGAGCAAAAACCGTGCATTTTTGAGAAAATTATGACCCGGAAACTGTGAAAACGCAACTCTCGTTTTCCAAAGCAGGTAGTACATAGGCTACCTGCTTTGCAACACAGGTCCCGAACTAGCTACCTGCGTTGAGAGCCAGTTTGACTCTGCATAGCCTGCGTTGACCCAAATTTGCTTAGTGCATTTGGGGTTTCCTCCTTTCTCTTGCCTGTTTTCACTTAGTTTTGCTGCTAGGTGTCAGTCTTGTGCCTGTTTTGAAACCAATATTACTTGCCATCATTCTGCCTCTGTTATATAACGAAATTGTACTTGTTCTTCGTATTTCTTGCTCATTTACAATTTCCCATAACGAAAAGTAAACTAGTCGTGCTTTTGGCCTCTTAGATCTGAACCTGTGTTAGGCGTTTTGCTGGTCTAAAGAGTTAGCTTGTTTGCTGTCCATAGCTGGTTAGTCGTTTTACTTTCGTTCGTATGGTTTGATTTCATGTATTTCCAGTGATTAAGCAAGTGAATCTTATGGTGTCTTTTGATTTTGGACAAGCTTGTTTACTTTCGCTTTAAATCGAAATCAAAGTTATATAACCACTTTCTTTTTGTATCCATCAACATTAAGAAAAGGAAAAGAAAATACATGCATTGTGCATTTTGCATTTGAAAAAGTTTGCATGATGATTTAGGAGAAAGTGCATTAGTTTGTGCTGTATGAACTGTGTGAAAAGAATTTGCCTTTCTTCTCCCTCAGTAGTTAAGATTTTCATCAGTCAAAAAGATTTGAAAAAGCTTGCTTCTCATCTTAGGCTGCATTTAGGAATTTGTCATATACATCTCGTGGTGAACCTTGAAAGGCAAACTTTAAAAATATCAACTTAAAATATACTGAATGAACCTAACAACGCATTTGAAACATAACGCAAACATCTAGAGGTCTAGGTAGAGACGTGTTCCGGCGTCGTTAAACATAGTGACTGTCGATCTCTACGAAGGTGGGTGATTCCTCTTGAGAGTCGGTGGCACTAATACGGACTTGTGCTCCCACGTACCGTCGCGTATATATTGGGAGACCCCTATAGGCAATTATCCTTTATCCATAGGAAGCCGTGTCGGCCGCCCTACTGATCGCGATGCAGTGAACACAGCATTCACGAAGATCGACCACCCGTACCGTAAAACGTATTCTGTGGTTTCGCGAAAAGTTTGGCACACCCTCTGCCTAGATCTCCAGAGCAGTTTCTTTTGGCCCTTTTCAAACTCTATAACTGAAAAGGTCCAACCGAGCATTTGTCACTTCGGGCTCGTTAATACATCGAAGGAGACTAGAGTCATCTTTAGCTTTTTCTCGACTCTTAAAACATGAAAAAGCAAAGTTATGTTTAAAAGCGTCTAATAAAATTCATTCAAATCGGAAACACAAATTTTCCCCTTTATATTTTAGTTGATCGAGTAATCCGCAATCGTGGAAGAAAGTCAATTGAATATCCGCCGTTCTCGGAGGCTTGCGAGTCAACCATCTTTGTCTCCGGAATCGAAAACAATCCGGACAAATCGAGCTCGTCGAACCAGTTCAAAATCTCCTTTAAAAGTTAGAACAAGTGTTCCAACAACATCTGAGATTCTGGTCACTCCAAACAATTCCGGAAACCCTGCCTCCATAGAAGAAGTTCAACTACCACAGAGGGACAGTAACACTGATCCTAGTCTGGGGGCAAATACTTGTATGACTGAACCAGTTCCATCTGTAACCGGTCCAGAGAGTTTTGTTCCTCAAACATCTGTCGTTGTCGATACAACCCCTTCTTCGGCACCGGAAATCTTTTACGGACCTGACGGTCTTCCTCTTCCACCTGGTCTGATTGCGATAGAGGAAATTATAGAGGAACCGCAAGTATCCACTCCAATTCAATTTGGAGTAGGGGTCACTCTATTTCCTGCTACAACAGAAGTTTGTCCATCACCAGTGGAAGTTCCTGTAGAATCACTAGGTGATCAATTGGATAGACTAAAAATGACTGAACAACCGTCGACATCTAGGACTGTGTCGAATGACACGGCGACGGCAGAATTACCTGCTGCAAATCCAACAATGTTCGCCGGCATACCATCTGTCCCAACTAGCTCGCAGTCGCTAGAAGGAGTCCATCAAGAGACTATCTCGACAGTATGGTCTGTTCCTGTTTGTTCCGGAGTAATGTCTGGTAACTCTCATGGTGAGGCTCATCAAATTGACCCTTTTGGGAATCTAATTAGGCCATCCAGTCCTCCAAGGCAGGCAGTTGCCTTGAGTTCTGGGTTGCTACCGTATGGGGGGCAGTACCCATACGGGAGCTCTCAACCTTATTCAAGTTATGGCAGAATTGCAACGATTAGTTGGGTACCTGTGCTATCCCAGCCGCTGAGAGTTGTATATTCTATGCAACAGTGTGTACCTGTGACAAACATCCCAACTACACCGGCTATTGTGACCGTGTCACAAGTTCAAACAATTCCTGTTGTGTGTCAACCTCAGATTGCTCAGGTTCTCATGCAACAGCCACTTGACCCTGCGACCCAACCACAATCACCTACTGGTGGGACAACACAAGTACAGTTGGGTACGACTACCCCACATCTTGGTCCAATGGTTAGTGTAGCGCAACAACCCATGGTGTCGCAACCGTGGATAATGCAATACCAACAGCCGCAATTCCAACAAGTGTACCAAGGTTCTGAACAGCAAATATTTGCGAATACTGGACAACCATATATTCAAAATGGTCAAAATCAACCACTTTATAGTGGCCAAGTCCATCAACCGTATTCATCATACCAACATCAACTCCATTATGCTGGTATGCGAAGACCGACTGTTCAGGCGATTCCATCGTATCCTGGTTACGCTTCACCTAACTTGAACCAGCAGTTACCATTCGTGGCGACTTTAGAGTTGCCTGATTTACATCGGTTAACAAACGATCCAATTGCTTACGCCCCTTGGTGGCCAGTGATTCCACACAAACTCCCGTCCGACATTCCTAAATTCAATGGAAATCCAGGTGAAGACCCGTCGAATCATGTGATGACATTTCATCTATGGTGTTCATCGAACACTTTGAATGACGATTCGATAAGGCTTCGCCTCTTTCAGAGGACATTGACAGGTCCGGCGGAAAAATGGTATATAGAATTGCCTAGAGCTTCGTTCGACAATTTTGGCTCCCTTGCCACAACATTCTTGACCCACTTTCAATTACCAATAAGGTACGAAACGGGAACAGAGATATTGACTAACTTCAAACAGACAACCGCAACTCATATATCAGATCATATACATGAGTGGCGACATCGACGAAGAATGGTTAAAACATACGTTCCTGATCAGCTTTTAGCTGAGTGGTTTATAAAGTCATTACTTCCGGCTATAACAGAAGATGTAGCAAAGGGAGGAGTCGTAACAGAAGAGCAAGTTATCGCTCGTGCACAATACTTGGATTTAGTATATACTCAGTCCGGCACGCTCTATGAAAAAATACCAGACGCCCCTAGACCAGAGTTTTCAATCCCTCCTCCTCCTAAATCAAACAGTGACTCTCATGCCGGCGATGGCGTGATTGGCATGGCAAACGCGAATCCGAAAAGGACCAATCAAAAGAAGGCCCGTAAGGATTCGAATCAAAATGCGCATGAAGAAGTTCTTGCTTCGGAAGTAAATGCCGTATCGACAGATAAGGGCAAAGAAACCAATCAACCAGGAAGCAAGAAGAATCAAAACAAAGGGAGGAAGAATAAACAAGGTGGGTCATCCCCTAAGAGAAATTCTTCAAACCCTCCTGGGAATAGGAAACGGTTTCCGTGTCAAATATGCGATGACAAAGATCACAACACTAAGGATTGCCCATTCAAAGCTGAGCTAAAGAGGTTCTTTAAAAGTCCTCATACCTCACCTGTGTCAAGTGATCAATTTCCTAACCCAGGTCAAAATCTGGTTGATAGTGGAAACGCTTCCCCGTCCCAAGTATTTATGTTGTCGATTTCGAAACAGCAAAATGATGCTTTGATTTCGACAAGGAGCAAAGATTATGGGAATCCGCAGGTGTCGAGCGATAAAGGGACAGATCAACCTAGTAGTTCGACGACAACTTCGGCAGAAGTTGTACCCCCCATCACACATGAATTAACAATAAAACCGCCAAAGGGAGTAATACACAAGTCGACATTCAATCCTCGTGCCAGAGCGGCACAGCATTACAACATAGTAGAGGATTTGGCGCAATCGCCATCTGCTATGTCGACTCTTGAGGTATTACAGCATTGCCCATCCCAAAGGCAGGCATTGTTATCAGCGATTGGTGGGGTGGATCCTAAAGATTCCAATCTGGTATCCTTTGATCATAAAGGGTATGATCCTCAGTTGCCGGCTCAATTAGCTTTCCTCGTCCAAGTGAAAGCCCTCAACAAAACAGTTCATAGAACGATTATTGATGAGGGAGCATCGACATGTATTATGTCGATGAGTTGCTGGAAAACTTTAGGATCTCCAACCTTGTTGCGATCATCGACAACGTTAAAAGCATTCGACGGGAGGATATACACCCCTTACGGTATCCTTAGTAACCTGAAGGTTGAACTAGGGGGCAAAACAGTAGAAATAGATGTTGAAGTCATCGATGGCAATCTTGACTATAACATCCTACTGGGAAGGCCATGGATTTATGCCATGCAAGCTGTTGTGTCGACTTATTTTAGGAAGATCGCATTCCCCTTTGAAGGAGGGATTACGGTCGTCGATCAACAAAACTTCCTCCCTAATGGTTCACAAGTTACAGGAAGCGTTCCCATGATCCATGGCAGCGACCGGTCGATTCAAGACATTGGAGTAGGTCTGTTGAAAGACCCCACTATGATGGGAACTTTCGCGCTACCACCTCCTATTTGCATAGGAAATGTACCATTTGTAGCAACATGCAATATGGTATCCACCTTGAAAGTCACAGAAGGCAGAGTCGCTATGGATCATGCAATGGTTTTGCCACCAAACCCCATTGAAATATTGTAGCAATCAATGTTTCATGCATGGGAGGCAAACCCAAATCAACGCTCGTCGAGCGTTTGGGTAGATAGATCTAGGGAATATGGTACCCCATTAGATCCTTGGTCGAAAGTACATGGGACTGACAAAGGAATCTTACAATCAATGATGATTGAGGGAGCACCATGGAATGATCACCACCATCGTTCCCTTCTTCCAGAATACGAGGAAGATACTCAGAAAGATCTTTACCACCCTTCAATCTTTGAATTCCTAACAAATACTGTAAACACGGTGGATTCCGAGCGAAACTTATCAAATATCGAAGAGACTATAGCCATAAATATCTCAACAAAACCTGATGTTGTAGAGAATATTCATGTTGGCAAAGGTTGTTCCCCTTCAGAACTGAAAATATATAATGCTCTCTTTCGTGAATTTAGAGATGTCTTTGCTTGGTCATACGATGAAATGCCAGGCATCGACTCGAGTATCGTTGAACATGAAATTAAAATGTATCCTGATGTCAAACCAGTAAGACAACGGCTTCGACAGGTGCACCCTAAGAAAGCCGCTGCAATTAAAGCAGAAGTTGAGAAACTTCTCCATGCTGGATTCATCTACCCGGTTCCTCTAACTGATTGGGTATCGAATATTGTCCCTGTTATGAAGAAACAAGGGACGATAAGAGTGTGCGTCGATTATAGGGATGTAAACCAAGCTTGTCCGAAGGACAACTACCCTACACCCTTCATCGACCAGATAATTGATGAATGCGCCGGATGTGAAATCTTTTCCTTTATGGATGGATTTTCGGGGTATAATCAAATAAATATCCGCCCACAGGACCAGTCGAAGACTGCATTTATATGTCCGTGGGGCACGTTCGCTTACCGAAAATTACCCTTTGGCTTGAAGAACGCAGGGGCAACTTTTCAGAGGGCTATGAATTACGCCTTCCATGACATCAAGAGCATTGTTCAACCGTATCTTGACGATCTTCCGGCCCATTCGCGAAAGCGGACTGATCATCCGCAGCATTTAAGAGCAATTTTTTTACGTTGCCGACACTACAAGATAAGACTCAATCCTCACAAATGTGTGTTTTGCGTCGGTTCTGGTCGTTTACTTGGCTTTGTAGTCTCTAAAGATGGGATTCATCTCGACCCCTGTAAGGTTCAGGCAATCATTAATTTGCCTCCACCTTCGAGTTTGCTTCAGATTCAGAAACTCCAAGGGAAAGCAAACTTTCTGAGGAGGTTCATTCCAAATTACGCAGAACTTGCTAAAGGTTATACACGTCTTTTGAAAAAAGATGTACCCTTCGATTGGGACCAGGTTGCGCAAGCTTCCTTTGACGCTTTGAAAGAGTCCCTAGTAAAAGCATCATTAATGTACGCCCCAGATTATCTTAGGGATTTTAACCTGTATCTAGCTGCAGCAGATACAACCATTGCGATGGTTTTAGTACAAGAAGTCGATGGAGTTGAACATCCTGTATATTATTTAAGTAAAAACTTAAATGATACAGAAAGTAAATATTCTTACGTTGAAAAGCTAGCGCTCGCTGCTGTTCAAGCGGTACAGAGATTTCGGCATTATATCCTCTTTAGGAAAACTACCATTCTGTCAGATTGCAACCCTATGACTTATATACTATCGCGACAGTTGCTGGGGGGCAAATATTCCAAATGGATAGCAATCCTTCAAGAGTTTGATCTGGAATTTGTGAAATCCAAGTCAAAGAAAGCTCTAGTATTCGCAGAATTATTATGCGATCTCCCGTCATCGTCAAACGACGAAACTTCCAAGGAGTCTATAGTGGACGAGACTTTATTTCTGATATCTACAAGCGATGAATGGTACGGAGATATAATTATCTATCTCCAGACCCAAAAGTTTCGGCCTGACACCTCTCACTCCGAACAGAAACGTATACGATACCAAGCAAAAGACTACACAATCGTCGGTGATACTCTTTACCATCGGGGTATCGATACCGTTCTGAGGAGGTGTCTCACCCATGAAGAAGCCGAAAAAGCCCTGAATGAGTGTCATTCGGGCGCGTGTGGGGGGCATCAATCAGGTTTCGCTACAGCCCAAAAGATATTAAGAGCAGGATATTTTTGGCCAACGATGTTCAAAGATTGCATAATCGCAGTCCGAAGTTGTCATTCCTGCCAAATCTTTGATAGCAAAACTAGAAGACCACCCACACCGCTGCAACCAATAGTTGCGGTTGGGCCTTTCGCCAAATGGGGCATCGATTTCATGCAATGTAACCCCACCTCGACCGGGGGGCATGGGTATATTATAGTCGCAGTTGACTATTTTACCAAATGGGCCGAGGCGATGCCTACATTGGACAATACTGGTGAAACAGCTGCCCTATTCTTTTTCAATCATGTAGTCGCCAGGTTCGGTGTACCCCAGGCTATAGTTACAGATCATGGATCGCACTTCCGCAATCACATGATGGTCGAATTAGCTGCCAAACTAGGGCTATCGCACGACAGCTCTACTCCGTATTATCCACAAGCCAACGGACAAGTTGAAGCAATCAACAAGGTCCTGAAGCGTATGTTGCAGAGCATGATCGGAGTTCATAAAAGAAGATGGCACCTAATCATGTACGCAGCCTTGTGGGCCTACCGAACCTCGGTAAGAAACGCGACCGGTTTCACACCTTTTCCATTGGTGTACGGTCTAGAAGCAGTCTTACCGATCCAGTGTGAAATTTCGTCGCTTAAACTCGCAATTGATCTCCTCCCCGGAACTTCGGAAGAAGAGGCTCGTTTCATGGAATTAATCCAATTAGATGAAACCCGTCGTGATGCCGCTTTGGCTAACGAAGCCCATAAGAAACGAGTCAAGGCTCAGTTCGACAAAAATGTCAAACCCCGTGTCTTCTCAGAAGGTGATTTGGTCTTGCTTTATGACCAAGAATCCGATAAATTAGGAGCAGGCAAATTCAATTCCTTATGGATGGGCCCCTATATTGTTAAAAGAGTATTAGCAAAAGGAGCCTACGAGTTAATAGATTACGACGGAATTCCACTGGCACAGCCCCGGAACGGGCTGTACCTCAAGCGTTACTATGCTTAAATAGTAACCTGCGTGCTTTTGTTATATTTTGTTTTCGCCAAAGTTCTTACTCTGGTTGAGTGATTCCCTTTTGCATTCGTTGCAGATGTCAAACCTCATGGAGACATGTGTTGGATATGCCGACGGAGCAAGTCGTAGTTCGCGAAACCTATCCTCCGCAGCGTGGGCCATTTTTAATCCAAATGGCGAGTTAGTAAGTTTCAGAGGTGTATGTATTGGGCAATCAACGAATAACATCGCTGAATATAGCGCGTTGATAGAACTACTCTCTGATGCCATCGCACGAGGCATACGCCGACTAATTGTCAGGCTAGACTCACAGCTCGTAGTACTACAACTCAATGGTATATATTCTGTTCGTAATCCAGCTATTTATCGCATGTTCTTAAGAGTAAAGATCTTGGAAAGACGATTTGATTCAATTCAATATCAACATATTTCAAGAAATCTAAACACATTAACAGACTCATTGGCAAACTATGTGTTAGACAGACATCTGCAATATTTATAAAGGACACATCATAAAAAGTGTACATATGAATCATCCAAAGCAACCAGAATGAGACTCGAAAATCAAAATATATATATAAGCTGTTCATAAAGTTCATACATGATGTTCTGCAAACAAGACAAAATTGGTCATATGACCTTAAAACTCAAAATGCTAGGGGGCACCCTAGCCTAGTGATGCTCCTGATAATAAGCCACAGTATGTGCGATCATGCGCAGAAGACGGGTCCATCGTCTAGGTACACCGATAGTATGCTGCTGCATCGGTAAAGGTAACTCGTCAACCTGTACATCCGGGAGACCACGGGTAAGGTTCTCAACCTGCCCCTGCACAGCTGTAAGGGTCTCTGTGTCGCTAAGATCACGGATAATAACCCTCCGAGCAGGTTCCTCTGCCGGAACAGTAACAGGTGGCCTCGGACGAAATGCCGGACGAACAGGACCGACATCTGCAAGCGCACATGAGTTCAATTAAAGTCTTGAAAGAATAAAGCACAGGAACATTATGAATGAAAACAATGAACGGTAATATGGTTGAAGTTCTTACCAGTAGCATCCCACTGAGCACCGTCTGGCAGTACCATATCCGGATCGCCCCGGAAGTCCATACCAACATATGGGTACTCGGAAAAAGCCATCTCCTGGCAATCGAACCACCTAAAGAAAGCAGCATTGAAAGAAATCTGGGATTGACCGGCATGCCTGGACATGTGATCAACCCATCGCTGCATACGTGGCTCGGTGGGAGAAGGCACTCCGAGATCAATGTACTGAGGTTGCATCAGAGGGATCTTCTCCAAGGCGAAGGCAGTCAGAATTGAACCAAAACCAAAGTTCTTCAGCTTCCCGTCCTTCACCTTGTTCAATTGATTTTTCATCTGACTAAGCACTGCATCACTCCAGTTGAAGATTTTCGGTTGGAGACATTCCAAGGCGTGCTGCATATGAGACCTGTTGGCGACATGTAAAGATGCGCTACCGGCCATCCTACCAAGAGTATACAAAATGGACCTGAGAGGCCTGCTAGTAACATCACGGATAACCACCTTGCCGTCTCTGCTCGGCTGGGACCCCTCCATGCAATACTGGCGAACATAATCTCTCACGGAATCATTCCCCCGAACTGTACCTGATAAAGAAATGGGGGCACCCCACCTTGACAGGCCAGTCAAGAAGTAAATATCTGTCACAGTCAATGGAATAGGTTTGTTCCTGATCTGGAATACTTGGTTAACAGGATCCCAAGCATCAAGCAAATACTGCAGTAGTGAAATCTGTGCTCTCATGCTAGAGATACAGAAAAACTTCAGTAAACCACAGTCTCGCAATGCGCCCACCGTAACAGGATCATGAAGGGCAATCATATCTTCTTCTTCGTGTTCTCGTTCTCGCCATGTTAGGGCCATCTTGTTCAAGAATCCCTGCAAAACAAACAAGAGGATGAGTCAGCTCCTGAAATTGATGAAAAACTGGCGAAAATTTCATCAAAATCTATGAAAAATTGTTGCTTTTATGCCCCAAAGCAGGTGCCCAGTGTACTACCTGCGTTGGGGGACAAGTTGCCTTCAAGCAGCTTAGATCCCAACGCAGGTTTCGAATGGGGTACCTGCGTTGATCAGAGGGCGCCCTGGCAAAACCCCAGAGGCCCAATAGAGCAGCAAAACAGGCATAAAACAGGAAAATGAAACCATGAAAATGAAGAGCTAAGGTTTAGCTCGTACCTGGTCCAAACGGCGCCGAAAATCGTCCGCAGAATCCTCCGGAATCAGCTGGTGAAAATCGAGGGGAAAGAGGCTCCTCCAAAGCTCCAACAAGCAAAATGCAAATGAAATGGTAAAATGAGAGGTAAAACCCTTTTTATTTGCTTTCTTACGTAATTCAAGGTAAATGTTGTAAGTTAATCTCATTTTCAAGTAAATATTACCCATTTCTAACTAGTTTGTTGCAGCAAATTGAAAATGCAGTGCTATCAATGAAAAAGAGAAGCTAATTATGGTAAAGATCAAAAGTAAACCATATATTCGAGCAGTTTTAGCAATGTTCATGCTCGTTAAAAAATAAAAGCAATCATCGAGCAGTTTTTGTGCAGAAGTTCATGCTCGTTAAAAAATAAACGTAAAATTGTGAGCAATCTTTCCCTAGCAGTTCAAGCTCATCCAGAAAAATGAACCGGTAAACAACCTCGAGAAATGTAACCCTTGAAAGCCATATTAAAAGCCCTTGGTCGTGTTTATATGCCATCACCTCCATCTGTTCATTTGGCCAATCGTTCACCTCCATATGTTTGTTTACCCATTTTGAGGAACGGCTGCGAAGAGTGATTTCACTTAGCCATCCTTGTGACACTGCCGTAATTGGAGAATTCCAACCTGTACCTGGAATCTGCTGCTATCCCTGTTCATCACTCGTTCCTCAAAAGGCGAGTCTTCTTTGAGCTCTTTTCACTGACTCGTAAAATATGAAAAGTTTGCCGAGTTTTGGCCTTCCAGCTCGTTAAAGCGACCGGAAAGCTATCCCTTCTCTAGATTTTAATCTTTTTGGACCTGAGGGATTATTGCACAAAAAGATCGAGCGCTTGTTTGTTCGGCTCGTTAAAGCAACCGAAAATTCATCCCTTCTGTATTGTTTTAAACTTTTTCGGACTTAAGGGATTAGATGACGAAAAAGGAATTTTGGAGTTAACTTTTCGTACCTTTTCAGACTCTCTAAAAATGAAAAGGACCGAGTTTTCCTTGTCGTTAGACTCGTTAAAATGATTAAATAGCGACAAACTTGTCTTTAGACGAGAACGAGTTTCCCTATCGCTAGGCTCGTTAAAACATAGCGATGGGCTTGCCCGAAGGGCAGGTTATAGAACAAGCATATGTTATCCTCCTCAAGCTTGACAAAAATAAAGAGGTACTGGTCAGCAATGACTGGGGAAAAATTGGGAGAACCTCACAGCATTAATGGTAGCAAGTCGCTCTTCAACATGACACTTTGTCCTCCGTTGCACATCGGGTTGGGTTGTTTCATTCACCGGTCGCAGAATCATGGTCCTCGCCACACCATCCACCATTGGGGTAATGCTACCAATCCATCACATCAGTGTCGTTATATGTTCAAGAGATGTGGTTCTGTAAAGAGTCAACCGTGTTCCACCCACTGCCATACATTATCCTTCATCCACTTCATGACCGCCACCCTGAATCATACATCACAGTTTGTTTTCACCTCATCATAATCACTAGCTCCGTTCCGTGTCACTGATGTGGGATTCATTAAGGCCCTCCTTTGACGGATCGCTCCTTGTCGACATCAGCTCATTATCCAAGGAGTTGATCTAGGAACACCCCCCTCAGTACTTTGAAGCTTGCATGCCTCAATGGCAAGTTTCTCACTTCCGGCGACAGGTATACATCAATGACCTTCGACCAGAAGATTTTGCATGGTGGTCGACGCCAAGTCCTTTATTCCCACCATGAAGATTGTACTGCCGTACCTTAAGGGTCATCATCCTTATCGGTGATTCCTCTCGCGCTTGTTAACGGTTTACATCATTGACTGGTAATCAAGCGATGTCTTTCCATGTTCGACTTCAAGAAATACTCACATGGATCGACTTGTACATCAAGTGAAGATCGGAAGATACTGAAGACCCCGGATCTAGTTTTCATCCATCTGGGCTGCGATATATATTCAGGACATAAACACATTTGATATGTACATCATTGCAACAGATGATCATCCTTTTCAAAGGATGACAAATTCGGCAGAGAATTATCAGCCTAGCATCAGACGATCGTCTGTTCTATGTACCAAAATGTATTTATAAAGCTGAGTATGGGAATGCCCGCCTCACAGAAGAACAAGGATCATCCGGTTGATTGTATCCGTTTGATTGTGTTTGTAGTATTTTGCTATTCATTTCCTGAACAAAAGAGTACCAAATCGAAAAGCTTTTGACTATATCAAAAGCGAAGTAGAGGGGCTGCTACTCTTGAACATTGTCTGAGCGGATTCATGATCTGAAGAGTTTAGATTCGACATTAAGCGCAAGGCAACGGTTAGTGCTTTCTCCATCCTCTTTTGCTTTCATAAAGAAGTAAACTTTCAGTAGTTTGTTTTACAGTTAGGATTAGCCGTTTCTAGCTTGCATAAAGAAAGGATGAAGGGCAAAAGCATCTGACTCGGATGACCCTAACCCACTCTAAGGGTGACAGTTCCTTAGCAACAACTGTAAAACAAACTACTGAAAGTTTACTTCTTTATGAAAGCAAAAGAGGATGGAGAAAGCACTAACCGTTGCCTTGCGCTTAATGTTGAATCCAAACTCTCCTCTTTGGCCGCTTGCTCCTAGCTCTTTGTCCTTTTGCTCGCCCAGCTGCAATGAGATCCTGCACAATGACAAAGAAGGAAACTACAAGAGGCATGCAATCATAACTGGTTCATGGATTAGTGTAAACCAAACATGCAATCATCACAATACATAATTGAAACAAGAGCACATAGAAGAACCTCAATAGCTTTTATTAATGAAGAAATAAATTTTCTCAGAGGATTACAACCATTGCAGGCTCCAACCCAGCAACACCTCCCAGCAGAAAGAATTGCTCTTCTTCACCTCTCTCAAACAATCACCCAATAACTCAAGAATGAAACCAACAGCATATCATTACTTTGCACAAAATTCCTGCCTCCTGAGCTCATAGGAGAGAGCTCAATATATAGATGAATTGAGAAAGGATGAGTCAGCTTGCAACTGATGTGTAGCTGCCTTGTGTCCTCTCTCTCTTCAGTTAATCTTCAGTTGATCTTCAGTTCTTGAGTCCACTTGGTGAACCTTGCTTCCACTTGGAGAAACAAAGCCTCTGACTCATCACAAGGTGAAATACCTGATCCAAGTGTCATTTTTGGAAGATTCCAAAGCAATGACTCACTGTGCCACATGTCCAAACTCGCCCAACGCAGGTGGGCTTTGTTCTACCTGCTTTGCAACGTAGGTACACCATGGAGCAGTTGTGTTTCAGCGCAGAAGCCTAGTGGAGCACCTGCTTTGATTTCAGGATTGCTTGTTTTTGAGTGTTTTCAGGTGGAGAACTGATCTGAGAGCTGTTGGTTTGCTGACCTTGTTCCTCTAGGGGTAGGAACATCATGTTTAGGGAACTTTGGATCCCTTGGATTATTGACAATTCATGCTTGTTGCTGTAAGGCACAAAATTGTCTATAACAGATGCCCCCTAAAGTATGAGGTCGTTTATCGGGTGAAATGCTTTATTGAGAGGATCCTTGTGACACTACCGTGATTGGAGAATTCCAACCTGTACCTGGAATCTGCTGCTATCCCTGTTCATCACTCGTTCCTCAAAAGGCGAGTCTTCTTTGAGCTCTTTTCACTGACTCGTAAAATATGAAAAGTTTGCCGAGTTTTGGCCTTCCAGCTCGTTAAAGCGACCGGAAAGCTATCCCTCCTCTAGATTTTAATCTTTTTGGACCTGAGGGATTATTGCACAAAAAGATCGAGCGCTTGTTTGTTCGGCTCGTTAAAGCAACCGAAAATTCATCCCTTCTGTATTGTTTTAAACTTTTTCGGACTTAAGGGATTAGATGACGAAAAAGGAATTTTGGAGTTAACTTTTCGTACCTTTTCAGACTCTCTAAAAATGAAAAGGACCGAGTTTTCCTTGTCGTTAGACTCGTTAAAATGATTAAATAGCGACAAACTTGTCTTTAGACGAGAACGAGTTTCCCTATCGCTAGGCTCGTTAAAACATAGCGATGGGCTTGCCCGAAGGGCAGGTTATAGAACAAGCATATGTTATCCTCCTCAAGCTTGACAAAAATAAAGAGGTACTGGTCAGCAATGACTGGGGAAAAATTGGGAGAACCTCACAAGTATTAATGGTAGCAAGTCGCTCTTGAACATGACACTTTGTCCTCCGTACCGCATCGGGTTGGGTTGTTTCATTCACCGGTCGCAGAACCATGGTCCTCGCCACACCGTCCACAATTGGGGTAATGCTACCAATCCATCACATCAGTGTCGTTATATGTTCAAGAGATGTGGTTCTGTAAAGAGTCAACCGTGTTCCACCCACTGCCATACATTATCCTTCATCCACTTCATGACCGCCACCCTGAATCATACATCACAGTTTGTTTTCACCTCATCATAATCACTAGCTCCGTTCCGTGTCACTGATGTGGGATTCATTAAGGCCCTCCTTTGATGGATCGCTCCTTGTCGACATCAGCTCATTATCCAAGGAGTTGATCTAGGAACACCCCCCTCAGTACTTTGAAGCTTGCATGCCTCAATGGCAAGTTTCTCACTTCCGGTGACAGGTATACATCAATGACCTTCGACCAGAAGATTTTGCATGGTGGTCGACGCCAAGTCCTTTATTCCCACCATGTAGATTGTACTGCCGTACCTTGAGGGTCATCATCCTTATCGGTGATTCCTCTCGCGCTTGTTAACGGTTTACATCATTGACCAGTAATCAAGCGATGTCTTTCCATGTTCGACTTCAAGAAATACTCACATGGATCGACTTGTACATCGAGTGAAGATCAGAAGAGACTGAAGACCCCGGATCTAGTTTCATCCATCCGGGCTGCGATATATATTTAGGACATAAAGACATTTGATATGTACATCATTGCAACAGATGATCATCCTTTTCAAAGGATGATAAATTCGGCAGAGAATTATCAGTCTAGCATCAGACGATCGTCTGTTCTATGTACCAAAATGTATTTATAAAGCTGAGCATGGGAATGCCCGCCTCAGCTAGATCATGAAAAATGTATGAAAAATAATGTATTGTATTGTATCTTATTACAGGACACTTCTCAGCAGATTGAATGAACTTCGGATCCTCTCAATAAAGCATTTCACCCGATAAACGACCTCATACTTTAGGGGGAATCTGTTATAGACAATTTTGTGCCTTACAGCAACAAGCATGAATTGTCAATAATCCAAGGGATCCAAAGTTCCCTAAACATGATGTTCCTACCCCTAGAGGATTAAAGTCAGCAAACCAACAGCCCTCAGATCAGTTCTCCACCTGAAAACATTCAAAAACAAGCAATCCTGAAATCAAAGCAGGTGCTCCACTAGGCTTCTGCACTGAAACACAACTGCTCCATGGTGTACCTGCGTTGCAAAGCAGGTAGAACAAAGCCCACCTGCGTTGGGCGAGTTTGGACATGTGGCACAGTGAGTCTTTGCTTTGGAATCTTCCAAAAATGACACTTGGATCAGGTATTTCGCCTTGTGATGAGTCAGAGGCTTTGTTTCTCCAAGTGGAAGCAAGGTTCACCAAGTGGACTCAAGAACTGAAGATCAACTGAAGATTAACTGAAGAGAGAGAGGACACAAGGCAGCTACACATCAGTTGCAAGCTGACTCATCCTTTCTCAATTCATCTATATATTGAGCTCTCTCCTATGAGCTCAAGGGGGCTGGAATTTTGTGCAAAGTAATGCTATGCTGTTGGTTTCACTATAGAGCTATTGGGTGATTGCTTGAGGGAGGTGAAGAGGAGAAATTCTTTCTGCTGGGAGGTGTTGCTGGATTAGGACCTTCAATGGTTGTAACACTCTCAGAACCTTTACTTCTTCATTAATAAAAGCTATTGAGGTTCTTCTATATGCATTTGTTCCAATGATGTTTTGTGATAATTGTATATTTGGTTTATGCTAATCCGTGAATCAGTTATGATTGCATGCCTCTTGTAGTCTCCTTCTTTGTCATTTTGCAGGATCTCATTGTAGCTGGGCCGGCAAAAGAGCAAAGAGCTGGGAGCAAGCGGCCATAGAGAAGAGTTTGGATTCGACATTAAGCGCAAGGCAACGGTTAGTGCATTTATCCACTCTCTTTTGCTTTCATAAAGAAGTAAACCTTAAGTAGTTTTCTTTACAGTTGTTGCTGAGGTACTATCACCCTTAGAGTGGGATAGGGTCATCCGAGTCGGATACATTTCCCTACAAGGATACTGATAGCTTTCCGGTCGCTTTAACGAGCTGGAAGGCCAAAACATGATGATCAACCGGATACAATCAACCGGATACTCCGCTGGGGATCGTATCCGTTTGATTATGTTTGTAGTATTTTGCTATTCATTTCCTGAACAAAAGAGTACCAAATCGAAAAGCTTTTGACTATATCAAAAGCGAAGTAGAGGGGCTGCTACTCTTGCTCATTGTCTGAGCGGATTCATGATTTGAAGAGCTGATCTACAAAGATCCTTGTAAGCTCTTAGTGATAGCTTTGCACCTTCTAAATCATCCCTTTGATTGTGCTTGACTGATTGCTTCTGATTTGAGCAAAAATCGTGCATTTTTGACTGATTGCTTCTGAAAATGCAACTCTCGTTTTCCAAAGCAGGTAGTACACAGGCTACCTGCTTTGCAACGCAGGTCCCGAACTAGCTACCTGCACTGAGAGCCAGTTTGGCTGTGCAGAGCCTGCGTTGGCCCAAATTTGCCTAGTGCATTTGGGGTTTCCTCCTTTCTCTTGCCTGTTTTCACTTAGTTTTGCTGCTAGGTGTCAGTCTTGTGCCCTGTTTTGAAACCAATATTACTTGCCATCATTCTACCTCTGTTATATAACGAAATTGTACTTGTTCTTTGTATTTCTTGGTCATTTACAATTTCCCATAATGAAAAGTAAACTAGTCATGCTTTTGGCCTCTTAGATCTGAACCTGTGTTAGGCGTTTTGCTGGTCTAAAGAGTTAGCTTGTTTGCTGTCCATAGCTGGTTAGTCGTTTTACTTTCGTTCGTATGGTTTGATTTCATGTATTTCCAGTGATTAAGCAAGTGAATCTTAAGGTGTCTTTTGATTTTGGACAAGCTTGTTTACTTTCGCTTTAAATCGAAATCAAAGTTATATAACCTATTTCTTTTTGTATCCATCCACATTAAGAAAGGGAAAAGAAAATACATGCATTGTGCGTTTTGCATTTGAAAAAAGTTTGCATGATGATTTAGGAGAAAGTGCATTAGTTTGTGCTGTATGAACTATGTGAAAAGAATTTGCCTTCTTTCTCTCTCAGTAGTTAAGATTTTCATCAGTCAAAAAGATTTGAAAAAGCTTGCTTCTCATCTTAGGCTGCATTTAGGAATTTGTCATATACATCTCGTGGTGAACCTTGAAAGGAAAACTTTAAAAAGATCAACTTAAAATATACTGAATGAACCTAACAACGCATTTGAAACATAACGCAAACATCTAGAGGTCTAGGTAGAGACGTGTTCCGGCGTCGTTAAACATAGTGACTGTCGATCTCTACGAAGGTGGGTGATTCCTCCTGAGAGTCGGTGGCACTAATACGGACTTGTGCTCCCACGTACCGTCGAGTATATATTGGGAGACCCCTATAGGCAATTATCCTTTATCCATAGGAAGCCGTGTCGGCCGCCCTACTGATCGCGATGCAGTGAACACAGCATTCACGAAGATCGACCACCCGTACCGTAAAACGTATTCTGTGGTTTTGCGAAAGGTTTGGCACACCCTCTGCCTAGATCTCCAGAGCAGTTTCTTTTGGCCCTTTTCAAACTCTATAACTGAAAAGGTCCAACCGAGCATTTGTCACTTCGGGCTCGTTAATACATCGAAGGCGACTAGAGTCATCTTTAGCTTTTTCTCGACTCTTAAAACATGAAAAAGCAAAGTTATGTTTAAAAGCGTCTAATAAAATTCATTCAAATCGGAAACACAAATTTTTCCCTTTATATTTTAGTTGATCGAGTAATCCGCAATCGTGGAAGAAAGTCAATTGAATATCCGTTGTTCTCGGAGGCTTGCGAGTCAACCGTCTTTGTCTCCGGAATCGAAAACAATCCGGACAAAGTGAGCTCGTCAAACCAGTTCAAAATCTCCTTTAAAAGTTAGAACAAGCGTTCCAACAACATCTGAGATTCTGGTCACTCCAAACATTTCTGGAAACCCTGCCTCAATAGAAGAAGTTCAATCACCACAGAGGGACAGTAATACTGATCCTAGTCTGGGGGCAAATACTCGTATGACTGAACCAGTTCCATCTGTAACCGGTCCAGAGAGTTTTGTTCCTAAAACATCTGTCGCGGTCGATACAACCCCTTCTTCGGCACCGGAAATCTTTTACGGACCTGACGGTCTTCCTCTTCCACCTGGTCTGATTGCGATAGAGGAAATTATAGAGGAATCGCAAGTATCCACTCCAATTCAGTTTGGAGTAGGGGTCACTCTATTTCCTGCTACAACAAAAGTTTGTCCATCACCAGTGGAAGTTCCTGTAGAATCACTAGGCGATCAATTGTATAGACTAAAAATGTCTGAACAACCGTCAACATCTAGGACTGTGTCAAATGACACGGCGACGGCAGAATTACCTGCTGCAAATCCAACAATGTTCGTCGGCATACCATCTGTCCCAACTAGCTCTCAATCGCTAGAAGGAGTCCACCAAGAGACTATCTCGACAGTATGGTCTGTTCCTGTTTGTTCCGGAGTAATGTCTGGTAACTCTCATGGTGAGACTCATCAAATTGACCCTTTTTGGAATCTAATTAGGCCATCCAGTCCTCCAGGACAATCAATTGCCTTGAGTTCTGGATTGCTACCGTATGGGGGGCAGTATGCCTTTTCATTACCCCCTCCGGGAGGGTACCCATACGGGAGTTCTCAACCTTATTCAAGTTATGGTGGAATTGCAACGAGTAGTTGGGTACCTATGCTATCCCAGCCACCAAGAGTTGTATATTCTATGCAACAGTGTGTACCTATGACAAACATCCCAACTACACCGGCTATTGTGACTGTGTCGCAAGTTCAAACAATGCCTGTTGTGTGTCAACCTCAAATTTCTCAGGTTCTCATGCAACAGCCCCTTGACCCTGCGACCCAACCACAATCGCCTACTGGTGGGGCAACACAAGTACAGTCGGGTACAACTACCCCACATCTTGGTCCAATGGTTAGTATAGCGTAACAACCCATGGTGTCGCAACTGTGGATAGTGCAATACCAACAGCCGCAATTCCAACAAGTGTACCAGGGTTCTGAACAGCAAATCTTTGCGAATACGGGACAACCATATATTCAAAATGGTCAAAATCAACCAATTTATAGTGGTCAAGTCCATCAACCGTATCAATCAGACCAACATCAACTCCATTATGCTGGTATGCAAAGACCAACTGTTCAGGCGATTCCATCGTATCCTGGTTACGCTTCACCTAACTTGAATCAACAGTTACCATTCGTGGCAACTTTAGAGTTGCCTGATTTACATCGGTTAACCAATGATCCAATTGCTTACGCCCCATGGTGGCCAGTGATTCCGCACAAACTTCCATCCGACATTCCTAAATTCAATGGAAATCCAGGTGAAGACCCGTCGAATCATGTGATGACGTTTCATCTATGGTGTTCGTCGAACACTTTAAATGATGATTCGATAAGGCTTCGCCTCTTTCAGAGGACATTGACAGGTCCAGCGGCAAAATGGTATATAGAATTGCCAAGAGCTTCGTTCGACAATTTTAGCTCCCTTGCCATGACATTCTTAACCCACTTTCAATTACCAATAAGGTATGAAACGGGAACAGAAATATTGACTAACTTCAAACAGACAACCGCAACTCATATATCAGATCATATACATGAGTGGCGACGTCGACGAAGAATGGTTAAAACATACGTTCCTGATCAGCTTTTAGCTGAGTGGTTTATAAATTCATTACTTCCGACCATAACGGAAGATGTGGCAAAGGGGGGAGTCGTAACAGAAGAGCAGGTTATCGCTCATGCGCAATATTTGGACTTAGTATATACTCAGTCCGGCACGCTCTATGACAAAATACCAGACGCCCCTAGACCAGAGTTTTCAATCCCTCCTCCTCCTAAATCAAATAGTGACTCTCATGCCGGCGATGGCGTGATTGGCACGGCAAACACGAATCCGAAAAGGACCAATCAAAAGAAGGCCCGTAAGGATTCGAATCAAAATGCACATGAAGAAGTTCTTGCTTCGGAAGTAAATGCCATATCGGCAGATAAGGGCAAAGAAACCAATCAACCAGGAAGCAAGAAGAATCAAAACAAAGGGAAGAAGAAGAAACAAGGAGAGTCATCTCCTCGAAAAACTTCTTCAAGCCCTCCTCGAGATAGGAGACCACCTTATGGGTGTCAGATATGTGATGAGGATCACTGGACGAGAGAATGTCCATACAAAGCTGATCTAAAAAGATTCTTAAAGAGTTCGCAAACTCCAGCTGTGTTAACTGATCCGTTTCCGAATAGAGGAACAAATCTGGTTGATAATGGAAATGCTTCGCCGTCGCAAGTGCTAATGTTGTCAGTATCCAAGCAACAAAATGATGCTTTGATTTCGACAAGGAATAAAGATTACGGGAATCCACAGGTGTCGAACGATAAAGGTAAAGATCAACCTAGTAGTTCGACAACAACTTCGGCAGAAGTTGTACCCCCCATCACGCATGAATTAACAATAAACCGCCAAAGGGAGTAGTACACAAGTTGACATTTAATCCTCGTGCCAGAGCGGCACAACATTATAACATAGTGGAAGATTTGGCGCAATCGCCGTCCACTATGTCGACTCTTGAAGTACTACAAAATTGCCCATCCCAAAGGCAGGCATTGTTATCAGCAATTGGTGGAGTGGATCCTAAAGATTCCAATCTTGTATCCTTTGATCACAAAAGATATGATCCTCAGTTACCAGCTCAACTAGCTTTCCTCGTCCAAGTGAAAGCCCTCAACAAAACTGTTCATCGAACAATTATTGATGAGGGGGCATCGACATGTATTATGTCGATGAGTTGCTGGAAAACCTTAGGATCTCCAACCTTGTCGCGATCATCGACGACATTAAAAGCATTCGACGAAAGGACATATACCCCTTACGGTATCCTTAGTAACTTGAAAGTTGAACTGGGGGGCAAAACAGTAGAAATAGATGTTGAAGTCATCGATGGCAATCTTGACTATAACATCCTACTGGGAAGACCATGGATTTATGCCATGGAAGCTGTTGTGTCGACCTATTTTAGGAAAATCGCATTCCCCTTTCAAGGAGGGATTACGATCATTGACCAACAAAATTTCCTCCCTAATGGTTCACAAGTTACAGGAAGCGTTCCTATGATCCATGAAAGTAATCAATCACTCCAAAATATCGAAGTAGGTCTCCTAAAAGACCCTGCCTTAATGGGTACTTTTGCCCTACCGCCGGCAAGTAATCTGGCGGAAGTAGCCACAGTGGAAACCTACGATATGAAATCTTCTATATCCAACGGATTCAGAAGATTCCTAAATATTTTGTCAGCATGGATCGTCGCCCTAATGGAAATACTGTAAATACAGTGGGCCCCGTGGACGGTTCTTATCTTGTGTCAACCTCGTTAAAAAATGAAACAAGGAGTCGAGGATAGTTCCTATCTTGTGTCAACCTCATTAAAAAAATGAAACAAATCCCCGAGGTAAACCTTCATTCCAGCCACCGAGTTGGATGCAATGAAGCTTGGGGGGCATACACCTCGATTTGCATTATTATGCTGGGGGCATGCAAACTTATCTCCGAGCAGTTTTAGCACATAGTTCATGCTCGTTAAAAAATAAACATAAGTTGTGAGCAATCTTCCCCTAGAGTTCAAGCTCACCCAGCAAAAAATGAACCGGTAAATAACCTTGAGAAATGTAACCTTTGACAGCCATATTAAAGCCCTTGGTCGTGTTCTTGCAGTCTCACCTCCATCCGTTCATTTGGCCAATCGTTCATCTCCATATGTTTGTTTACCCATTTTGAGGAACAGCTGCGAAAAGTGATTTCACTTAGCCATCCTTGTGACACTGCCGTGATTGGAAAATTCCAACCTGTACCTGGAATCTGCTGTTATCCCTGTTTATCACTCGTTCCTCAAAAGACGAGTCTTCTTTGAGCTCTTTTCACTGACTCGTAAAATATGAAAAGTTTGCCGAGTTTTGGCCTTCCAGCTCGTTAAAAGGACCGGAAGAGCTATCCCTCCTCTAGATTTTAATCTTTTTGGACCTGAGGGATTATTGCACAAAAAGATCGAGCACTTGTTTTGTTCGGCTCGTTAAAGCAATCGAAAACTCATCCCTTCTGTATTGTTTTATACTTTTTCGGACTTAAGGGATTAAATGACGAAAAAGGAATTTTGGAGTTGACTTTATGTACCTTTTCAGACTCTCTAAAAATGAAAAGGACCGAGTTTTCCTTGTCGTTAGACTCGTTAAAATGATTAAATAGCGACAAACTTGTCTTTAGACGAGAACGAGTTTCCCTATCGCTAGGCTCGTTAAAACATAGCGATGGGCTTGCCCGAAGGGCAGGTTATAGAACAAGCATATGTTATCCTCCTCAAGCTTGACAAAAATAAAGAGGTACTGGTCAGCAATGACTGGGGAAAAATTGGGAGAACCTCACAACTTTAATGGTAGCAAGTCGCTCTTGAACATGACACTTTGTCCTCCGTATCACATCGGGTTGGGTTGTTTCATTCACCGGTCTCATAACCATGGTCCTCGCCACACCATCCACATTTTGGGGTAATGCTACCAATCCATCACATCAGTGTCATTATATGTTCAAGAGATGTTGTTCTGCAAAGAGTCAACCGTGTCCCATCCACTGCCATACATTGTCCTTCATCCATGTCATGACCGCCGCCCTGAATCATACATCACAGTTTGTTTTCACCTCATCACAATCACTAGCTCCGTTCCGTGTCACTGATGTGGGATTCATTAAGGCCCTCTTTTGACGGATCGCTCCTTGTCGACATCAGCTCATTATCCAAGGAGTTGATCTAGGAACAACCCCTTCAGTACTTTGAAGCTTGCATGCCTCAATGGCAAGTTTCTCACTTCTGGCGACAGGTATACATCAATGACCTTCGACCAGAAGATTTTGCGTGGTGGTCGACGCCAAGTCCTTTATTCCCACCATGTGAATTGTACTGCCGTACCTTGAGGGTCATCATCCTTATCGGTGATTCCTCTCGCGCTTGTTAACGGTTTACATCATTGACCGGTAATCAAGCGATGTCTTTCCATGTTTGACTTCAAGAAATTCTCACATGGATCGACTTGTACATCGAGTGAAGATCGGAAGAGATTGAAGACCCCGGATCTAGTTTCATCCATCTGGGCTGCGATATATATTCAGGACATAAAGACATTTGATATGTACATCATTATAGCAGATGATCATCCTTCTCAAAGGATGATAATTTCAGCAGAGAATTATCGGTCTACAATCAGACGATCGTCTGTTCTATGTACCAAAATGTATTTATAAAGCTGAGCATGGGAATGCCCGCCTCAGCTAGATCATGAAAAATGTATGAAAAATAATGTATTGTATTGTATCTTATTACAGGACACTTCTCAGCAGATTGAATGAACTTCGGATCCTCTCAATAAAGCATTTCACCCGATAAACGACCTCATACTTTAGGGGGCATCTGTTATAGACAATTTTGTGCCTTACAGCAACAAGCATGAATTGTCAATAATCCAAGGGATCCAAAGTTCCCTAAACATGATGTTCCTACCCCTAGAGGAACAAGGTCAGCAAACCAACAGCTCTCAGATCAGTTCTCCACCTGAAAACACTCAAAAACAAGGAATCCTGAAAATCAAAGCAGGTGCTCCAATAGGCTTCTGCGCTGAAACACAACTGCTCCATGGTGTACCTGCGTTGCAAAGCAGGTAGAACAAATCCCACCTGCGTTGAACGAGTTTGGACATGTGGCACACTGAGTCATTGCTATGGAATCTTCCAAAAATGACACTTGGATCAGGGATTTCGCCTTGTGATGAGTCAGAGGCTTTGTTTCTCCAAGTGGAAGCAAGGTTCACCAAGTGGACTCAAGAACTGAAGATCAACTAAAGATTAACTGAAGAGAGAGAGGACACAAGGCAGGTACACATCAGTTGCAAGCTGACTCATCCTTTCTCAATTCATCTATATATTGAGCTCTCTCCTATGAGCTCAGGAGGCTGGAATTTTGTGCAAAGTAATGATATGCTGTTGGTTTCATTCTTGAGTTATTGGGTGATTGTTTGAGAGAGGTGAAGAAGAGCAATTCTTTCTGCTGGGAGGTGTTGCTGGGTTGGAGCCTGCAATGGTTGTAATCCTCTCAGAACCTTTATTTCTTCATTAATAAAAGCTATTGACGATTTTCGGCGCCGTTTGGACCAGGTAGGAGCTAAACCTTAGCTGAGTCGCCAGTTTGTTGTAGGGAAAAGTATCCGACTCGGATGACCCTAACCCACTCTAAGGGTGACAGTTCCTTAGCAACAACTGTAAAACAAACTACTGAAAGTTTACTTCTTTATGAAAGCAAAAGAGGATGGAGAAAGCACTAACCGTTGCCTTGCGCTTAATGTCGAATCCAAACTCTCCTCTTTGGCCGCTTGCTCCTAGCTCTTTGTCCTTCTGCTCGCCCAGCTGCAATGAGATCCTGCACAATGACAAAGAAGGAAACTACAAGAGGCATGCAATCATAACTGGTTCATGGATTAGTGTAAACCAAACATGCAATCATCACAATACATAATTGAAACAAGAGCACATAGAAGAACCTCAATAGCTTTTATTAATGAAGAAATAAAGGTTCTGAGAGGATTACAACCATTGCAGGCTCCAACCCAGCAACACCTCCCAGCAGAAAGAATTGCTCTTCTTCACCTCTCTCAAACAATCACCCAATAACTCAAGAATGAAACCAACAGCATATCATTACTTTGCACAAAATTCCAGCCTCTTGAGCTCATAGGAGAGAGCTCAATATATAGATGAATTGAGAAAGGATGAGTCAGCTTGCAACTGATGTGTAGCTGCCTTGTGTCCTCTCTCTCTTCAGTTAATCTTCAGTTGATCTTCAGTTCTTGAGTCCACTTGGTGAACCTTGCTTCCACTTGGAGAAACAAAGCCTCTGACTCATCACAAGGTGAAATACCTGATCCAAGTGTCATTTTTGGAAGATTCCAAAGCAATGACTCACTGTGCCACATGTCCAAACTCGCCCAACGTAGGTGGGCTTTGTTCTACCTGCTTTGCAACGCAGGTACACCATGGAGCAGTTGTGTTTCAGCGCAGAAGCCTAGTGGAGCACCTGCTTTGATTTCAGGATTGCTTGTTTTTGAGTGTTTTCAGGTGGAGAACTGATCTGAGAGCTGTTGGTTTGCTGACCTTGTTCCTCTAGGGGTAGGAACATCATGTTTAGGGAACTTTGGATCCCTTGGATTATTGACAATTCATGCTTGTTGCTGTAAGGCACAAAATTGTCTATAACAGATGCCCCCTAAAGTATGAGGTCGTTTATCGGGTGAAATGCTTTATTGAGAGGATCCGAAGTTCATTCAATCTGCTGAGAAGTGTCCTGTAATAAGATACAATACAATACATTATTTTTCATACATTTTTCATGATCTAGCTGAGGCGGGCATTCCCATGCTCAGCTTTATAAATACATTTTGGTACATAGAACAGACGATCGTCTAATGCTAGACTGATAATTCTCTGCCGAATTTATCATCCTTTGAAAAGGATGATCATCTGTTGCAATGATGTACATATCAAATGTCTTTATGTCCTGAATATATATCGTAGCCTGGATGGATGAAACTAGATCCGGGGTCTTCAGTCTCTTCCGATCTTCACTCGATGTACAAGTCGATCCATGTGAGTATTTCTTGAAGTCGAACATGGAAAGACATCGCTTGATTACCGGTCAATGATGTAAACCGTTAACAAGCGCGAGAGGAATCACCGATAAGGATGATGACCCTCAAGGTACGCGAGTACAATCTACATGGTGGGAATAAAGGACTTGGCGTCGACCACCATGCAAAATCTTCTAGTCGAAGGTCATTGATGTATACCTGTCGCTGGAAGTGAGAAACTTGCCATTGAGGCATGCAAGCTTCAAAGTACTGAGGGGGGTGTTCCTAGATCAACTCCTTGGATAATGAGCCGATGTCGACAAGGAGCGATCCATCAAAGGAGGGCCTTAATGAATCCCACATCAGTGACACGGAACAGAGCTAGTGATTATGATGAGGTGAAAACAAACTGTGATGTATGATTCAGGGTGGCGGTCATGAAGTGGATGAAGGATAATGTATGGCAGTGGGTGGAACACGGTTGACTCTTTACAGAACCACATCTCTTGAACATATAACGACACTGATGTGATGGATTGGTAGCATTACCCCAATTGTGGACGGTGTGGTGAGGACCATGGTTCTGCGACCGGTGAATGAAACAACCCAACCCGATGCGGTACGGAGGACAAAGTGTCATGTTCAAGAGCGACTTGCTACCATTAATACTTGTGAGGTTCTCCCAATTTTTCCCCAGTCATTGCTAACCAGTACCTCTTTATTTTTGTCAAGCTTGAGGAGGATAACATATGCTTGTTCTATAACCTGCCCTTCGGGCAAGCCCATCACTATGTTTTAACGAGCCTAGCGATAGGGAAACTCGTTCTCGTCTAAAGACAAGTTTGTCGCTATTTAATCATTTTAACGAGTCTAACGACAAGGAAAACTCGGTCCTTTTCATTTTTAGAGAGTCTGAAAAGGTACGAAAAGTTAACTCCAAAATTCCTTTTTCGTAATCTAATCCCTTAAGTCCGAAAAAGTTTAAAACAATACAGAAGGGATGAATTTTCGGTTGCTTTAACGAGCCGAACAAACAAGCGCTCGATCTTTTTGTGCAATAATCCCTTAGGTCCAAAAAGATTAAAATCTAGAGGAGGGATAGCTTTCCGGTCGCTTTAACGAGCTGGAAGGCCAAAACTCGGCAAACTTTTCATATTTTACGAGTCAGTGAAAAGAGCTCAAAGAAGACTCGCCTTTTGAGGAACGAGTGATGAACAGGGATAGCAGCAGATTCTAGGTACAGGTTGGAATTCTCCAATCACGGCAGTGTCACAAGGATGGCTAAGTGAAATCACTCTTCGCAGCTGTTCCTCAAAATGGGTAAACAAACATATGGAGGTGAACGATTGGCCAAATGAACAGATGGAGGTGATGGCATATAAACACGACCAAGGGCTTTTAATATGGCTTTCAAAGGTTACATTTCTCGAGGTTGTTTACCGGTTCATTTTTCTGGATGAGCTTGAACTGCTAGGGAAAGATTGCTCACAATTTACGTTTATTTTTTAACGAGCATGAACTTCTGCACAAAAACTGCTCGATGATTGCTTTTATTTTTTAACGAGCATGAACATTGCTAAAACTGCTCGAATATATGGTTTACTTTTGATCTTTACCATAATTAGCTTCTCTTTTTCATTGATAGCACTGCATTTTCAATTTGCTGCAACAAACTAGTTAGAAATGGGTAATATTTACTTGAAAATGAGATTAACTTACAACATTTATCTTGAATTACGTAAGAAAGCAAATAAAAAGGGTTTTACCTCTCATTTTACCATTTCATTTGCATTTTGCTTGTTGGAGCTTTGGAGGAGCCTCTTTCCCCTCGATTTTTACCAGCTGATTCCGGAGGATTCTGCGGACGATTTTCGGCGACGTTTGGACCAGGTAGGAGCTAAACCTTAGCTCTTCATTTTCATGGTTGACGATTGTAATTTTTCCTCGAAAAGGAAATACAATCCTTCTGAAGTAGGTCGACACAACTGCAGCCATGGCATATATCCAAGGCCTTCCCAGTAGGATGTCGTAATCGAGGTTTCCGTCGATTACTTCAACATCAACTTCTACTGTTTTGCCCCCCAGTTCAACTTGCAAGTTACTTAAAATCCCGTATGGAGTGTATGATCATCCATCAAATGCTTTTAAGGTCGTTGAAGATTTCGACAAGGATGGTGAGCCTAAACTTTTCCAGCAACTCATCGACATAAGGCATGTAGATGCCCCCTCATCAATAATTGTTCGATGAACAATTTTGTTGAGGGCTTTCACTTGAATAAGGAAAGCTAGTTGAGCTGGTAACTGAGGGTCATATCCTTTATGATCAAAGGCCACAAGATTGGAATCCATTGGGCCAATCCCACCTATTGCTGATAATAAAGCTTGCTCTTGGGAGGTGCAATTTTGCGCTACCTCAAGTGTCGACATAGCGGATGACGATTGGGCCAGGTCCTCTATTATATTATAATCCTGTGTTATTTTTTCACGAGGATTAAATGTCGATTTGTGTACTACTCCCTTTGGCGACTTTATCATTGGTTTAGGATCGTCGGTTGGCACAACTTTGGTCAAAGTCGTTGTTGAACTACTAGGTTGTTTATTTGCCTTGTTGTTCAACTGCTTTGGATTCCTGTAATCTTTATTCCTTGTCAAAGCATTATTCTGTTGCTTTGAGGTGGACAACATAAGCACTTGGGATCGGGAAGCATTTTGATTAGCAACCAGATTTTGTCTTGGATTAGGAAACGGATCAGTCAATACTGCTGGGGTTTTTGAACTCTTGAAGAGTTTCTTAACTTCAACTATATGTGGACAATCTTTCGTCCAATGATCCTCATCGCATATATGACACCCTGTCGGGGGTTTCCCTTTCCTTTTCTTTTTCTTCTTGCCTCCTGGTTGCTTCAGTTGTTTGCCCTTGTCGGTCGACATGGCATTTACTTCTGAGGCAAGAAGTTCCTCATTTGCATTTTGACTAGAAATTTTGCGTTTGCCAGTCACGCCATTACTGGCGTGAGAGTCAGTATTCGATTTAGGAGGGGGAGGAATTGAAAATTCAGGTCTGGGGGCGTCAGGTATTTTGTCATAGAGCGTGCTAGACTGAGTATATACTAAGTCCAGATATTGAGCACGAGCAATGACCTGCTCGTCTGTTACGACTCCCCCCTTGGCCACATCTTCTGTTATAGCCGGAAGTAACGACTTTATAAACCATTCAGCTAACAGCTGATCGGGAACGTAAGTTTTCACCATCCTACGACGACGTCGCCACTCATGTATATGATCAGATATGTGAGTGGCCATTGTCTGTTTGAAGTTGGTAAGGAGTTCTGTTCCCGTTTCATATCTTATCGGTAATTGAAAATGGGTTAAGAAAGTCGTGGCTAAGGAGCTGAAATTGTCGAAAGAGGCTCTTGGCAATTCTATATACCATTTTGCCGCTGGACCTGTCAATGTCCTATGAAAGAGGCGAAGCCTTATCGAATCATCATTTAAAGTGTTCGATGAACACCACAGATGAAATGTCATCACATGATTCGACGGGTCTTCACCTGGATTTCCATTGAATTTAGGAATGTCGGATGGAAGTTTGTGTGGGATCACTGGCCACCATGGGGCGTAAGCAATTGGATCATTGGTTAACCGATGTAAATCAGGCAACTCTAAAGTCGCCACAAATGGTAACTGTTGATTCAAGTTAGGTGAAGCGTAACCAGGGTACGATGGAATCGCCTGAACAGTTGGTCTTTGCATACCAGCATAATGGAGTTGATGTTGGTATGACTGATACGGTTGATGGACTTGACCACTATAAAGTGGTTGATTTTGACCATTTTGGATATATGGTTGTCCAGTATTCGCAAAGATTTGCTGTTTAGAACCTTGGTACACTTGCTGGAATTGTGGCTGTTGGTATTGCACTATCCACGGTTGCGATACCATGGGTTGTTGTGCTACACTAACCATTGGACCAAGATGTGAGGTGATTGTACCCGATTGTACTTGTGTCGCCCCACCAGTAGGCGATTGTGGTTGGGTTGCAGGGTCAAGGGGCTGTTGCATGAGAACCTGAGGAATCTGAGGTTGACATACAACAAGCATTGTTTGAACTTGCGACACGGTTACAATAGCCGGTGTAGTTGGGATGTTCGTCACAGGTACACACTATTGCATAGAATATACAACTCTTGGTGGCTGGGATAGCATAGGTACCCAACTACTCGTTGCAATTCCACCATAACTTGAGTAAGGTTGAGAACTCCCGTATGGGTACCCTCCCGGAGGGGGTAATGAAAAGGCATACTGCCCCCCATACGGTGGTAATCCAGAACTCAAGGCAATTGATTGTCCTGGAGGACTGGATGGCCTAAATTGATTCCCAAAAGGGTCAATTTGATGAGTCTCACCATAAGAGTTACCAGACATTACTCCGGAACAGACAGGAACAGACCATACTATCGAGATAGTCCCTTGGTGGACTCCTTCTAGCGATTGAGAGCTAGTTGGGACAGATGGTATGCCGGCGAACATTTTTGGATTTGCAGCAGGTAATTCTGCCGTCGCCGTGTAATTTGACACAATCCTAGATGTTGACGGTTGTTCAGACATTTTTAGTCTATCCAATTGATCGCCTAGTGATTCTACAAGAACTTCCACTGGTGATGGACAAACTTTTGTTGTAGCAGGAAATAGAGTGACCCCTACTCCAAATTGAATTGGAGTGGATACTTGCAGTTCCTCTATAATTTCCTCTATCGCAATCAGACCAAGTGGAAGAGGAAGACCGTCAGGTCCGTAAAAGATTTCCGGTGCCGAAGAAGGGGTTGTATCGACAGCGACAGATGTTTGAGGAACAAAACTCTCTGGACCGGTTACAGATGGAACTGGTTCAGTCATACAAGTATTTGCCCCCAGACTAGGATCAGTGTTACTGTCCCTCTGTGGCGGTTGAACTTCTTCTATGGAGGCAGGGTTTCCGGAAATGTTTGGAGTGACCAGAATCTCAGATGTTGTTGGAACACTTGTTCTAACTTTTAAAGGAGATTTTGAACTGGTTCGACGAGCTCGCTTTGTCCGGATTGTTTTCGATTCCGGAGACAAAGACGGTTGACTCGCAAGCCTCCGAGAACGGCGGATATTCAATTGACTTTCTTCCACGATTGCAGATTACTCGATCAACTAAAATATAAAGGGGAAAATTTGTGTTTCCGATTTGAATGAATTTTATTAGACGCTTTTAAACATAACTTTGCTTTTTCATGTTTTAAGAGTCGATAAAAAGCTAAAGATGACTCTAGTCTCCTTCGATGTATTAACGAGCCCGAAGTGACAAATGCTCGGTTGGACCTTTTCAGTTATAGAGTTTGAAAAGGGCCAAAAGAAACTGCTCTGGAGATCTAGGCAGAGGGTGTGCCAAACTTTTCGCGAAACCACAGAATACGTTTTACGGTACGGGTGGTCGATCTTCGTGAATGTTGTGTTCACTGCATCGCGATCAGTAGGGCGGCCGACACGGCTTCCTATGGATAAAGGATAATTGCCTATAGGGGTCTCCCAATATATACGCGACGGTACGTGGGAGCACAAGTCCGTATTAGTGCCACCGACTCTCAGGAGGAATCACCCACCTTCGTAGAGATCGACAGTCACTATGTTTAACGACGCCGGAACACGTCTCTACCTAGACCTCTAGATGTTTGCGTTATGTTTCAAATGCGTTGTTAGGTTCATTCAGTATATTTTAAGTTGATCTTTTTAAAGTTTGCCTTTCAAGGTTCACCACGAGATGTATATGACAAATTCCTAAATGCAGCCTAAGATGAGAAGCAAGCTTTTTCAAATCTTTTTGACTGATGAAAATCTTAACCACTGAGGGAGAAGAAAGGCAAATTCTTTTCACACAGTTCATACAGCACAAACTAATGCACTTTCTCCTAAATCATCATGCAAACTTTTTCAAATGCAAAATGCACAATGCATGTATTTTCTTTTCCTTTTCTTAATGTTGATGGATTACAAAAAGAAAGTGGTTATATAACTTTGATTTCGATTTAGAGCGAAAACAAACAAGTTTGTCCAAAATCAAAAGACACCTTAAGATTCACTTGCTTAATCACTGGAAATACATGAAATCAAACCATCCTGACGAAAGTAAAAATGACTAATCAGCTATGGACAGCAAACAAGCTAACTCTTTAGACCAGCAAAATGCCTAACACAGGTTCATATCTAAGAGGCCAAAAGCAAGACTAGTTTACTCTTCGTTATGGGAAATTGTAAATGAGTAAGAAATACAAAGAACAAGTACAATTTCGTTATATAACAGAGGCAGAATGATGGCAAGTAATATTGGTTTCTGAACAGGTGCAAGACTGGTAACTGGCAGCCAAATCAATAGTGAAAACAGGCAAGAGAAAAGGAGGAAACCCCAACAGCACTAGGCAAAATTGGGCCAACGCAGGTGCTGCACAGCCAGTCTGGCTCTCAGCGCAGGTAGCCCCTTCGGGACCTGCGTTGCAAAGAAGGTAGCCTGTGTACTACCTGCTTTGGAAAACGAAACTTGCGTTTTCACAGTTTCCGGGTCATAATTTTCTCAAAAATGCACAGTTTTTGCTCAAATCAGAAACAATCAGTCAAGCACACTCAAAGGGATGATTAGGAAGGTGAAAAGCTATCACTAAGAGCTTACAAGGATCCTTTTAGATCAGCTCTTCAAATCATGAACTTGCTCAGAAATGAGCTAGAGTAGCTGCCCTCTACTTCGCTTTTGATATAGTCAAAAGCTTTTCGATTTGGTACTCTTTTGTTCAGGAAATGAATAGCAAAATACTACAAACCCAATCAAAGGAATACGATCCCCAGCGGAGTCGCCAGTTTGTTGTAGGGAAAAGTATCCGACTCGGATGACCCTAACCCACTCTAAGGGTGACAGTTCCTTAGCAACGACTGTAAAACAAACTACTGAAAGTTTACTTCTTTATGAAAGCAAAAGAGGATGGAGAAAGCACTAACCGTTGCCTTGCGCTTAATGTCGAATCCAAACTCTCCTCTTTGGCCGCTTGCTCCTAGCTCTTTGTCCTTCTGCTCGCCCAGCTGCAATGAGATCCTGCACAATGACAAAGAAGGAAACTACAAGAGGCATGCAATCATAACTGGTTCATGGATTAGTGTAAACCAAACATGCAATCATCACAAAACATAATTGAAACAAGAGCACATAGAAGAACCTCAATAGCTTTTATTAATGAAGAAATAAAGGTTCTGAGAGGATTACAACCATTGCAGGCTCCAACCCAGTAACACCTCCCAGCAGAAAGAATTGCTCTTCTTCACCTCTCTCAAACAATCACCCAATAACTCAAGAATGAAACCAACAGCATATCATTACTTTGCACAAAATTCCAGCCTCCTGAGCTCATAGGAGAGAGCTCAATATATAGATGAATTGAGAAAGGATGAGTCAGCTTGCAACTGATGTGTACCTGCCTTGTGTCCTCTCTCTCTTCAGTTAATCTTTAGTTGATCTTCAGTTGTTGAGTCCACTTGGTGAACCTTGCTTCCACTTGGAGAAACAAAGCCTCTGACTCATTACAAGGCGAAATCCCTGATCCAAGTGTCATTTTTGGAAGATTCCAGAGCAATGACTCATTGTGCCACTTGTCCCATCTCGCTCAGCGCAGGTGGCCTTTGTCCCACTTGCTTTGCAACGCAGGTACACCATGGAGCAACTGAGTTTCAGCGCAGAAACCTAGTGGAGCACCTGCTTTGATTTCAGGATTGCTTGTTTTTGAGTATTTTCAGGTGGAGAACTGATCTGAGAGCTGTTGGTTTGCTGACCTTGTTCCTCTAGGGGTAGGAACATCATGTTTAGGGAACTTTGGATCCCTTGGATTATTGACAATTCATGTTTGTTGCTGTAAGGCACAAAATTGTCTATAACAATTGGGTAATGAAGAGCTTACTAGCAAGAGCCATGTTGGAAACCCAGAACTTAGAAGCCCCCAGTAAACCCAACAAGTTGAGCTAAGTATCAAGGAAATTCAACAAGAAATACAGTCAGTACAGGTCCAATTGTACCATCAAAATGTCTTCCTTGGCTGCATGGAAAAAAAGCTACAAAGTGTGCAACAAAATTAAATTCCAGGGTCGAGTGCAAATGACCCTCTCCTAGTAGCATCGTTTGATGATTAACTACCAGGAATTCATGATATTTCTAAAATTTTATGATTTTTTTTTTATGATATGGCTGGATAACATTTACATTGTCAGTAGTAAATATAGATGGGTGATAGAAATGGTAGCTTATAAAGCTTGGATGGACATACTCAAATTGTTTATGTTTTGGATGGCTTATGATGTTGATCAGTGGCCAACATACCTGGTTTCCTTCAGGCAGGTTGAGGCCAAAGGAAATATATTTTGTGACCTGCTTTGCATATGATTAATAGAAAGGTAATGCCAAGCTTACAAAAATATATATATACTCAAGACTAAAAACACAAATGTTGAAGTGAACATTTTGAAAATCAAATGAAATTTTTTCTAAAACATGTCAAGTTCACCAAGTTGTTCTTACATAGTGGGGGCACACTTAGTATCGAATTGAACAAAAATGCATGGTCATTAAAAGCAACATATTTATAACTAAAAAGAACACACATATGAAAGATATCTTATAATGTCCATCAATCAATTTTGATGGAGATCTTCTTAACACAAATCCATCTCTCGCACACAAATATTTAGTTCGCATTGCCCCATACAATAGATCACTAGACATCCTATTAACATTTGCACAATGTCTTATGCTAAATGATTGAAATTGACTAATAATTTTTTTTGCCTTTCCATGCAGTCATTTTAACCTCTCCTTTTTATCTTGGTATATGCCTTTTATTGGGTTGCACACAAGTTCAAAGTTGGTGAAGACTACAATAACATTGGATCCATACTCCCTAGTTGTTCCTTAGCCTTCTATCAATGCAATATAATATGCTTCATTATTTTTTGTTCTTCCAGGTACATTCCTTTTCCTTTGGAGGAATGTTTTCGTCGTAATATGTATAGCACATAAGTAATCATTTATTTCCCTCGATTGGGATAACAAGAAACTTTTGTGCCTAATGTCCATTTTTCAACCATGTTGAATGGGTTTTCTAGTCCCTGCAAAAAACAAATTCAATAAAATGAATTTAATATATTTATTTATTGCAAATTCCTTAGTTTATGGGAGAATGATAATAAATAAATACCTATTGTGGCTGAATAATGGAATACTACAAGGATTTAGCCTAGTTTCAAGATCATCTTCTATGTTCTCCTTAAGAATTTATACATGTGATTGATAGTTTTATCAAGAAACTATAAATTATGATGTTAGCAATTTATTGTTTTTAGGAACTCGATCTATATAAAATCACTATTTAAATGCATATGTGGCAAATTATTTACACCAAGGGTGCATGCAGACTTGTTATCATTTCCATTCCTCCCTTTGGTTACTTTGCATAAGTTGATGAGCAACACTTGCAATGATGAATATAATGATGTTTTTGTCTCTTTCAATTAGAATATTGTATTCTTATTATGAAGGATGATTCCCACACTTCCTGGCCTTATAATGAATTTACTGACATATACGAGAAGTTGTTTGAAATCATATAGCATCCCATTTCATATGGTAATATTCTGCATTTCAAGTTTCTTTCCTTTCCCTTTCTCTTCAGTAATTTTAATCGTAAACTTATTTTGCAATTTTTTTTCAATATATCCTTCCACTTTAAATATATAAAAAATTCATATCTAAAAACCTCCCAAGGATATTCATACTCATCTTACAATTCGATAAATAATTCTTGAGACTATCCCTGACTTAATAATCTCAATCTAACTAGAGACTTATTATTCTAGTTGATAGATATATGTATGAAATATTGACATGATTTCTAGATATATATATGAAATATTAACATGATTTCTAGTTGATAGATATATATTAAATATTAAAAATAAGGTAGAGAAAGAAAGAGATATTTGTAGATTTCCCTTCGTTGATATATTCAAATATTTTCGTTGAGCAATCCTCAATGAAAATGGGTTACATTTTAATTGGTGGCAATCTCAGATGAATATATTCAGATGATGAGAAATGTTACAGACAAATGATGAGCAATGTTGAAGATAAGCCACACAACCCATTTCTATCCTTTTCTTTCCACAATCATTGTAAGATGGAGTAGAAAGAATGTTTGGATAGTGGTCATTGTGGGTGTTACTCCTTTTTGGTGGAGCAAGCCCAGCTGGAAGAAAGCATGGAGGACTGTTGGGTTCTATTCATGTTAATGCTAGCATTTGTTGTAAATGTGGCTGCAAATTCTTAAGGTGGCCAACAAACCAAACTCCTCCTATTGTGTTTTTTTTCTATTTTATGGCCTCAACAGATGTGAAGTGAATTTGTTTTTATAGTTTCATTATGTAATTCAACCAATTTGGAGGACTTCAGCCTGCAATAGTTGTTATGAATGTTTAGGCCTTGTACATATTTGTGTTGGGATTTTTACATAATGATCATAGGTGAATTTGAAAGTGATGATCTTTATGCTTTTAGAGGAAACTCGCATGACCTATGGAATGTGTTGTACTGTTGGATCCGACTTTGGTGAATCCTTGCATAGTTAACAAGTTTGAAATCAAAGCCAAGTTCGAATTTGATACGACAAAAATTGGGATGAAATCTTTTTAAATTGACAAAAAATTAGATAATACACATCTTAAACATACTTCTTTCCTGTAATAACAATGCTTTATGTTCATTTTTTTCTTATTCATTTGGAAATTTAAATAATTCTAATAATTTTAATCAATATAAATAGTTTTAAAATTACAATTTACCAAGGAAAACCACACTTTTCCTCTAAATTTTTCCTTCTTTTCAAAACTCAAAACTTCAATATAAAATCCCTTCTTAATTTATTTTTTAATTAATACATACTTTAAAAACTAAATATTAGAAACTTATTTATGTAAAATTCCTAGCTAATATAAACATATTTAAATTATTTTTATAGAAATTTCTAACCTTCACAGTTCATGCTCAAATTATTTCTTTTCTCATTTTTTGGGCCTTCTCAACCTTTCAATGAACTGAAATTGAAAAATAGAAATTTTCCTCAGTGAAATTCTTTATTTTCTCATTTTCTGAGGCTTCTCAGCCTAACTGAAATGGAAAAATAGAAATTTTCCCTATTTCTCAACTTGTAGAAGTTTTGATTTCTCCAAGTGCTTTGTAAGCCCTATTAATCTATACCTACATGCATTGGTGTGGTAGCACATATAATCATGTAGAATGTATCATCTTTATCTATAAGAGGATGTGGCATCAAGTTGTGGAATTAACCACTAGGTAGGTAAGAGGGTGGCAAGTGTATTCACATAGTAGCTTGATGTGGAACCAAATAAGTTGAGTTTTCGATTAAGGGAGGAATGTGAGATGGTTGGGATCAGGTCATGATCAATATATAGTTTAACATGTTGATGTACCATGTAGGTGAAAAAGGTTCTAAAGAACCAGAAGTACAACGAATAACACCCATGTATATTGGTATATGGATTTCATTTTATATGGACATAAATGCTCATGTGTTTGCAAGAAGAAGTAGAAAGTTTGTGCAATAATCAATTTTATATATGTATAAAAAGGAAGCAGAAGAAAGTTCGAGCATGTAACCCATAGTGTAGAAAACCTAAGTGAATATAATGAAAAATTGAAAAAAATTAATATGGAAGTCTTGTGGTGGCAATGGAAGTGAAGTAATGATTGAGAAAAAGAGAGATAGGAAATCCACTCCCTACGGTGCTAAAATTAAAACAATAAATTCCTAATCCTCTTGCACATGGGCTCCTTCTCCTCATAGATTCTACTCTTAACTTGTGACCTCCTTAGCTTCCCTTCTCTTAAGTTGTTAACATATACAATTTTTTATCAATGGATCTATGACTTTCTCATGGTTTCTCCATAGAATGAGTAATTCCTAAATCCAATTCCCTCCTTGGAGAAGGTATCATGACCTATAAATAAGCAATTGCAATGAATACTTCTTCAATAAAATTTCATGGATATTTCAAACCTCATCTCTATGCATTGGGGTTTCAATCTACATGTAAAATCTTTGAAATCATAAATGACATCATCTCATTTATACTTGTGAACTCCTTGTGATCTATAAAAAAATCTCAAGTATCAATAACAACTAACAATCTAGTTCCCACACTTATCTCTTATCAATGACAATAAAAAAATCTAGTGTATGGTTCGTGGCCAACAGAAACCATTTGATGTGATGTTTGTTGTAAGAAAGAAACCACTTTAGGTGTGATGGTTGAGGGTTTTCCAATAAATAAACCACAAGTGTAATACTATCATGTGGTTAAGGGTAATATAAGGAAATCCCAGGATAATGATGTTGCAGGAAGAGTTAAAGGTACATATATGAAGACATGTGATGAGATAATTATTGAATGAACCATCTACATGACGAACATCCTAATAAACTAATGATTGCACTAGTTGATTGCTTGTGCATTATGGTGGATGGTTGTTCCTTTTATGGACATCAACATATCATAGAATTATGATAAAAAAAAGTAAGGTTGGATCAGAGGTTCCATTGTTTCTAGCGGTGAGGTTGCTATAGGATAATAGCCAAGAAGAATAAACAAAAAATATGTTTATATATGTCATATAACAACCAAGAAAAAGGAAAGAAGAAAATGAGGAAAGAAGTGGAAAAGGAGATTCAACTTTCATCCCATGGCTTACTTTTACAGTGTCGTATTAATCTTGCAAAGGAATTTCATGGATTCCTGATCTAAATTAGATCATTTTAATCTTTTTCATCCATATCAATGCATTTGGAGTGGAAAAAGAGGAGGAATCAGCTCATGGGACCGTTTTTACCAGCAAGACCCAATTTGGAAAAACGGGATCTAAAACCTTCTAGGAGTGTTTTGAGGCATCAAACGATGTTTTCTAGGGGTAAAATTTTCTCATAAGCACAACACCTTTTCATGCTATTCTACACATAGAAATATTTCCGAGGGTGCAAGAATCACATCAATCGGAGTCTATATCCAAAAGTTATGCCACTCAAAAGTTGACCTTCCTATTTTCACACTTATGGTTAGGGAGGATGCCACGTCAACCCCCATTATTCATGGAAAAGGGGATAGCCACGTGTTTGAGATGTAAAATACTCTAGAAAAGTCTATTTTGCAACCCTAGTTAAGGGTTGATGTAGTCAAACTTAACCAATAGTAGGCTATCAGGTTGTGTTATAACCGGGTCACTAGGAGGAAGAGGAATTCTATTCTTTCAAGAGAATTTTGTACCGTAGTTGAGAAAATATAGCTAGGAGAGATAGGAGGTAGATCACAAAGAGAGGATCTTTGCACTGTAGCAACCCACAGGCCACAAACATTACTTTTTTTTATCTGCAACCATATTTCCATACAAAGAAAGAGAGCGAAGCAGCCTCACCTTCCAGTTGGGTTTTCTCCTGAGTGGGTTTCCCAGAGAGAATATCTTGTGTATTATGTGTGTGTCATCTTATTTTGTCGTTATCTAATTTTATGCTTGATTTAATTTTACATGCATGCACTAATTACAGTTAATTTTACAGATCTAGAAATTAAATGAAACTGTAATAGTGTAGAATCTCAATTTTTTAGTATAATATTATAAGGTCTGTTGTGACAAACTGTCTTGTTGAATATCCATGACAGCTTACAGATCAATCCATGCTTCGCAAGGACCACAAATTTGTTCTTTGTTCAACTATATTCAACATAGAATAGGAGGTTCAACTTTCGAATTACTACAAATTTCACAAGCGCTTGACCCATTTCCATACTTTTAGTGCAAGCAATAAAAATATATATAATAATTTCTCCAATCTTACCACTTGCATTTTGATTATTTTGAGCCATTTTTTATTAGAGGGATTTCAAGAAGATTGGATATCTATTTTCTAAAGACTTTGAGGGATTGCGTGAAATTCAACAACAAGAGTCATGCCAAAACGAGCCCATGTTGTGTGCTTACAAATGCGTGCATGCAAAAATCATGTGTCCAATCTAACTCTACACCAAATGTCTAGCTAAATCATGTATCAACACATGCATACTTTGTGCAAAATGCATCATCATCAATATAGGTGAATTCAATTCTATTTGAAGACAAAGTGGACAATAAGCTATCTTAAATGTTAAGAAATTCCAACCAATCTTATCATTAATTTATTTTAGGTAACTTTTTCCAAAAATAAAGGCATGATTACAATGTTTGACCAAAATAAAGAATGCAATTGAAGACATTTTAGGGGTAGGGGATATATATATATATATATATATATATATATATATATATATATATATATATATATATATTGGCAGGAAAAGGACTGACTTCCTCGATAGATGATACCACCAACCTATTCATTTGTAAATCTTCAAGATCAGGGTACTTCCTTATAGATTGGCCTCTCCTCGTAGGGAAATCTATTTTCATTTTTTTTAAATCAAGTTTTTTTTATTCCTACCTTTTTTACAAATTATTATTATTGTAAGTTGTAGGTCATATTTGCATGAGTTGACTACTAATAAAATAAAGCTTGTGTTACAACTGGTTTTATCATCTCTATCTTGTATAGAGTATTTATGTAAGTAGAGAGTTCTGATTTAAGAATTTGGGTCCATTTCAGCCCTATTTTATATTCCTTCATGATATACATGGGTATCGACTTGTAGTGTATTTTATACGTATCATTGTGAAGTTACTACTAAATCCCACCAAGATTAGACTTTTAACATCTTCTTCACAAATCAACATACCTAGTTCAGATGAGGATGCTAAGGAAGCTGACATAATTCCTCTAGTGATGATGAGGTGCAACCAACCCTAGCACCAACTAGACAACCTCACCCAAAAATTCTGCGAAAACTCCTCTTGCGTCAACCAACCCTGCAAAAAAGCCAACAAAAATTTAAAAAACTGCAAAAAATGATAAAAAGAAAGTCTGGAATAAACAATAAATCATGGACATATGCATACGTGCATGATCGTTTCCTCCAGCACACCGACATGCCAACTGAAATAACAGCAGCACAATAACAATAACACACTAACAACGTAGAAAGTTTTACAATGCATCGGGGCCCATATATATGTGTGTGTGTGTGTGTGTGTTTTGGTTGAAAAGAAAGTTCGATCGAATCTATAATTCGGGAGAATATATAGTTTGGCCGAATTATTTGTTCGGCCAAAATCAATAGTTTTACCAAACTATTTTATTGCTAATTTTTTCACCTTTGATAAAAAATTCCTTTAACGGTCGGTGTTTCTCAAAACAACCAATTTTTCAGTTGAACGTTAGCATGATAGTTCAGCTGAATAAGTATAGAAAATTCAGCCGAAGAAAATTTTGGTTCAGCCGAAATTTTGAGATTGTGAATTTTTCGGGGGCATTTCTCAAAAAAGTGTAACCTAACTTCACTTTTTCACCCAATGTTCTTTCAGGATGTTGTAGGGCTGCTAAGATAAGAGTAGTTGAACATGACTGAAATTATTTGAGGATTGGAAATGAAAGATAAGAATATGTCCCACAAGGACCTACCTTGTGAACATCTAGGTGGGGTATGTGCCTTGAGAGGCTAAGGTGTCCAAATGCATGTGCCTCCCAACATTGTTCTCTAATCTTGTGGAGAGTTAGAGCTTGATAGTCAAAAGGCCTATGTTGGTATTTGAAAATGTTGGTCACGATATCGATGCTTGAAATATGGCTTATCAATGTGGCTCTTCTTGTGAGAACTTTTGAATTTTAGAATTCATGTACCTTGATATGAAAGTATGAATACCTCCCTAGTTAAGAGGGAGTGTACAAAAAATGTAATTAGGTTTAGGCTTCATAGTTTAATCAATATAAATTTTATGAAAAAGTATAGAAAAGAGAAAAATAAAATTGATTATTGTTATTATTTTTATAGATAAGCATGATCTTCATGCTTTGACTATTTCCTGAGTCAATAAGAAACTTTTTCGGGAGTCAAAGACCCTTTTGGACAATTTGTAATCAAAAGAAAACATTCTTTTTTATTATAGAAAATTCTATGTGACCCCAAGACCAAGTCGACCCTTCCAAAGACAAGTCGGCCTAAGGAGGCCTAGGTTGACCCCTTGAGAAGGCTATATAAACAAGAGACTTCAACCTCATTTAGACATATCACTCACAAGTTCGATGTCCAAGAAAGAGATGCTATAAAGAAGTGTGAAGGTGGAGAGAAGAAGAGTAAGGAAAGAAAGAAGGAAAATATTTATGTTTTTTCCATCTTTCATTCACATGTTCAAGATTTTAGGGCATATTTACAAGTTGCATGGTCAAAATACTCTGAAGCTACAGGGCCAAAATTTTTATGAAGTTATAGGGCCAAAAATCTGTGAAGTTGGGCCAAAATTTTGAAGTTGGGTTAGTTTGAAGTTGTTGAACTTGAGAACTTTGAGGAAGGATTCTTTGGAGGGTTGACTTGGTGCTTAAGGAGGTCTTGGTATTGATCTTTGGGTCTTGAATGTTTCACTTTGAACTGATTCTATAAGAAGAGAATAATTTTTCAGGGTTTTCCCCTTGGAGGGTTTTTTCTCTGGCTTGAAGCCTATATCTTATGTTCCTTTTGTTCTTGTGATCTTCATGTGATTTATGGTTTTGGTGATTTCGTGATGAAGAAGATATAATAAAATATTTAAAACCAACAATTCTCACAAATAATTATAAAAAAAGAGGAATCGAACCCTAATATAGAATACACTCGATTTCTCAACACCTAGTAGTCCACCTAGGACGTAGCTACTAGTAAACCTCTGCGAGACTATGACTTGTCCTCATATCTGTAAACTAGGTCACAAAAAAGGGGACTTGAACCTTAGTTCTCTCAGTTTAAAAAAAAAACATCATTTTCATCACCAATTTAGCTCCTCCTCTTAGGACGAAAAAATTGTAATTCCATTCATAACCATAATTCATTTAAAAAAACCATTTTTACATTTATTTAATTTAATAACAACAATAATGAATAATTCTGCCCATCTCTCTCACACATAAATGAGTTATAAATCCATTTTAAATACAAAATATTTAACTTTTTAAGTATTATTGAAAAGTCATCCTTTCATATAAAACATATTCCTCAATTTTTTTCGTATAAAAAAATATCTCACCATTAATTCTTTACAACTATTCATAAATATAAAATTAAAATAAATATCCATTAATATTAATATTGAAATATTAACAATTTAATAAAAAATATATTAATATAATGACTTAGGGGTAATTCCATGAAAATCACAAGTTGCATAGCTTATTACTTAAATAGGCATCCCCACCAGCTTATTAATTAGACAATAATTAGACAGGCGTCCGAAGGTTGGTACATTAATCTTTCTTTTAATCAAAATCTTTATTATCTGTATTTTATTGTCAAAAATAAAAAATGATAACATATTCTTGTATTTTCTTTTACCTAAACAATGTAATTTCAAATATTAAATACCTTACATCTTTAAATATATAAATTACAATGAAAATAAATCAATATCTAATAACATCTTATTATTAGAGAAATCTTGTAAATACATAAAGGAATCATTGACTCTTTACATGTGTGTTTAGTTGCTTTACATCTTATTATTAGAGAAATCTTGTAAATACATAAAGGAATCATTGGCTCTTTACATGTGTGTTTAGTTGCTTTACTTTTTAAAAGGCATGAATTATTACAGTAAAGTACATTACATATTTCAAATATTTCAATTTGACATTTTTATTTTAAATACATAAATTTTTTAATATATTAAATATAATTATTTAATATATATGGGTTAGTTTTATATAAAGTAAAATTATATCGATTAATATATATTAATTATATTTATTAATGTGGTTAAATTTTATATTTATATGGTTTAATTAAAATTGGAATTTCAAAGCTTAGTATTTTGAGTAACCATTCTTATATTGATGTTATTAAAATATTTATAACTATTATAATTATATTTTAATTATATTTGATGCAAGAATTAAATTTCATGGGTAAATCTTCAGGTCACTAAGGATGTTACTTTATTTTCATGTTCTTAATTTGATGATTGCCTTCAAAATTTACCCCATATATAGATATATATATATGAAATTCCAAATAAAATTGTAGAAAACAAAAGAGGATTGTGATCATGATTATTAAGACTCCAAGAAAAGTATCTCATTATGTGACACCCACAATATAAATTCATTAATATGATACTTCAAGGTAACTAAAGAATGCACCAGTAGTGATAAGACATGAAGATAAGGAATTATTAGAAAACATTATTCTATGCCTTCATTCACACCATGCAATATTGTATTGTACACACTTAAGCCTAAAGCATGAATAGTGAAGCTTGAAGTTTAAGGTTGAGGCTGACACAACATGTCCACACTCATGGGCCATTGGTATTCTATATAAAACACTAACTAGCATTTCTTGTTTATCTCGATGAAATAATATATTTTCATTTGGTTTTGAGAGTTGTATATAGTTTCTTTAGCGTTAGCACACTAGTGATATGGAAATCTCAAAGGTGTGGTTACCAAGGCTATGATGGTCTTGATACATCCATACATGAGTGTTATAGCATAATTTACCACCTTTATATAATTGATGCTCATAGTCATGGCCTTGGGAGGCCCTTTCCCTTCAGACTTGGTCCAATTATCAAAAAACATTATTTTAAATTCCATACGTGACTCTGCCCTTCAAAAACCACATGCACACTCGGGGTCAGCTATACCCAACCCGCGTATATGATTTAAAATATGAAAAAAATATAAAATCCCTATTTTTTGGGTGGGGTTTATGGGTTACACTGGAAGCCTACCTACAGGAGCCTGTGGCCTAACTATATCCCAACTGAAAAATTGTTTTGAGGTGACATAAATACACCTCATGGGAAAGGCCTAAGGGGAGGGAAAGATAGGATATTGACATTAAGTCCAATTAGTCCCTAATTAAGTATGATTTATCCATGTGCCTCTTGCACTCCCAGCTATAGGAAACCCCTGTTTCCACATTCTGATGTCCATCTCCTTTGTATGGCATCCAAGTGTATGCATTTGAAAAAGGATTGTTGAGGCTTGGGCTGGACAGATCTAGAATAAGGTTTCACTTCTAGACGTGGACGATTCAGGTTGTATTCTTCCACATTCTTTTGCAGTCATCAATAAAGAAGCTTTGATTTATTCCTAATGTTATGATCTTAATTCTTTAATTCATGTTTTAATCTAACTTATATATGAGTTCATGTTTTTCGACTTATATGCTTATATGATCTAACATCTATATCATGAACACGCTTTGAAATATTGTTGGTATATGTGCTTTTCTTGAATGAGGTGTAGGTTTTGAAGCATTGGAGGAAGCAGAGGTTTTGGACCCTATGGGAATGACCTCAAATATAGTACCTTTAGGTAATAGTTCTTCTTCCTACTTTAGTAGTTTAAGTATTAAGGTTGCTTGTTCGTTTTCTTCTTGTGGTTGTTGATCTTTGCTCTGTACCTCTTTCTCTCATTTGTTCAAAACACAAACGAGGTTTGTTGAGTCAAAAGGTTAATTTATAACTTGTAATTTGAAAAAAATTTAAAACCCACTTTCACAAAGTTTATGTTTTATTTTTAATAATTTTATAAACTTTGTGACATGTTGGCTTTGAGTGCTACGATAGGTTGTATTTCAGGTTAAATTGAAGACTTTCAGATTTTTCTACCACTTTGATTCCATGACCGCTCACCCATCATGGAAGGTATTCTTTTTGTCACTTGCATATAGGTTAGGGAAGATCACTTTTTTGTTGCATTATGCATTCTAGCCTCCATACTCTGATATGTTTCTTTAGGGTCGACCCCATTGTTATATGATTCTTAAAACCATTTTCACTCACCAACCTATAAAATCATGACATTGTGGTAGAGCCTTCCTTTACATGGGTTTCCTAGTTAGATCCTCGTTGACATGTGTTTCCCATGTTGGAAATATTGAATACGCTTGGGAGTCCTCTTTAGTCCTGCCATGACATTTTGTGATGAATCTTCATTTTACTTCTTCTTTGATGTTTTTATCGCATTATACCCTAGAGGCTCCCACATGTTGAGTTGTACTATTGCATTGAATATTGACTATTTGTACCTTTTGGCCTTAAGTCAGATTCACTTGGACTCATGTATAAGCCACTTTTTTACCATGTCTTTCTGCAAAATCAACCTTGCAATCACTTAGCCTCTACAACTTGACACCCTTTTCCTGTGGAAGGAACATTCCTTTGAGTGTCGTTGACCAGTTTCGTCACTTTGCATTGAGCATAGGAATGTTCCCATCCTAGTGTTATCTATGTAAATCCTCTCTGTGGACAAGGATGATCCCTCTAGCCCAATGAGTGGGTCTAGCAACAATCGAAACAATCTACAAGACACTTTCCTATATTACAATCGAAATAAGAGAAGAGGAAGGAGACCTACATCGCTCTGATGCTATAATACACTCCTTTGTTGAAGATCTTGATCACTTGCTCCTTAGGCTTAGTCCTTGCTGCTCATAGCATATGAATACTTGCATAAGAGGCTAAAGACATGAAAAATAATAAAAGTGAAACAAGAATAATCAAATGTAATCCACTTAACAAATCAAGGAGAATTAAGATAAATGAAGCATTGACACAAGAATTTATGGAAAGTGAATGAGAAATAAACAAAACAGGAAGCATACAACCTAGGCCTTGATGTTAGTAGCCTTCCTTGAGTGAATGTACAAGTCCAAGCTAAAGCTCTCCAAGCACTCCTTCTTCAAGCCAAAGTGAATAGCATGTAGGAACTATCTCAGCATACGGGTGTAAATAATTAGAGACAAACCATTTGGGAATGGAGGGGAATGAATGTATAGGTAGGGAGAGGGAGTCAGGATGTCACCAAAGATAGGAGAAGGTCCTCATCTCAAGGAGGAATATCATAGGGATAAGATCAAAGGATAATATTGGGATAATTATACCACATCTACAACAAACATCATCCAACTTGTCGTTCTGGAAGCCTCTAGATCACGAACATTCTCCTCCTCCTTGGGAAAACTTGTCTTTTAGGGATCAACATGAGTATCTAGGAAAAATCTGCTCTGGCAATGCAAGGCTCATATGGTGCAAAATTCCATCAGCATGAGAGCGTAGTGTCTCAGTCGCATTCACCCAGAAATTAGTGTTTTGAGCTCATTTCTCTCAGGAAAAGCTTAAGGCAATTTTTCATTAGTTCTTCAGGGAGGATCTAGACTACATATCAGGATGGGTACACTGCATAGTTGTCAAGTTTTGGGCACTTCGGGGTATATCACGGTGAAGTGCAGGAGGCTGAGAAAATATTGTGTAACAAATGCCTCCTAACGCATGAAGGAATAATAGGGAGTGATGGTGGATGAGATGTTTTATGAGCTATTGCAAGGACTATAACAAACACTGTCAGGGGACTTGCAAATCAAGGATGCATATACATATAGATATCTGATACCTCTGTCATATATAACAAAACATGAATCCACAGTATGGATGCAACCATCCGGATAGAAAGGACTATGTGCAAATATCCACGATATGGGTACAACCATCCGAATGAAAAGGATTATGTGGAAGTTTAAGATTAACAGTATGGACACAACCACCCGATATAGAAGGATCATCATTATCATAGATATATGGTCCCTTAGTATGGTCACAACCATCCGTATAGAGGAAACATGTATACAATCATGAATAATACATAATTCCACGTATCCCGAGTTATATCAGACAAAAATCAGGGTCTTCTGCTCCATGCCAACCTGATCAAAGTATGAATTCTAACATGTGAATGAATGTGTCAAAGTCAAACATACTAGAAAACCACCTGATTACCAACCAATGATGTGAACTGTTAACCGGCACGAGAGAAACCACCAATAATGACAATGGCTCTCAAGGTATGAGAGTCCAATCTGTGAATGTGAAAATGAAGCTGAAGTCAAACCCTCGTGGAATCATTCGATCAAAGGCCAATGATGAAAACTTGTCTTTGAATGTGAAAAAGTTTCCATTAAGACGTGAAAGCTCTAAGGTATTGAAAGGGATTTTCTAAGTCATCTTCCTAGATAATGAGCTGAAGTTGACAGAAAATGACCCATCGAAGGAGGGCCATGATGATTCCCTCATCATCAACACGAAACAAGGAATAAAGTGGAATAAATGAGTCTGATCTAGGACTGTGGAGAAAGGTCAGACAATGTATAGGTAGTAAACTGCAGATAGGGCTTCTCTTGAACATATCGGTGACACGACTCCAAAGTGTGGTAGCATTTGACTCAAAACAAGACAAAGGGTCATAACAATGAAGTGGAATAGTCAGATGAGAGGAAAAATGGATCACCCAAATCTGGAAAGACAAGTGACTGAGTGAGGATATAATAAACCCGGCACGAAAAATAAATGAGTGTCATCTTCAAGAGTGACATGCTTGATCTGTTATTGAATGTTAGTTTTGTTGTGCTAATTTCAATTATAGATTTATAAAAAAATGCTTGTCCATTACTTCATGTGCATGGTTCTCTTATGGTGTTTGTGATTGAAACCAAATAAATTTTATCAAGATTTTAAGTGGAAGACATGAACAAAATAGCAAAAAAACAAGTGTTGAACAACAGAAATTCAAAGTACAACAAACCATCAATTTTAACACTTCACATAGTGTTTTGATGAAGGATTTCACCCCTCCTGGGCTACATCTCCTTAGTCCATCTTCCATGGCTTTGGCCTCTATATTATCTCAATATGGGAAAAAATGTTGTTTAAAATGCTCTAATGCTGTTAAAGAGAGACTCCATACAGGTTGCTAGAATTTTTATTTTTGTGGAAAAACCTGTGAACAGTTTTGAAACCAACGTTTCGGACTAGCTTAGTGAGTCCATCATCAGGGCAATGGGATTTTTATTTTGAGAAGAGAGCATGAATTTATGGAGCTTATTAATAGTTAAATGAATTTTTTTTTGGTCGACTTACAAATTAACTGATTAATAATTATTTCTTTATTTATAAAAGTATTTATTTATTTATTTATATTATTATTATCATTTATTTATTTATTTTTTTTTATTATTATTTTAAATTATTATTTTTTTGAAATCTATGTTATATATTTAAGTTTCTGTTCTATATTAAATGTAATACTAGAATGTATATAAATTTTAAAGGGATTATTTATTTATTTATTTATTTTTGGAATCTATGTTATATATTAAAGTTCTTAGTTATATATTAATTGTTTTACTAGGATGTATATAATTTTAAGGTAAAGGATTTTTTTTTTTTTTTTTTTTTTTTTTTTTTTAATGAATGTTTGTGAATCTGTGTTTATTGCTTTTTTATTTTATTTAATAAGGGTTTCCATTTGTTACTTAATTTTAGTCCGTGATCTCTATTCATGTTGTTGGAGGATTTTTCGATTTCAATTGCCTCTTTCACCCTTCTTTTTAAATAATGGTCTTCCTTGATGGTCTTCCTTGTGAATTAATTTTGCTTGTTCCATGCAAATATAGTGTGAGGAAGAACATGCATGCTCCGCCAGACCTGATTTTTCTGACCTGTTTCTTGAAATATCACTAATGTGTTCTTTTAACCTTATGCCAAAGGATCTCCCTGTTTCCCCTATGTATACTTTGCCACATGAGCAGGGAACCGAGTACACTCCTTTGTGATTTTTTGGGTCTATTAGGTCTTTAGCAGAATCTAGCATGTTTTTAATGGTGTTAGGGGGTGTGAAGGCAACCATGATGTTATGCTTGGTGAGAATTCTGGCAATTTTGTCTGTGGTTCTGTTGTTGGGAAAAGTATCTAATACGGAATGACCCTATCCCACTCTAAGGGTGATAGTTCCTTAGCAAAAATCAAAGCAAAGCTATCTAAGATTACTTCTTTATGAGATGTAAAAGAGGGGAGAAAGAGATCCACTAACCGATGTCTTTCGCTAATGGTTGATCCAATCTTCTCTCTTTGCTGCTTGCCCCCAGCTCCTTGCTCTTTTACTGGCCCAGCTACACCAAGATCCTGCAAAATGGCAAGAGAGGGAAACTACAAGAAGCATACATTCATAATTGATTCAAGGATTAGAATAAATCAAATACACAAGTATAACAATACATCATTGAGACACATGTATATAGAAGAACCTCAAATGCTTTATTAATGGAAGAAGTAAGGTTCAGGAAGTGATACAACCATAAGAGGCCCAATCCAGCATCACCTTCCCAGCAGAAAGAAATCTCCTCTTCACCTCCTTCAAAGCAAATCACCCAATAGTTCTAAACTCAAACCAACAGCAATTCTTTACATTCACAAGACTCCAGCCCCCTTAGACCTCATGAGAGAGATCTATATATAGGAGTTTTGGAGAAAGGATGAGTCAGCTTGAGGCTGGCATGAAGCTGACTAGTGTCCTCTCTCACTTCAGTTATTCTTCAGTTCTTAAGTCCACTTGGAGGTTCTTGCTTCCACTTGGAGATCTAGAACCTCTTACTCATCACCAGTCGAATTCCCTGATCCAAGTGTCATTTTGGAAGCTTCCTGGGCATTGACACCTTGAGGAATGACTGTGCCACATGTCCAAACTCGCCCAGCGCAGGTAGCCTTCTTTGCAGTTGACATTCAATGCAGGTAGACAGTGGAGCAGTTGACATTCAGCGCAGATGCTCAGTGGAGCAGTTGACATGATCTAGAATTGCCTTGTTTTTGAGTGTTTTCAGGTGGAGAACTTTTATTCAGTGCAGTGGTTTGCTGACCTTGTTCCTCTAGGGGTAGGAACAACATGTTTAGGGACTTTGGATCCCTTAGATTATGGACATTTCATGCTTCATGCTGTAAGGCACAAAAATGTCTATAACAGTTGCCCCCTAAAGTATGAGGTCGTTTATCGGGTGAAATGCTTTATCAGGAGGATCCGAAGTTCATTCAATCGCTGAGAGGTGACCTGTAATAAGATACAATACAATACATTATTTTTCATACTGCTTTCATGATCTAGCTGAGGCGGGCATTCCCATGCTCAGCTTTATAAATACTTTTTTCTTTACATAGAACAGACAATCGTCTGATGGTAGACTGATAATTCTCTGCTGAAATTATCATCCTTTGAGTAGGATGATCATCTGCTGCACATGTCAATGTCTTTATTTCCTGAATATATATCGCAGCCTGGATGGATGAAACTAGATCCAGGGTCTTCAAACTCGTTCGATCTTCACTCTAAGTACAAGTCGATCCATGTGAGAATTGCGCTGAAGTCGAACATGGAAAGACATCGCTTGATTACCGGTCAATGATGTAAACCGTTAACAAGTGCGAGAGGAATCACCGATAATGATAATGACCCTCAAGGTACTGCAGTATAATTCATGTGGTGTGAATAAAGGACTTGGCGTCGAACACCACGCAAAATCTTCTGGTCGAAGGTCATTGATGTATACCTGTCGCCGGAAGTGAGAAACTTGCCATTGAGGCATGCAAGCTTCAAAGTACTGAAGGTGTTGTTCCTAGATCAACTCCTTGGATAATGAGCTGATGTCGACAAGGAGCGATCCGTCAAAGGAGGGCCTTAATGAATCCCACATCAGTGAGACGGAACGGAGCTAATGATTGTGATGAAGGTGAAAACGATCTGTGAAATATGATTCAGGGTGGCGGTCATGAAAGGATGAAAGATGATGTATGGTAGTGGATGGGACACGGTTGACTCTTTCTGAACAACATCTCTTGAAAATATAACGACACTGATGCGATGGATCGGTAGCATTACCCCAAATGTGGATGGTTTGGCGAGACCATGGTGATGAGACCGGTGAATGAAACAACCCAACCCGATGTGGTATGGAGGAAAAGTGTCATGTTCAAGAGCGACTTGCTACCATTAAAGCTTTGAGGTTCTCCCAATTTTTCCCCAGTCATTTCTGACCAGTACCTCTTTATTTTTGTCAAGCTTGAGGAGGATAACATATGCTTGTTCTATAACCTGCCCTTCGGGCAATCCCATCACTATGTTTTAACGAGCCTAGCGATAGGGAAACTCGTTCTTGTCTAAAGACAAGTTTGTCGCTATTTAATCATTTTAACGAGTCTAACGACAAGGACAACTCGGTCCTTTTCATTTTTAGAGAGTCTGAAAAGATACATAAAGTCAACTCCAAAATTCCTTTTTCGTCATCTAATCCCTTAAGTCCGAAAAAGTATAAAACAATACAGAAGGGATGAGTTTTCGATAACTTTAACGAGCCGAATAAAACAAGCGCTCGACCTTTTTGTGCAATAATCCCTCCAGTCCAAAAAGATTAAAATCTAGAGGAGGGATAGCTCTTCCGGTCACTTTAACGAGCTGGAAGGCCAAAACTCGTCAATCTTTTCATATTTTACGAGTCAGTTGAAAAGAGCTTAAAGAAGACTCGTCTTTTGAGGAACGAGTGATAAACAGGGATAGCAACTGATTCCAGGTACAGGTTGGAATTTTCCAATCACGGCAGTGTCACAAGGATGGCTAGGTGAAATCACTCTTCACAACTGTTCCTCAAAATGGGTAAACAATCATATGGAGGTGAACGATCGGCCAAATGAAAGTGGAGGTGGCAGGTGCAAACACGACCAAGGCTTTTTATGGCTGATAAATTTACGATCACAGTGGTTATTTACCGGGATAGGTTCATTTTTTATTTAAAAATGAGCTTAAACTCTGGAGGAAACATTGCTCACTGCTTATATTTATTTTTTAACGAGCATGAAGACCACGTTAAAACTGCTCGGATCTTGCGTTTATTTTTTAACGAACATGAACTTTATGCTAAAACTGCTCGATAATCCCAGTCATAAGATAAGAAATGTCCCCTCAAGATTCTATTGTTTATGGAGCTTCATCTCACTAAGCTTTGCTCCGCTCCTTTCTTTATGCAAGTTCGGAAACGGCTAATCCAAAAAACAGATAAATAACCGCTCTTTGCTTGCACTCCAAAAGGGTTGCATGCCCCCAGGTATAAAATACAATTTCAAGGTTGCCCCTCCTCCTTCTCACCTTTGCTTTTCTTTGGGTGTTCACAGCTACTTGTCGTCTTGCTAGTCCAATTTTAATGATACTTGTCTTCTCGTTATTTTTAACGGGTCTATACGATACTTGTCTTCTCGTCAGCCCAACTTTCAACAGATCTTTTCGAAAGATCGCAAGAGAACAGCTACTTGCGACAAGAGAGCAGCTACTTACGACAAGAGAAGAACACTACTCAAAGACAAAACATTTGTGTTATTGAGGGAGGCTTACCTCTTTCTGGTTACCCAAAGATTGTCTCGTTAATCTTTCAAACAAAACACTTCCTCGGCAATGCCTACCTAAATAGACAAGGGTGAATGACTGGTGCCAAACACGTAACTTTGACAAAAGAATCCTATTCCATAACAACCCCTCTTCCAACCACGGATGGGGTACGGACTAGTCATATTCTCTCGCGGAAATTCTACCTTATACCCAAGGTTTTCTCTGCCCAAAGCAGACCAGGATGCATGCCCCCTGGGTTCCAGTCCCATCTTTCCGAATCACTCGCACTCATCGGGAAGAAGGACTGGGGGTGGAGACATTTCTTGATTGAATAGACCATTTAGGGTTGGTATGTGACTATTTGTGATGTGTGATCCCGGAAATGAAAGTTGGTCTACGAGCTTGACCATTCTTCCTTCGTGTGGAAAACACATTACTCTAAAGAGTGAGGAGACTATTGCTCCCATGCAATATATATATAGTCTCGTCCAAGGAGTAGGTTATAATCCAAGGGTCCTTGAACGACCATCACGTTCATTTGAATGGCCTTCCCTTTCAATGTAATGGGCACATTGGGGAGGATCCCTAATGGTCGACTGGTTCCTTTATCGAAACCCGAGAGATTTCTTATCTCAGGCAAAAGCGTCGGGGAACCCAGTGCTTTCCAAGCAACAGAGGAAAGGATACTCACAGATGCCCCTTCCTCAATGATAGTGCCAGCCATTACCATTCTGTATATTTGGACTATGATTCTGAATGGTATACTGGCTGGCAACCGGGGTCTGCCTAGTTGGTTCCAATCAAAGGACACAACCAGGTTGCTTGGTGGTGGGACCGAATACACGGCCGGATATGACCTTGACGATGTTCCTTCCTGCGATAAAGGAATGGGCGCATTGCCCTGATGCTCGTCAGAGTCGGTGTTGATGAAAAGAATCTGGATGGTGTCATCCTTATTCTCTTCAGTGACGGTGTCATTTGAAGATGAAACTTCTGAAGGGAGAACCAGGTCAACTTCCGCTTCGACATTTGGACTTTCATCCGGCCTGGATTCAGTAGGTTCATTTTCAATGACTGACTCTTCAGTTGACCACTTGAGCGGGCCAGCTGTATTCTCAACCAACGAAGGACTTGGCACGAGTTTTTTGTATCCAGGAGGAAGTCTCAACGGTGAAACCGGACGATCTTCCAAAACTCTCTTCGCTTCGTCTAAGAAGGGACAACGGTGGATGGCGTGATCGCCTTCACACAGTCTGCAGGGGGATCTTGCTCCCCCTCTTTGTCTCGAACCTTCACTTTCGCTGGTTGACGGTAAGCATTCAACATGGCTATCAGAGGTTGATGCTCCCGAACTGTGCAAACGAGGGGACCAGTCCCTTAGTATCCGGGGAATACAGGGACAATCTCTATGGAAGTGGTCTCCTCTACATATGACACATGGCGATTTAGGCCCGGTCTGTGCTGTGTGTGGATTTTTGTCAGATGTCTTTTGCTTGCCCCCAGTCGCCTTAGGATCCTTCTTCTTCTTCTCTCTCTTCTTCTTCTCCTTCTTCTCCATGGGAGCTTGGCTTTTGCCGGCTCTACCTTGCGAAGGTGAAGGATTGGAGGAAGGGTTATAGGAAGTATAAGGTTGGTGGGCAGCTCTAGACTGATCTAACTGTTGACTCGACTGTTCAGGAACCATGGTGTTCTGAACTACATTGGTTGAGAAAAGCCAAATTGGCAGGCCAATTGTCAGTCCTGGAAGTGACAATGTGGCCATGTGAGGCGCACCAACTTCTCCCCAAGAGGAGAAAGGACTAGGATTTCCATCATGGGGAATTCCTTGGTTGGTGCGTTCCATGTTCTCAACCTACAGATCAACTCAGGAATAGGAGGTGATTATGTTCCGTTTAAAATAAATTTTATAACGACGCTTTAGACACAACTTGCTTTTTCACTTTTTAAGAGTCGAGAAAAAGCTAAAGATGACTCTAGTCTCCTTCGATGTTTTAACGAGCCCGAAGTGACAAATGCTCGGATGGACTTTTTCAGTTATAGAGTTTGAAAAAGGCCAAAAGAAACTACTCTGGAGTTCTAGGCAGAGGGTGTGCCAAACTTTTCGCAAAACCACAGAATACGTTTTACGGTACGGGTGGTCGATCTTCGTGAATGTTGTGTTCACTGCATTGCGATCAGTAGGGCGGCTGACACGGTTTCCTATGGATAAAGGCTTTGTTCCTATAGGGGTCTCCCAATATATACGCGACGGTACGTGGGAGCACAAGTCCGTATTGATACTTATCGCTTCACCGTGGAGGAATCACCCAACCACTCAACGCTAAGATATCACGTTTAACGATGTTGGAACACGTCTCTAGCTTAGACCTCTATGTGTTTGCGTTATGTTTCAAAGCGTTGTTATGTAAATTCAATTTATTTTAGGCTGATCTTGTTTAGCAATTTGCCTTTATGGATCACCACGAGATGTATGGTACAACTCCTAAATGCAGTCTAAAGATGAGAAGCAAGCTTTTTCAATCTTTTCAACTTATGAAAATCTTAACTACTGAGGGAAAAGAAAGACATCATCTTTTCACACAAATCATAGAGCACACACTAATGCACTTTTTCCTAAATCAACATGCAAGCTGTCAAAATGCACATGCACAATGCAGGTATTTCTTTTCTCTTTCTCAATGTTGGTGTAATACAAAAAGAAAGCTGTTGTATAACTTTGAATTCAATTTCAAGTGAAAGCAAACAAGCTTTTGTCCAAAATCAAAAGACACCTTAAGATTTACTTGTTTCAACACTAGAAATACATAAATTCAAACCATATGACGAAAGCAAAAGCTCAATCAGCTATGAACAGCAAACAAACTAACTCTTAAGATCAGAACGACACTTATCACAGGTCTAGATCTAAGAGGCCACAGCAAGACTAGTTCACTTTCATTATGGGAAACTGCAAATGATGTAAGAAATACACAAAGAACAAATACAGTTTCTTTATACAACCGAGGCGAAATAGTGGCAAAGAAAGGTGGTTTCAGATAGGTACATTGACTGATAACAGGCTGCAAAAACAGGGATGAAAACAGGGCAACAGAAAGCAGAGAACCCCAGTTGCACAAGGCCACACTGGTTCAGCGCAGGTAGAACACTGTCAGTTTGACATTCAGCGTAGGTAGCCCCTTCGGGACCTGCGATGAAATGCAGACTGCCTTCACAGTGCCTGCAATGAAGAGAGAAACTCTCATTTCCCTCAGGTTCTGGGTTACAGATTGCTCAAAAATCAACAGTTTTTGGCCAAATCAAAGCTACCAATCAAGTACACACTAAAGGATGATTCAAAGGAGCATGAAAAGCTATCACTAAGAGCTGTTCAGAGTCCTTGTGGATCAGCTCTTCAAATCATAAACATGCCCAGAAACTGAGCTAGAGTAGCTGCCCTCTACTTTGCATTTGAAAGATCCAAATGCAGTTCGATTCGTTTCTCCCTGTGTTTAGGAAATGAATAGCAAAAACACAAACAACCAACAAGATACGATCCCCAGTGGAGTCGCCAATTTGTTGTTGGGAACAATATCTAATACGGAATGACCCTATCCCACTCTAAGGGTGATAGTTCCTTAGCAACAATCAAAGCAAAGCTATCTAAGATTACTTCTTTATGAGATGTAAAAGAGGGGAGAAAGAGATCCACTAACCGATGTCTTTCGCTAATGGTTGATCCAATCTTCTCTCTTTGCTTCTTGCCCCCAGCTCCTTGCTCTTTTACTGGCCCAGCTACACCAAGATCCTGCAAAATGGCAAGAGAGGGAAACTACAAGAAGCATACATTCATAATTGATTCAAGGATTAGAATAAATCAAATACACAAGTATAACAATACATCATTGAGACACATGTATATAGAAGAACCTCAAATGCTTTATTAATGGAAGAAGTAAGGTTCAAGAAGTGATACAACCATAAGAGGCCCAATCCAACATCACCTTCCCAGTAGAAAGAAATCTCCTCTTCACCTCCTTCAAAGCAAATCACCCAATAGTTCTAAACTCAAACCAACAGCAATTCTTTACATTCACAAGATTCCAGCCCCCTTAGACCTCATGAGAGAGATCTATATATAGGAGTTTTGGAGAAAGGATGAGTCAGCTTGAGGCTGGCATGAAGCTGACTAGTGTCCTCTCTCACTTCAGTTATTCTTCAGTTCTTGAGTCCACTTGGAGGTTCTTGCTTCCACTTGGAGATCTAGAACCTCTTACTCATCACCAGTCGAATTCCCTGATCCAAGTGTCATTTTGGAAGCTTCCTGGGCATTGACACCTTGAGGAATGACTGTGCCACATGTCCAAACTCGCCCAGCGCAGGTAGCCTTCTTTGCAGTTGACATTCAACGCAGGTAGACAGTGGAGCAGTTGACATTCAGCGCAGATGCTCAGTGGAGCAGTTGACATGATCCAGAATTGCCTTGTTTTTGAGTGTTTTCAGGTGGAGAAATTTTATTCAGTGCAGTGGTTTGCTGACCTTGTTCCTCTAGGGGTAGGAACAACATGTTTAGGGACTTTGGATCCCTTAGATTATGGACATTTCATGCTTCATGCTGTAAGGCACAAAAATGTCTATAACAGGTTCCTTTTATATAGGGTAAGGAGATTCTAGGGTTTTCAAGAGTTTTTCTTTTTTGGGGATTGGTTGTGGATTTTTTAATAATTTTTTGGATAATTTTTTTCTGATAGCCATTGTTTATAAAGACCTTGTAGAGGTTGTTAAGTTCTTCTTCTAAATGTTCAGGGTCAAAGATTCTAGAAGCTCTGGTAGCTAGGGTTTTGATGACACCGACTTTTTGCTTTGGATGGTGGTGGGAATTTGAGTGAAGATATTTGTCAGTGTGAGTTTGTTTCCTGAAGACCTGGTGGCTTAGTTTACCTTTTTTCTTGGTGAGGAGGACATCTAGGAAGGGGAGCCGGTTGTCTTTTTCGATCTCAATAGTGAATTTAATGTTTTCAAAGACGCTGTTTATGTGCGATAAAAATTCATTAAGTTTATCTAGACCATGGCTCCATTTAGCGAAAATGTCATCTACATATATTTTCCATTCATTAGGGGTAAAGGGGAAAGATTTAAGGGCCATTTGTTCAAAATGTTCCATGTATAAGTTGGCAATCAAAGGTGATAAAGGAGAACCCTTGGCAACTCCATGAGTTTGCTCATAGATTTTTCCTTTGAAATTGAAGTATGAATATTTAAGGCAAATTCCTACTAATTCCACAGTTTCATGGTCTGTGATTTTCTTCAATACTTCTATGGATTCATCTATTAGATTACACCGACATCGTGCCAACATCACAGCGCAGGTTAACACAAGGCGCTCTCTCCAACAATACGCAAAAAGCAAGTAATAAATTGGATTACACAGACACCTTGCCAACATCACAGCGCAGGTTAACACAAGGCACTCTCTCCAGCAATACACAAAAAGCAAGTAATAAATTGGATTACACGGACACCGTGCCAACATCACAGTGCAGGTTAACACAAGGTGCTCTCTCTAGCAATACCCAAAAAGCAAGTAATAAATTGGATTACATGGACACCATGCCAACATCACAGCACAGGTTAAAGCTAACCATTCATCTCGTAATCCTATCCCTTGCAACCTTCCCGGGTAGGAAAAATCCAGCGACAACAACTCAAGATAGTCAACGGTAATCAACCTCTCAAATCTGACATTAGATGATAACCTGAAATCGCTGCTAGAAAAAGGCCTAAATTTTTCTTTATCTCCAGCCAAAATTCCTGTGAATGATATCATAAGCAACATTGAGGTCATCATCAAAAACACAGATCAAAATGTTGTAGAAGAAATAAGACAGGATGTTGCCAGAATTCTCAGAAATGCCAGACCTCCTCCTAGCAACATCTCCAAAGAAGAATCCATAGCTTTAAAAAACATCAAGAAAAACAAGGACATCATAATCTTAAAAGCAGACAAGGGAAATGCCACTGTTATTATGAATAGGAAAGATTATGATAATAAGATGGAAGAACACCTTAACAAAAGTGGCTGCTATAGAATTCTTAACAAGGACCCTAGCAACAAAATCCTTCGCCTAATTAGTAACAAAATCAAAAACTCCTCTCTTGATTCTACTATTAAGAACAGGTTAATACCCAATAACGCCATCATCCCTAGAATATATGGGGTGCCCAAAATCCATAAATCTGGAATTCCATTGAGACCCATTGTGAACACTATAGGTTCACCCACTTACTAGTTAGCAAAATACCTGGCTAACAAACTTAGACCTTTATCTGGTAACACTCCCTCTTACATCAAAGATTCCGCTTCTTTCATAGAATGGATTAAAAACCTAGAGATTAGTGACAATGATCTCCTGGTCAGCTTTGACGTAGTGTCTCTCTACACTATGATTCTAGTAGATGAAGCCATAGAAGTATTGAAGAAAATCACAGACCATGAAACTGTGGAATTAGTAGGCATTTGCCTTAAATCTTCATACTTCAGTTTCAAAGGAAAAATCTATGAGCAAACTCATGGAGTTGCCATGGGTTCTCCTTTATCACCTTTGATTGCCAACTTATACATGGAACATTTTGAACAAATGGCCCTTAAATCTTTCCCCTTTACCCGTGATGAATGGAAAAGATATGTAGATGACATTTTCACTAAATGGAGCCATGGTCTAGATAAACTTAATGAATTTTTATCGCACATAAACAGCTTCTCTGAACACATTAAATTCACTATTGAGATCGAAAAAGACAATCAGCTCCCCTTCCTAGATGTCCTCCTCACCAAGAAAAAAGGTAAACTAAGCCACCAAGTCTCCAGGAAACAAACTCACACTGACAAATATCTTCACTCAAATTCCCACCACCATCCAAAGATAAAAGTCAGTGTCATCAAAACCCTAGCTACCAGAGCTTCTAGAATCTCTGACCCTGAACATTTAGAAGAAGAACTTAACCACCTCTACAAGGTCTTTATAAACAATGGCTATCAAAAAAACATTATCCAAAAAATTATTAAAAAATCCACAACCAATACCCAAAAAAGAAAAACTCTTGAAAACCCTAGAATCTCCTTACCCTATATAAAAGGAACCACAGACAAAATTTCCAGAATTCTCACCAAGCATAACATCATGGTTGCCTTCACACCCCCTAACACCATTAAAAACATGCTAGATTCTGCTAAAGACCTAATAGACTCAAAAAATCACAAAGGAGTGTGCTCGGTTCCCTGCTCATGTGGCAAAGTATACATAGGGGAAACAGGGAGATCCTTTGGCATAAGCTTAAAAGGACACATTAGTGATATTTCAAGAAACATGTCGGAAAAATCAGGTCTGGCAGAGCATGCATGTTCTTCTTCACACTATATTTGCATGGAACAAGCAAAATTAATTCACAAGGAAGACCATTATTTAAAAAGAAGGGTGAAAGAGGCAATTGAAATCGAAAAATCCTCCAACAACATGAATAGAGACGATGGACTAAAATTAAGTAACACATGGAAACCCTTATTAAATATAATAAAAAAGCAATAAACACAGATTCACAAACATTCATTATAAAAAAATAAAAAAATAAATAAAAATCCTTTACCTAAAATTATATACATCCTAGTAAAACAATTAATATATAACTAAGAACTTTAATATATAACATATATTCCAAAAATAAATTAATTAATTAAAAATAAAAAAAATCCCTTACTTTAAAATTTATATACATTCTAGTATTACATTTAATATAGAATAGAAACTTAAATATATAACATAGATTTCAAATAATAATAATAATAATAATAATAATAATAATAATAATAATAATAGAAAAAAATAAAAATAATAATAATAAAGAAATGATAATAATAATATAAATAAATAAATATATAAATAAATAAATAATTATTAATCAGTTAATTTGTAAGCTGACCCAAAAAAATAAAATCAATTAACTATTAATAAGCTCCATAATTTCACGCTTTCTTCTCAAAATAAAAATCCCATTGCCCTGATGATGGACTCACTAAGCTAGTCCGAAACATTGGTTTCAAAATTGTTCATAGTTTTTTCCACAAAAATAAAAATGCTCTAATGCTCTTGAAACATGTTCCAATGTGTTCGGAATGTCCAAATTAGCTAGGAACACGTTTTCGTGAGCTCAATTTGGTCGAAAAATGCTCCAGTTATCACCAAAATGACTTTTCCCTAGAAAACCTCCTGCAAAACTTGAGGAACTACAGTTAGCTCTACTAAAATTGGTGGAACCTCCAAATTTATTAGGCCTCAGAATACTCTTCCATCTTAATCCACATAATTAATTATCATTAACCATGTATTAACTACGGACTAATCTGTAGTTAGCGCTAATTATGTAGTTTTGAACTGTTGTTAACCCGTAGTTTAGGTGGTGGTGCACACATAGTAGTATTAAATGTTAGCGGTTGTGGCTTGTTGGAGCCACCGTTTATATTAACCGTGACCATTGGTTGTTACCATCGTGGGTTGGCATGTTCACATGGGCGGGTTGGCCCGCGGGCTAGCCCTCCTAACTACCAACTCTAACCACAATACAATTCAAATAGATGCGGAGAGTAATATGATTAAGAGACAACAGGTAGTGGAGATGGTTAAGTCCTTTGGTCTATGTAGAGGAGGCCGTGGGGATGAACCCTAGTGCATCCATAAAAAATTTGATGTACGCCAACCCGACCTTTTTGGAGGGACACATGGCGACCTCCAGGCTTGCCACTTGTCCCCTCCTCATTGGTCAATTCTTTGTCCAATAAAAATGAGCCATGTCACCACACTTACCAATGAACCAAAACCTAACACTTAGTGAGATCTGACTAGATGTTGACCATAATTGACCTTGCATAATCACCTACCACGTTAGCAGTATGGACTGTTGACTGTGCGGTGACTCTGCATTTTTATTAAATTTCTCTTATTTGGGAAAGTATATAAAACTCAATAACTTCCTCATATGAACTCGATTTTCAATCAAATGAGTTGCGTTAGGATCATTTCACCAAGACAGACACAGTCATTTAGGTTTTGATCCATTCTGTTAACTTTGATTTTTGAGCTAAATATTGAGTGCTTGATCATTCCTCCCCACTAGAAGCCTTTTGGACCCCAAAAGATACTGTCATTTGTTCACCATGTGAGGGTACAACTCCCTCACCTTCTCGATCTGCAACCATTTGGCTTTAGAAGGCTTTTATCCCTTGATTCCCATTCTAAGATATTCGACATTCCCTCTCTTTGAAGTTTTAGTTCTTCTGTTAAGTATGAGATCCTGATGAAGTTCATCAAGATATTATGGTGAGAAATGATCTATTGATGGCAGTTGAACATTCACTACTTGATCATCAATCAAAGGAGGCTCAAATAATCTCAAATACTCAACATTAACAATAGAGTATATTTACATATAAGGAGGAAAATCAAGCTTAAATGCATTGTTACCAATCTTTTCCCAAATTTTAAAAGGACCATAAAGGATTGGCTTAAGATTTTTACCTTCCCCTTGAAGTCTCTTTGCTAATATATAAACAAACTTCACCTCCAATGTGAAATTTGTGATCAACCTAGTGTTTTTCATGCCTTGCTAGCTGCTTTGACTCTTTTCAAGATGTTCTTGCACTGTGTGATGTATCAACTGAATTTGCTCTATCAACTTCCTTGCCTTATTCATGTCATTATGACCATTGATGGTGGCATATTTCTTAGAGATGAAGTCCAATGGTGATCTTGGCAAGTACCCAAAACATGCCTCAAATGGTGATGTGTTTGTGGAAGAATACTTTGCCCTATTGTATGCAATATGTATGTAACGCAACAGTTCATCCCACAAAGTGGGATGTTCACTGCAATATCCTCGAAGAAGATGAATGACTGTTTTGTTGACCACCTCGGTTTGTCCATATGTTTGTGTTTTTCTCTTCTTAAACTTTGTGTCCATCATGTCCCACAAATTTGACAAAAAATTCCCAACAAATCGAGAATCTCGATCACTTACAATGGAAGTAGGAAGACCAAAATGAACCCAAATATTTTGGAAGAAAAGATTAGTTGTTTCTTTAGCTATAATTTTCTTTTTACATGGTGTTAGCATACACATTTTTCTTAACCTATCTACAACTACATACAATTAATCCATTGAGATACTCTCCCATGGATGTGAAGGTATCGGAAGTGGAGTGTGCAATCCTAGTTTCCTATTGCTGGGCTTACTTGTTGCACACAAAGAACATCCTCTAATGAAATGAGATACATTATCAAACATGCGTGGCCAATAACAATAACTTTGGAGATTCACTATTGTCTTGCTACACCAAAGTGTCCAGCAATCAATGAAGCGTGCGCCTACCTTATGATATTGTTTCTCTCTCCCTGTAGAATACACAACTTACCCAAGTGATACAACAAATTTTTATGTACATGATAACCCAACTCTTCAATTTGGTGTCCTTGACTAAATCTTGCATACACATCTCGAAAGTCATTATCATATGCACATTTCTCAATGTAACTTTCATGCAAAAAAGAATTATGCTTGAGTATAATAGATGAACTTAGAATAGGCCTAGAAAGCACATCATCTACCTTATCATAGATTCCCTTTTTGTACTTGATAACCAAGTGAAATCGTTGTAGAAAACCCATCCATATGAATTGTCGTTACTGCTACAGCTTTGACTATGAATGTAAGTACTACAATGGCTGATGTTTGGTATGGATAATGGCCTCCTTTCGCATCAAGTAGTGTTTTCATTTTTTGACAGTTTGTACCAATGCGTAAAGTTCTTTCTCATAAGTGGGATACTAAGTCACAACTCCATTAAAAGTTTCATAATGAAATGAAATGGGCTTACCATGCTGCTAAGAACTTCTCCCATGGTGTAATCACTAGCATCCATTTGAATCTCAAATGGTTTTTTAAGATCTGAAAGAGCCAATACCAGTGTTGAACTAATATTTTGCTTCAAACCATCAAATGATTTATGCAGTACATCTCCCCAGTGGAAGACTTTCTTTACACTAGGAAATGCATGTAATGGTGCTACAATGGAAGCAAAATTACCAATAAATTTCCTCCAATATTGTGTTACCCCTAAAAAGCTTCTTATCTCTTTAATTGTATTTGGCTTGGGCCAATTCAAAATGACCTCAACCTTAGAGGGGTTGATATTTAGCTCACCTTCTCCAACAATGTGTCCCAAATACACTAAAGAAGTCTTTCCAAATTCACACTTTCACATCTTTGAAAACAATTGTTCCTTTCTCAAGACATCAAGTACTTTGTTTACATGCATGACATGTTCATCTCTGGATTTTCTAAATATGAGAATATCATCTAAGTACACAATGACAAAGTCATCTATAACTAGTCTCAAAATATCATTCATAATTCTCATGAAAGTAGCTAGAGCATTTGTAAGATGGAAAGGCATAATAAGGCACTCCAACAATCCTTGTTTACTTTTAAATGTGGTTTTCCAAATGTCCTCTTCAGCTATTCTAACTTGATGATAACCACTTCATAAGTCTAACTTAGTGAAATACTTTGCATACCCAAAATGACCAAGAAAATCATCAATTGTTAGGAGTGTATAATGATTCTTTAATGTGATTTTGTTCAGTGCGTGAAAATCCACACACATGCACCAAGTCCTGCCCTTCTTTGGCACCAAAATAATGGGTGAACCACATGGCAAATTAGATGGCCGTAGGATACCTTTGTTCAGAAATTCTTTAATTTTCATCTTGATTTCCACGCTCTCCATAATCGACATGTGGTACATGCCAATGTTTGGAAGTGGAACATCCTGCTGCAACTGTATCTCATGTTGAATTCCCCTCTTGGGAGGTAACCCCTTTGGTTCTTGAAAAATCTCGCCATGCTTGCTTACCACATCAAAAAAATCAAAATTTAATTTTTCATCGCAACCTTCAAAATATTCATAATGAGTATCATTCTTTTTCTTGATCACGAGAAGCACAAAAGTTTTACTTGCATTTACTAGTCTCTTCATCTGCCTTGCATTAACCAAAGAAATGTTCAGCTTTTTGTGATGGACTCTCACAATGTACTCCAACCCATTCTTGAGACATAAGTATTTGTTCTCATGGCAATAAAATACTACTTTTCTATCATACAAATATGGACTACCCAAAATGATTCCTGATATCTCAAGTGGAACTACATCTAACTCATCTTTATAATGAACTTTTCCGTAATGGCGAACTTAAATAAGCACTTCCTTATAACCTGTAAGTTTGCATTATTAACTATCCAACCCAATGGATATGGCTTATGGTGAGGTACAATTTCAAGGTTAAGCTTGTTGACTAAGTCTTCTAAAATTAAGTTTGATTCTAACCCACTATCGAATAATGCATCAATCTTTGTATGATTTGAAATTATCCTTACATGGAACAATTATATTCTTGATTCTTCATTTGGAGTGTTGTTATGACTATGTGAGCAACTAGTTCTTGCAACAACTTCTTTTCCTTTTGTGACTATGGCTGAAATATTGGTCTCATCACCAGAATCTGATCCAAGGTCATGTTGTGTGGTAGTGGTCATCTTTTGTTTTCCCTTATTGTTTTGTTTCTTAGGCCTTAGTTCGGGACGTAATTTCCAACAATGGGCTTCATCATGCCCATATTTGGAAAAATGTTGGCATATGTTTTTCTCCCCTTCTTTCTTCATACTTGCATTCTTCTTTCCCTTCCATTTTCCTCCATTCTCTTTCTCCTTACCCTTAAATGGCTTCTTCTTACTACCCTCTTCCTAAATGTTATTTCCCCTTGTTTGAAGGTGTGTGGATTTCACACATACCTCATCCAAATTGCTTGGATTGAACATAAGGATAGTATGTTTTAAATAGGAATGTAAACACCCAATATATTTCAGCAGTGTATCTTGGGACATCAAGTTTACTCCTAACAACAAAGCCCTCCTTCTAAACTCCTCGGTATAGTATTGGATTTTTTGGCCTTTGAGCTTCCTAACATTCTGCCAACTCATAATGGGTTTTTGCATATAGGCTAAAGGATAAAACTTCCTTCTAATTGAAGAAACAAATTCAACCCAAGAAATGGATATTACCATGAATTCACATTTCCTCTTGAGTCTTTGCTTCCCATAAGACTAATGTTTCTTCTTCTAGCCTCAATGAAGCCAACTGGATCTTTATGTAATCTTCTTGAAGGTTCTGAATTTTGCAGTAAACCTCCAGTTGTCAAATCCAGTTGTCTAACGTTTCTGCATTCACTTCACCATTGTACATGGGAAGTTCAAACTTATTGTCTAATTTGAGTAAGGGAGTTTTTCCTTTTGGGGTTTGGGAATGAGTATGGACAGTTTTGGTGGTGGAAGTGGAAGATGTTGTTGTTTGAGATGTCGAGGATGATGAATATGATGAGGAAGATGATGAAGATGGTGGAGATGGAGGAGGCTTTGCTCCATTACCCTTTGAATCCTTCTTATCATCTTTTTTTTATCTCCTGAGCTTCCTTCGCCATGTAGAGTCTTAGAACTCTCTCCAGCTTCTAGTGTTCCTCTCCTCATAGAGGACTCTAACCATGTCATTCAAGTCATATAAATATTTCTTGAATGCTTCCTCTTTTGAAAGACCTTCAGTCTTTCTTGCTCCTCACACAATGGCTGTGGATTCAAACTCAGTTTCTATTATTGCATGTACCTATTGATTCTCAATTGAAGGAAAAACTTGATGTGTTTCAAGTGCAGTTGGAATTGGAACTTTGGGTGGAGATTTTGGCCTTGTGGCTCTCCTTCTTCTGGGCATTACCTTAGGAGTTGCAGCCAACAATTTCCCTTCTCCTCTCTACAACTTTAACCTTGTAAGCATCACAAATTTACAACCATTAAAACCCTACTTGCACAAAACTCAAGCAATCAAGAAAATACACCTTTGCTATGATACCAACTTGATCTTTTATTGAATGTTAGTTTTTTTGTGCTAATTTCAATTACAGACTTATAAACAAATGCTTTTCCATTGCTTCCTATGCATGGTTCTCTTATGGCGTTTGAGATTGAAGACAGGGAAATTTTATCAATTTTTTAAGTGAAAGACATGAACAAAATAGAATCAAAAACAAGTGTTGAATAGCGCAATTCAAAGTAAAGAAAACCATCAATTTGATCACTTAACATAGTGTTTTGATGAAGGATTTCACCCCTCGTGGGCTACATCTCCTTGGTCTAGCTTCCATGGCTTGGGCCTCTATATTAGCTCAATATGGAAAAAATGATAATTAAAATGCTCTACTTCTCCTGAAACCTATTCCAATGTGTTTAGAATGTCGAAATTAGCTAGGAACACCTTTTATTGAGCTCAATTTGGTCGAAAAATGATCCGGTTATCACCAAAATTGCTTTTCCCTATAAAACCTCCTCCAAAATTGGAGGAACTCTAGTTAGCTCTGCTAAAATTGATGGGACCTACGAATTTATTAGGTTGCCGAATACTTAGCTATCTTAACCTGCATAAATAATTATCATTAACCATGTATTAACTATGAACTAATCTATAGTTAGCACTAATTGCATGGTTTTGAACTGTTGTTAACCCATAGTTTAGGTGGTAGTGCACACATGGTAGTATTAAATGTTAGAGGTTGTGGTTTATTGGAGCTATTGTTTGTATTAATCATGACCCTTGGTTGTTACCATCGTGGGTTGGCATGTTCACATGGGAGGGCTGGCCCTCCTAACCGCCAACTCTAACCACAATACAATTCAAATAGATGAGGAGAGCAATATGGTTAAGACACAATGGGTAGTGGAGATGGTTAATTCCTTTGGTGTGTGTAGAGGAGGTCGTGGGGTCAAACCCCAAAACCTCCATAAAAATTTTGATGCACACCAACTCGACCTTTGGGGAGGGACACATGGCGGCCTCCGAGCTTGCCACTTATCCCCTCCTCATTGGTGAGTTTTTCGTCCAATAAAAATGAGCCACATCACCACACTTACCAACGAACCAAAGCCTAAAACTTGGTGAGCTCTAACTGGATGTTGACCACTGTTGACCTTTCACAGTGACCTACCACATCAGTAGTACGGACTACTGACTATGCAGTGACTATGCATTTTTTTTTTAATTTCTCATGTTTGGCAAAGCAGACATAACTCAATAACTTCCTCGTATGAACTCAGTTTTCAGCGAAACAAGTTATTTTAGGATCGTTTCACCGAGACGAACGCAGTCGTTCAGGTTTTGTGCTATTCTAAGAACTTTAATTGTTTAGCTAAATATTAAGCGCCTGATCAATGTTGCCTATACAAGAGATGTTTCATTTTCATTTCTCCCCACTATTTCTAGTGAGTACCCTAATTATTTTTAATCACAAGCTTGAAGGGGTTAACATATGATTTTTTTATAAGTTCATTCTTTGAATGAATCCATCCTAGTAAGTTTTATGAGTCCTAGGAAGGAGAAACTCGGTCTCGCCATGCTGACAAGTCTTTTTTCGTTTAACTTTTCACGAGTCCAATGGAAGAGTAACTTGATATGTTTTTCATATCTAGAGAGTTTTAAAAAGAGATGAAAAGTAAAACTCCATCAGGTCCCTTTTCGTAATTTGTCTCTTGAACCGAAAAGGTAGAAAGCAATATTCGAGAAAACCTCTTGACCATGTCGACCAAGGTGTTCCTTTTTCATAAATAGTCAATCCCAATCTAAAAAAGGGATAAATGTATATTGAGATGATGTCAATTCATTTAATTAAATGTGTTAAAAGAGACAAGTACTCCACGATATTTTCATCTTTCGAGAGTCCAGAAAAGAGCTTAAAGATGACTCCAAACGAGTTCTTTTTCGTTTATTTTTAATGAGTCCAAAAAAGAGATAAAAGAAACCTCATTGAATTGGTAAAAAATGATCACTATTACGACCAAAACATCCTATAACCACACAAAAACAACCACACATCACTGATATCAAGAAAAATAATAAAATATCAGTAGAAATGTATTTTAAAACTTATAAATAGATAAAAAGTAAAAAACATTTTACCGTTTCACTATGAGTAATTTGGAGAGTGTATTTTACCCTATTTTCTCTTATTCATGAGGTAATTGATGTGGTAGATCCGAGACATCATTTCACAAACCCTCAGTTGCAGGTAAGATATCTTCCCTTTATACCATTTTTTCACCATTTCACAAAAGTTTTGATTGTTTAAGAGGTGGATTTTCAGTTTTTATAATCGGGGGCGATCAACGTGATTCTAATCATCAGATCTATGTTGATCACGCATTAGCCCAAAAGACCCTCACACTTCTAGCACGAAAACAATTCAAACATTTGCGATGGGCGCAATGTGAAAAATAAAAAGAGAAATGCCCTATCTTAATCAATCTTTTCAAAATTTTAATCCATTCAAAGACTTATAAATATTGCTTATCGATTATTTGAAGGATATTTCAACTAATATGGCAATGAAATGGAAAGAGAGAGGTCACGAGGCAAAAGAACACTAAGATGCCCAAAGTGAAGCATGTGTTGTCACTTTGAGAGACTGTGGATTGCTTAAGTTCTTTCAAACCTTGGGACTTAGAGCTCAGAATGAGTTGCTAGAGTATCTCATAGGATTATGGGATGTCGGTTGTTAGATATTCATTATTGGAGATCAAGAACTAGAACTAGAGGTATCTAACATCTACTTCATAACTGGACTATCAAGGAGAGGAGAGAGGGTCCAACTCTTCAGAGCTCGTACTTAAGGAGAGAGGACCAATACACTGATCAGGAGGCATTTATTGAATGCAGAAAAATAGTAAGTGGAAAGGTTAAGATAGAAACCATTGACAACCTACCCTTAAGGACTATTCTACATACCATGGCCCATATAGCTGGGGCTCAAGCGTTGCATGACGTAACTAAATCTCAGTTCTAATAGAGAGTGGACTATCTCACTCCAAACGTATTTAATTCGTCCAAAGGATTGTTGGTTAACATGAAAAGACAGTTGACCAAATGTAAAATAGGCCATTTGAAGTAGTTTGGTTTTGGATCGATCTTAGTCACATTCTTCTTGGAGTGTGTGCCTTTGTTTCATTACTAGTGGGTAGAGGTGGATGATCCAGCTTTGGGAGATCCAAGGTTACTCAGATGTGGTGAGATTATGCCTCGAGGTGGACGAGGTCAACAAATACATTTCCATGTGTTGTTCTTTGGTTGGTTATGCCAACAATTGATCGTGGTAGATGATTATGCCTGTGTGGGCACAAACTTTATAGGAGACCCAGATCTTCCTCTACCACCTGGTGATCAATGGGCCAATGTAGGTAAAACTTGTTTTTTATAATTTTTCAAGTATTATGATTTTTTTGAAGCATATTTGAGAGTTTACTTATGATCATTTTTGTAGATGTGCGACAAGAAATACCTCCCGGAATGTCTCTGATAACTCGACAAGTAGCACGCCCAATAGAGGAATAACCTCCGTACAAGGAAGGAGAAGACCCTGTAGTGAAGATGGAGTGAACCCTGGAAGTTCTAACTCGGGGGATTCCAGAGTATGCTACTATAAATGATGTGCCACTGCAGTACCAGAGGCACACAGTGGGAGTATCTATGAGAATTCATTGGTTTTTAGGCCGAGTGATTAAAATTTTCTCATGCTAACATGAGCATCATGTTGGCGAATAGCCTATTCCTAGTCATATTACATGCACTATTGTAGCATTTTAAATCCTTGTGTCTCAAAACACTATTTTTTGAGATTTTTACACAAAAATCTTTCACAGACTCGATATATATATATATATATATATATATATAGATATATATATATATATATATATATATATATATATATATATATATATATATATATATATATATATATATATATATATATATATATATATATATATATATATATATATATATATATATATATATATATATATATATATACATACATACATACATACATACACATATGGATGTTTCTATTGTCTACTTATGTGTTCATATATCATGAAGATGTGTTTGGTTTTTTATAAGTGATGCAAATGTCTATCTAAAACACAATTTTCCAATGCATCTATTAATATATTCAAATTTTGTGGAATGTGTTGATATGTAATGTAATCAAAGTTCCTTTCTAGTAATCAAACACGTAGATACATGCACAAAATTTGTGGATTTCTTACTAAATAATGACCATTTAATTGTAGCACAACGAGTTGTGAATCCAACTTAACAACCAATTTTTTATTCCAAGAGAAATTGCTTCTAATAACAGCTCAATAACTACACTGTACTTGGAAATATTATTAGTTGTTCGTCCTAGGCAAATACCTTGTAAATTGATCAACTCGCTATTAGGGGCGAAGAGTGCCCAAGCTGTAGAAGATAAGTTTTGTGTGCTACGACAAGCACCATTAGAAAAACCAACATAATTGGTTGACGACATTTGTGAACCAAGTGGAACACAAGGTAAGCAGAGGAAACATGTATGTAAATCGAACAATCACACCAAGAAAAATCAAAGTGCACACTAATGAATTCACACACTAGTGTACAAAAGTATCTACACAGATGATCACATGTAAAAAAGTTTCAGATGGAGCCCATTTTCAGACTCAGGTAATCGATCAACAAAGAATGAAACTAAATTTTCACCATTGGCATGAAGTGTAAGCATCGACTCAGCCAAATAGTGGAATAACACACATAAGTGACAACACCCCCATGCCCCCGAAGCGAGTGAGGATTACAAGTTAGAGGATGAACAACCCATTGCGAAAATGGGAAAACGATAAATATTTGGTGAGAATATCTAATAATAGGATGCAAGAAAATCTTAATCTCATGGTGAGAAAAAGATGCCCCTAGTTGAAATATTTTGACAATTTTAGGTTAGACTAAAATTTCAGTAGGAAAAGGTAGCAGTATTACCTTCAGATAGAACTTCATGCACCAAAATAGGTGTTTGAAGTGGATGCATCAGGTTATGAGAAACAAAAGTCTCAAGACACAAAGAAACCTCACTAAGACTTGGAAGAAATGAGGAACGATGATGAGCATCACTCTAGGGAGTTTCATTAAGAGACATTACCTCAACAACACTCTCGTTAGTGGGAAATATCTCGTTCAAGGGATCCGAAGAATCCCAAGAACCAAGCCAAGGAGATTGCAAATACATGTCCATGTGCATATTGAGAGTAGTATGACTTTCAAGAATAGCCTCTAAATCCAGAATAGCTTGTTGATAAGCGTGTTCTAAAGTACTAAGTGGCATAGCATCACTAAAAGTACCAACCTGATCTGGAGTAGGGATGATCCATGGATCACTTGACGTTGAGATCATGTTGACTGAGGCGACATGTAGAGGTGGGAGATAAAAGGTTCCCATGAAAGAAGAACCTTTGAAAAGACCTTCCCCCACACTCTCATAAGGAATATCATTATTTCCCACATATTGGACATTTCAATTTGAAGAATCGAAAGAGAAAAAGGGAAATTTATTGAAGGTGACAATTTTCCCTTCATGAGGAAAATGGAAAAAACAGAAAAACGAGGAAACCACATAAAACATGGCATGAGTCCAACTTCATCCAAGTAGAAGATTGTAATTCAGATTTACATCTACGACTTCTACTTATAATTCGACAGTCTTCCCTTCCAAGATGACGAGAAAACTTTTGAGAATACCATAAGGATGGGATCCTCTACCATCAAAGGCTTCTAAGGTGTTCGGAGACTAATTGAGAGGTGGAGAGCCAATGGCTTTCCAACATGAAACAAACATGATACAGGTGGAATCACCCTCATCAATGATAGTCTGATGAATCGTCTTTCCTTTTATAATGACTTGAATCAAAATCGCAATTTGATGAGGAAGACAAGGAATATGGTTTTCCAGATCAAAAGTGATCAAATTCGAATCTACCGAGTCAATTCCTCATATAGATGATAATAATGATTTCCACTGTGTTGGACATGTTTGGAGAACTACCAAGGAAGACATCGTCGAAGGCGCTAGATCCAAGTCTTTAACAGTACTGTAATGTTGAGCAGCTCTAGCATTCAGATTATAAGATGAATTCCAAAGCACACCTTTAGGAGGCAGCTGTATGACAGATTCATTGTTAGGTCTCTCGATATGAAGAGGACCAGAGCTTGGTGGAGTGGAAGTAGAAGGTGTATCAGTGGCTTCCTTTTCCAATCTCTGCTGGCAATAGAAATAGGAAGTGTTCCATTCATGTAAACTTGAGAACCTAAAGAGGCAGAGGATTGTGGTTGTTCTACCAATTGGGTATATTGTGATGGAAATGGATCCTTCAGTACAACCGGTGTCCCTTGAATTCCTTTCAATAAGTGGCTAACTTTTACAAGATGGGGAAAATCCTTGGTATAGTGATCTTCCTCAAAAATGAGGCAATGATACTTAGGCTTATGTTTGGAGACATCATCAGTGGATGACTTAGGAGGATCTTGTTTTGGGTTATTATAATTTTCTTTTCCTTTACCCTTCCTTTTACCTTTTGAGGCTTTGTCTCCTGTGGTAGACTAATCAACATTAACCTCAGAGGTTTTACCAGGATTCGAAGAGGGTTTCGAAGGAGGATTGGATGTAGTATTCGAAATGAATTTTTCCTTAGAAGAAGATTTATTAGAAGTTTGAGATATTCATCCAATTATTCCATCGACGGGTGATACGTCCTAAGACTTAGAAGATGCTATATCCATTTATGGCCTTAGAGCATTAGGAAAAAGATCATATAATGTGCCAGATTGGGAATATACCAAATCTAAATATTGGGCACAAGAAATGGCTTTTTCCTCGGTAACACAACCTCCCATTGCTATGTCTGCAGCAATTTTGTTGGTGAACGATTTGGTAAACCATTTGGTTAACAACTCATCACGTATTTCAAACTTGATGAGGTGATGTTGATGTCTCCATTCATGGATGTGATCAAAGATGTGGGTAGCAGTATCCTGTTTCAAAGATGTAAGAAAATGGGTACCAGTTTCATAAAACTGGTAACTGGAAGTGAGTGAGGAAGGCCATGGCCAAAGAATTGAAGTATGAATAGGTACCTCGAGGTGACTCGATGTACCATTTCGCAGTAGCACCCATCAAGGTTCGTTGAAAGAGATGTAGATACATAGAGTTGACAACGTAGGTATTGGAAGAACACCATAAGTGGTAAGTCATAACATGATCCTGGGGTCTTCTTTAGATTTTCTTTCAAATTTCAAGCAATCGCTAGGAATCTTAGTGGGAATCGGAGGCCAATAAGGTGAATGAATTATTGGATCATTAGTGAGCCTTGAGACATCCGACAATTCCAACGTCACTAGAAACAACAATCGCAGGTTGAAAGGAATGTAAGGCCTTTGATAAGACCCAGTTTCCATATTCCATCCTTGCTGGTATGGGTTTTATCCCCAAAGTGGTAGATTTTGACCATAAGGAACTTGATTTTTCCCCCACTGAGGGGTACCATGACCATAAGGTGGATTCTTCCCCCACAAAGATGGGTTTTGACCAGGGTAAGGTTGATACTGACTTGCCATAGGCTGTTGAGAACCATAAGGTGGATAAGAATTTTGCGTGGCATATGTATTATAAGGTTGTTGTTGCAATTGTTGGCCCTGGTGATAAAACTATTGGCCATGTTGTTGCAGGGGTTGACCTTGTCACTACAAGGGTTGATCTTGTTGATATAAAGTTTGGTTTTGCTGCTATAAGGGCTAACATTCCTACTGCAATGGTTTCCCTTGCGGATACAAGGGTTGATTCGGTTGTTGGAAAAAAATCCCTTGTTGATGTAAAGGTTGTTGGAACTACTACAAAGGTTTGCTTTATTGTTGTAAAGGTTTCTGTTGAATAGTTCCTTAAGGAATTCCTTACTAGTACTTATAAGTTCTAGTTGGGAATTGACCATATGTACTGGAAACAAGATTTTTACTAGGTTTCATATGAGGACCTACTTGTGGAATATAAGGTGGATTTTGAAGTGCTTGTGAACCACATGGAACATAAGACTATTGGTAGGTTATCTGGACTAGAAAAGGCTATTGATAATGGAAATTAATTGCTCCAACTAGAATATATGATTCAGCGAGATTAGGAATACCACTAATAGGTTGACTCACTCCAACCATGTGAGGTTGTGATCCACTCACATGGCTTCCACATGAGACAAGAGGGATATTTGAATATTTACCCCCGATGCTACAAATGAGGTGGTGGCACATTTTTTCCACTTGATGGGAGAATTGAGGAACTTACGGACGTATAAACCGAAATTGTCAGTTTCACCAGGATTGTAGGTTGGAATGAAGGTAGCGATTGTGTCAGAATAGTTGGTTGAATCAGAATTGAAGTAAAGATATTTTGCAGAGGGATATGAGAGGTCACATTAGGAATAAGAAAACCAAAAGTAGGAAGCGCATTCGATGACCAAATTGGATTTTGGTATAATGAAGAAGCAGTGGGAGTTCCCGAACCTAGTTGAGCCAAGGTCATATAAGCATGTGGAAGCATAGGAAAACTATTTTCAAGAGGTAGTTGAGATGGAACTCATCCTACATAAGGGAAAACTTCGAGTGGAAAGTCGTATTTAGAATCATTATCAACACTAGGAGTGTGAGTAGCAGAGACTTCCATAGGACCTCGAGGAGGTGTTGGAAACTCACCTTCTAATGCCATAGGTGGAAATAGTTGACGAGGGGGAATCTGAGATAATCATGGGGATAAATCCAAAGGAACTCTAGGTTTACCGTATGGACTAGAAGGTTGTTTAGGAGATATCATCAACAGATCAAAAAGAAAATTCGGAGGGAATAAAACAAACCTTTGTGGACTCTTAGGGGTTTCTGGATCAAACTCCTGAGATGATGATGAGTCTCAAGGTGAGGGATGAGAAGCAAGGGTTGGATACTTGGGACAATTCCAAGTTCAAATCCTTGAGCTTCAAATGATTGTGAAAGTTTAGGACAAACTCCTTGTGATGACCCTTTAGTATCAGATGATGAAGGGGAATGGTGAGGTGAATGCAATGGTTCATCTATGATGAATTTCTCTCAAAAGAAGAAGGAGAAGATATGATTTCGTTGAGGGCTTTAAAAATAAAATTTACAAGGAATTACTCAATATGTGGTCAAGAAGAAACTACATGGGTTCTACATATTATCATTGGAAGTTAATTTTATAACTTAAAACAAAAAATAAATAAAATAGGGTTATATTAGGCAAGAGGGTTTACCAAGTATCCGTGAACCGCTATATATGCCTTAGCCAAAACCAAGGACTTGACATACAATGGATAATCACCCCGAATGTTGTGTTCAGTGTATCATGTTTACAAGGCAGCAGACTCAGTTACCTGTGGCTAAAATATAGAAGCCTAGTTGGGTCTCCCAATATATTCTCGACAGTACGGGGAGCACAAGTATGTGTTAGCACTATCTAATGCTTAACTGTTTGGTGACAACGTTCTGATATAATTGTCATACTGAAGTGCCTCATATATACCTTAAATTACTAGAGAACCTTCGATATACTTCTGTACTGGAATGAGATTTCACCCCCGGGATACAATGCAGGTAGTTAATGATAGCTTCTATGTTTAAAGATGCTAGAACACATCTCTATCCTAGACCTATAGATATTTTCACTAGGTTACAAATTATCCTTAGGCTAATTGAGGTAAAATTTAAGTTTATCTTGAATTAGGTTTCAATTTTATGGCTCAATGATGTCACTTGAATCCCTATGATGCAACTAAATGAGAAAAATGAAGGCTTTTGATTCGATGAAGGCTAAACTAATGAGGGAAGAGAGACAATCAAATAATGCATCAATCACTAAAAATGCATCCAAACATATCTCCCTAACTTTTTGAATGCAAGATGTAAATAATGAAAACTACTCTTTCACTTTCAGTAATGAATGCAATGCCAAAATGCAATCTTATGAGAAACAAAATCACTTTCTTTCACTAAGTTGCACTAATATTTTTGTTCTTTGTCTTTCACTTTGATTCAAAATGAAAACTAATGCATAACCAAAGGAGAAATGGATTTAAAAACAACTAAAATGAAAATTTCATTCACTTTGGTTTCAAATAAAACAAAACATTGCAAAAATATGTAAATGAAGAGATCATTTCACTTTTCTTTTCGGAACAATGAAATCAAAACAGGCATATACTTTCAATTTCGCCAAAGAAAACAATTGTGATCTACGTTTGACAATGGAGAAAAAGTAAAATTCAAAGTAAAAATATGATCCAATACTAATGAAAACAACTTTTCAAATAGGAACTGAAAGCAACATGAAAATAGTGTCCCGGTCAGAGTAAAACTCCTAAATGGAGACAATCGATCTCACAAAGACAAGCCAGGTGATGACTGAAGGGTAACCTAGACCTATAAACCCTAGAAGAAAATATAACTTCAATCACACAACAACAGAAGCAAAGAGACAATTGCAACCACTAAAGGACATCAATCAAGGCAAACATAATGAGATCACACTGGCAAAACATTCACAGAGGTTGAGACACACTAAAAATGAGAAGAAACCCTAATTTTTTCAAGCCTTTGGGATCAACACACCTGTGAAAGAAAAATTGGGGCTAAAAGGAAAAGAAGCGCGACCGTTTATCCAAAATCAACGCTGGAATCACTTCTCTAATAACAAAAAAGGCGATGGGCGAGGAAAATAAGGGAAAAAAACGTTTCAAAAATCATATCAGATTCAACACTCTTAAGAAAAAACCAGTGACTGTATAAACCTACAGTGATTGGAAAGGTTATAGCATCCCCAATAGAGTCGTCATTTTTTTCTAGGTAAATCCTTTGTATGGATAAAGATGATCCCCCTAGCCCAATGACTGAGTCTAGCAACAAACGAGATAATCTACAAGACACTTTCCAATATTACAATCGAAATAAGAGAAGAGGAAGGATACCTACCTCGCTCTGATGCTATAATGCACTCCTTTGTTAAAGATCTTGATCACTTGCTCCTTAGGCTCAATCCTTGTTGCCCATAGCGTTTGAATACCTACACAAGAGGCTAAAGACATGCCAAGGAATAAAAGTGCAATAAGCATAATCAAATGTAGTCCATTTAACAAATCAAGAAGCATTAAGATAAATGAAGCATTGACACAAGAATTTATGGAAAGTGAACCAACAATTGTATATATTAATAAACAAAATACAAATCATACAACCCATGCCTTGATATTAGTAACCCTTCTTGAGTGAATTCGCAAGTCCAAGCTCAAGCTATCCAAGCACTCCTTCTCCAAGCCAAAGTGAATATCATGTAGGCACTATCTCAGCATAAGGGTGTAAATAATCAGAGACCAACCATTTGGGAGTGGAGGGGAATGAATATATAGGAAGTGAGACTGAGTTAGGATCTCACCAAAGATAGGGGAAGGTCCTCATTTCAGGTAGGAAGCTCACAGGGATAAGATCAAAGGATAATATTGGGAGACTTTGACCACATCCACAATGACCATCATCCAGCTCGCCATTGTGGAAGCATATAGATCACAAAATTCTCCTCTTCTTTGGGAAAACTTGCCTTTTAGAGATCAATGCGAGTATCTAGGAAAAATCTGCACTGGAAATGTGAGTATCCAAGAAAAATTCGTGCTTGCAGTGCGAGGCTCATATGGTTCAACCTGCCATCAGCACAAGAGGGTAGTGTCACAATTGTCCTGACCCGGAAATGTTGGCATTATGATACAAGTGTTGTACTTGATGGAAACTCACTTAGAGACAGGTACAAGTGATGGCAACTTGATCAGAGGACAGATCTCAGTACAGCAGGACAAGAAAGAGATATACGCAGGTTCATTAAGGAAAACCAGCGTGTACACGCAGGTTGGCTTCAGGAAAAGCACGTACATGTGAAAAGTACCTTTGGTCCGTGGCGGTTAGTCCTTGGAAGTTGTGCCTATGGTTTTGGACCATGGTGTCTCGACGGGCGTGTCGATCCCTAGTTTAGAAGTTGATGGTATTGTGTTACTATGGTTTTGGTCCGTGGTATTGTGAAGTGCCTAAGGCTATATAAGGAGAAGATCATTAGGCAAAGTGTGTAAGCAATGTATGTCTGATGAAGTGAGAAGATCTGCTATTGCTGGTTATCTGTTCGGGACGCTTGGCAAGGGTCGGATCTAACAGCAAAGGTATAAGTAATTATTTCTAGATCTGCACGCGGGTTGCCTTTTGAGAAAGTGCGTATACATGCGGTTTTGGTATATCGAAGTAGCGTATGCATAATAAGATTTGATATCTCAGGTTGCTGTTGATTCTGGTGGTTGTTGCAGAGTTCTGGGCTCTGGTTTGTGTTCTGTGTTCTTGATGACAGGGTTTCAGTGATTCAGTATTGGGTGATCTAGAGAATTGTGATGCAAGTATAAGTTGATGATTGTATTGCAGCAGTGTTTGTTTTATACTCATGGATCCATTCTGAAAATTGATGAAACGTGGTCCCTGTAGGAAAGAAGCTTGTAGCCTTCTGTAGGGTCAGCACCTACGTACTAGTAAATGGATTGGCTAGTACAAGAGCTGAGGGGGTTGTAGCTCCCTTCCAAAAGTAGTTGGAAAACGAGAGAGGGTTGTAGCCCTCTGCAGGTTGTAGCCTGCGTACTGGTATAAGGCTGCACCAGTACAAAAGATTGTAAACTGAAGATTCTTATTAAAGAAAGAAAGAGACGACTTGCAGCAGGTGGTTTTCACCCACATTGGGTTTCCACCTTATATCATGGTGTTCATGTGTGTGGCTTTTATGTGATGATCTATTCTATTATACTGCACCTGTTTACTGTCAATATTGTTAATAATGTTCTGATGCATTTACTGAAGATAAGCTAACTGAATCATAAGATTTCTTGATATACGCTAGTTGCTTTAGACATAGTAGCGTGTACATGCTGGTTCACTTAACTGAAGTAGCGTATATGTTTCTGAGCATGAAATTTGAAAATTTTTATTGATCTGATAATACTGATTCACCCCCCCCCCCCCTCTCAGTATTATTTCCAACAATTTGTATCAGAGCAGGTCCTTCAGAGGAAGCTTGATCGCTTGAAGGAAAAGATCCATCAGAATGGCTAATCCAGAAAGAGAGGCACACATTAGGCCACCAGTCTTTGACGGGAACAATTTTACCCACTGGAAGATAAGAACCACTGCATATCTACAATCTCTTAGAGCAGAAGTTTGGGGAATCGTAGAAGGAGGATACAAATTCCCATAAGCAACTCCTACAGATCCAGCAGAGAAAAAGCAATATGAGCTCAATGCCAAAGCTGTTACTGTCCTATGGAGTAGTTTGACACAATCAGAATTTATGAAGATCATGCATTTCAAATCAGCCAAGGAAATATGGGACAAAATCGTTACAAGCTACGAAGGAGATGATCAGGTAAAAAGAGCAAAGCTTCAAACTCTCAGAATCCGGTATGAAACTCTTAAGATGCATAGTAATGAAAGCATAGCTAATTATTTCCTACGTATGGATGAGATTGTAAATTGTATGAGGGATCTAGGTGAAGAATTTGAGGAAGTTGTCTTAGTTGAAAAGGTTTTGAGATCTCTGTCTGCTAAATTTGATTCCAAAGTATCTGCCATAGAAGAAAAGGAGAATGTGCAGAAAATCACCATGTCACAGCTTCACGGGATCTTAACTGCTTTTGAAATGCGACAAGAGGTACCATCAGAAGCCACATTCGAAGCGTCAGAGGAAGAAGATGAGGTAAATTTTGTTAAGAATCTTGAACGGGGAACTGGACGGTTCAAAGGTAAGCTACCTTTCAAATGTTTTCTATGTGGTAGAGTTGGTCACTATGCTACTAGATGCCCTCATAACAAAGGAAAGATATCTGAAGAAGATGGTAGAAGCTATTATACCCATATTAAAAGTTCATTCAATGATAATGAAGATATTAGAAGTCTCATGGCACATGAAAAGAAGAATGCTTCATCCAATAATAGTGAAGATATTAGAAGTCTCATGGCACATGAACAGAAGAATGCAGAAACTGAAGAAGTTACCAAATTAAACGAACAATTGGAGACAGAAACCAGGGTAAGGGAGCAATTGCAGGATATAGTAAAGGATCAGAGCATAACTATTCAAAGACTTGAATCAAAGATCCTCTCTCTAAAAGAAGATCTTAAAAAATCAAGAGAATAGAACAGAGAAGCTCTTGAAGATCAAGAACATGAAGTGATCAAACTAAAGCAACAAGTGGAAGAAGGAAGAAAAGCTGAAGAAGACCTAAGGAATCAATATCTGAAAAAGGAAGAACAACATCAAGTTGAGGTAAATATCTTGAAAGGTAAATTAGAAGAAAAGGATAAGATTTTACGATTTCAAGATAGTACTAAAGTCTTGGACAATATTCTTAATAGTCAAAGGTCTCCTGCTATCAAAACTGGTCTTGGTTTTCATGAATATGTTGAAGGTGAATCTAGTTCACAAGGTGAGGCAAGAAACTCTAATGAGAAATCTGAAATGCTGAACAAGGAACAACCAAGGAAAGAAATTCCTCAAGGAAGATCCTTTACTCCTAACTATGGAAGTGATAGACGATTATTTCCTCCTCTGAATAATGTTGAATGTTATGTATGTCATAATCTTGGACATGTTGTAGCCAGATGTAGAAGTAGAATGGTTCAAGACCATTACAAAAGATCATCTCATCCCAGGTATTTCAGAGGATATTGCTTTTCCTGCAATGCATATGGACACAAAGCAATTGATTGCGATAGAAGGAGCATGAAATATGTAAGATGTTATACATGCAACAACTATGGGCATAAAGCAAGGGAATGTAGGAGCAGATTTCAAAATTCAAAACAAGAGGACCATACATCATCACAGTTCCAGGAATTGAAGAAGACAGAGCCAGAAAGGTGTGGCATAATTCAGACAGCTGACACAACAGACACAGGGTAATCTGAAAGTGATGAATTTCAGTATTCCATCTTGCATACGCTGATATAATGAAGACAAGTCGCGTATATACGCGAGTTACAAGCTGCAAAGTCGCGTATATGTAGAAAGGGCAGCAGAACAGACCCAGGAAAAGGTTCAGTCATGGTTGGCTCAGGCTCAGGGGGAGCATAAAGGGCAGAAGAACAGACTCAGGAAATGGTTCAGTCATGGTTGGCTCACGCTCAGGGGGAGCATACACTTCAAATTATTCATTGTTGGCATTATGGTTGGAAGTTGTTGATGAAACTAAATGATACATCTTGTTGTTTGATCAAAGGAATGGTATTGCAGGTTTATGCGTATGGTACAGATCATATAAATGTTAGTCATTGCTGGTCTTAGAACCTGCATCTACTCAGGGGGAGCATGGATAGATTGGTACGCTTTGGCATACACAAAGGGGGAGCACATTTGGAGATTTCAGCAGGTACTCAGGGGGAGTATGGACAGCAGAAGGTATACCAAAGAAGAGAATATCTTGGTCCGCCCTTTGCCCTTGATGTCAAAGGGGGAGAGTGACTTGGTGTGGTGGTTGCCATCAAGTCCAAAGGGGGAGATTGTTGGCATTATGATACAAGTGTTGTCCTTGATGGCAACTCACTCAGAGACAGGTACAGGTGATGGCAACTTGATCAGAGGACAGATCTCAGTATAGCAGGACAAGAAAGAGATATACACAGGTTCATTAAGGAAAACCAGCGTGTACACGCAGGTTGGCTTCAGGATAAGCGCGTACATGTGAAAAGTACCTTTGGTTCGTGGCAGTTAGTCCTTGGAAGTTGTGCCTATGGTTTTGGACCATGGTGTCTCGACGGGCGTGTCGATCCCTAGTTTAGAAGTTGATGGTATTGTGTTACTATGGTTTTGGTCCGTGGTATTGTGAAGTGCCTAAGGCTATATTAGGAGAAGATCATTAGGCAAAGTGTGTAAGCAATGTGTGTCTGATGAAGTGAGAAGATCTGGTATTGCTGGTTATCTGTTTGGGACGCTTGGCAAGGGTCGGATCTGATAGCGAAGGTATAAGTAATTATTTCTAGATCTGCACGTGGGTTGCCTTTGGAGAAAGTGCGTATACACGCGGTTTTGGTATATCGAAGTAGCGTATGCATAATAAGATTTGATATCTCAGGTTGCTGTTGATTCTGGTGGTTGTTGCAGAGTTCTGGGCTCTGGTTTGTGTTCTGTGTTCTTGACGACAGGGTTTCAGTGATTCAGTATTGGGTGATCTAGAGAATTGTGATGCAAGTATAAGTTGATGATTGTATTGCAGCAGTGTTTGTTTTATACTCATGGATCCAGTCTGAAAATTGATGAAACGTGGTCCCTGTAGGAAAGAAGCTTGTAGCCTTCTGTAGGGTCAGCACCTACGTACTAGTAAATGGATCGGCTAGTACAAGAGCTGAGGGGGTTGTAGCTCCCTTCCAAAAGTAGTTGGAAAATGAGAGAGGGTTGTAGCCCTCTGCAGGTTGTAGCCTGCGTACTGGTATAAGGCTGCACCAGTACAAAAGATTGTAAACTGAAGATTCTTATTAAAGAAAGAAAGAGACGACTTGCAGCAGGTGGTTTTCACCCACATTGGGTTTCCACCTTATATCATGGTGTTCATGTGTGTGGCTTTTATGTGATGATCTGTTCTGTTATACTGCACCTGTTTACTGTCAATATGGTTAATAATGTTCTGATGCATTTACTGAAGATAAGCTAACTGAATCATAAAATTTCTTGATATATGCTAGTTGCTTTAGACACAGTAGCGTGTACATGCTGGTTCACTTAACTGAAGTAGCGTATATGTTTCTGAGCATGAAATTTGAAAAGTTTTATTAATCTGATAATATTGATTCACCCCCCCCCCCCCCCCCCCCCCCTCTCAGTATTATTTCCAACAGGAAATTATGGTTTTTAGCTCATTTTTCTCAGGGAAATATCAAGGCAACTTTTCATTAGTTCTTCAAGGAGGATCTGGAGTGCATATCAGGATGGGTACACTACATAGTTTTCAAATTTTGGGCACTCCAGGGTATGACACAGGGAAGTGTAGGAGGTGTGACAAAATACTATGTAACACCTAGGAACTAGTGCATCTGTATTTGGACATTAGTTCTTTCCATTGTACCATAGGCATTCTTTTATTCTTTTTCAGGCTTTCCAAATATGAAAAACAAAAGAAAATAATATATATTCCAAAAAAGAGCGGGAACGGGACCTTACTTCCATAATTGATAGCAGCAAGAGTCAGTTGTGTAACCATTAAACAAAGCACTCAAAAAGATTCTCTCCTCCATTAGGATGGGATTTAGTTTGACTTAGGAGAGCCATAACCTTGTTATTGAGCCAGTACTCCTCTGGTTGGTTATCTCTTCCCATCATATGGAGAGTTTGTTTATGCCTCCTGCATGACAAACTTATACAAATTTTTCATATTCTACCATACAATCACATTTGAGTCATGCTTTTTTTCAATGGAAGTAAACTTGAGTAAGCCTTTTTGTAGTGTCTCTTGACTCATATTCAGTCAGCCATACACAGTCTATTAGAGTTATGTTTAGTATCACATCAACTATTTGGTCCTTTTCCCATGCTGGTTTGAGAAGGTCTCCATTGACTTCTTACTGGCGGGTCTGCTCTTATCGACTTCGACACATTACTCTGAGAGTAGGCCTAGAGCTGCACCCTGTTACAGGGAAAAGTGTCTATGCAGAACTGCTAATCCCACTAAGGCGTGGTAGCTACCTTAGAAAAAAACAAAGTAAAACTACTTTCGTTTTCCTTTATGAAAGATAGATGAGAGAAGAATAAAGGAGACCAACCTCTGTCTTGCGCTTGGCTCCTTGCTCGATTCCTCTCTCTTCTGATAGTCATTTGCTACTTGTTTTCTGGTATACCCAGCTTCACAGAGTACCTGTAGAATCAAAGTAGCATAACACTATAAAAGAACATGGATCTTCTATCATAAACAATCTAGGATCAGATGTAAATTGACCATACAAATGCATAAAACATAAATGACACAAGAGTATGGAGGAAAACTTGAATAGCTTTATTGATAATCAAGAAAGAGCCAAGAGAGTTACAACCAGTTGTTCTGACCCAGCATCATCCTCTCAGCAAGTGAGCCCTTCTTCACCACATGCAAAGCTTAGATCACCCAACACTATGATGTTGCCTCAAGAAACCAACAAAAATTCCTTACAAGATACAAAATTCCAGCCTGCGGATCTCTGGGATGAGGGATCCATATATAGATGTCTATAAGGGAGATGAGTCAGCTTGTGATTTGATTAGTGTCTTCCCTCTGATAGTTCTTGCTTCCACTTGGAGATTGATGATCTCTTACTCATCCTTGGTCGAATTCAGAGAGGCAAGTGTCACAGGAGAAGTTTCTGGAAGATTCCATGCTTCTCCACCTCGCGGATTGACACTGCCATTTGTCTCTTTTCGCCCATCACACCCCATAGAAGGGCTTTTTGAAATGAAACGCACCCACTGAGTGTACTTAGGTGAGATGCAACGCACTTTGCCTATGGAGCAGGTGAAATGATCCAGTTTTGACCAATTCTGAGTAGTTTTTCATGGAGAACTTCTAAGAGAAGCTGTGATCAGTTGACCTTGTTCCTTTAGGGGTTGGAACAACACTTTTAGGGACTTAGGAGCCCTTGGTTTATGGAAATTTTATGCTTGGGGTTGCAGTGCCCAAAAATGTCTATAACAGTTGCCCCCTAAAGCATGAGGTCGTTAATCTTTTTGATGTCGGGTGAAATGCTTTATTATGAGGATCCGAAGTTCTTTCAAGCTGGAAGGAGACCTGTAATAAGATACAATACAATACATTATCTTCATAATATTTTCATGATCTAGCTGAGTCGGGCATTCCCATGCTCAGCTTTATAAATTCATTTTCATGTACATAGGACAGACAATCGTCTGAGTGTAGACTGATGATTATGGTAGATCCATCATCCCTTTGATTGGATGATTATCTATGCAGCAATGATGTACATTTGATGTCTTTATTTTCCTGAATATATATCGCAGCCCGGATGGATGAAACTAGATCCGGGGTCTTCAATCTCGTTCGATCTTCACTCAAAGTACAAGTCGATCCATGTGAGAGATGTTCTAAAGTCGAACATGGAAATACATCGCCTGATTACCAGCCAATGATATAAGTTGTTAACAAGTGCGAGAGGAATCACCGATAATGATAATGATCCTCAAGGTACCGCAGTACAATTCATGTGGTGTGAATAAAGGACTTGGCGTCAAACACCACGCAAAATCTTTCAGTCGAAGGTCATTGATGTAAACCTATCGACGGAAGTGAGAAACTTGCCATTGAGGCATGCAAGCTTCAAAGTACTGAAATGGGTGTTCCTAGATCGACTTCTTGGATAATGAGCTGACGTCGACAAGAAGTGATCCGTCATAGGAGGGCCTTCATGAATCCCACATCAATGACATGGAAGGGAGCAAATGATTTTAATGGAGGTGAAAACGGTCTGGTGATATAAGGTTCAGGGTGGCGGTCATGAAAGAATAGAGTGTAAATGTATTACAGCGGGTGAGACACAGGTGAATTCTCTGAGTGACTTCTCTTGAACATATCGGCGACACTGACATGATGGATTGGTAGGATTAACCCCAAATGTGGATGGTGTGATGTGACCATGGTGATGTGACCGGTGAATGAAACAACCCAACCCGACTTGGATGCGGAGTGAAAATGTCATGTTCAAGAGCGACTTGCTACCAACAAAGTTTCTTCAAGTTTTCTTCCCAATTTTCCCCAGTCATTGCTGACCAGTACCTCTTTACTTTTGTCAAGCTTGAGGAGGATAACATATGCTTGTTCTATAATTTGCCCTTCGGGCAAACCCATCGCTATGTTTTAACGAGCCTAGCGATAGTGAAACTCGTTCTTGTCTGCTATGGAAAAGTTTGTCGCTATTAGGTTTTAACGAGTTTAACGACAAAGATAACTCGGTCCTTTTCAATTTTAGAGAGTTTGAAAAGGGACATAAAGGAGACTCCAAAAATCCTTTTTCTTCATCTAATCCCTTAAGTCCGAAAAAGTATAAAAAAATATAGAAGGGATGAATTTTCGATACTTTTAACGAGCTGAACAAAACAAGTGCTCGATCTTTTTGTGTAATAATCCCTCAGGTCCAAAAAGATTAAAATCTAAAGGAGGGATAGCACTTCCGGTCCCTTTAACGAGCTGGAGAGGCCAATGGCTCGGCAATGTTTTCATATTTTATGAGTCAGTTGAAAAGAGCTTAAAGGAGACTCGTCTTTGAGGAACGAGTGATAAATTTGGGTAGCAGCTGATTCCAGGTAAGGTTTGGAATTTCCCAATCATGGCAGTGTTACAAGGATGGCTAATAGGATCACTCTTCGCAGTTGTTCCTCAAAAGGGGTAAACAATCAAATGGAGGTGAATGATCGGCCAATACAGAGCGGAGGTGATGATGAGAACACGACCAAGGCTTTAAAGGGTTAAGTACTACATTCACGATGGTTATTTATTGAGAATTGGTTCATTTTTTATTGAGCTTAAACGCTGGGGGAAACATTTTCTCATTGCTTATGTTTATTTTTTAACGAGCATGAAGTCTGCGTTAAAACTGCTCGATTAATCCAGTCGTATAATAAGAATGTCTCATATATGAAAACGACAATTTTTAAAGTTTTTCCCCACATCCTTTCTTTATGCAAGTTAGGAAACGACCAATCCTACGAGTTTAAAGGGTTAGAGGACCTACAAATTTAAAAAAAATAAATGGTCGCTCTTCGCATGCACGCCAAAAGGTTTGCATGCCCCCAAGTATAAAATAGAGTTTCAAGGTTACTTCTCAATCTACCGACAAAACATTTGTTTTATCAGGAAAGGTTTACCTCTTTCAGGTTACCAAAGATTGTTTTATCTGCAGCGCAAACAAAACACTTCTTTGGCGATGCCTACCAAAATAGACAAAGGCGAGTGGCGCAGACGCCTCTACCCACATAACTTTGACAAGGGAATCTTATTCCAGTCCAACCCCCTTTTCCAATCACGGATGGGAGTGTCAAACTAGTCATATATCCCTCGCGGAAACCTATCCTATACCTGAAGTTTTCCTGCCGAAACAGACCAGGGTGCATGCCCCCTGGGTTTCAGTCATGTTCCCCGAATCACTCGCACTCATCAGGTGGACGGGCTGGGGATTGAGACATTCCTTGTGTGAAAAGACCATTTAGGGATGGTATATGACTATTTGCTATGTGTGAAATGGGGAATGAAAGCTGGTTTACGAGCTTGACCACTCTTCCTTCGTGTGGAAAACACATTACTCTAAAGAGTGATGAGACAATGGCTCCCATGCAATAAATATAGTCTCGTCCAAGAAGTAGAATATAATCCAGGGGTCCTTGGACTACCATTACGTTCATGTGAACGGTTTTCCCTTTCAATGTTATGGGCACATTTGGAAGGATCGCTAATGGTCGACTGGTTCCTTTCTCAAAGCCTGTTATATTTCTCATCTCAGGCAAAAGCGATGGTGAACCAAGCGCTTTCCAAGTAGTCGAGGAAAGGATACTCACAGAAGCCCCTTCATCTATGATGGTACTAGCCATAACCATTCTATATACTTGAGCAATGATTCGGAATGGTACACTAGCCGGTAAACGGGGTCTGCCTAGCTGATTCTTGTTGAAGGAAACAACTAGGTTGCTTAGAGGTGGGACCGAATAGACGACCGGGTATGACTCTGACGAACTTCCTTCCTGCGGTAAAGGAATGGGTAAATTTCCCCCATGTTCATCGGAGTCTGTGCTTATGAAAAGAATTTGGACAGTGTCGTCCTTGTTCTCTTCAGTCACTGTATCATCTGAAGATGGAACCTTTGAAGGCAAGACCGGGTCAACTGCCACCTTGACCTTTTGACTTCGTCTGGTATGGGTTTAGATGGTTTATCTTCAATGATAGACGCTTCAGCTGACCACCTGGGCGAGTCAGCCGGATTTTCAACTAGTGACAAACTCGGCAAGAGTTTCTTATATCCAGGAGGAAGTCGTAACGGTGAAACCGGACGATCGTCCAAAACTCTTTTAGCCTCGTCTAAGAAGGGACAACAGTGGACGGCATGATCACCTTCACACAGTTTACAAGGAAATTGGCACTTTCCTTTTTGTCCAAGGACTTCACTTTCACTAGTTGACGATGTGCTTTCAACATGATCATTAGAGGTTGACGACACCAAGTTGTGCAAACGAGGAGACCAGTCCCTTAAGATCCGAGGGATGCAGGGAAAATCTCTATGATAATGGTCTCCTTTGCAAATGACACATGGCGATTTAGGCTTGGTCGGTGCAGTGTGCAGATTTTCGCTAGACGACGCTTAGTTGCCCCTTTCACCTTTGGCTCCTTCTTCTTCTTCTCTTTCTTCTTCTTTTCCTTATTCTTCTCAGGTACTTGATTTTTGACTTTACCAGCCTCATCAAGCGAAGAGGAAGGAGGAGAGGAAGAATTGGACGAAGTAGAGGGTTGGGAGGTAACTATGGAATTGTCTAGTTGCTGACTCGATTGTTCAGGAATTGCAGTGTTCTGAACGATGGAGGTTGAGAAAAGCCATACGGGTAAACCAATCATCAATCCTGGAAGTGACAATGTGGCCATGTGGGGTGCACCAACATCTCCCCAAGAGGAGAAGGGACTAGGATTTCCTCCAAGGGGAACTCCTTGGTTGGTGGACTCCATTCCCTCAACCTAAGACCAACGTAGGAAAGGTGGTGATTATTCCGTTTAAAATAAATTTTAGACGCTTTGACACAACTTGTTTTTTCAATTTTAAAGAGTCTAGAGAAAACAAAAGATGACTCTAGTCACCTTCAATTTTTAATGAGCCTGAAGTGACAAGTGCTCAGATGGACCTTTTCCATTAAGGAGTCTGAAAAGGAATGAATGGGACTGCTCTGGAAATCTAGGTAGAGGGATTACCAAACCAATCGCAAAGTTGCAAAATACTTTTTACGGTACAGTAGTCAATCTTCCCAAATGTTGTGTTCAGTGCATTGCGATCGATAGGGCGGCAGACACGGCTTCCTATGGATAAAGGATTAAGCCTATTGTGGTCTCCCAAAATATACTCGACGGTACGTGGAAGCACAAGTCCGTACTGGCACTTATCGTCTCAAAGTGGAGGAATCACCCAACCAACAGTGAGAACAACAGTTACCAGGCTTTACGACGCCGGAATACGTCTCTAGCCTAGACTTCTAGATGTTGTGTGTTAGGTTCCAAAGCGTTGTTAGATTCATTAAATTTATTTTATAGTTGATCTTGCTTAAGAAATTTGCCTTTCAGGTTCACTGCGTGATGTAGATGTACAATTCCTAAAATGCAATCTAAGATGATAAACAGTGTTTTTATCTTCTTTGTGCAATGAAATCCTAGCTACTAAGGAAAGAGAGACAGTATTCTTTCAACAAAGAGCAAAGAGCACACACTATATGCACTGTCCTAAATCAAACCAATCAAACAGTCTAAATGCAAATGCACATGCATGTATTTGTTTTCAGCCTTCTTAATATGTGAATGATAAAAGAAAGCTAATGCGCAAATCTGAATTATTTTCAAAGCGACAATTACTAACAATTTTCTTTTCAAAATAAAAAATGAAGATAAGTACAACACTTTACGATTTGGGAATGAAAACTTGCTTTCGACACTAGAAAAACTACTAATTCAGATCAAATACAATAGTAATAGGGTAATTGACTATCAAGATCAATTAGACTCTCTTCTATGATTGAAAATGACACTTGCGATACTTTCAAATCAAGAAACGACAGTACAATTCCGTTACTTTTTTGCAAAAGAGAACTGAAAATGACTCAACAAATACACAAAAACCTTTACAGTCCTTTGCACAATGGAGGTGGAATAACAGCAAGGAAAGGGGTTTCAAACAGAGGTGTACTAACTACAGGCAGCAAAATTCTTGAATAGATATGAAAAGAGTGAACAGAAACCAAAATTCAGGAACAATGCCTAGTCTGATCAGCGCACCTGTAACACAGTGAATTTGAAATGTAGCGCACCTACTACACTCGGGAAGTGCGCTAAATTTGAGATTCACAGAACAGACAGTGCGCTGGACCAGAAACGAGACTTTGCTTGGGTTCCAGGTCACAGTTTGCAGTTCAGTTCAGGGATTTTGGCTGAGCAAGTGGTAATCAGTAAATCAACAACAGGGGTAGATCTAAGGAGGTTACTAGAGCTACCACAAGGGCAATTAGAGAGTTTGTAAATCGGTTGTTTAATTCATAAACAAAACCCAGAGATTGACTGAAGTGGAATTTATCTACTTTGAATTTGCATAGCAAATGCAGTTCGAAAGCTACCTGGCTCGAATTCAGGCTCCGTCTGTAAGTTTATAAAGTAAACAAATGTAGATAGACAAACAACCTAGTCGTTCCCCAGCAGAGTCGCCATTTTGTTATAGGGAAAAGTGTCTATGCAGAACTGCTAATCCCACTAAGGCGTGGTAGCTACCTTAGAAACAAACAAAGTAAAACTAATTTCATTTTCCTTTATGAAAGATAGATGAGAGAAGAATAAAGGAGACCAACCTCTGTCTTGCGCTTGGCTCCTTGCTCGATTCCTCTCTCTTCTGATAGTCCTTTGCTACTTATCTTCTGGTATACCCAGCTTCATAGAGTACCTGTAGAATCAAAGTAGCATAACACTATACAAGAACATGGATCTTCTATCATAAACAATCTAGGATCAAATGTAAATTGACCATACCAATGCATAAAACATAAATGACACAAGAGTATGGAGGAAAACTTGAATAGCTTTATTGATAATCAAGAAAGAGCCAAGAGAGTTACAACCAGTTGTTCTGACCCAGCATCATCCTCTCAGCAAGTGAGCCCTTCTTCACCTCATGCAAAGCTTAGATCACCCAACACTATGATTGCCTCAAGAAACCAACAGCAATTCCTTACAAGATGCAAAATTCTAGCCTCTGAATCGCTAGGGTGAGGGATCCATATATAGATGTCTGTAAGGGAGATGAGTTAGCTTGTCATTTGATTAGTGTCTTCCCTCTGATAGTTCTTGCTTCCACTTGGAGATTGATGATCTCTTACTCATCCTTGGTCGAATTCAGAGAGGCAATTGTCACAGGAGAAGTTTCTGGAAGATTCCATTCTTCTCCACCTCGCGGATTGACATTTCCATTTGTCTCTTTTCGCCCATCACACCCCATAGAAGGGATTTTTGAAATGCAACGCACCCACTGAGTGTAATTAGGTGAGATGCAACGCACTTTGCCTATGGAGCAGGTGAAATGATCCAGTTTTGACCAATTCTTAGTAGTTTTTCATGGAGAACTTCTGGGAGAAGTTGTAATCAGTTGACCTTGTTCCTTTAGGGTTTGGAACAACACTTTTAGGGACTTAGGAGCCCTTGGTTTATGGACATTTTATGCTTGGGGTTGCAGTGCCCAAAAATGTCTATAACACACCCTGAACCTATTTCCATCATTTTTAGGTGACCGTGTGCTCAACATTGACCAGTATTGTGGGTCTTTGACTGAGTGGTTTCCCTTGTGTTTGACATCAGCTTACATTATCACATATTGGGATTTGTGCAGTACCTTGGTTTACATTTGACCCTATTGGTGGAGTTCTCACCTCTTTGTCAGCTTTCATTATTGGTTGCTTTAGAGGGTTTCTCTCATGCGCTAGCCACATCTTGTATACACCGATTTGGTATGGTTACTTCATCTTTCTTCATTTAATTACTTCCACATTATTGGACTGCAGGTTACACTCGCACGAGATTGATGTAGGATGCCTTAATGCGTACCTTCCAGTAGATCTTTTCCCATCGACTCCAACTCATTTCTCTAGGAATAAAATTAGAGTCTTGTTTTAGTACCTTAGGGTTTATAGTCATTAGTAGCAGATGCATTTGCTATCGATAGTGAGAATTCATCAATGTCTCCTAATTGATATATTCTCTCAAGTGTTTGGCTTCAACTCATTTATTTGCACTTGTTCGATTGTTCTGGAGTACCTTGACTCTCATCATCATTATTGGTGAGTTGTCTCACGTTTGTTAACAGTATACATCAATGACTAGTAATCAAATGATTTCTCACATGGTCAACTTCACCTCATTTATTCCCATAGTGTAGAAATGTACCATGGAAGTCGATGAAGACCTCAGGTTATATTAGAATTACATGGTTCACTTGTGAGTCCCTCCAGTTTTCTGTCAGTGACACCATCCACCTTATATGTTGTTGTTCATCATAGCAGCATCCTATATGTTAGCACCTGAGTTGCATGCAGTACCATTATTCCAGTTATTTGACTTGGTACTTTCGAGGATTAGTTAAGTGACTTTAGTGATCAGATATTTAATTCAACATCATTGATCAGTTCTTCTATATATGATATTGTGACATGGCCTCGATATGTAATTTTGCAGCTATGATCAAATGATCCACTATGTATTTCTCAGTTTCATTTGTACTTGTATACATATTGGATCCACTCTACTCTTGATATGTGGACATGCTTTACTATCTTTGAGAATGGGCATGCCCGCCTTAGACATGAGCTTTCTTTCTAATCTCTTCAACTGGTTTGGCAAGCTAGAAATTGGTGATATCCTCCCAAGTCCTCACATGATTTTTTCTACACACTTAATACATTTTGGCCATCATGTAGCCCTTCTGACCTCATATATTGGGGGCAACTATTATAGCATCATTTACCACCTTTGTATACTTGATGCTCTGAGTCATGGCCTTGGGCATCCCTTTCCCTTCAGACTTGGTCCAATTATTAAAAAACATTATTTTAAATTCCATACGTGACTCTGCCCTTCAAAAAATGTGTGCACACACAGGTTCAACTATACCCAACCCACATATATGATTTAAAATATGAAAAAAATATAAAATCCCTAATTTTTTGGTGGGGTTTACAGGTTACACCAGAAGCCTACCTGCAGGAGCTTGTGACCTAACTATATGCCAACTGAAAGAATTGCTTTGAGGTGATATAAATACACCTCATGGGGAAGGCCTAAGGGGGGAGAAAGATAGGATATTGACATTATATCCAATTAGTCCCTCATCAAGTCTGATTAATCCCTGTGCCTCCTGCACTCCCAACTACAGGAAACCCTTGTTGCTTCATTATGATGTCCATCTCCTTTATATGGAATCCATGTGAATGAATTTGAAAGAGGATTGTTGAGGCTTGGGCTGGATGGATCTGAAGGAAGGTTTCATTTGGAGCCGTGGACAAATCAAGTTGTATTCTTCCACATTCTTTTGCAATCATCAATAAAGAAGCTTTTTCTTGTTCCTGATGTTATGATCTTAATGCTTTAATTCATGTTTTAATGTAACTTATTTATGATTTCATGTTTTGTGCTTATATGCTTATATGATCTAACGTTTATATCATGAACATGCTTTGAACGACTGTTGGTATATGTTATTTTCTTGAATGAGTTGAAGGTTTTGAAGCATTGGAGGAAGCAGAGGGTTTGTTCCCTATGGGAACGACCTCAAACGTAGGACCTTCAGGTAATACTTCTTCTTCCTACTTTAGTAGTTTAAGTATTAAGGCTACTTGTTTGTTTGATTCTTGTTGGTGTATGCCATCTTCTCTGTTGGGCTGCTCATCCCATACCCTAGGGTGTATTATTCCCACAACAATGAGGATAAGCACAAAATGTTTGAGTCCTTTAGGTTTTTGGGAAATTGCTGAGAGGAGGTGGGGGGGGGGGGGGGGGGGGGGGGGTGAATCAGTATTTACAAATCAATAACTTTTTACATTTCATATTCAGATTTCTATACGTGACTTTACTGAATCAAACTTGTGTGTGCATGCGATTGTTCTTAAGCCAACTAGTGTATATCCAGTGAACTTATAATTCAGTCAATCCACCATATGTTTATCTTTAGCTAGTGCATTACTACTTTATTAACCATTAGATAAATATTAACCATGTGATGTAATAAATAAACCATCACACATAAGAAAAACGCATGAACAACATGATTTAAGGTGGAAACCCAATGTGGGAGAAGAAACACCTCGTGTTGTTGTCTCTGTCTTCTTTTTAATATAAAGAATAATCTATTTACAATCTTGTATTGGTGCAAACTCATGCTAGTATGTAGGAACCCACATGAAGAAGGCTACAACATTCTCTCATTCTCCAACTTCTACTAGAAGGGAGCTACAACCCCCTAGTTCTTGTATTGGCTGATATGTTTACCACTATGTAGGCACTGGCCTATAGAAGGCTACTTCATTCACTCGTTCTCCAACTTCTACTAGAAGGGAGCTCCACCCCCTAGATATAATCACCAGCCACTACTGGCAAGAAGCTTTGACTTCCTCACTAAAGGCTCTAACCCTCAGTATCCTCTAGGGACCACGTTTCATAAATTTTTAGACTCGATACTCCTAGTACACAAAAATACAATATGAAGGCCACATTTCATCAAATTTTCATACTGGACTCATCAGTAACATTGAAGCTCAAAATAAATCATCACTGAAAACTCAATCAATCGACACTTAATCAAAATTCAACCAATCCACTGGAACATACATATCACTGTAACCAATACACAGATCTGAACCAGAACACTGTATCAACAACCAGAACCAACTACAACCTCAAAAATCATATGTCAAAATGTATACACTACTTCAATGAAGCCAACCTTCATGTGTACACTGCTTCCTTTAACCAAACCTGCATATACCTTCAAAAATACTGAATCATAAGAACCTATAAATCAAGACTATACCAACCAGTAACATTTTGAAGATCTACTGTCAAATTATAGAGTTATTAAGAGACAACAACAAAGATCACCCTTCTCTCTCAATCAATCAATCATTCAGACTTAATCTCCTTATACATTCATTTCTACTTTCAGATCTAATGAGGATATCATTGACATACATCAGTAAAACAACAACACTAATCAGATAGACCAGTCATCTCTGAACAACACTATTTTCTTTTGCATATGTTACTTGGAATAGTCGAACCAACATGTATATGTGCCTTCACCAAGGTGAACCAATGTATAGATATGTAAATAATAACTTATAACTTCACAACTATTCCAGACTTTAGACATACCCAGATCATAACATTTACAGGATAAACGTGCGTTAGCATTCAGATCTAGCCAAACAATTATCAGATCATATAATGATAAGTCATTTCAGTTTTCATGATCCTGATCCAACATTGTATCCAAAGGTGCAAAAGTTATTTCGGATCATATAATAACAATAGCCCTTACAACATAAAATATACTTCAGATAGAAGTATTCATGGAAAACAATTTCACTTGCACACTTAGGCCTTTGAACCTCTCCTCCTTATATAGTTTTAACCTTTCTTAATACCTCAGACAAAAACAATACTTAGAACTTGTGGTATTCTTAGACAGGATCAAGTAACTGTTATTCCGCTCAATATTGTGGGCTAATATCTTGGTATGTGTTGGTGCACTAAGATGTATTTTTACCCGCAACCTTAATTCCTACATTAATTGTCAGCCCAAGGCAAGTCTTTTTATTTCAATAGTGTCAGCACTATATATGCAGTGAATTCAGAGGTTAACTGATAATAAATCATTGCAATTGCTAATGACTATGTCTTCAAACTCAATCCAAACAATTCTAAAAGAAGTAACTCTTAAAGAAATTCATAACATACTTTGCAATTCTACTTAACCTATTATGACAGCAAAGTTATCTGAATACAACTGCAGAAATCACACTTGACAATCTTAAATGGAATTGAAACTAACTCACTCAATCATTAAAGAGAACTGCAACAATTGATCAAAAAATGATAATTGAACAACAAATAACTATATTGTGGAAAGCAAACAATTCTATCTCTGAAATCTATGATAACATTACTTGGAATGAATCGGCGATCTAATGTTGGAACTAACATAACCAATCCAACCAAAAGCATTACTCATATATAACACATGACTAAATTTGAATCTCGAATGAACAGCATAAGAAAATCGGAATCGATAATCCTCATGATAATCGAAATGAAATTAACTTAACATTAACAAACAATAAAGAATAAAATAGAAAAGGTTATAGCACAGGAAAAGTAGTAGATCTTCTCTTGACTGGGCTAGAGTCACTAGAGGTCTCCGCTGTGAGATACTCAAGATATAATTATGATTTAAATGCAGTCTTCTTCATTAAAACGAATAACAGAGTTACAACATCACCAAATTAATAGTATTATATGTCCAAAAGAATAATTATAAACTATGAATTTCTGAACTAGTTGTGTAGTTTGCCTTTCGGGCTTATATATAACAATTAGAAAAGTAAATAGATAAAAGCGAATCCTCAGGATCAGGGAATCCTAAGTATTTCACAATACTCGATCTGATTCTATCGTGAAATAGCATCAGATTGTCTGGTCTTCCGATGTCCTACTTTGCCTTTGACGTCATCTTCTTCCTTTATAAGATGTTACTATTTTGTTGATCTTATATTGACCTCAGGTTGAAGGGAGGTAATCCTAGGATAACCACAAACCAATATTAACCTGGTAGCTAGCCCTACCAAGTCGAGAGAGGTCTCTCTTGGACTCATACTCCTCAATTTCATAGTCTAAGCCATTCTTAAACAAAAGACATTCTTCAAGATGATCAAACATGACAACCCTATCATCCTCATGAAAGAAAACAATATATGGTAATCTAATTTCAAGACTGTCCTCATTTAAACTTATATTTTCATTGTCAAAAGTGGAAGAAGTTTCACTAACACCTTCCTGACTATGTGAACACTACAAACCTACATTAGCTTGGGCTGTAACATGACCTTTTAGGAGTTGATCTATCTCATCTTCAGATAGAGGAGAAAGCAATTTTTATTTTCTACAGTAATTGTCTTCTTTAATTTCAAGCAAAGGAGTATATAAATTTTCCTCAGACTGCTGATTCATTTCATATGATTCCTATTGACTATCAAGATACAAAATTCCTTCATCTTCTAGCAAAGAAGAAGCAACGGTATCCTGACTATGATCTTGTGTAACGAAGTGATTGGCTCTTTGAGAATGTTTTTGAAGGGAAGAATCAAAGAAGGCTTCAATCATTTCTTCATCATCATGATCTGAATCTAGATCTGGAACAACCAACTTGACTTTATCACAATCTGAAATTGGAACTTGATTTTCCTGCATATTGTCCTCTACTATGATCAGATTTGAAATAAGACTATGTCTTCCATCATTTTCAGTTGTACTAAGATCTTGAACCTACTGCAAATTTTCCTGAGCAGCTTGACAAGTATCCTCTAAGCTCTCTTTATGCTGCTGAAATGGATTTTCATACAGGGCTTCCATGATCTTGTCCATGAAATCATCATCTTCATAAATTCTCTCAAGATTTTCAATAAAACTATAAACATGTTTACAACAGTTCTGAACTAATATTAAGTATGGACAAGATTATTTATACCTTTCAAAGAACATGGTATGAAAGTCTTTTAAAACAGTAAATACAAGCAGGAGGCAAAATTTCATACTAATATCGGGCTTCACCTTCCAGAGTGGCCATGAATATCTTCATCAAGCAGTCTTTAGGAAAATCAACCTTCAACTTGTGAATATGCATGTGAAATCTAACTAGATGTAAGGCAACATCATTCCTCTCATCATCTTTAAACATAAGCAAATTCCTTTGCCAATCTACCTTAGGAATTTTATTTGGGAAACTTGGAATGTGATCTCGGCTCATGGGAGCATACCTTCGAGCAAGCAAATCCATTTTGATAACAATGAATTCACCAAGAAATTCTTCAGGCTACTGGTTGTTGAAGAGCAGAGTTGCCATAAAAATTCTGAAGCTTGGGATTTTTCGACACTAGAATCACCGGGTGAATGATTTCAACGTTCCAGTGTCTGATTTTTGTCCACCATCAACAATCAGATCTAAAATTGATACATTTTTCTAAGGAACATAAAACTACTTTCCCTAGTATGGTCGCCACTATGTTAGAGCTAGTTTTCCCAAAAACCCAGTTTTCGCCCAGTTTCTCTGCAAGTTGACTTTTTCTCCCTTCATGGATGAATTTATGATTGTAAATGATGCTATGCTATGTAAATGTAATTGTAAAATGACCTTAGAGGGCAGATTCATCATTTTGAGGTGCTTTGGGGGTTAATGAATCAATTTCCATGCTTATAGAGGCAAGTTGTTCCACTGCCTATATTCCTGCTCCTTGTTTGGAAATGGTTGTAACAGTTTCTTATCTCTTGGATTCGACCCCTGATGGCTAGCATAGGTGGTTTGATTGTCTATATTATCCACTTTCTCAGTCATTAGCAAAGGTTGGACTCTCTTGGATGCTCTAAGCTACATTGTACATCTTTACAATAGTTTGGCAAGGAAATAAACTAGGATTTGCAGCTATTTTTATGGGATACTTGTGGTAAAGTGTTTTTGGATAGTTTCTCCTTCTGTTATTAGATTTTCCCATGTGTTATGTGTGCCACAATATAATTCATTTCTTCTAGCTAAATAATATCAATATAGGTAGGTAGAATACATTGGTTACAGTGCTCTGCCTTGGGAAACCATTTAGTTTTTGATGTTTTTTACTATTTGAAGAGGACTCGTGATCTTTTCATACCCTAAACTCCTTTCCATTCCTAGACCTACCATCTCACTCAATTTCAAGTGATAAAACACCTACCTACCTCGCCCCATAGAACACCTTGCATTCCTGACTTGATTTCCCGGACCCAAAGCTGCCTGCTCCATTTAATCCAGCAACAAAACTATCAAAATCAACCAAAACCCCTAGAGCTACTATACCTAGCCTAAAATCCATATCTGATCCAGTCATGTTGACTAAGATTCACAAGGAGAGAGCCCTCTCCTAACCTGGTAGGGCTAGCTACTAGGTTAAGCTTGGTTTTTGGTTATCCTAGGATTACCTCCCTTTAGCCTAAGGTCAATCTAGGCTCTAACAGATTGAACAACTATCGTCCAATTCATGTCTTCTGCACAAATATAATAAAGTTTAGTTTTTCCTTCTTAGATTCGTCTAATTTGTTACTAATTAATTTTATCCAACTTTAGCTGTTATTTCCTCTACTTTTATACATAAACAAAGATAATCATGTGAGAATGAGTGCTAAATAAAGCTATTACCAAGGCGAAAACATACCTTTCTCTTGACCCAACATACTCCCCAACTTACCTTGTTGCATGTCCTCATGCAATTTAATGGTTTAGGTGCAGCTGGGTTAGGGAATAAGCAGAGTATACCTCCTCCTTATAAACTTTGAAGCCATTTTTCTTCTTAAGTATAACAAAAGCCTGGCTTAGTTCTTGATCCTTCAAGTTGTAGTAACTGCGATAATTATCTGGAGGATACCATGTGATTGGGTTTCTATACCGACATCCTATCCATTCAGGCCCCATGGTTAAGACCATGTTACTATATTTATGGAAACGAGAAGATTCATATTTAAAGTTCTGGTATCCAAATGGTTCTCAGTTTCTAATAGTATTGTTGGAGACTTCCCACCTTTGTCTAGTTGCAAACAAGGTTTCTCCCTTGATCTCTTGGAAGTACTCCTTCCCAGCTTGTATAATATCTGTGTGGAATGGCCCTAATTGGCCCACAATACCAGCTCGCTTCATAAATTGCTTGTGCCTGACAGAGATATGCATGGGTTTTGTAGGTTCCCCCCAACCCATAGGTCAATGCCATATTCACTCTTTCTAAGAGTATTGTGGGCCTTGGCCCACTTGTGTTGGTTAGTAACAAAAGAAAGAAATTCCTGGAATTGGACATCCCCTATAAAGGGGCCAGGGTTGTTCTCTCTGTCATATTCCAAAAATAAATTGTGCATGTAAAGTTCACACAGGAGGTGTTCTACCTAATCGTTCTACCCTCTGAAGCACTTTACAAAGTCCAGGGTAGTTTTGATTTCCATAGACTTGCCAACCTTAACAGCGTTGATTTTCAGCAGGAGGTACATGTACAGGAGGAATAATAAATAGTTTGTAGCAGGAGCTTGGCATGACATGGTGTCTGAATAAAGAGAGAAGATAGTGTCCAAATTCTTTTTAGCCTTTTGTAATTCCTCCCATGCTTTCTCAACCTTTTTCTTCTCAGCCTTGTACTGAGCGAAGGTCTCATCCTCAGTAGCTGTGAGTGCATCTAACTTTTTCCTTAATTCTTGTTGTATACATAGAGGCACTACTTCCTCTTTGTGCTGAGTTAATTCCTGTTGAACCTTCAGTAGTTCATTCTGCAGTCTCCTAATAAATTCCTCGCTTACTAAGGGAATGTAAGCAGGTGTCTCCTCTGTTTGGGCTTCATTATCTTGTGTCTCCATAGGCTCAGTTTGGACAACAGCCTCAGCTGCTTCTTGAATTATGCAAAAATCAATTGGGATGCTTTCTTCAACATCAGTTTGAACGACAATGTTCACAGTAGGGTAGTCCATTTGGGTCTCCTGTGAGAAAACACAGGAGTCTTCAGTCTTCATTTCAGTGTCCTCTACAAGACATGCCTCTTTCTAAGTTTCCTTTGAATAGACCAAAACAATCTCAGTTTGGGTTTCAACGTCTTTTCCAGAAAATGTTTTTTTTGTGTTCTTGTGGTCTCCATTTCCACTTTCAATTTTCTAGCTCTAATTGCTTCTTTTAACCACTATCTTAGCTGCCCAATTATTCTCTTCTGTTTTCTATACTTTTTAAGAATTTTTCTGAGCTTGTCCTTGTAGGACTTCCAACCGGCGATGGTGCAACTGCATTTTCCTCAAGTTCATGCTTAGGTGGTATTGTGTTAGCATTAGCGAGGGTTTCAATTGGAACTATATCTCTTGATGGAGCTTCACCTTCTAGCTCTTCTTCATCATGATTTTCTCTCTCAGGAGGCCCAAATAAAATGGTGTCTTCTGAGTAATTATTGTTCTCCGGGTTTTCTTCTAGGTAGGCCTCGTCCTCAGGGGACTTAAAAAAATAGTATTTCCTGGTTGATTTTCATCTCCCAGGGTTTCATCTGTAGGATTTTATTTAGCTTGGGGGTCCACTGGACCAGTATCTGCTATCTGATTTTCTTCTCTAATGGCTTCCTCTTCATGCACCTCAGCTTCAAGGGGCTTTTCCATAGAAGGGACTGGTTCGCTCCGTTCTTCCAAGAAATCAATAAATGGAAAGGTTTGATCATAATCAGGGCTGTCAGCAGAGGTAGACTGGTCGGGGTACAATTTGTTCCTTCATAATTCTCACATTGTTCTCTTCCCTCACCAAATATCCCCATGTTTTCAAATACCCTGGCCACCTCTTTCTCATAGTCTTGAAAAGGGGCATTTTGCAGACTTGGAGGTGTTGTATGAGATGGTCCGGCCTCATTTTTTTGAATTGGGGTATGTCGTTGGGACTTCACCCACATAGAGCACCTACATTTTGTTGGGTTCAAAGGCATAGATGAATTCTTTCTTCTCAGTGTCCTTCTTGATCCTGGGGTTCTTCGCCATTGTTGTTCTGTTGCAGGGTTTTCTGGAGGTGGGGCTAGAGTAGGATTTACAATATTGTCCTAGGTTAAATGTTGTTGGGCTAGTCCATGCATGATAATCAATTTGATCAGTCCATGATGACTGATGACTATGTGTGGGTCCTTAGCTTTCCTAACTTGACAAGCGACATCATGCAATAGGGAATTCAAATAAAACGACAAATTAACTAAAATTTTCTGTTTTAGGATGGCTAACAATTTGAGTTGGCGGGGCTTTACCACATCCTGATGACCGTCGCATGTGATGTACCATTGCACAATGACTGCCAATTCCTTCCATGGTTGTCTTAATGCTGAAGGGTGAATCCCTTTCCCTGTTCGCACCAATTGCTCACCTGGGTCCTGGAACACTACGACCGCATTGTGCAAAAGGATGTGTTTGTCTATCCATTTTGTTCCCTCAGCTAGAAGTCTAGTGACTTTGGCTATGACTGCTTCGAAGACCATTATGTCCCTTCCTCTTACTGTGGTGTTTCCATTCTGCAAATTCTGCAGGAATTCGAGTGTCATTTCTTCGTGAAATCCCTGCAATTTATTCAGATATTGCAGCTAGCTAGTACACTCGAGAATTGCACGAGCCTGGTCTGATACCATGAGAACTGTGGGTTCATTTCGGATAGCTCTACCTCTCATGTTTTTTTTTTCCTGTGAATGTTTCACTCGCATGCACTTCTCTTGCACTTTCGCAGTTTAGAACAGCAGCAAAGAACGTTAAAGAAATTAACAAGAAAATGAGGTTGCTTTGGGAATTAACAACATTTACAGTCAAGTCATTTGTCTCGTCAAAAATATTTGATGCATGCTCATAATCAATCCACATGCCATCCATAATGGTCATCATCCTTTCTCCAATAAGAAGTACTTTGATAATTATTACGCATACACAATCATCATGTAGTCCTTTACCCGGAAATCAATGTAATAATGATCACTCAATTATCCATAATTGTCACACATGTTTCTCATACACAGACCATCCCCCCTCTAATGAGAAAAGGGTGTCCATGTCAGCCAAGCATGTGAAAAGAAAGAGAAAGAATTGGTAATTCATAAATGCAGGCAACCAATCCATAAAAGTAGTGTGATTTATGACAAAGCAATTAAAGCAATAGACATATTAGAGATGAAATGGCCGAAAAAGAAAAAACATATATTTAAATAATTATGTCAAAATATTTTCACCTTAAGTGGTATTAGTAACAAACGCATAATTGGAAGTAAGTATTAATTATTATCATAAAGTGATTGGACAAATATAATATAATGAATATATAACATAAGTTACCATGCATGTTGGCTTGTAAGAGTGTTGTTCAAATGGGAAATTTCCTTTAGAAACAAATCCATAGGTGGTAATAGAATATAGAGCATTTGTCATTGTAAGATAATACTTTGACACCACAAGCAGAGCCATGCTGCTAGCAGGCATTCATAGCCTTGATAGGGTTTCTTTTTAACCCCATAAATGAACCAGAGTCCTCATTTTAGAATGTAGATGATTCTTTCTTTTCTTGTCATGAAGAGACCACTATGCTTGCATGGTGACTAGATAATCATAGTTCCATTCACCAGGATATAACAAAGTGATTAGGCTAGCTCGTGATGAGACCCCTTGTCCTTCTGATAGTTTTAATTATCAAAAAGGTCATTACCTTGGTTTCGTGGCCAACATGGAATGTCACCTGTTACATCCTTATGGTCATGGTAGGCTGGCTCGTGATGAGACCCCCTATCCTCTTTTTGTTGTATTTTCATATTTTGATGCTTTTATTGTAAAAAGAGAGAGGCTCATTTACTCCTTAAGAGTCAGGGATGGTGTAAGAAGTAAGAAAAATGACAATGAAATTTTATATTTTTACCCCCATCTCATCATATCAAAAGGATTCATCCATTTTAAAGTGTGAAAAATAAGCCAACATGGTTTTAAAATAATGAATCATTTTATGATGTGTCCAAAGAAAAGATGTTCAGCCAATCATTATAGAGATGCACCATATCATCTTTTGAATAAAGATAACCATCAAAAGGCTTCATAGGTCATAATGGTATTGACATTACTATTTTTCTTTATGTTAGGCACAAATCCACTTATATGATGTTTATTCAAAACATAAAAGAAAAAAGAAATATGGCATAATGACCGGTGATGAAACAATAAAAGAAATCACGGTTCTTCCTATAAAAAGCACAAAAAGTGATGTTCAATTGATTGAAAAATAATCGTTCAATCGATTGAACAACAAAATCGAAAAGAAAACAAAATTGTTGTTCAATTGATTGAACAGAAATCGTTCAATTGATTGAACATCAAAATCGAAAAAAAAACAAAACTACTATTCAATTGATTGAGCAACAATCGTTCAATAGTTTGAACAACAAAATTGAAAAGAAAACAAAACCATTGTTCAATTAATTGAACAACAATTGTTCAATCGATTGAACAACAAAATTGAAAAAGAAAAATGCAAAAGTGATGTTCAATCGATTGAACAGAAATCGTTCAATCGTTTGAACAGCAAAAATAGAAAAGAAAAAACTGCAATAGTGTTGTTCAATCGATTGAACAACAATTGTTCAATAGTTTGAACAGCAAATAAAAAATGCACAATTGATGTTCAATCGATTGAATGACAATCGTTCAATCGTTTGAACAACTAAATCAAAAAACGCAAAAATATTGTTCAATCGATTGAACAACAATCATTTAATCGTTTCAACAGTGAAATTTGAAATGAAAAAATGCAAAAGTGTTTTTCAATCGATTGAACAACAATCATTCAATCATTTGAACAAGAAATCAAAAATGCAAAAGTGTTGTTCAATTGATTGAACAACAAAATTGAAAAAGATAAATGAAAAAGTGTCGTTCAATCAATTGAACAACAATCGTTCAATCATTTGAACAACAAAATCGAAGAATTCAAAACGTGATGCTCAATCGATTGAGCAACAAAAATAAAAAATAAAAAAAGTGGTATTCAGTCGATTGAATAGAAACAATTCAATCGTCTAAACAGCAAAATTCAAAAAATACAAAAAAATTGATATTCAATAGATTGAACAGTAATCATTCAATTGTTTGAATAACACTTACCAAAAAAAAAAAATCATATTTACATGGCGATGCCTACTAAATTGAAATCAATCAAAATAATATATACATTATTTGCAATTTAATTAAAATCACAATTTTATGAAAGAAAAGTTGTCGGGTCCTCACTCCCTGCAGCTAAGATTTTCATGGAGGGGTCCTCACGTCCCTGCTCGCAAAAAGAATCCTTGGTTAGTGGTTTGTGGTAGAGACACTCCTGATGCCCATTCAGCTTGAAATAATGGCCAGACTCGTCAACGGTAGTCAAAGTGAGAGTACCATTGTTATGTACTTCTTGAATTTCATAAGGGTCGAGCCATCTTATTTGCAACTTGCCTGGAAAATCCTGGAATCTAGAGTCGTAGAGGAGTGCCCAATCCCCTTTTTGAAACATCTTCTTTTTTATAATGTTGTTGTGCCACTTTGCCCTTTCCTGTTGAATAATTGCAGTCCGTTGGAGAGCATGTAGTCGAGCCTCATCTAGTTTTTTGATTTGTTGAAGTCGCTTGGTTTGGGCTTCTGTTAAATCTAGTCCCACTTCTGGAGCCGTTCTTAGATTCTTTATTTCAAATTCAGTCGGAAAAATAGGTTCTTTGTCGAACACAAGTTGGTACAGAGAGTATCTAGTAGTATTCCTCCAAGTCATGCGATAGGCCCACAAGGCCTCTGGCAGTCTAGCAACCCAGTCTCGCCGATGTGTTGAGACTATCTTGATCAGAATTGCTTTAATGATCTTATTGGTGCTTTCAACGTGCATGTTCGCCTGCGAGTGATACGAGGAAGTGATCCTGTGTGTAATGTGATGATTTCTAAGAGTGGTTGTAATCGTGTGTCCTACAAATTTCCCTTCCCCATCTATTATCACTTCCTGTGGTCAACCATACCGCATGAATAGCCCAAAGAGGAAGTTAATTGTGGCTTCCTCTGTAGCTCTTGGTAAATCTATTATTTCCACCCATTTCATCACATAATATGTGGCAACCGTTATGTAGGCTTTCTAATTTGATGGCGGATGGAATGGGCCAACAAAATCCAATGCCCATTGTTTGAAGGGTTTTATGACTAGTTGGGGCTGCAGAGGCATTTCATCAGATTGGCCGGGCCGACCCATCCTTTGGTAGCTATCACAAGCATGGGCATATTTCTTAGCATATTTAAAAATAGTGTGCTAATAATAGCCCATCTGTAGTACATTATGCCCTATCCTTCGATCTACGAAGTGTCCTCTGTAGGGCTCGTCATGGAAAGCCTTCAAGATGTCATAAATCTCATCTTTGTGAATGCATTTGCATATACACATATCGTACCCTGTGTGAAAACGATATCTGCCAATCCAAGAGAATCGGGTGCTACGCTAAACGATATGTTTCCTTTCCCTTGTTGTCAAATGTCTAGGCAGCATCCCCACTGCCAGATAATTTGCAACATCTGCGTACCCTGGTGTCTTGACTGCTATGGCAAACAAACGTTCATCAGGAAATTGGTTGTCTACTACTAGTGGATCATTTATCTTCAGAACTTAGGATAGAAAATCAGTGACTGGGTTTTCCTTCCCTAGACGATCTTTGATAATGATGTCAAACTCCTGCAAGAGCAATATCCAACGAGTAACTTGACCATTTGTGATAGGTTTTTTAGCTAAATACTGAATGGTAGTGTGATCAATATGCAGAAAAACTTGGTAGCCAGTTATATAATGTATAAATTTGTTTATGTCATAAATGACAGCTAAATTTTTTTTTCTGTTACTGTATAATTGAGCTCTACAACAAGAAGATTTTTGATAATATAATATATAGCATATGGCTTTCTGTCCTCCTCCTAGCCAAGGACAGTGCCTATCGCTGCATCTGATACATCTGTGGATATGTGAAAAAAATTTGGTCCTCGTAATACTGGTGTCGTCAAGATTAGTTTCTTTAAACTTGTAAAATTTGTGTCACATTTGTAGACCCAATGAAATCAACATTTCCATTTAAAGCATATAAAGGCACAAAAATTTGTGAAAAGTTTTTAATAAACCTATGATAATAGCCTACATATCCTAGGAAGCTATGTACCTCTATCTGAGTACAGGGTGTAGGTAGTAAAATAATTACCTATATTTTTGCAGGATCTACCTGTATCCCTACTGCAGAAATATAATGTCCCAAGATTACACCTTCGGTCATCATCATGTGACACTTGACATTGCCTAAACATAACCTGGTAGCAATGCATCGTTATAAAACCTTTTATAATGTTTGCAGTGCTTAATCAAAGACATCCCCCATATGGAGTAAATTCATCCGTATATACCTCAAGTCCTTCATTTATTAGGTTGGAAAAAATGTTGAGTATATCTCTTTGAAATGTGGCTGGGGCATTGCATAATCCAAATGGTAACACTCTGTGAGAAAATGTACCCCAGGGACAAGTGAAGGTTCTTTTGTCTTGATCTTCACAGGCAATTTGAATCTGATTGTAGCCGCTAAAGGCATCTAGAAAGGAAAAGAACTACCTCCCTGCCAAAGTATCAAGGACCTGGTCAATAAAGGGAAGAGGGAAGTGATCTTTCTGTGTTGTCTTATTCAATTCCCAATAATCCACACAAATACGCCACTTCCCATTTTTCTTGTGGATGACCACCAATGGAGAAACCCATTTTCTATCCGAAATAGGATAAATGAAATTCACATTTGGCAATGTCTGTGACTCTTCTTTCACAATGTCCTTGAGATGTGGATTCAATCTTCGCTGAGGTTTCTAGATAGGACAAGCATCCTTTTCAGTATAGATTGGATGTGTACACAACTATGGTTCTATACTGTTCATGTCAGGATAATCCCAGGCAAAAGCCCCTTTATATTTTTGTAGGACCTAAATGAGATTTTGTTGCTGATCACTGTCCAATCTATCATTAACGTTTAAAACTTTGCCTGGTTCACTTTGTTGGGTTGTGTTATATTCTTTCCACAACTAGCTCATGTAGTTAACTAGGGGGGTTAGAGGGGGCACGAAGCCCCCCCCCTTTATTGCGCTAATTAGGTAGCGGGGGAGGTCACAGGGGGTTTGAGGGGTGTAGGTAACCCCACTCTATGGGGTCTGGAAAATTTTGGTTTTGGACCCTATGTTAGGTTGGACGGACCCACCTATGGTTTTGGTATCAAAGCTATTTTGGCTTCAAGGGGACACATTTATTGTTGAGGGGCTTTGCTCAGGCCTATGGTAGACCCTGTTCAGTGGGAGGTCTGCGAGATCGATTCTAGTGGTGAAAGAAGATGACAAGCAGTGGAAAGATAGAGATTGAGAAATTTAATGGTCAGAGTTTTGAGTTGTGGAAACTCAATATGGAGGATCTGTTGGTGGATAAAGATCAGTGGATCGCGGTAGATCCGAGTACTAAACCAACGGGAGTGTCCGATGAAGAATGGAAGAAGTTGGATCGAAAGGCAAAGAGCACAATACAATTGTGGGTCTCAGATTCAGTATTGCTAAATGTATCAGGGGAAGCTACGACAAAGGCTTTTTGGGACAAGTTAGGGACTTTGTACCAATCTAAGTCTCTAGTGAATAAACTGTTCCTGTGGAAAAAGATGTATAACCTGAGGATGAAAGATGGAGACTCAGTGACAGAGCATCTGAACGCATTTAATACTATGGTAAGTCAGTTAGCATCTGTTGATATTAAAATTTTAGATGAAGATAAGTGCATCATTTTGTTGTGTTCTATACCAGATTCGTGGGATAGTCTGGTTATTACAATAGGTAGCAATGCAACTGCCTTGTAGTTTGATGAAATAGTCTCATCCTTGCTAACGGAGGAGATGAGACGGAAAAATATGGAGAGCTAGAATGGTGATTCCTTGTCTGTACGAGGACAGTCCCAGAACAGAAAGAAAAAATAAGTCATCGAGTGGGAGATCTAAATCTAGAGGGAGATCTAAATCTCCAGGAAAACCTATAAAGGTGGTGTGCTGGAAATGTGGAAAGGAAGGGCACTACAAAAGGGATTGTAAATATAAAGCTTCCGATAAAGGAAAGGGATCTGATGATGCTCTTTCTGCAGAGGCGAAAACCATCTCAGATGAAGGTGGGGATGTGTACTTGGCTTCTTCAAGTACACATGTAGATCATGAGGCATGGTTGATTAACTCAGGTGCATCCTATCACTTCACTCCCCATAGAGAGTGGTTCTGCGAGTATAAGAAATATGATGATGGTGATGTCTTCTTAGGGGATGATAGGAAGGCTAGAAGTGTTGGTCGTGGAAAAGTAAAGTTGAAGTTGCAAGGCAAAATGGTTAGAACACTTCCAGGTGTTCTACATATTCCTGCATTAGCCAGAAATCTGATTTCTGTAAGCAAGTTGGATGATGCAGGTATAAAAACAGTGTTCGAGAATTATACCTGCAAGATGGTTCGGGGAGCACTGGTATTGATGCGGGGAGTTCGGATTGGAACTCTATACAAGCTGCAAGGTAGCACTGTTGTTGATGGGTGCAACAGCTCTGTGATTCCTGAAATTGGAGCGGAAAATCTAGTGGTCTCTGGAGAGAAGACCATGTTGTGGCATCAAAGGCTTGGACATATTGGAGAGAAGGGCCTTCGAATACTTCATGGTAAAGGTATGGTAGAAGGTATGAGTAATAGCTCTTTGGATTTTGATTTCTATGAAAATTGTGTATATGGGAAGTAGAATTGAGTGAGTTTCCTCTCTGGTGGTAAGAGGGTGAAACAAATATTAGAGCTTGTGCATAGTGATGTGTTTGGACCTATGAAGGTTCCATCACTGGGTAAGTCTGTGTACTATGTATCATTTATAGATGACTTCTCAAGGAATACATGGATATATTTCCTTACGAAGAAATCTGAAGTCTTTGACAAGTTTATAGAATTCAAGGCTCTGGTGGAAAACCAGACATAGAAGAAGATAAAGGTGTCGAGGACAAATAACGGTGGAGAGTTTTGCAGTAAGCAATTTGAAGAATTCTGTAAGAAGTGTGGTATAGCATAATAGGAGACTACTCCATATACACCTCAAAAAAATGGAGTTGCAGAAAGAATGAACAAGACGTTGGTGGAAAGGGCAAGAAGCATGCTTAGTGGTGTCGGGTTAGGACAAGAATTCTGGGCAGAGGCAATGGAGACAGCATGTTACCTGGTCAACAGTTCACCTTCATCAGCGTTGGAGGATAAAACTCCACGAGAGGTATGGACTGGTAAGAAACCCTCTCTTTCACATCTGGGGGTATTTGGAAGTGAAGCATATGTACATGTTCCAAAGGAGAAATGAACCAAGTTGGATAGTAAATCTGAAAAGTGCATCTTTATTGGGTATAAGGATGGTTTAAAGGGTTATAAGCTTTGGAACCCCGTAACAAGGAAGGTTGTATATAGCCAAGATGTGGTGTTTAGAGAGGTGAAAGATGTTATTAAACATGAAGTCCAACCAAAGGAACCTGAGAAGATAGAGTTTGAGCTAAAGGAGGAAGAATCAGACTCTACAGTAGAGGAGGAATCAGAAGATGAAGAGCCACGAACTCCGGGTGTGAGAAGATTTGTTTGAGAAAGAAGACAACCAGAAAGGTATAGTCCATCTGCTTTTTGTTCAAATTTTGCTTTATTTATTACTGATGATGATCCCAGAACTGTGAAGGAAGCAGTAGATTCAGAGGATGGAAAACTCTGGAAAGAGGCCATGATTGATGAAATGGCATCTTTACACAAAAATGAGGCTTGGGATCTGGTGTAATTTTCGGCTAGAATGAAACCCATTGGCAGCAAATGGGTGTTCAAGAAGAAGACAAACACAGAAGGAAAGGTGGAGAAATACAAAGCCCGGTTGGTAGCAAAAGGTTATTCCCAGGTGCTGGGAATTGATTTTGGTGATATTTTTTTTCTTGTTGCCAAGGTAACTTCTATTAGATTACTTTTATCTGTTGCTGTTGATTTTGATTTTGAGGTAGAACAGATGGATGTGAAGACAACATTTCTTCACGGGGATCTAGAAGAGGAGATCTACATGAAGAAACCTGAAGGTTTTGTTGTGAAGGGTAACCAAGAACTGGTATGTAAGTTAAAGAAGTCTCTGTATGGGTTAAAACAGACACCAAGGATGTGGTATTAGAAATTTGATACATTTATACGAAGACTTGGCTTCACCAGAAGAAAAGCAGATCACTGTGTATATTTTAAATTAATTGGTGATCGTGTTATTTATTTGGTCTTGTATGTGGATGATATATTGCTGGTTGGAAATGACAAAGAAATTATCGAGGATTTGAAGACCCAATTGTCCTCCAAATTCGACATGAAAGATCTTGGTGCTGCAAACTATATTTTGGCCATGGAAATTAAAAGAGACTGGGAAAACCAGAGGAAGTATGTCAAGAAAATAATGCAGAGATTTAATATGCAGGATAGTAAACCAGTGAAGGTTCCTATTCCTGTAGGTGTAAAGTTATTTGCTGAACAATGTCCCAAGACACAAGAAGAGGAAGAGGACATGTCCCGTGTTCCATATGCAAGTGCAGTCGATAGCTTGATGTATGCAATGGTCTGTATTAGACTAGACATTGCACAGGCAGTGGGAGTATTGAGCAAGTTTATGTCAAAACCAGGAAAGGAGCATTGGACAGCAGTGAAGCAGGTTTTTAGGTATTTGCGTGGCACTAGTGATTATGGTTTGTGCTACCAAGAAAGATGAGAATTAGATAGAGTGTTAGATATTCGTGGCTTTGTTGATGCAGACTGGGCTAGAGATTTGGATCAGAGAAGATCTACAAGTGGGTATGTGTTTAACATATTTGGAGGTGCAGTCAGTTGGATGAGTAAGAAACAATCTGTAGTGGCACTATCAACTACAGAGGCAGAATACGTGGTAGCCGATCATGCAAGAAAGGACGCCATTGGTTGCAGATATTGTGTTCAAGTATGGGGTTAGTACAGGGAGCTATAAGGATAGACTGTGACAGCCAAAGTGAAATTTTCTTGGCAAAGAACCCTGCATATCATTCAAAGACAAAGCTCATTGACGTTCAGAATCACTTTGTGAGGGATATGATAGAAAAAAAAAAGGTGTTATTGGTAATGGTAGACACTTTGAAGGATACTCTAGATGCATTGACAAAATATGTGAGCTCTGAGAAGTTCTCTCGGTGTAGAGAAACAATGGGTGTTGGCTAGATAAATGACTAAGCTCTCTTGTGGACCCCTGTGGAAAGAAAATAACAAGTGGGAGAATGTTGGGTTGCGTTATATTCTTTGCACAACTAGCCCACGTAGTTAACTGGGGGGGTTAGGAGGGGGGGCAGAGCGCCCCCTTCGTTGCACCGATTGTGTAGCAGGGGGGGTCACAAGGGGTTTGAGGGATGCAGGTAACCCCACTCTATGGGGTCTGGGGGAGCGCCCCGGAAAATTTTGGTTTTGGACCCTATGTTAGGTTTGGCAGACCCACCTATGGTTTTGGACGAGCATCCTTTTCAGTATAGATGTGATGTGTACACAGCTATGGGTTTATACCCTTTGTTAACACCCAGGTTGTTCCCTATGACTCCCAAGGGAATACGGCCGAGGTAACCACTAACCAATATTTGGATCACAGTTTCTAGCCAAACTGTAATCAGAGAGGGCTCTCTCTTTATGATTTGTCTCTATTATGATGGTGTTTTAGGCTAGCTATTTTGCTCAGGTTTTGGTTTATATTTTGGTTGAAGGATTTCTTTCAGGTCTTATGATATAGTGTTTAGAGAGTAAAATACCATTGGGCAATGGAGTCTGGAATTGTGAAATGATTTGATATGCAGGATTGGTGGTGTTCAAACTGCAGGGCCTATTGTGTATCTTAGACAAACAAATTTAGCTTAAATGGTGATATATGTCAACCAACAGAAAGCAATTAAGAATTTTCTATTAAGCTGGTGAGGTGAAAGTGAACACGCTGCACATGAGCAAAACTTGAATTCCTGTGACAAAGGCCACTGTGAAAGGTGTATTCTGAAAGTGCAGCAATTAAGAATTACACTTATCTAGATTACAGCTGAAGAAAACATTCATTAACAACACAGATTGAACCCAGGGTACTCAGTGAATAAATCCTGAAAGTTATTCTTTTTCCTTGTTGCTTAGTATTGAAAATCAGATAACATATATGGATTTTAACAAAACAAGTAAATAACAGAGAGAGTTACAGAGACTTATTGTATGGTGAAATACACAGGAATCCAGCAGTTATCAACAGACACCAGAACGCATTCAACACCTCAGAAATCCGAGAAATTCCATCACTTTCTTTATTAAACTTCTGAAAGGATTACAGCATAAGAATTTCTTCAGGAGAAATCAACAACAACCCTTGCAAGCTCATGCGAAGGGGACTTTATAGGAATGTTTATACAAAATATCTCAGGCATTGAGTTATCTGAGAGAGAAAATATCTTCATAAATTCGTACAGAAAGTAGAAAAGAAGTTATTACAACTTTGAATGCAGCATAAGTGCTCTTTAAGTTTGTCAGAGGATAATTTTGACCTTTGGAGGTCAGGGAGTCGGTTGAGCCGCTCTGCTTTAATGCTGGTGAACGCGTCTTTATGTTTGCTGCGCTGTATTTTCTCGGGTTTGCCACCTGTGACTGTGATTGCTGTTGTGGCGAGCGAATAGCCCCGCTGAGTTGGCTCAGCCTTTCATCTTTGCTCTGTATGCTTATCTATCAAAATTCTGCCTGTGTATGACTTACTTATAAACTGGAAAAAATTATCATTTACAGGTTCTGGCTTGATAATATCATCTGTGTCAAATTCTTCCAGACTTCCTGTGTGGGCAATTGGTGCTTCACAATTGCCTCTATGGTTTCATCTGCTTCTGTATACTTAAAAAATTTGGAGGCACATCAAACAGATGATTGATCTCATTCATAATAAAAAATAGGTTGTCCACCCTATTGTATAAAGTTTGCCCTGATGCTGGCCCTGATTCTGCTGAAGTGCTGGGCTGTCTTGCAATTTGTCCTGTAGCATAGGCATCAACCCTTTTAGTGTAGTTTTCAAGGGTAAGCAGTCTTCCTACACTGCTTAATATGCTGGGGAGGCCTCTGTTCTGTAATGCCTGAAATCTGTCCATGAACTTGTTGATTTCAGTCTGCATATCCTGGGTTCTTCTTTCCAATGTTCCAACCAGGTTTCGTAGTGTCAGGACCCTTTTAACCATTGAGATTGTCTCAGTCCTGTGAGCAATTCCCATGGTGGCCAGTTGAGAGCTTGTCCTGTTATTTAAAATATTAGCATTCTGGTGGCAGCATCAGGCATGTTGCCAAGGCTTGCTCTAGCTCTGTGTATTTCCCTGTTTGCCTTTGCAATGAGTACTGATTGTTCATCTATAGTCTCAATGTACTGCCACTGATTGGTGATAGACCGGCCAATATTGGCCCAAAGGACTGCTTTTAGCTCTGCTGTCACCTTTTCTAGTGTGAGCTCCTTCTCAAGCTCAGTTATCCTCTTCTTTAGAGCTTTTATTTCTCGTTCCTTTTCAGCTTCATTCTGTTTGCTCTTATCATATCTCTCATTTACTTTAGCCAAAGATTCTTTGGCTGAATTGAGCTCCAACATTTGAGCTTCCAGGACTTGAATTTCATTTTGGAGCTTCTGCATATCCAGACTATGAGTCTGCTCTGTTGTTGGTGCAGTTGTTGATGTAGTTGGTGCTGTAGGCCCTGTTTGCTGAGGAGGAGGGGCAGTTGTTGGAGGAGCTTCCTCAAGATTGATTATTTCAGGAGGAGGCTGGGAGGTTTGACCCTCTTCTCTTTGCTTCAATGCTGCCTGTAGTGCTGCCTTTGCAGCCTCTGATTCTCCTAGTTTGTCTTGAGTCCGGATTAGCTCCTTGTATAGAGATATCAACAAGGTCGTGGCCTCTTGATCATGCCTTTGCTGGGCCACCTCATCTGTTTGAGGGTGGATTGTGGCAGGGAGTTTGATCTTTCTCCTCAAGGCTGCCATGTCATTATCCCTCAACTTCAATACCTCTTGTATCCCTTTGATATCTTTGGGATCATGTCCAATCTCAATGATTATGTCTTCCAAGGACCTTATTCTGTTGTCCTTTGCCTGGGATGATGCCCTCTCCAACTCCAGTTGAGAGGCTGTATTGTTAAGGCTATTTTGTAGCCTATAGTTATCCAAGGTTTGGTCTGCCAGGGAAGCATAGACCATCTCACCCGTTTGCTTGTGCAGTTCTATCTTGTCCATTGGGTGGATATCCTTGGCAAGGACTTCCAAGTTAGTCCTCAAATAATCAGAGGCAGATTGGGGCTGTACTGCTGTTGGCATGAAATGACTCATGATCATTTTGCCTTCCTGCACATCATATGCAGACATGAGTCTTTGCTGATTGGTGGGAGCCAAGTTTAGCAGATGGTTGTACAGATGTCTCTTGATGGGCTCATTTCTCATCTTAATATCGATGAACTGTTGTTTAATACTAGGCCCACCTTCCCTTTGCTGCCTAGAGGAACTCACTTCTCCTCCCATTGCTCTATCCTGTTCCTGTTGAAAGGAACTTGCTGATGTTTCCCTGCTGGGTGGGACCATACCCAGAGGCTGCCTTATTGGCATCTCTTCCTCTGAAAGAGGATTGATTCTCTGCCTCTTCTCCCCATGAGTTGCTGATATTGTAAGGGGAGTTTCTCTGTCCCTTTTCCTGCTTGTGTCCTCCTTTTGTGGAGTCTGGAGTGTAGATGCCTCGACTGAAGTCTCTTGCCTTGGAGGCTCAGTTGGTTCAGTGGATTTAGGGGCTTCCACTGTTTGCTTTTGCTGGGCAGGCTGTTCCTGCCTTTGTTCTTGTTGTTGTTGTTGCTCCTCTTGCTGCTGCCCTTCTCCCTGCTGCTCCATCTCTTCTTGTTGCTGCATTAGGGTTTCCATTTGCTCTTCGGTCATAGGAGGTGGTTGTTCCACCTGCTTTTCTTTGCCTTTGTTGACTGTCTGTGGAGGATTCATGGCAGCTTGATGGTGCGTTGTTGAGGACGAGGCAGCTGCTCCAAGTTGTTTTTTGTATGAGAGGGGAACCTGTCCACAAGTTTCTAAGTCAGCTTTCTTTTGAATATTTCTAGCCTCTCTCTCTAGCAGCTCCTCACTAGTAATTTCTTCTTCTAGGGTACCTTCTTCCCAGCTTAATTTATTGGCATACTGCTCAATCTCAGGCTGCCTTACGTGTGAATAGCTGCCCAATTTGTATCTTATCCTCCTGAGGGAGACAAAGTGATTGGGATCATAGGGTATCCATTCAAAGCTAGTTTGCAGTTTGAGGGCCTCTAGGATACTGTTTGCCTCTTTCCACCCCTCCTCTTTTCTGTTGTATAGGAAAGGGCCCAGCTGGCTCCTTACCTTCAACTGTGCCTTCTTGTTCTTGCTTTGAAAGTGGAGGTAGTCGGCATTCCCAAATTGCCTGAAATATTCTAAGGCAAAAAGCCTCATGGGGACATACCTTGGCAACCTAAAAGGCTTCAACTCACAGCCATATACTCTGATGACTGTGTGGTCTTGGTAGAGGTACCAATTACCAATGTTGTAGGTTTTGTTCAGGTGGAGAATTCTCCTCATGTCATCAGTTAACCTTGGAGGAGGAACACCATCCAATACTGTCATGGCTGGATGAATGAATAAGTCTATGAACTCAGAGTATGTGTATGGTGATACAGAGGCACAATGAAAAACAGAGGTCCAAAACACAACTGACCTTGGATTCCCCTGGGCATTGACTTGTTTCAAGGGAATAGAGAAGCTGGCTAGTTGATAAAACAAGAATAGGTGGTATATGTATGAAGTATACCTGAACAGTCTTTCCCTCTTCAAGTTCATGAGCTGGTCATGGATCTTATCTGCAATGTATGTGGCATAATCATAATGTACAGCTGGGGGTTTTCTAGGAGAGAATATAGACAGCATTGCCGTTATGATTTCATCCACATCCTCCATTCCCTTGAAGCCTAGGACATAGCTGGTCAAATTCACTAGCATTTTGCCCAATTCATTCAAGTAATGATATCCAATAGGAGGCGTTCTGATGGCTTCAGACCCTGGTTATAGAAACAGCTGGTTGATTTTGATGGTCTGGTCATTTGACAACTTATTCCCCTTCTTTATCAAGTTCTGCATGTGGAGGGGGGTCAATGGCTTTGCAGTGTGGAAGTGCAGCATCTCATTTATGCTTTCTGGGGTGATATGAAACAGAATTGCGCCTGTAGGGCTGAGGACAGCTCTTTGGCCTGGATCATAGCACTCCTGGCATCTGTAGATCAACTCTGGCATAGGATTTACCTGGGGGAGGTTGTAGATGGGCAAGTTTGAGTCCCAAATCCCTAGGATGTCAGCTCCACTAAGGTGTTGGGCTTTCAACTCATTCAGCATCTGGATATTATATTTGGAGCCTTATGGAAACCAGTCTAGCATTTGATAATCCATATCTCCCAGGGCTTTCCATTCTAATTCCTGGTGAGGGGCATTGAGAGGCTTGATGTTCAGTGCAATTGGAGTCTCCATGGTCTATTCAGTTTCTGTCTTGCAGGTGAATTAGTTCAAGTGAGTAGTACAGCACCGAGGTGACTTTTTGCAATGCAACTGTGAATTATAGGGACCAGAGGGTGGAGTGGACACGCAGCAATTGAAATACTGCTCGAATTATGAATAAGACCAATGCCTGGTCTCCCTCTGTCTTCTATGGCAGGTTTAAATAGCTTGACCAACTGTCTCACGTTTGCGCGAGCAGTTTACAGTTTTCGACCAAAACTCGGGAAATGAAGGCTCAGCCGGTGGTTTCAAGGTTGCAGTTGTAATTTAGAAGTGTTGCAGAGGAAAACTGTCGGTGAAATAGTGAGTTTCAGTGTTCCTTAAGCGTTCTGAGCAATTTACAGTGAATTTAGGCGTATGGAGGATGAACTATGAGAAATACCTGGCTAACCGCGAACAGAGGTCGTAACTGTGGGTGGAATTGGTGCTCTGGAGGTCTTCAGGTCGTTTCCCGCAGGTGGCGCAGTTCAGGACGTGAAATAGCATGCAGAGGAAATAATAGCAAATGAGCGAAAAGTATGAAAAAACGCGTTTTTTGGCTAAAATATGGACCTTTTGCAATTTGGCGCTTTTTCTGTGATGACGTCCGCATGACGTCATAGGGTGGGGTCAGCCTCGGATGACGTCAGCATGACGTCATCGGATGAGGTGGCGGGCTGCCATTGGTCCACGGGGTAATGAGGTGGCAGGCACGTTGGCACAGATGCGGACAAAAGTGTGATGCGGTGGCAGGCACGGTGATGACGTGGGGATGGCGCTGGACCCGCAAACCGGGCGGTGAATGACCTAACGGTTACGGTTTAGCCCTAACAGTTGCGGTTTCTCGGGGCGGTTATGATACGGCCCCGCACTTGTCAGAGGTTGCTCCGAGAGCCCTCAATGGGCGACGCGTGGCCGCGCCCTGACGTAACGCAACGTCACTTTCTCGGGCGCTAAACCTCTGTCGCGGGGACCGCTCCGATATCCATAAGGACCGTCGGATCTCTTGGATCTGATCCGACGGTGGACGGGATGATGACATGATAGGTGGATACGGCCACGGGCGGAGGAATAAATATATATTTTTTGATGTCTTTTCAATATATTCCGAAAAATTGAATATATGCGCAAACTTTGGTTAAGCAGCGGAAAGTGGGTTTTTCGGGGTTTTTTGGTAGTTTCAAAGGGGTTTCATGGATAAAGGGGTTTTGTAAGGTTTTCCGATGCGCAATAAGACAGCCCCAATACTTTGGATAAGAGAACGAAGTGGGTATTTAGGGGTTATTTTTGTAAATGAAGTGGGTATAGGCAAAACCAGGTCATTTGTGAGGCTCTTTTATCAAATGAAGCTTTCCAAGGGGCCAAATGAATTGAGAGGAGGGGAGGGGGTTAGGGTTAGGTTCATCAAAGTGACCAGATGCCATTTGATTCCTGACAGAGAACTTATTGGCTATAATGCCAAAGGGAGGGATATTTATACAAATTTTGGGGTTTATACACCATGGTGTTAATACTAGTAGGGGAAAGGTAATGTAGGGGGTTTACATAGTAGTGTTAGAGTTAATATGGATGAAGGGGTAAATGGAGGGGAAACCACTAAGCTTATTTGAAACTTACTTAGTTTAGAGAGTAGATCAAAATGAAAAGATTTTTAGACAAGAAATGTGGCTTCTAAAAGATTAAGAACCACTATGAAACCATAATCTATCCCATGAATCTCAGATGTTGAGGGATTGTTAGTAATGAAATGGAGAGGGGGAGAAGGGAGGTTAGACATGCTTCTTGATTGTTGTAACTTGATGAAGAGTAACTCCATCTGAATTTCATTAACTTTGCTTTGGTCAACCAAGTCAGCACCCATGCAACTTGTAGGAAATGACCTTTCTGCAACTCCAACTGCCTACCCATCTATTTGCCTAGCATTTTTTATTCCTTCTTGGAGGGTGCATTTGGACTTGCAGACCCTTACTTGCCTTTTCTTTTCTTTGGCTTTTTTCTTTTGTTTTCTATCTACTTCTGCCCTTATTTCTTCCAAGGTCCCAGATTAAGCTGTTGGGAGCCTTCTTTTCTCTACCTGAACTACTTTGTCTGCCAAGATTAGACAGTTTGGACAGACTTCCTTCTCTATTCTACAACAGAAAATTCAAACATGGCATGATCCAGATTATACTGTTGAATCATCCATCAAAATTTGGAACCATGTTGAGCTCTTTTCCTATCTTGTCTCCTTCAGGAAATATGGGATCTTTGCATAGCCAAAGCAGAGCATATTTGGAACTTCTCTTGCCAATCATGAAATATGAAACCTATTGGTATAGGTAGCTAACAGTGGCTCCACATGGGGATGGTTTTTCATTTGAAAGACCAAGAACAGCAGGTCAGATTGCCTTGCTCTTTGGCTGCCCATATCATTCTTGAAGTTTGCTGCTTTGAAGTGTCAAATTGTGTGCTTCTCCTCTTGGTAGACCTCTAATTCTATTTACCTTTCGCTGGCAGTCAATAAAGTAAGAAATCTGCATTTTTTACAATTTTGAACAGAAAATAATATATACATCTGCATATTTACATGGGAGAATCAGGTTGCACTCATGGGTGATATTCAAAATAGTGCTTCAGCATCCTGCCATTCACAGGACCTTCATCCAAATCAGTTTCATTGAGACTCTTAAGGAAGTAAGTGTTGTTTCCTTGTACTGCTTGGACAGCAAATGGTCCTCTCCAAAGGGAATCGAATTTTCCATGTTTTCCCTTCTCCTCTCTTCTTGCATCCCACTTGAGGACTTTGTCACCAATGCTGAAGTCTTCTGCCTTAGTTCTTCTATCAAAGGCCTTCTTTAATTTCTCTTGTAATACTTGCACTCTGCTGAAAACTTGGTCCCTAGTTTGCTGCAAACAAATTATCTGATTGATCCTTCTTTGCATATCATTTGGTTCTGCTTGGCTTTCTTGAAGAAGCTTCATAACAGGCACTCCTAGTGATGAGGGAAATTTGGCTTCTAGTCCATAAACCAACTCATATGGGCTGGTACCAATTGATCTTTTTGTTGTTAGTCTATCTGCCCATAAGGCATTGACTAGTTTCTTGTGCCAGTTCTTTTTGTTCTCTTCCAGCACTTTCTTTATGATATTTACTAGGCTTTTATTTGATGACTCAGCAAGGCCATTTCCTTGAGGATAGTATGCAGTGGAATGGCCCAGAGTGATGTGAAATTTATGGCAGAAGTTGACCATTTTCTTGGATCTGAAAGCAGCAGCATTGTCTGTTATTACTTTGTCAGGACAGCCAAATCTAGCCAATATGTTGTTCTCCAAGAACTGAATGATAGTGGAATCATTTGCTTGTCTGCATGGAACAGCTTCAATCCACTTGGTGAAGTAGTCTGTGGCTGTCAAGATCCATCTATGTTGGCCTGAAGATGAGGGATGAATTTCCCCAATGAAGTCCAAACCCCATTGTTGAAAAGGTCTCTCTGTTGCTATAGGCCTTAAAGGAAGTGGCAGCAACTGCCTCTTTCCCTCAAACACTTGACATTTATGACATGAGGTGGTTAATTTCTTAACATCAGAGAACATGGTGGGCCAGTAGTACCCAGCCCTTAGTATTTTATCCACAGTGGACTTCCAGTACAAGTGTCCACCACAGTCTCCTGCATGAAACTCTTGCATGATATTGTTAGTTTCATTTTCCATTAAACAGTGCAGCAATATACCTTCATGGTTTTTCCAAAGCAAATTGCCATCCATCACACAAAATCTTGATGTTTTCATTTTTAAGAACCTACACTTAGTTTTGGACAGTCCTGGGGGAGCACACAGGTTTTGTAACACATAACAGATATCAGAGTACCAAGGGGATTGTTCAAAGGCTACATTGATCTTTGGAGTCGCCAGCTCTGTTCCACTGTCCAGCTGATTGATGTCTAAGGCTTGAAAATTTGTTTCTGTCATTAATTTGGCCAAACCTTGCCCTTTTATTAGTTTTGTAGGTTTTATCTCAATGTCAAATTCCAAAATGCTGGCAATCCATTTTCCTCTTCTGCCTTCTAAATTCTCTTGGGTGAGAATGTCTTTGACAATAGGACTTGGCACATATGCTTTAACATGGGAATAAAGGATATAAATCCTAAAGTCTTTAATTGCTTTGACTAAAGCATAAGCTTGTTTTTCCATGATTTGATACTTCAAAGGTGCATCTCTGAGAGCTTTGCTAAAGAAAGCAATTGGCTTCTCATTTCCTTGGTCATCCTTTTGTAATAGAACAGCAGCAATAGTATGTTGGGAGGCAAAAGAGAAAATGATAAATTCTCTGTCGAACTGAGGATTGGTCAAGACTGGGGTTTGGGTAAGGGCCAATTTTATACCTTCAAATGCTTGATTGGCTTCAACAGTCCACTTCACTTTTGAATCCTTTTTCAGCATGTTATTTAATAATCTGATTAGCTCTGCTAGGTTTGGGATAAACCTTCTCAAGAAATTGATTTTTCCCAAGAATCCTTGTAATTCTTTGACATTCCTTGGGTGAGGCATTTGCAGGATAGCTTGTATCCTATCTGGGTCAATTCTAATGCCATCTTTTGAGATGATGTGTCCTAAGAGCTTGCCTTCTTCTAAACCAAAGAGGGACTTCTTAGGATTCAAGGAGATTCCATATTTTCTGCATTTTAGGAAGATCTGTCTCAGATGTTTTATATGTTCTTGGTCTGATTTTGAGAAAGGTGTTAGGTCATCTAGATAAATGACTAAAAAGTCATGAATCTCCTTTGCAAAAGCAATGTCCATTGCTCTTTGAAATGTTGCCCCTGCATTTTTCAATCCAAAAGGCATCTTTACATATTTGAAAGTTCCCCATGGGGTTGTAAATGTTGTTTTATCCTGATCATCAGGGTGAACTAAGATTTGATTGAAGCCTGAAAATCCATCCAGTAAGGAGATCCTTGAGGCCCCTACCACCCTTTGAAGAATGTGATCCATCTTGGGTAAGGGGTAGTTGTCTTTTAAGGATACTTGGTTCAGATTCCTTAAGTCCACACACAGCCTAATTTCGCCAGTCTTCTTTCTTGTAGGGACCAGGTTGGAGATCCATTCAGAGAATCTGATTGGTGCTATGATGCCTGCTTTGAACATTTTTTGTACCTCTTGTTCCATTGCTGGGAGAAGCATAGGATTGATTCTCCTCAGTTTTTGTTTAAAGGGCTTTTGATCTGGTTTGAGAGGGATAGTGTGTTGGATTACAGAGGTGTCATAGGACTTTAGGTCCTCATAGCTCCATGCAAAAACATCCTGGAACTCTTTGAAGAGGTCAATATATTTTGGCTTTTGGTCAGGAGGTAAGGAAGCAGATAATTTAATTATCTTGGGTTTGTCAATTGTACCTATGTTACATTCTTCAATGGCTGCATTTAGGGGCTGCATTTTTGGTTTTCTGGGAATATCATTTGAATCAAAGATGTCCTCTAGTGGGGTTAGGCCTGTTGGTAGAAAATTGTCTTTTAGCTCAATGATTTCAGTTTCAGCATTGGTCACCTCTTCATAGTTGATTTGTTGAATTTGCTGAATGTTTTCCTTGTTGAAAATGGTTGGACTCAGCATTAGTTTTGCAGTTCTGGGTGATATTGGGTGAGCAATCTGTTGAAACTGTATTTGTGATGGACTTGCTCCATCAGGTATTTGTGATTGACTTGCTGTCTCAAGTATTTGTGATTGACTTGCTGTCTCAAGTATTTGTGATTGACTTGCTGTCTCAGTATCAATATTTAGTCCTGCAAATTCTTGCTGCATAGTTAAAAAATGATTTATTTGCTTGTCATCCTCAAATACTTGCCAATCATTGATATTGTTTGGAATGGAAGGTCTGTGTTTTACCTCAGCTGTAAAACAATGGTGGGGCTCAAAGGGCAACTTGCAGGTACTTGCAAAGGTGGCTAAACTATGAGCATGTAGATTGTGGGTTCTAGGAATTTTGGTTATTTGAAATTCAGAGAAAAAGTTTAGTACTTCAGCAACAGCAGACCTATAAGTCCTTAGTCTTTTGTCATTGGTGACAAAGTTTCCTTTCACTTGTTGAATAACTAAATCTGAATCACCCATGATTGAAACCCTGGCAGCTTGTAAGAATTTTGCCAACTTGAGTCCTAGTAAAAGGGCTTCATATTCTGCCATGTTATTAGTACATCTGAAATTCAATCTATAGGCTCTGCCTTCTGCATGACTATTTTCTTTATTGTGTACCCAAACTCCAGCTCCTGCCCCCAATTTGTTGACTGAGCCATCAAATTCAAGGAACCATAGAATATCTTGTTGGGAAGGAGATTTTATGATTTGTTCATGGGCTGGTAATGTAAGTAGCAATTGTGATTTTTTCTCTAGCTTGTTTTTTAGGACAGTCTCCTTGTTTGATTGGATTTTCTTGACAACTAAGGCAGCAACACTATCTGATGTTTGATTGACTGTTGTTTCAGGAGTGGTACTACTTTCATTTGCATCTTCCTCTTGTATGAATATCTTGGTTTCAACCTCACCTTTTGAGGGAGTAGTGGTGTCATTGAAGAGAATGTATGAGTCTATGTCTGAATGGACAGCATATATAGGAAATTTTTGAGGTTTTTCTTCACTGCTGACCATGTACTTCATTAGTGTTTCTCTGTACAGTCTTTTTGGTTGCCCAAACACAGAGATGGTGGCATATGACATGTCTAATTGCAGGGAACCTTGGAGTTTAGCTCCCCATGATCTTGATAACAGCATTCCATACTTAGGTGGGATATCAGCAACTACCACATCCATTAGGATTGTCTTGTTTGGGTATTGAACTAGAGACACACATAAGTCTTTTATGAGACCTAGACACTTGACTTGGCTGGAGTCAAAGGAAAACAGATCCTTGTATGGTCTTGTTATGTCTAAATTCAATCTCTCCATGACTGCTTTTGGCATGAGGTTGTGAGAGGCACCTGAGTCAAACATTGCATTATGTAATATTTTATCATGAATATGTAAACTGACATAGAAAGGCAGAACCCCTGTGATTATTGTTTTTCCATCCACTTCTGGGCCAAACAGGAGTTCTGGGGTGTCATCCATCACATTGACATCATCTTTGTTACTAGTGAATTGAAGGGATCTTTTGATTTGCAATTTATAGATGTCATGCTTGGCTAATTCCAAGAGAGGAATGGCTATCTTTATTTTGCCAATTTCAGTTTCTAAGTCAAAGGGTTTTTCAGATTGGGCCTTGTGGTTGTAGGTGACAGTCCTTTCCTTGTTCATTAAATCTCCTTCTAGATTTTTATCTTGACTTTGAGATTTATCCTTTTTACTCATCTCTTGAGGAGTAACATCTAAATTAGGATGAGAAGATGAAGTGTCCAGAGACTGCTGTCTTAAGGACAGCGGTTCAGTGATCTCTTCAACAGTCACTTCTTCTGTAGGTAAATTTATTTTGTCATTAGGTTCTGTGACTATAACTCTTTCAGGCTGCTGATTATCCTTTTTCTTTTCAGGCTGGCTGACATTCACAGTTCTGCTCCTTAGCTTGTACTGTTTATGGACTTCATAAACAGCAGTGTCATAGCCTTGTTTAAAGTCAAAGGATTCCCCTGATTTAGTTTGGAACAGCTTGATTTCCTCATCCTCATGGTCTTCTTGTGTTAAGAAAACTTGACTTTCACCATCTAGACCTATTAAATTAATCTCAGGATCTTCATTGGGCTCTGCTGATGTGGAAGTTTCTGCATAATTTTCTTGGAAAGGGGGTCTTATGTCCTGGTCAGCACTGGTCTTACCAACATTTAGGTTTTGAGTTCTCCTAAAATTTGGATTCCTAGGAGGGTTGTTTTGTGGTGCTTCCCATGATGCTTTTCTCTCCACTGATTCTACCCTATCACCCAACCTTTTCATACCATTAAGTATTGCATCAAGTTTTTGGTCAAAGGCTGTAGGTTCTTCTTTGTATATGTTTCTCTTTTCCAACCTTGCCCTGTTTCTTTTGGCAATCAGGTTTGCTTCCACTGTGACAGCAGCCTTTTGAGCGTCTTCAAGGGTTTCAGGTTCTCTTTCCTTCAACTGATAGGCCATGTCAGAATCAAATCCATCAGGGAACTTGTACAAGGCCAAATCAGGAGGAGGTCTTAGGTTTTGTGGTATTGCATTGTACACATTGTTGAATCTAGCACAATACTCCAGAACGGTCTCTTGAGGACCTCTCTTGATTGTTTCATATTCACCAAGTATGTGCAGGGGATCTTTCTTCTTCTCCCATCTGGTAGTAAAGGCCTGATAAAGCTCATCAGGGGTTGTGATAGTATTTGCAGCGATCGACCTGAACCAGGTTCTAACATCACCTGTCAAGCTTTGGACAAAGATTCTCATCCTCACACTGTCATCATCTATTTCATAGTTTTCAAAGTGATCTTGCATCCTCTTAGCATGTTGAATAGCAGAGTAAGGGCCAGTGGAGTCAAAATATGAGATTTTGGATTGGTAATCCTGGGGTAGAGCTGCAGGATTAGCAGGTAGCTGCAAGGGTGCATATCTATTAGCCATAATTACAGGGTTTAAAGGATTAACAGGGGCAGCTGGGATAATAGGAACGATGGGTACCACAGGGATAATAGGTAAAGCGGTACCAAGAGTATTGGTCAAGGGAATATGTTCGGTGGATGACGATGTGAGAGGAGGACTGTGAGAAGTGGATGGTGAACTAGGGGAAGTAGGGGTAGACCGGAAAAGAACTTTTATTGGAGTAGAAATGGGATTTGGGTGAACTGTATGAGGGGTCAAATCAGCAGGCTGCTCCTGCCTTTGCTGCCTCCTAATGTTTCTTGGGATGGTATTTGGATTATCAACAATGATGGGTGGATTAGGATCAGGATTTGCCCTAGTATGCCGTGGATTTTTCTTAGGAGCCAGCTTCCAACCTTTTTGGGATTTTGTAGGAAGTTTTTATATCTGCAAGGACTGGATAGAGATTTCGAAATGGTTATATATATTTCAAAGCTAAGATGAAGATTCCCTAAATAAGCTCTTCCCTAAAGCTGTCACTGTGATGCAGAAACAGTTTTAAGGCCTCTTGACTGATTTTAGGCTTGATGGTAGCTATGGAAGATAAGTAGCAATTAAAAAATCATAAAAAGTCCCCAGTGGAGTCGCCAATTATGTTAACACCCAGGTTGTTCCCTATGACTCCCAAGGGAATACGGCCGGGGTAACCACTAACCAATCTTTGGATCACAGTTTCTAGCCAAACTGTAATCAGAGAGGGCTCTCTCTTTATGATTTGTCTCTGTTATGATGGTGTTTTAGGCTAGCTATTTTGCTCAGGTTTTGGTTTATATTTTGGTTGAAGGATTTCTTTCAGGTCTTATGATATAGTGTTTAGAGAGTAAAATACCATTGGGCAATGGAGTCTGGAATTGTGAAATGATTTGATATGCAGGATTGGTGGTGTTCAAACTGCAGGGCCTATTGTGTATCTTAGACAAACAAATTTAGCTTAAATGGTGATATATGTCAACCAACAGAAAGCAATTAAGAATTTTCTATTAAGCTGGTGAGGTGAAAGTGAACACGCTGCACAGGAGCAAAACTTGAATTCCTGTGACAAAGGCCACTGTGAAAGGTGTATTCTGAAAGTGCAGCAATTAAGAATTACACTTATCTAGATTACAGTTGAAGAAAACATTCATTAACAACACAGATTGAACCCAGGGTACTCAGTGAATAAATCCTGAAAGTTATTCTTTTTCCTTGTTGCTTAGTATTGAAAATCAGATAACATATATGGATTTTAACAAAACAAGTAAATAACAAAGAGAGTTACAGAGACTTATTGTATGGTGAAATACACAGGAATCCAGCAGTTATCAACAGACACCAGAACGCATTCAACACCTCAGAAATCCGAGAAATTCCATCACTTTCTTTATTAAACTTCTGAAAGGATTACAGCATAAGAATTTCTTCATGAGAAATCAACAACAACCCTTGCAAGCTCATGCGAAGGGGACTTTATAGGAATGTTTATACAAAATATCTCAGGCATTGAGTTATCTGAGAGAGAAAATATCTTCATAAATTCGTACAGAAAGTAGAAAAGAAGTTATTACAACTTTGAATGCAGCATAAGTGCTCTTTAAGTTTGTCAGAGGATAATTTTGACCTTTGGAGGTCAGGGAGTCGGTTGAGCCGCTCTGCTTTAATGCTGGCGAACGCGTCTTTATGTTTGCTGCGCTGTATTTTCTCGGGTTTGCCACCTGTGACTGTGATTGCTGTTGTGGCGAGCGAATAGCCCCGCTGAGTTGGCTCAGCCTTTCATCTTTGCTCTGTATGCTTATCTATCAAAATTCTGCCTGTGTATGACTTACTTATAAACTGGAAAAAATTAACATTTACAGGTTCTGGCTTGATAATATCATCTGTGTCAAATTCTTCCAGACTTCCTGTGTGGGCAATTGGTGCTTCACAATTGCCTCTATGGTTTCATCTGCTTCTGTATACTTAAAAAGATTTGGAGGCACATCAAACAGATGATTGATCTCATTCATAATAAAAAATAGGTTGTCCACCCTATTGTATAAAGTTTGCCCTGATGTTGGCCCTGATTCTGCTGAAGTGCTGGGCTGTCTTGCAATTTGTCCTACAGCATAGGCATCAACCCTTTTAGTGTAGTTTTCAAGGGTAAGCAGTCTTCCTACACTGCTTAATATGCTGGGGAGGCCTCTGTTCTGTAATGCCTGAAATCTGTCCATGAACTTGTTGATTTCAGTCTGCATATCCTGGGTTCTTCTTTCCAATGTTCCAACCAGGTTTCGTAGTGTCAGGACCCTTTTAACCATTGAGATTGTCTCAGTCCTGTGAGCAATTCCCATGGTGGCCAGTTGAGAGCTTGTCCTGTTATTTAAAATATTGATCATTCTGGTGGCAGCATCAGGCATGTTGCCAAGGCTTGCTCTAGCTCTGTGTATTTCCCTGTTTGCCTTTGCAACGAGTACTGATTGTTCATCTATAGTCTCAATGTACTGCCACTGATTGGTGATAGACCGACCAATATTGGCCTAAAGGACTGCTTTTAGCTCTGCTGTCACCTTTTCTAGTGTGAGCTCCTTCTCAAGCTCAGTTATCCTCTTCTTTAGAGCTTTTATTTCTCGTTCCTTTTCAGCTGCATTCTGTTTGCTCTTATCATATCTCTCATTTACTTTAGCCAAAGATTCTTTGGCTGAATTGAGCTCCAACATTTGAGCTTCCAGGACTTGAATTTCATTTTGGAGCTTCTGCATATCCAGACTATGAGTCTGCTCTGTTTTTGGTGCAGTTGTTGATGTAGTTGGTGTTGTAGGCCCTGTTTGCTGAGGAGGAGGGGCAGTTGTTGGAGGAGCTTCCTCAAGATTGATTATTTCAGGAGGAGGCTGGGAGGTTTGACCCTCTTCTCTTTGCTTCAATGCTGCCTGTAGTGCTGCCTTTGCAGCCTCTGATTCTCCTAGTTTGTCTTGAGTCCGGATTAGCTCCTTGTATAGAGATATCAACAGGGTCGTGGCCTCTTGATCATGCCTTTGCTGGGCCACCTCATCTGTTTGAGGGTGGATTGTGGCAGGGAGTTTGATCTTTCTCCTCAAGGCTGCCATGTCAGCATCCCTCAACTTCAATACCTCTTGTATCCCTTTGATATCTTTGGGATCATGTCCAATCTCAATGATTATGTCTTCCAAGGACCTTATTCTGTTGTCCTTTGCCTGGGATGATGCCCTCTCCAACTCCAGTTGAGAGGCTGTATTGTTAAGGCTATTTTGTAGCCTATAGTTATCCAAGGTTTGGTCTGCCAGGGAAGCATAGACCATCTCGCCCGTTTGCTTGTGCAGTTCTATCTTGTCCATTGGGTGGATATCCTTGGCAAAGACTTCCAAGTTAGTCCTCAAATAATCAGAGGCAGATTGGGGCTGTACTGCTATTGGCATGAAATGACTCATGATCATTTTGCCTTCCTGCACACCATATGCAGACATGAGTCTTTGCTGATTGGTGGGAGCCAAGTTTAGCAGATGGTTGCACAGCTGTCTCTTGATGGGCTCATTTCTCATCTTAATATCGATGAACTGTTGTTTAATACTAGGCCCACCTTCCCTTTGCTGCCTAGAGGAACTCACTTCTCCTCCCATTGCTCTATCCTGTTCCTGTTGAAAGGAACTTGCTGATGTTTCCCTGCTGGGTGGGACCATACCCAGAGGCTGCCTTATTGGCATCTCTTCCTCTGAAAGAGGATTGATTCTCTGCCTCTTCTCCCCATGAGTTGCTGATATTGTAAGGGGAGTTTCTCTGTCCCTTTTCCTGCTTGTGTCCTCCTTTTGTGGAGTCTGGAGTGTAGATGCCTCGGCTGAAGTCTCTTGCCTTGGAGGCTCAGTTGGTTCAGTGGATTTAGGGGCTTCCACTGTTTGATTTTGCTGGGCAGGCTGTTCCTGCCTTTTTTCTTGTTGTTGTTGCTGCTCCTCTTGATGCTGCCCTTCTCCCTGCTGCTCCATCTCTTCTTGTTGCTGAATTAGGGTTTCCATTTGCTCTTCGGTCATAGGAGGTGGCTGTTCCACCTGCTTTTCTTTGCCTTTGTTGACTGTCTGTGGAGGATTCATGGCAGCTTGATGGTGCGTTGTTGAGGACGAGGCAGCTGCTCCAAGTTGTTTTTTGTATGAGAGGGGAACCTGTCCACAAGTTTCTAAGTCAGCTTTCTTTTGAATATTTCTAGCCTCTCTCTCTAGCAGCTCCTCACTAGTAATTTCTTCTTCTAGGGTACCTTCTTCCCAACTTAATTTATTGGCATACTGCTCAATCTCAAGCTGCCTTACGTGTGAATAGCTGCCCAATTTGTATCTTATCCTCCTGAGGGAGACAAAATGATTGGGATCATAGGGTATCCATTCAAAGCTAGTTTGCAGTTTGAGGGCCTCTAGGATACTGTTTGCCTCTTTCCACCCCTCCTCTTTTCTGTTGTATAGGAAAGGGCCCAGCTGGCTCCTTACCTTCAACTGTGCCTTCTTGTTCTTGCTTTGAAAGTGGAGGTAGTCGGCATTCCCAAATTGCCTGAAATATTCTAAGGCAAAAAGCCTCATGGGGACATACCTTGGCAACCTAAAAGGCTTCAACTCACAGCCATATACTCTGATGACTGTGTGGTCTTGGTAGAGGTACCAATTACCAATGCTGTAGGTTTTGTTCAGGTGGAGAATTCTCCTCATGTCATCAGTTAACCTTGGAGGAGGAACACCATCCAATACTGTCATGGCTGGATGAATGAATAAGTCTATGAACTCAGAGTATGTGTATGGTGATACAGAGGCACAATGAAAAACAGAGGTCCAAAACACAACTGACCTTGGATTCCCCTGGGCATTGACTTGTTTCAAGGGAATAGAGAAGCTGGCTAGCTGATAAAACAAGAATAGGTGGTATATGTATGAAGTATACCTGAACAGTCTTTCCCTCTTCAAGTTCATGAGCTGGTCATGGATCTTATCTGCAATGTATGTGGCATAATCATAATGTACAGCTGGGGGTTTTCCAGGAGAGAATATAGACAGCATTGCCATTATGATTTCATCCACATCCTCCATTCCCTTGAAGCCTAGGACATAGCTGGTCAAATCCACTAGCATTCTGCCCAATTCATTCAAGTAATGATATCCAATAGGAGGCGTTCTGATGGCTTCAGACCCTGGTTGTAGAAACAGCTGGTTGATTTTGATGGTCTGGTCATTTGACAACTTATTCCCCTTCTTTATCAAGTTCTGCATGTGGAGGGGGGTCAATGGCTTTGCAGTGTGGAAGTGCAGCATCTCATTTATGCTTTCTGGGGTGATATGAAACAGAATTGCACCTATAGGGCTGAGGACAACTCTTTGGCCTGGATCATAGCACTCCTGGCATCTGTAGATCAACTCTGGCATAGGATTTACCTAGGGGAGGTTGTAGATGGGCAAGTTTGAGTCCCAAATCCCTAGGATGTCAGCTCCACTAAGGTGCTGGGCTTTCAACTCATTCAGCATATGGATATTATATTTGGAGCCTAATGGAAACCAGTCTAGCATTTGATAATCCATATCTCCCAGGGCTTTCCATTCTAATTCCTGGTGAGGGGCATTGAGAGGCTTGATGTTCAGTGCAATTGGAGTCTCCATGGTCTATTCAGTTTCTGTCTTGTAGGTGAATTAGTTCAAGTGAGTAGTACAGCACCGAGGTGACTTTTTGCAATGCAACTGTGAATTATAGGGACCAGAGGGTGGAGTGGACACGCAGCAATTGAAATACTGCTCGAATTATGAATAAGACCAATGCCTGGTCTCCCTCTGTCTTCTATGGCAGGTTTAAATAGCTTGACCAACTGTCTCACGTTTGCGCGAGCAGTTTACAGTTTTCGACCAAAACTCGGGAAATGAAGGCTCAGCCGGTGGTTTCAAGGTTGCAGTTGTAATTTAGAAGTGTTGCAGAGGAAAACGGTCGGTGAAATAGTGAGTTTCAGTGTTCCTTAAGCGTTCTGAGAAAACCGCGAACAGAGGTCGTAACTGTGGGTGGAATTGGTGCTCTGGAGGTCTTCAGGTCGTTTCCCGCAGGTGGCGCAGTTCAAGACGTGAAATAGCATGCAGAGGAAATAATAGCAAATGAGCGAAAAGTATGAAAAAACGCGTTTTTTGGCTAAAATATGGACCTTTTGCAATTTGGCGCTTTTTCTGTGATGACGTCCGCATGACGTCATAGGGTGGGGTCAGCCTCGGATGACGTCAGCATGACGTCATCGGATGAGGTGGTGGGCTGCCATTGGTCCATGGGGTAATGAGGTGGCAGGCACGTTGGCACAGATGCGGACAAAAGTGTGATGCGGTGGCAGGCACGGTGATGACGTGGGGATGGCGCTGGACCCGCAAACCGGGCGGTGAATGACCTAACGGTTACGGTTTAGCCCTAACAGTTGCGGTTTCTCGGGGCGGTTATGATACAGCCCCGCACTTGTCAGAGGTTGCTCCGAGAGCCCTCAATGGGCGACGCGTGGCCGCGCCCTGACGTAACGCAACGTCACTTTCTCGGGCGCTAAACCTCTGTCGCGGGGACCGCTCCGATATCCATAAGGACCGTCGGATCTCTTGGATCTGATCCGACGGTGGACGGGATGATGACATGATAGGTGGATACGGCCACGGGCAGAGGAATAAATATATATTTTTTGATGTCTTTTCAATATATTCCGAAAAATTGAATATATGCGCAAACTTTGGTTAAGCAGCGGAAAGTGGGTTTTCCGGGGTTTTTTGGTAGTTTCAAAGGGGTTTCATGGATAAAGGGGTTTTGTAAGGTTTTCCGATGCGCAATAAGACAGCCCCAATACTTTGGATAAGAGAACGAAGTGGGTATTTAGGGGTTATTTTTGTAAATGAAGTGGGTATAGGCAAAACCAGGTCATTTGTGAGGCTCTTTTATCAAATGAAGCTTTCCAAGGGGCCAAATGAATTGAGAGGAGGGGAGGGGGTTAGGGTTAGGTTCATCAAAGTGACCAGATGCCATTTGATTCCTGACAGAGAACTTATTGGCTATAATGCCAAAGGGAGGGATATTTATACAAATTTTGGGGTTTATACACCATGGTGTTAATACTAGTAGGGGAAAGGTAATGTAGGGGGTTTACATAGTAGTGTTAGAGTTAATATGGATGAAGGGGTAAATGGAGGGGAAACCACTAAGCTTATTTGAAACTTACTTAGTTTAGAGAGTAGATCAAAATGAAAAGATTTTTAGACAAGAAATGTGGCTTCTAAAAGATTAAGAACCACTATGAAACCATAATCTATCCCATGAATCTCAGATGTTGAGGGATTGTTAGTAATGAAATGGAGAGGGGGAGAAGGGAGGTTAGACATGCTTCTTGATTGCTGTAACTTGATGAAGAGTAACTCCATCTGAATTTCATTAACTTTGCTTTGGTCAACCAAGTCAGCACCCATGCAACTTGTAGGAAATGACCTTTCTGCAACTCCAACTGCCTACCCATCTATTTGCCTAGCATTTTTTATTCCTTCTTGGAGGGTGCATTTGGACTTGCAGACCCTTACTCGCCTTTTCTTTTCTTTGGCTTTTTTCTTTTGTTTTCTATCTACTTCTGCCCTTATTTCTTCCAAGGTCCCAAATTAAGCTGTTGGGAGCCTTCTTTTCTCTACCTGAACTACTTTGTCTGCCAAGATTAGACAGTTTGGACAGACTTCCTTCTCTATTCTACAACAGAAAATTCAAACATGGCATGATCCAGATTATACTGTTGAATCATCCATCAAAATTTGGAACCATGTTGAGCTCTTTTCCTATCTTGTCTCCTTCAGGAAATATGGGATCTTTGCATAGCCAAAGCAGAGCATATTTGGAACTTCTCTTGCCAATCATGAAATATGAAACCTATTGGTATAGGTAGCTAACACCCTTCATGTCAGGATAATCCCAGGCAAAAGCCCCTTTATATTTTTGCAGGACCTGAATGAGCTTTTGTTGCTGATCACTGTCCAAGCTATCATTAATGTTTAAAACTTTTCCTGGTTCAATTTCCACAGGCTTGTTGTTATGAACAACAGTCATTTGGATGTACTGATCATCGATATCCTTCAAGGGATCTTCCAAGGCTTCATTATCTAGAATTTCTTTTAACATTTGACATTTTACATTGCTCACATTAGCTAGCTGATTGATAAAGTTGTTGATAACATCATCTTCAGTCTGATCTTTGAATTCAAGTGCCTCTGCTACTGTGAGTGGTGAACAGATGCTTTCTTCCAGGTATGCTGGTGGTTGTTTACATATTTTTACAATGGGTAGACTTGGTTTGGTAGGGTGATATAAAATAAGATTTTTTACAGCATCCCCCTTTGCAATAGTCATGCTGCCCTCTCAATAGCTTATATATGGATCATCTATCACTAGCCAAGGTCGACCCAATATCATAGGGTGCCCACCCAATTGGCTCGTTGGGTTTATAACAAGAAAATATATTGGATACTCCCATGAATCAATAGGAACTGTAATATCTTGTAAAGTTCCTTCTGTCCTTACCACCGAACAACCAACAAGTTCTAGTAAGGTGGTGGTTGGTTCCAAGTCTGTAATACCAAGTGCTTGACAGTTTTGTGCTCTTAAAATGTTAATGGTTGCACCCAGATCAACTACTGTAGTGGGAAAAGAGCGGCTATATATTTGAATTATCACTATGGGATTCCCAGGATCTTCATACTTTACCAGAGTTTACCCTCCCAAGAGTAAATCAGATAAGGTTCCTGCAACATGAATGGTGGGTGAAGTTTTTGCTTTCCTCACAAACCTATTTACACATAGCTCTTTAATTGTTTTAGCATAGATGGGAATGTCCTAGATGTCTTGGAGGAGCGGAATTTTTATACAAAGATTTTTTAGTTCCCCTACAAGATAAAAAATTGGGTAAATAGTCAGCTTAGTTATTATTAACCTTTCAAGGAATGGGGTAGAAGTGACTATGAGTTCCTCAGGATATTTATGTTGATCTGTCTCTTCTCCTTGTTTTATTTCAGTATCAATTATAGGTGGTGATATATGTATAGGTGGTGTTCGATCTCAATTGATGATTGATCCATGTTTTCCTCAGGGGTGATGATACATCCTGACCTCAATCTTAGTTCATTACATTATTTTTGTTCAATATCATAGTCTAATCTTTTGACAATCTGCACCAGTTGCACGGTGTTTTATTGGGATTTAGATTCTGTTGAGCTGGCAGTTGAGGGCGCAGAATAGGCTAAGGCTTTCACTAAATGGATAAGTAGTTGATAACGCAGGTTGAGGTTGAGGACCTATCCCCATACAAGTATTGGATTTTCCCAAAGGACACTGCCAATTTGTAGACCAATTCGGATTTTGAGAAGTGGAGGTAGGCCACTGGGATGGATAGGGGTTACCTTGCCAAATAGGAGTAAAAGGAGAATTTGGCCAACCATTACTCGGAAAGGATTAAGTTGACCACGGTGTCATAAGGAATGGCTGACGTTACCAATTTGAGGGCATTGCCATGCTGCCCCAAGGTTCTATTGTTGATTAAACTATGAAGAAGGAAAGGTATGGGACACATTTTGTGACATACCTGTAGGTTTGGCCTACCACTGTCAACGATGGTTCATTAGATATCCAGGCTCTGTCTCTTCTTCTACTTCCTTGAACATTGCTTTCAGTCCTAGGAGTGATGGACATTATTCAGTGGGGTGATCCTTGGAAAAGATGGCGTATGTTTGAACCATGTCTAATGGACATTCCCGTTGGTTGTGCTTCTTTCAACAACGTGGGAAAAAAGTGACCAATTTTTTTTCTGCTAAGGCTTGTTTCTATTTAGCCTATAGGACTTCCAGCTACATTGTGAGGGTGCCCAGGATGTCCATCTTGAAATCTTCCAGGAGATTACTGATCTCCATTCGTGTTACACCTCCATGTATGGTGTGTTTCCCCTAATCATGGGATCTCAACTTCCTGCTCATGTGCTTCCTCATGAACACCTGATACCCAAGTAAACTATTTCATCATAATCTTCTTGAGAAATATCCCCTTTCACCATTAAGTTAAGAGTTTCTATCCACTCTTCTTTCATTCCTTTAATTAAGATAGCTCTTAGGACTTATTTTGGTAAGGTGGTGTGTGGAGATGTCTGCAAGTTATAATGAAACCATTGGACATACTCTTCTAGAGTTTCATTATCCTTTGTAGCCATCTTAAAGATTTCATCTTTTAGCTCCCTAGCCTTGCAAAAGTCCTTATATCTTGTGAGGAATGAAGTCTTCATATCATCCCAATAATTAATAGTACATCCACCTAGACCCATGAACCATCTTAAATTTTCTCCTTTTAGAGTAGAAGGGAATAGTTTTAGCTTTTGAGGGTTAGTGGTGTAGTCATACCCTTTGCAGAGGAGATCAAATTCAAATAGGAAGGCATCAGATCCTCTGTGATCATCCCATGAAAATTTGGGATGATTTGTAGAGGAATAGACTTCATGGGGGCATTAGCTACTTGGTTGACTATGGGGTATGCCAATGTCAGGGTTTGACCTTGAGGTTGTTGATTTTCCGTTTGGTCACAGATGTGCCAATATCCTTCAGGGATTTCAGGGTGTGCTTTTTGAGTAAGCGGAGGATTAGCAATCTGGGTTGGCTTTGCAACACTGCCTAGATCCAGAATCTTTGGAGACCCTTGTTCTGATAGATAAGGTCCTGCCTTAGCAGTTCCACTCATTTCTACCTCTCCTTCTCTTAAGTTACACGACTTTCCCTCTTATAGAGGATCAGAATGTAAATTTGTTGTAACCTAAAGACTCTGCTCGAATCCTATAATTTAGCTTTGAATCTTAGCATAAGTTGCAGATGGTGAGATTGCTACCTGAGGGATTACAGTAGGACATTTTCTAGATACAGCCTGGAATCCTACTGATGCTTGAGACTTTGCTTTTCTTACAATTTCGTCTATAAAGGTCGTTCTCCCAAGGTTCACCAATCCCTTGGGTTTTGTGGATTTAGGTGGGGGGTTCTGATCTTTTTATATCTTTCTATTCCTAGTCATTCATAAAAACCTATTCCTATTTATCCTCTAAGATTTTGCTGAAAACCAAGCTAGTAAGAAAGAACTTTACTTGCTAGGTACGCAGGTTCTTACCTCCCATTTTTAAAACCCAATTCTTTTGCAACAACATAAAAAGGAAATCACTTTGAAAGACTCTCCCTGGAAACGGCACCAAAATGTTGGTGCACTAAGATGTCTTTTTACAGGCAATCTTAATTCCTACATTAATTGTCAACCCAAGGCAAGTCTTTTTATTTCAAGAGTGTCAACACTATATATGGAGTGAATTCAGAGGTTAATAAATAATAAATCGTTGTAATTGCTAATGACTATCTCTTCAAACTCAATCCAAACAATTCTAAAAGAAGTAACTCTTAAAGAAATTCATAACATACTTTGCAATTCTACTTAACCTATTATGACAATAAAGGAATCTGAATACAACTGTAGAAATCACACTTGACAATCTTAAATGGAATTGAGACTAACTCACTCAATCATTAAAGAGAACTGCAACAATTGAACAACAAATGATAATTTAACAACAAATAAATATATTGCGGAAAGTGATCAATTCTATCTCTAAATCTATGATAGCATTACTTGGAATGAATCAATCATCTAATGTTGGAACTAACATAACCAATCCAACCAAAAGAATTACTCATATATAACAAACAACTAAATCTGAATCTCGAATGAACAACAAAAGTAAATCGGATTCGACAATCCTCACGATAATCAAAATGATATTAACTTAACATTAACAAACAATAAAGAATAAAAGAGAAAATATTATAGCATAGGCTAAGCACTAGATCTTCTCTTGACTGGGCCGAGAGTCACTAGAAGTCTCCACTATGAGATACTCAGAATATAATTATGATTTAAATGTAGTGTTCTTCATTAAAACGAATAACAGAGTTACAATATCACCAAAGTAACAGTATTATATGTCTAGAAAAATAATTATAAACTGTGAATTTCTAAACTAGTTATGCAGTTTTCCTTTCATCCTTATATATAACAATTAGAAAAGTAAATAGATCAAAGTGAATCCTCAGGATCATGGGATCTTGAGGATTTCACAATACTCGATCTGATTCTGTCATAAAATAGCATTGGTCTGCCCAATCTTCTGTTGTCTTGCTTTGCCTCTGACATCGTATTTTTCTTTATAAGATGTTGTTGTTCTATCGATTGAACAACTATCGTCCAATTCATGTCTTCTACACATAAAGATAGTAAAAATCATTTTTTCCTTCTTAGATTCATTTAATTTGTTACTGATTACTTTTACCCAACTTTAGCTAATATTTCCTCTACTTTTATCCATAAACAAAGATAATCATGTGAGGATGAGTTCTAAATAAATCTACTACCAAGGAGAAAACATACCTTTTTCTTGACCCAACAGTATGGACCCTTGGTATTCTTTCACCTAAATTTTCCTTAATTTTCCATCCCATATGCACTTTTCCTCTTGTGAAAGTGTGTGCATATGTATATGCTCTTTTTATTTGAACCCACTTGTATATGCTACTTCGACTAGGTGAGCCCACATATGCAACTTAAAATAACTTAAAACATTATTTTTCTTTAATTGCTTGATTATGATTTGTAGTCCTTTGTCCCATCATCCTGTTCTTTTGTACCATTACCCTGTTTCCTATGAATTGACCTGTTACAATGTGATTTTCCATTGTACATCACTTCTGAACTAATTCCTTTGAATTGCCTTGCAATTTTTCACATCTGTAAACTCAACTGCCATGCATTCTGTCACATCCCGTTTATACCTTTATCAATTAGTTCATTCATCAAAGAACAACTCTTAACAATCTCCCTGTATCAAATCTTTGACGATTATTCTGTTCCATCTTTCTTCCACCTCTGAGATGTAGATTCATCTAGTTACCATATACAAGTGAATTTCCATCAAGGACAACACATGCATCATAATTCCAACAATCTCCCCCTTTGGACCTGATGGAAACTACTTTGGGGTTTGATCACCACAACCTGTAAATAACATCAAGCTACTCTCCCCCTTTGCAATCAGGGGAAAAGGGTTGAGTGGCCAATGTTAAATGAATACTTCTATATCTGAACTATTGAATATGAGCAATCATCATGCTCCCCCCAGTCACATGATGAATTCTCTAATCAAACTCCCCCTTAGTACATGCTGAGATGCACTATATCATCCATGCTCCCCCTGAGCATATTCAGAGTCTACATGAATATTTTGAAAGAATAACTTGACTCTATAACTCAACTATGTGAGTATGACCTTCCTATCACCAATTACTCATACATACATCAATCACCCAACCAAGTGGGGATACACCAAATTTGACTCATCCACCCAACCAAGTGGGTTTACATATTTGACATGATCTTAAAAGTCCATACATGATTGAATATGACAATTATTACATCATAGGTATTTACTTGTCCTTTACATCAAATGATATACATGACATTTATAAAAAATACTAAATATCTAAACAATACCATGATAGTTATCAACAACTATCATACACCATATATGATCAATAGCATAAGAATCTGTTAGCAACATCCAGAACAACAACATGTATATGTCCATCACGAGTTTGCAAGATAAACCAATGTACCTTTAATATCATCAACCTGTGACAAAGTATGCTGCATATAGATATCAACTCATCTTCTCTATCTTATCAAGATCACCATGCTCCATAGCCTTCCATGAATCAACTAAGCATATGTCATATGTCTAAGAAGTAATGCAAAACCATGCACATCATATCATATCTATATATGTGAAACCACCATACTCATCATCTATTACCGTAATATCATCATTGTCGTAGCAAGAATAGCATGATCTTTCCATAACCACCCTCAATATATCAACCATGTATCTTCACTAGGGATTTTTCCAACATCCACATTTGATAAAAATCAACCATGATAATCAACATATGAGAGAATCAAACTTATCATCATAAAGTAAGAAGTCATCATCATTATGTGACTAAGTAAGCTATGTCTCCAAATAGCCATGCCTTCAAATAGATATGTCTTCATGAAACCTACAATAACACCATTCTTTTGGTCAATTTTCTTCATACAAGAGGATCTTTTATATCAACATCACAATTTAAATAATCATCCATGTATCTAGCATAATATGTATCTAGCTTCTCATCAATGTAAAAAGCAACCATGAGTTCACAGTCATTTGTCAAACTTTCTTGATACCATTAAGAGCAACAATCCTCAACCAGTATGCCATGTGAGAGCCAAGAACTATAGGAATCCTCATTCATAACTGCATTATATGAAATTTATGCATCTTTGAAGGCATGATGACAACAACATTAAAGAAATGAGTGATACTTATCATCATCAAATAATGAAGTTCTGTACTCAATCTTTGTTCTTCTCCTTGTCCTTATGAAGATCAACATGTAAGAAACATACCATATGTACATTGATAAGGATCATTATATACCAAAGACTTCTAAACATAATGCCAACAATGCATTATTAGAAGCATATCATATTCTCCCCCTGAACCTGTGCCAACTGTTTACTTTCAGATCTAATCATTGCATAAATCAGTAAGAATCATGAAGGCATCATTATCAACCAGTTATATATATCAAGTCATCAACAAATTATGAGGATCAAAAGAACTTCCAAGTAACATTCAAGACTGTAATTATCAATCATCAAGACAGAAAATACAATTGATAATTGACTGAACCATATCATACCCCTTTTCTGAGTCTGTCCCAAAACTTCTTCATCAAACCAACATATAGGTGACTGTGCAACTTCTAACTTGCGTATATACGCGACTTATATTCATGATAACTGTGTATGAGAATTAGAACAATGAAATTTCATACTTTCATTTCCTCTTGAGTCTTTTCTCTCTGTATATTGAGCTATACCACATCTTTCTGACTGTAATTCCTTCTTCTTCCATACCTTGGAGTGTGATGATGTTTTCTCCTTTTGGTATGTTGGCTGAAATTTTCTCCTACATTCTTTTGCTATATTCCCAAACTTGTTACAAGTATAACATCTTATATGTTTCATATTCCTTCTATAGCAATCAATGGATTTGTGACCAAACATATTGCAAGAAAAATAATATCCCTTAAAGTACCTAGAAGTTGATGATCTTTCTGTGTGATGGTTATTAGCTTGACCTATTCTACTTTTGCATCTGGATGCAACATGTCCAAAATTATGACATATAAAACATTCAACATTATTCATCAGAGGAAAGAACCGATTATCACTTCCATAGTAAGGAGTAAATTATTTTCTTTGAAGTCTTTCTTTCCTTGGTTGTTGATGTGGTTGACCTCTTATCTCCTTGTTGAGCATTTCAGATTTTGCATTAGAATTCCTTTCTTCATTTTGTGCATTAGATTCACCTTTAACAGTTTCATGAAAACCAAGACCATATTTGATGATAGGATACCTTTGACTACTAAGAATATTATCCAAAATATTAGTACTATCCTGAAATCGTAAAAGGTTATCCTTTTCTTCTAATTTACCTTTTATGATATTTACCTCAACCTGGTATTGTTCTTCCTTTTCAAGATACTGCTTCTTCATGATTTCTTCAGCTTTTCTTCCTTCTTCCACTTGTTGCCTTAATTTGAGAACCTCATTTTCTTTTTCTTCAAATGCTTGAAGTTGTTCTTCATTTTGCTTATTTGAATTTTTAAGATCTTCTTTTAGAGAGACGACCACAACTTCAAGACCTTCACAGTAACTGGTTCTTTCTATAAGTTCCTTGGTTGTTGTATCCTTTTCATTCACTTCATTTCTCAATGATGTCACTTCATCCTCAAGCTTTTGACTTTGATATTCCTTTTCTTTGAACTGCTTCTTTATTTTGTTTCCTTCCTCCAACTGAGTTTTTAACTTGGTCATCTCTTCTTTGTAGGTACACTCCCTTTTTTCAAATAGATCTTGTTGATCTCTAATTTTGTCTATGAACCTTTTAACTTCTACCTCTATATTTATTTCACAGTAATTGGTTCTTTCTATAAGTTCCTTGGTTGTTGTATCCTTTTCATTCACTTCATTTCTCAATGATGTCACTTCATCCTGCAGCTTTTGACTTTGATCTTCCTTTTCTTTGAACTGCTTCTTTATTTTGTTTCCTTCCTCCAACTAAGTTTTTAACTTGGTCATCTCTTCTTTGTAGGTACACTCCCTTTTTTCAATTAGATCTTGTTGATCTCTAATTTTTTCTGTGAACCTTTTAACTTATACCTCTATATTTCTTTCACTTTCACCCATAAGCGCAAATTCAGTTATTTCACTGTCACTTTCATTATCATCAATATTGCATGAAAAGAGAAATGTATCACTAGAAGACCAAAAATTTGTACCTGATAATTTTTTTTCTTGTTCATCTTCAATCTAAGGTGATTCTGAATCTAAATACTTACTTCCACCTAATAGCCAATTGTCTCTCCTGATGTCATTTTTCCTTTGAGATGTCTTCTTCTTCGGAGGTGCTTTCTTCTTTTGCTTCTTTCCCATTGTTACAACGGATCTCCTTCAAGCGATCAAGCTTTTATCAAAGGACCCACTCTGATACCAATTGTTGGGAAAAATACTGACGGTGGGTGAATGAGTATTTACAAATCAATAACTTTTTACATTTCATATTCATATTTCTGTACGTGACTTTACTGAATCAAACCTGTGTGTGCACATGACTGTTCTTAAGCCAATTAGTGTATATCCAGTGAACTTATAATTCAGTTAATCTATCATATGTTTATCTTCAGCTAGTGCATTAGTACTTTATTAGCCATTAGATAAACATTAACCATGTGTTGTAATAAATAAACAATCACACATAAGAAACACACATGAAAACCAAGATTTAAGGTGGAAACCCAATGCGGGAGAAAAACCACCTACTGTTGTTGTCTCTGTCTTCTTTTTAATATAAAGAATAATCTGTTTACAATCTTGTACTAGTGCAGACTCATACTAGTACATAGGAACCTACTTACAGAAGGCTACAACCTTCTCTCTGTTGGGTCCCTATAATACTAGTGATTACCCCATTACTATTGTAGTTGTATCCCTTATTAATATAGTTGTGCCCCTGCTGTCCCCATATTTTTCTCACTGTGACCCATAGAATCCCTCTATTGTTATTTTTGTGGCTTTATGTTATTATTGTTAGGTCGGCTGGGTTATATTGTGACTCGTTAGACTCCTATATATAGAAAGGAGGTTTTTTCATTTGAATCATCCAACAATTGTTCATTTGTGTAATGTAAAGAAGGTTTCCCCCTCAAAGAGGCTGAATTCTATGGCGTTGATCTCTCTTTCTATCTTTTTGTGAGCTGGTTTCATAACATTTGGTATCAGAGATTTGGATTCTAGGGTTTCGCTGCTCCAAACAGGTCATCGTGGCATTTTAGCTATAACTTTTTTTTTGCGATGTTTCAAAGGCTAAAAAAAAAACCCATTTGAGAATAAATCACACTAAATCCCGGGTCCAAATTTCAGAGCTTTTTGCACTATATTTGCGGAGATATGATCTGAGGACGTTGGTCTTTTTGCAGACTCCTGAATTACATTCCAAACAGGTGACCTGGGGAAAATCGTCATAACTTTCTCTCTGAGCATTGGATTGAAATTTCGTAAGGAGGTACTGAAAGAGGACAGACTGTAGTTTCTTTTATATATTTTTCAGAGCCAAAGGTCGAAACAATGACTCGTGGCATGTCGTACAAGTTCGCTCTACTGAACTAGTATATAATTAGGTCATCTTGGGAGATTGTGCATAACTCTTCCTTGGAGAATCCAATTTGGATCAGACTGGTGGCATTGGAAAGACGACACAGAGGGCTACTACAGGTCGCGATTTCAGAACTGGATGATCCTAAATTGCAGAGATACAGCAGATTCAATATCAAGCTTCTACAAAGTGAAAAAAGGTGTGTAGCTTTTTTTTTAATTTTTGCATAAGCTTGGTTTGAAAAATTAGTTTGAATCAGTAATTGATGCCCCGAGGAAAGAAAATGCAAACACCTAGTAAGCAACTTGAAAGCTCTAGCATGACTCATGAAGAAGAGGAATAAATGCAACATGATATATCAAAATTACGAGACCAAGTGCAACAAGTGTCACCTGCACAAAAAGCAACATAATCTAAGATGGATGGTTTAAGGAAAGATGTAGAAGCTAAGATGGATGGTTTAAAGAAAGGTGTAGAAGCTAAGATGGATTGTTTAAAGAAAGGCATAGAAGCTAAGATGGATGGCATGGAAGCTAAGATGAATGGCATGGACGCTAAAATTGATGGCATGGATGATAAGATGGAAGAATTGAAGATAAACATGAATAAGTTGCTACAAGAAATGGTCACTAATGGTGAAAGGGTAGTAAAGGAAACTCATGATGAGAACAAAATAAATGTTAATCATGATTCCATAGACTCTAATGTTGGATAAAAAACCCACCATATTCCAAAAATCGATCTGAGGAAGTTTGATGGCAAGGATCCCGCAACATGGATATTATAGATGGAGCAATTTTTTTATCTCAATAATGTGCAAAACACACAAAAGGTACGTTTTGCAACTTTATATTTGGAACCAAATCAGTTTGTATGCTATCAATGGCTTTGCTCTGGTAAACAAATTATCACTTGGGAAATTTTTATTGAAGAATTGACATCACATTATGAGGATACAAAATGCAACACTTTTTTTAGCCAATTGATAAGTCTCAAACAAAAGGGTTCAATAATGGAGCACATTGAGGAGTTCCAAAAATTGAACATAAGGGTAAAAATTATTCCAGAGGAGCATAGGATTGATGTGTTCATAGGGACTTTAAAGGATAATATCCAACATGATGTTTGCCTTTGGGAACCTGATTCATTAGAGAAGGCATCCAGGTTAGCAAGAAAAATGGAAAGCAAAATTATGGCAACCAGGAAGCATACCACTCACAACTATAAAGATGGAAGTGTTGTTGCCCCTAGTCTTCCACAACCTATAAGGTTGGCACCACAACAATTGGAAGAAAAAAGAGCAAAAGGACTTTGTTACAGTTGTGATAGCAAATACACTAAAGGTCATAAGTGTGCTAAGAAGAAATTATTCTACATAGATTGTGAAGAGGAAGAAGAAAAGGATCAAGAAAGGTCAAAAGAAGAGGATATACTCCAGGAACAAAGCCTAGATAAATAAGAAATTAATTTGACCATATCTTGTAATGCATTGGCGAGAATTACCACTCCTCAAACCATCAAGATAGAAGGACAAATCAAGAAGAAAAAGGTAATAGTGTTGATTGATTCAGGAAGTACCCACAATTTTATTCATTGTAAGGTAGCAAAAGAATTGAATTGCTTCTTATATCTACCACCAGAGTGTCAAGTGATGGCTGCAAATGGAGGAACAATAAATTGCTCTAGAAAGTGCCATAATATCAAGCTATCCATGGGAGAATATGTATTGACTGGCCCAATGCTTTCCATTCCAATGGGAGGTGTTGATGTTGTACTAGGAGTCCAATGGCTACAATCCTTGGGTACAATAGCTTTTAATTTTCAAGAACTTTTCATGAAATTTTCTGTGGAAGGAAAGGAAGTTGAATTAAGGGGTATTGCAGGGAAACCAAGAAAGATAATCAGCTCTAATGGTATGACAAAGCTTCTAAAAAAGGAACAAAGAGGTGTAATTGCACAATTATGTTCGCTAGATGTTTCCACGTTGGAATCATCTATTTCTCTAGATCTCCAAAATGTCTTGGACAATCATTCCAATGTATTTGAGACTCCCAAAGGTCTCCCACCTATTCATGATCATGATCATGCTATTCATCTGATTCCAGGAAGTGTTCCTCCAAACATCAGGCCATACAGATATCCCTATGCCCAAAAGAGTGAAATTGAACGTATGGTTGCAGAAATGCTAGAGGCTGGTATAATTCAACCAAGTCAAAGTTCTTTCTCTGCTCTAGTAGTATTAGTGCACAAGAAGGATGGATCATGGCGCATGTGTCCCGATTATAGGGAGCTCAAAAAGCTCACTATTAAAGATAATTTTTCCATTCCTGCCATTGATGAATTACTAGATGAATTGCATGGATCAATTTACTTCACCAAGTTGGATCTTCATTCAGGATATCATCAAATCAGAATGAAGACTGAAGACATTTCGAAAACAGCATTTAGAACTCATGACGGTCATTATGAATTTTTGGTCATGCCTTTTGGCCTTACCAATGCACCTTCAACATTTCAAGGTTTGATGAATTCCATTTTCAAACCATTCCTTAGAAAATTTGTGTTAGTATTTTTTGATGATATACTAATCTACAGCAAGTCTTGGAAGGATCATGTTGAACATGTTGACAGGGTGCTACAACTATTGGAGGATAAATAATTATATGCAGAAAGATCCAAATGTTTCTTTGGAGTACAAGAGGTGGAATATCTGGGTCATATTGTATCTCATGAAGGAGTTAAGGTAGACCCTAGAAAAATTAAAGCCATTAAGGAATGGAAAATCCCCACATCCATAAAGCATCTGCGAGGATTTCTCGGGTTGACAAGGTATTATCGCAAGTTTCTTAAGAATTATGGGAGAATAGAAGCACCTCTAACAACATTATTGAAGAAAGATGCATTTTCATGGACTCTAGAATCAGCAAAGGCCTTTGAGCATCTTAAAGAGGCAATGTGCCAAGCACCGGTCTTAGCTACACCAGACTTCACAAAAACCTTTATTGTGGAATGTGATGCTTCAGGAAATGGAATTGGTGCTATTTTAATGCAAAATGAAAGACCCATTGCTTTTGAAAGTCGTCCAATCAATGGAAAGTTTTTACACAAAGCTATTTATGAGAAGGAAATGTTGGAAATACTCCATGCACTTAAGAAATGGCGACCCTACCTAATGGGAAGACACTTCAAGGTAAAAACGGATCATGATAACCTTAAATACTTTTTAGAAGAAAGATTATCCTCTAAAGAGCAACAAAAGTGGGTCACAAAGATGTTGGGTTATGACTTTGAAACGATCTACAAAAGAGGGAAGCAAAATGTGGTGGCAGATGCACTCTCAAGAAAGGATGAGGATGTGGAAGCATTGTTGTGTGCCAGTTCTATTATCCAACCAGATTGGATAAACGAAGCAAGGGAGGAATGGAAGAACGACGAAGAAGTGTGGGCACTTATTCAAAAGTTACAACAAGACTCCAGTACGTCTAATACATTTAGCTAGAAAAATGATTTGTTATGGTACAAAGATCGCTTATACCTCTGTAAGAATTCCCAGCTAAAACAAAAGATTCTTATGGAATTGCACACACTTCTCCCTTAGGAGGGCACTCAGGATTTTTAAAAACTTACCACAGGGTTAAGAAGGAATTTTTTTGGGAGGGCCTTAAATCAGATATTCAAAAGTTTGTGGCGAAATGTTTGGGTTGCCAACAAAATAAAGTTGAAACAATTAAGACACCGAGTCTATTACAACCTTTATCCATTCCAAGCCAATGTTGGGAGGAGGTTTCAATGGATTTTATCACAGGTTTACCCAAGTCTGACGGAAAGAGTGTCATCATGGTGGTAGTTGACAGACTTACAAAGTATGCACACTTTTGTGCATTATCACATCCATTTAAAGCCAGTATAGTTTCTACTGCATTTATGGAAAAAATTCAAAAGCTACATGGAAACCCAAAGATTATTGTAAGTGACAGAGATCCCATTTTCACTGGAAATTTTTGGACAAAATTATTTTCTTGTCTTGGTACTCAGTTAGCTCATAGCTCATCTTATCATCCTCAATCTGATGGGAAAACTGAGATAGTAAACAAATGTTTGGAAGGATATCTTCGTTGCTTTGTATCTGATAAACAGACACAATGGGTCAAATGGTTGCCTCTGGCTGAATGGTGGTATAACACTTCCTTCCATACAGCAACAAAAATGACCCCATTTATGGCACTTTATGGACTTCAGCCACCATCCATCACATCATATTTAAGAGAAAATTCTAAGGTTCAAGCAGTGGAACATCACATCGAACATCAACAACAAGTCCTCCAACTCTTAAAGGATAACCTCGTGTTGGCACAGAATAGAATGAAACAACAGGCATATCAACATCGCACGTTGGGTCCCTATAATACTAGTGATTACCCCATTACTATTGTAGTTGTATCCCTTATTACTATTGTTGTGCCCCTATTGTCCCCATAGTGTTATTACTATGACCCATAGAATCCCTCTATTGTTATTTTTGTGGCTTTATATTATTATTGTTAGGTCGACTGGGTTATACTGTGACTCCTTAGACTCCTATATATAGAAAAAAGGTTTTGTCATTTGAATCATCCAAGAATTGTTCATTTGTGTAATGTAAAGGAGGTTGCCCCCAAGAAGAGGCTAAATTCTAAGGCGTTGATATCTCTTTCTATCTTTTTGTGAGCTAGTTTCATAACACTCTTGTTCTCCAGCTGCTACTGGAAGGGGGCTCCAACCCCCAGATATAATCACCAGCCACTAATGGAAGGAAGCTTCGAATTCCTCACTGAAGGCTCCACCCCTCAATATCCTCTAGGGACCACAATTCATAAATTTTCAGACCCGATACTTCTGGTACACATCAATACAACATGAAGGCCACATGTCATCAAATTTTCATACTAGACCCATCAGTAACATTGAAGCTCAAAATCAATCATCACTAAAAACTCAATCAACTGACACTTAATCAAAATTCAACCAATCAACTGGAACAAACAGATCACTGTAACCAGTACACAGATCTGAACCCAGAAAACTGCATAAACAACCAGAACCAACTGCAACCTCAAAAATCATATGTCAGAATGTATACGGTACTTCAGTGAAGCCAACCTGCATGTATACGCTACTTCCTTTAACCAAGCCTGCGTATACCTCCAAAAATACTGAATCATAAAAACCTCTGAATCAAGACTGTACCAACGAGTAATATTCTGAAGATCTATTGTCAAATTACATAGTTATAAACAGACAGAAGCAAAGATCACCCTTCTCACTCAATCAATCAATCAATCAGACTTAATCTCCTTATACATTCAGTTCTACTTTTAGATCTAATGAATACATCATTAATAGACAACAGTAAAATAGCAACACTGATTAGATAGATTAGTCATCTCTGAACAACAAGCTTTTCTTTTGCATACTCTACTTGGAAGAGTCGAACCGGCGTGTGTACATGCCTTCACTGAGGTGAACCAGCATATATATTTGAAAATAATAACTTATAACTTCACAACTATTCCAGACTTCAGGCATACCTAGATCATAACATTTATAGGATAAATATGAGTTAGCATTCAGATCTAGCCCAACAATTATCAAATCATATAATGATAAGTCATTTCAGGTTTCATGATTTCGATCCAACATTGTATCCAAAGGTGCACAAGATATTTCAGATGATATCATAACCATAGCCCTTACAACATAAAATATACTTTAGATAGAAGTATTCATGAAAAACCCTTTCACTTGCACACTTAGCCCTTTGATCTTATCCTCCTTATATAGTTTTAGTCTTTCTCAATACCTCGGACCAAAACAATGCTTAGAACCTATGGTATTCTTAGAAGGGATCAAGTAACCATTATTCCACTCAATATTGTGGGCTAATACCATGGTATGGACCCTTGATATTCTTTCACCTTAATTTTCCTTAATTTTCCATCCCATACGTGCTTTTCCTCTTGTGAAAGTATGTGCATATGTATATGCTCTTTTTGTTCTGTGAGCCCACTTGTATACGCTACTTCGACTAGGTGAACCCGCTTATACAACTTAAAATAACTTAAAAGATTCTTTTTCTTCAATTACTTGATTTTGATCTATATTCCTTTGTCCCATCATCCTGTTCTTCTGTACCATTACACTGTTACATTGAATTGACCTGTTACAATGTGATTTGCCATTGTACATCACTTCTGAACTGATTCCTTTGAACTGCCCTGCATTTTGAAACATCTGTAAACACCACTGCCATGCATTCTATCATATCTTGTTTATACCTTTATCAATTAGTTCATTCATCAAAGAACAATTCTTAACAATCTCTATATATCAAATATTTGACCATTATTCTGTTCCATCATTCTGTCACCTCTAACGTGTAGATTCATCTTTGTTCCATCATTCTGCCACCTCTAATTTGTCCTGTAGATTCATCTAGTTACCATATACAAATGAGTTGCCATCAAGGACAACACATGCATCATAGTGCCAACATGGGTGTTACTTGTCTACACAGAACTTTACTTTTCTTCCTTGTTAGAAGATTATGAATTTCTTCAAAATGCATACCCTGCCTATTATTATTGTTTGAAATATTAGAATCATGTCAAATTTCTATTTAAAAGTGGGTTCAAACTTGTTTTATTATTTATAATGCTCTCTTTATATCAAACTCGGCACATTGAAAGAAAATATTAACAGTTCCTCGGTATCATTAATGAGTTTAACCAACCTACCTAAAAAAAATTGAAAAATGGTTTAGCATAATTTATAAAATCTTTGAAATTACATAAATAATGACAATACATAATTGCATGAAATAATTGGCTACTTTTACATTGAGAAATCCACAATGTTTAATATGTTTGGTCTTTCCAAAGTAATATAAAACATTCATATCTATTATATTACTTGGTGAAGGATATTTTTCTGCATCTTGAGCTGAGTATGAGGAATGTGTTGTCACTTAACATTACATTTAAAAATAATAAAATAATATTTACAATAACAAATAAAAATGATTGTGATAACAAAAAAAAATCATTTCAACTATAAACAAAATACTTTTAACTATACATCATTTTTATATATAGAAATAAAGTACTTGAAAGTAAAGAAAAAATGAATTTACTATTTAATATTAAAGAGATATATAACTCCTTTACTCCTTAACAAGAAATTTACAAGTGCCATGTAAAAATAGTATAATTGATATTATATGATATGTAATTTATTTTATATTTTGTTAATTAATATATATCTATATATATAGATGAGACATAGATCAAATATTGCAATGTTCATATTAAATAACATAGTTTTACAAAAAATCATAATTAAAAAAAAAAATTATAACACTTTTTATTGTAAGGAATATATGTAAGTTATTGCATTCTTAATATGGATATATAATATTTAAAAAATATTAATAACAAAAAAATGTTTAATATGGATTAATAGAGTGGATTCATCTTAACTTCAAATCTACCAAGCACTGATAATAAAAAAATAAAAAAATTGAAAGTTTTGGTTGCCTCTGGTAATATGGCGCACGTGTGTGAAGTTTATGAATGGTGAACGATGGAGTTTACTGAGTTTGAATGCCACCTGGTGACAGGAATCGTTTGGCATCCTTGCATGGACGGATGAGTTGCTTGGAGCAGAGGGAGAAAGTCATCACTTTCTCCGTCAATTAATTCCGTTTAAAAGGAATGAGGTTTGGACATCTCTGAAGCGCTATCTTTCTACTCGTCCTCTTCGCCTGACGACAAGCGCACATTGCTTCAGCTTTCGTGGTTTCACAATGTTGTGGACAAGGACCTTCACGATGGGGATTATCAGTTCTAGGGTTTCATTTTCTGTGCTATGAAGCCCATCCCATTGAGTTTGCTTATTTGATGGCTATTCTTCTACTAAAAGGAGAATGAAAACCACCAACGACATCTAATAATGTAATCTTTATTTATTTCTTCAGAGCTTGTGCTTCAATGTAATCTCATAAGGAACTATGGAACTATATGGGCAAACCATCTCAACATTTCTTTTTAGTTATAATTATGTGGCTGGGACGTCCCTATTTCAATTTTTGGATATGGGGTTGTTGATTTTTATTTTTTTTAATGGGATTAAATATGGAATTAACTCCATGAAACGCTCTGATTTAATCAGGGAATGTTATCTTGTGCATTACACTGCTCAATAAATATTTTTTATATGGTAAATTGAAACGACATTCAGTACATATGTAATAAAATCGTTAAAAGTAAATATGTAACAGGATTTCTGATCTGTTTAAAATAAGTAAAGAGGATTGCCCATATCTTAGGAAGTGGGAGATGGTATTCTTTAAAATGCTGAAAATAAAAATAAGCAAATATTTGAAAATAAATATATACGATGTCATAGATTTTATAATCTACATTTTCATATTGCTCTTCGATATTCTTTATCGTAGTATTGGAAAGTGCTTTTCGATGGCTAATATTTATAATTATTTTTTTATTCACTCTTAATTGAAACCAATAAGGTTTTAAAACTATGTATTAAAATGTTCATATTAATAATGTTTATATTAATTTAAAATGTTATTATATTAATAATTTTAAATTTAATAAAAAAATAAAAATAAATACAAATTTCTTTTACTTTTATGTATTTAGGTTATGTATAATTTAGGTTATGTATAAAATTTATCAAAAATGTTAAAAGATTTGCTAAAATTTATTAAAAAAATATTTAACATTAAAGTAATTTGTACTTTAGCACTTAATAATCATAAGATTATTGAGAAAAATTTCAGCAATAAACACTTTGAATAATATTATACCCTAGGAATATGAACCTTTAGATTAAAAAACTTAAGGGATCAATATTATAAACCCAAGGGAATATAAAACCCAATGGATTAGTACTAAAAACCTAAGGGATTCTAAACGCAAGGGAATAATATTAAACCCAAAGAATTAATATTATAAGCTTTAGGTATATAAACTTTAAGATAAATATTATCTCCATATGAAAATCATGGAAAATCATGGTCAATCATGGTTAGCCATGGTCAACGTTCGTTGATCATGGTCGACCATGTTTTATAGAATCAAACATGGTCAACCATGGTTGAATGACACACACAAATATTGTCTCGATATGAAAATCAACTATGGTCCAACGTCGCATTTGTGACAAAGATTGTCTCCATATGAAAATCGACCATGGTCAACCATGGTCCAATGTCGTATTAGGATAAGGATATATGAAAATCAACCATGGTTAACTATGTTTATTTTAGTCTTTATAGTATTTATCTTAGGGTTTATATACCTTGGGTTTATAATATTAGTCTCTTTGCTTTAATATTATTCCCTTGGATTCATAATCCCTTGGGGTTTTATTATTAACCCCTTGGGTTTATTATTTCCTTGGGTTTATAATATCAATCCCTTAGGTTTATTATTCCCTTGGGTTTATAATATCAATCATGGTAAACCATGGTCAATCATAGCTAAGCGTGGTCAACCATGGTCGAATGTTGTATTGTGACAAAGATTGTCTCAATATGGAAATCAACCATGGTCAACTATGGTCCAACGTCAAGGTTTGAAAAAGATTTTCTCGATATGAAAATCAATCATGGTCAACCATGGTCCAATGTCGCATTGTGACAAGGATTGTCTAAATATGGAAATCAAACATGGTCAACAATGTTTATTCTAGGGTTTAGAATATTCATCGCAGGGTTTATATACCTTGCGTTTATAAATTTTACCCCTTGGTTTTATTATTCGCTTGGGTTTATAATATCAATCCCCTGGGTTTATTGGTATAAGGGTTCATATTCCTAGGGTTTAATATTATTTATTTAGGTTTCTTATCAATCATGGTCAAGTATGGTAAACCATGGTCAACCATGGCCAACCATGGTCCAATGTCACATTGTGACAAAGATTCTCTCGATTTGAAAATCAATCATGGTCAAGCATGGGCCAACGTCACATTTTAACAATGATTGTCTCAATATGAAAATCAACCATGGTCAACCATGTTTATTTTAGTGTTTATAATATTATCTTAGGATTTATATACCTTGGCTTTATAATATTAGTCCCTTTGGTTTAATATTATTCAACAAAGGTCAACCATGTTTTATAAAATCAATTGTGGTCAACCATTGGAAAGTGTCACATTGTGAGAAAAATTGTTTCAATATGAAAATCAATCATTGTCTCAACCATGGTCCAACGTCGCATTATGATAAATATTGTCTCAATATGATAGTCATGTTCAGCGATGGTCAATCATGGTCAACCTTGGTCAAGCATGGTCAACCATGTTTTATAAAGTTAAACATGGTCTTCCATGGTCAATCATGCTCAACCGTGGTCGAATGTCGCATTGTGACAAAAATTGTCTTGATAGAAAAATTAACCATGGTTAAGCATGGTCAACCATGGTTCAACCTCACATTGTGACAAGCATTGTCTCTATATGAAAATCAACCATGCTTATTTCAGCGTTTAAATTTTTTATCTTAGGGTTTATATACCTTGGGTTTATAATATTAGTCCCTTGGGTTTAATAATATTCCCTTGGGTTCATAATCCCTTGCGGTTTTAGTATTAATCCCTTGGGTTTATTATTCCCTCGGGTTTACAATAACAATCCCTTGGGGTTATAATATCAATCATGGTAAACCATGTTTATTTTAGTGTTTACAATATTTATCTTAAGGTTTATATACCTCGGGTTTATAATATTAGTCCCATGGGTTTAATATTATTTGCTTGGGTTCATAATCCCTTAGGGTTTTAGTATTAATCCATTGGGTTTATTATTCCCTTGGGTTTATAATATCAATCCCTTGGGTTTATTATTTCCTTTGGTTTATAATATCAATCATGGTAAACCATGGCCAATCATAGCCAACCATCATCAACCATCGTCAACCATGGTCAAATGTCACGTTTCGACATAGATTGTCTCAATATGAAAATCAACTATGGTCGAACATCACCAATAACCATGGTTACATTGTGTCAAAGTTTTTCTCATGGTCCAACGTCACACTGTGACAACCATAGTCAACCTTAGTCCAACATTGCATTCTGACAAATATTGTCTGAATATGAAAATCAACCATCGTGAACCATTATCAATCATGGTTAACCATGCTCAACTAGAGTCCAATGTTGCATTTTGAGAAAAATTCCTTCAATACAAAAATATATCATGGTCAACCATGTTCTAATAGCGCATTGTGACAAATACTGTCTCAATATCAAAATCAACCATCATCATCTGTGGTCAAACATGTTTATTTTAGGGTTTATAATATTTATCTCACGGTTTATATAGCTTGGGTATACAATATTAATCCCTTTGGTTTATTAGTGCCTTGGGTTTGTAATATCAATTCCTTGGGTTTATTAATCTAAGGTTTCATATTCCTAGTGTATTATAATATTGATAGGGTTTATAATACTATTCCTAGGGTTTAATATAAATCCCTTAGGTTTATAATATAAATTCATAGGGTTTATTAATCCCTTGGGTTTATATGCCTTGGGAATATAATATTATTCCCTTGGGTTTAATAATATTCACTTGGGTTCATAATCCTTTGGGGCTTTAGTATTACTCCCTTGGGTTTATTATTCCCTTTGGTTTATAATAACAATCCCTTTAGTTTATAATATCAATCATGGTCAAACACAGTCAATCCTAGCCAACAATGGTCAATCATGGTTAACCATGTTTGTTTTAGTGTTTAAAATATTGATCTTAGGGTTTATATACCTTGGGTTTGTAATATTAGTCCCTTGGGTTTAATATTATTCGCTTGGGTTCATAATCCCTTGGGGTTTTGGTATTCATCCCTTGGGTTTATAATATCAATCCCTTGGGTTTATTATTCCCATTGGTTTATAATATCAATCATGGTCAACCATGGTCAAATGTTGCATTTCAAAAAATATTGTCTCAATATGAAAATGATCCATGGTCAACCATGGTCACATTGTGTCAAAGATTCTCTCATGGTCCAACGTCACACTGTGCCAACCATGGTCAACCTTAGTCCAATGTCGCATTCTGACAAATATTGCCTTAATATGAAAATCAACCATCATGAACCATCGTCAATCAAGGTCGACCATGGCCAAATAGGGTCTAATGTCACATTGTGAGAAACATTCTCTCAATATGAAAATCAATCATGGTTAACCATGGCCCAATAACACATTGTGAGAAAGATTGTCTCAATATGAAAATCAACCATAGTCATCTGTGGTCAACCATGTTTGTTTTAAGGTTTATAATATTTATCTAAGGGTTTATATAACTTGGGTTTACAATATTAATCCCTTGGGTTTATAATATCAATCCCCTGGTTTTATTAATCTACGGTTTCAAATTCCTAGGGTATGATAATATTGATAGGGTTTATAATATTATTCCTAAGGATTAATATAAATCCCTTGGGTTTATAATCCATTAGGTTTATACTATAAATTCATTTAATTTACTAATCCCTTAGTTTTAATCCCTTACATTTATAATAATGCCAATATGGGTTTGTGACAAAGATTTGTGACACCCATAGTCAACTATGGTCAACCATGGTCCAACCTTGCATTGTGACAAATATTGTCTCAATATGAAAATCAACAATGGTCAACCATGATTAACTATTATCCAACATTGCATTGTCTAAAGGTTGTCTCAATATGGAAATAAATCATGGTCAACCATTGTCCAACGTCACATTCTAACAAAGATTATGTCAATGTGAAAATCAACCTTGGTCAACCATGCTTATTTTAAGGTTTATAATATTTATCTTAGGGTTTATTTACCTTGGGTTTATAATATTTATCCCTTAATATTATTTCCTTGGGTTTATAATCCCTTGGGCTTTTAATATTAACCTGTTGGGTTTATGATTCCCTTGGGTTTACAATACCTTGGGGTTTTAGAATTAATCCCTTGGGTTTATAATATCAATCCCCTTGGTTTATCAATCATGGTCAACCATGGTCCAATGTCACATTGTGGAAAATATTTTCTCAATATGAAAAGCATCCAATGTCACATTGTGACAAGGATTATATCTATATGAAAATCAACCATGGTCAACCACGTTCCAATGTCACAATGTCTCAAATATTGTCTCAATATGAAAATCAAAAGTGGTCAACCATAGTTAACCATGGTGAATCATGGTCAACCATGGTCATTAACCATGGTGACATTGTGACAAATATTGTCTCTTTGTCCAACATCACATTGTGACAACCATGGTCATCCATGGTCAACCATGGTCCAACATCGCATTGTGACAAACATTGTCTCAATATGAAAACCAATCATGGTCAATCATGACCAACCATTATTCAATGTCACAATGTGCCAAAGGTTGTCTCAATATGAAAACTAATCAGGATCAACCATACTCCAACGTTGTATTGTGACAAAGATTGTGTTAATATGAAAATCAACTAAGGTCAACCATTGTCAACCATGTTTATTCAAGTGTTTATAATATTTATCTTAGGTTTTATATACCTTGGGTTTATAATATTTATCCCTTGGGTTTAATATTATTCCCTTCAGTTTATAATCCCTTGGGTTTATATTATTTATGTTGAGGTTTATATACCTTGGGTTTATAATATTAATCCCTTGGGTTTAGCATTATTCCCTTAGGTTTATAATATCTTTGGGTTTTAGAATTAACTGTTATAGACATTTTTGTGCCTTACAGCTCTAAGCATGAAATGTCCATAAACCAAGGGATCCTAAGTCCCTAAAAGTGTTGTTCCGACCCCTAAAGGAATAAGGTCAAAAAATTACAGCTTCTCCCAGAAGTTCTCCACCAGAAACTGCTCAGAATCAGTCAAATCAGGATCATTTCAGCTGCTCCACTAGCTAGCTGCATTGCATAGCACCCAAGTACACTAGCTAGGTGCATTGCAACGCACCTAAATGCACTACCAGGGTGCGTTGAGCGGGAAATGACAAATGGCAGTGTCATTCCGCGAGGTGGACAGACAATGGAAGCTTCCAGAATCTTCCCCAACGACACTTGCCTCACTGAGTTCGACCAAGGATGAGTAAGAGGCTCTCAGTCTCCAAGTGGAAGCAAGAAATGACAGAGAGAAGACACTAGTCAGATCATAAGCTGACTCATCCTCTTTGCATACATCTATATATGGATCCCTCATCCCAGAGATCCAGAGGCTGGAATTTTGTACATTGCAGAGAATTGCTGTTGGTTTTGAGATAGATATCAGAGTATTGGGTGATTTATGCTTTGTTGGAGGTGAAGAGGGGACTTCTATGCTGGGAGGTTGATGCTGGATCAGGAATCATGGGTTGTAACTCCTCCTGGACCTTCTTGTTATATCAATAAAACTATTTGAGTTTCTCCTACATGCTGGTGTATCATTGATGTTTGTTACATTTGTATGTTTAGCTTAAATCTGATCCTAAGCTATTTATGAATATAAATCCATGTCTTTGTGTAGTTTTCTTCTTCTGTGATCTTACAGGAACTTGGTGAATCTGGGCAAGTAAGGGAGCAGGTAGCTGGAAGCTGTCAAAGAGAAGAGAGATTGGATCAAAGGACTAGCGCAAGACACAGGTTGGTTCATCTTATTCCTCTTCGTTTATAGTTCATAAAGAAGAATACTAAAGTAGTTTTCCCTGTTTGTTTCTAAGGTCACTGTCACACCTTAGTGGGATAGGGTCGTTCTGAATAGACACTTTTCCCGTTAACAAAATGGTGACTCCACTGGGGATCGTGTCTAGTTAGTTTGTTTGTGTTTCTCTTGTTGTTTGTTTCATAAACATAGAAGTAGAAATCGAACTGCATTTGCCATTAACAAATGCAAAGTAGACATCTGCTACTTCAATCCATTCACTGGATCTGTTTATGATCTGAACAACTGATTCACAAATGATCTGATTGCCCTTTGTGATAGCTCTTAGACCTCCTTTAAATCTACCCTTTGATTGTGCATTACTGATTGCTTTCACTCGGCCAAAAACCATAGATTAAACTGCAAACCGTGACCCAGAACCCGGATAGAATTCTCGTTTCTGCCCCAGCGCAGGCTTTGTGAAGAGATTCTGCATTTCAACGCAGTTCCCGAGAGGGCTACCTGCGCTGCAATCCAGTTTCTCTGTGTAACAGGTGCACTGATCAGCCTAGCCTTGTGCAGTTGAGGTTCTTTGCTTCATTTTTTCAATTTTGTCTCTGATTTTTGCAGCCTGTGATCAGTGTGTGTGTCTGTTTAAAAACCCCTTTTCATTGCCTTAATTTTGCCTCCTTTGTACAAAAAGACTGTAGATGTTTTTGTGTGTTTGTTACATCATTTGCAGTCTTCCATTGAAAAAGTAGAATAGTCATATTGTCGTCCTTTGATTTAGATCTGTCGTAAGTGTCGATTTTGATCTTAGGAGAAAGTTTATTTGCTGTTGACAGTTGATTATGCTTTTACTTTTGCCTTTGGTTTGAATTTATGACTTTCTAGTGTCGAAATGAGTATTTATTTCAAAATCATAAAGTGTCGTAATCATCTATGCCTTTTGATTTCGAAAAGAAGCTTGTTTGTGTTTGTCACTTGAAAGCAAATTCAAACTTGTACATCAACTTTCTTTTTAGGCATCAATATTAAGAAAGTGAAAAACAAATACATGCACATGTGCATTTGCATATTGATAATCTGTTTGGCTTGATTTAGGAAAAGTGCATTTACAGTGTGCTCTTTGCTCTTTGAGAAAAGATTGTGTCTTTCTTTTCCCCTTGTAGCTAGGATTTTCATTGCTGAAAAGAGATAAAAGTTTGCTTATCATCTTTAGATTGCATTTTAGGAATTACATCTACATCTCGTGGTGAACCCAAAAGGCAAACTTCATAAGAAAGATCAACTTAAAATAAATTGAATGAATCTAACAACGCTTTGGAACTTAACGCACAACATTTAGAGGTCTAGGCTAGAGACGTATTCCAGCGTCGTAAAGCCTGGTAACTGTTGTCCTCACTGATGGTTGGGTGATTCCTCCACTTTGAGACGATAAGTGCTAGTACGGACTTGTGCTCCCACGTACCGTCGAGTATATATTGGGAGACCCCTATAGGCTTAAAACCTTTTATCCATAGGAAGCCGTGTCGGCCGCCCTACTGATCGCAATGCACCGAACACAGCATTCGGGAAGATTGACTGCCGTACCGTAAAAAGTATTCTGCAGTTTTGCGATTGGTTTGGCACTCCCTCTACCTAGATCTCCAGAGCAGTTCCTTTTCAGACTCCTTAACGGAAAAGGTCCATCTGAGCACTTTTCACTTCAGGCTCATTAAAAATCGAAGGAGACTAGAGTCATCTTTTGTTTTTTCTCGACTCTTAAAAATTGAAAAAACAAGTAGTGTCAAAGCGTCTAAAAATTTATTTTAAATGGAATATTCATACCCTTTTCCTACATTGATCTTAAGTTGAGAAAATGGAGTCTACCAACCAAGGAATTCCCCTTAGTGGAAATCCTAGTCCCTTCTCCTCTTGGGGAGATGTTGGTGTACCCCATATGGCCACATTGTCACTTCCAGGACTGACAATTGGCTTGCCAGTATGGCTCTTCTCAACCAATGTCGTTCAGAACACCACTATTCCTGAACAATCGAATCAGCAACCAGACGAGTCCAGATTTGCCCACCAACCTTCTACTTCCTCTAATTCTTCCTCTCCTGCTTCCTCTTCGTTTGATGGGGCTGGCAAAGCCAAAAGTCAAGTTCCTAAGGAGAAGAAGGAGAAGAAGAAGAAAGAGAAGAAGTAGAAGGAGCCAAAGGCGAATGGGGGAAAACGAGTGTCATCTAACGAAAATACTCACACTGCACCGACCAGGCCTAAATCGCCATGTGTCATTTTCAAAGGAGACCACTTTCACAGAGATTGTCCTTACATCCCTCGGATACTAAGGGACTGTCTCCTCGTTTACACAATCCGGTGTCATCAACCTCTGATGATCATGTTGAAAGCACACCGTCAACTAGCGAAAGTGAAGCCCCAGGACAAAAATGGAAAGCTAGATTTCCTTGTAAACTGTGCGAAGGCAATCATGCCGTCCACCATTTTCCCTTCTTAGACGAAGCGAAAAGAGTTTTGGATGATCGTCCGGTTTCACCGTTGCGACTTCCTCCTGGATATAAAAAAATCTTGCCGAGTCCGTCGCTAGTTGAGAATCCAGTTGGCCCGCTCAAGTGGTCGGCTGAAACGCCTATCATTGAAGATAAACCATCTGAATCCATACCAGACGAAAGTCAAAAGGTCGAGGCGACAGTTGACCCGGTCTTGCCTTCAAAGGTTTTATCTTCGGATGATACAGTCACTGAAGAGAACAAGGATGACACTGTCCCAATTCTCTTCATCAACACAGACTCCGATGAACATGGGGGAAATCTACCCATTCCCTTACCGCAGGAGGGAAGTTCGTCAAAGCCATACCCGGCCGTCTACTCGGTCCCACCTCCAAGCAACCTAGTTGTCTCCTTCGACTGGAATCAACTAGGCAGACCCCGTTTACCAACGAGTGTACCATTCTGAATTATCGTTCAAATATATAGAATGGTCATGGCTGGTACCATCATAGATGAGGGGGCTTCTGTGAGTATCCTTTCCTCTATTTCTTGGAAAGCGCTTGGTTCTCCATCGCTGTTTCCTGAGATGAGAAATCTGGCAGGCTTTGATAAAGGAACCAGTCGACCTTTAGGGATCCTTCCCGATGTGCCCATAACATTGAGAAGGAAGATAGTTCGCATGAACGTAATGGTAGTTCAAGGACCCTTGGATTATAATCTACTCCTTGGATGAGACTATATTTATTGCATGGGAGCCATCGTCTCCTCACTCTTTAGAGTAATGTGTTTTCCGCACGAAGGAAGAGTGGTCAAGCTCGTGGACCAGCTTTCATTTCCCGGATCACGCATAGCAAATAGTCATATACCATCCCTAAATGGTCTCTTTACGCAAGAAATGTCTCAATCCCCAATCCGTCCTCCCGATGAGCGCGAGTAATTCGGAGGGATATGACTGAAACCCAGGGGGCATGCGTCCTGGTCTGCTTCGGCAGGAAAACTTCGGGTATAGGGTAGGTTTCCGCGGGAGAATATGACTAGTCTGTACCCCGTCCGTCGGTGGAAGAGGGGTTATTATAGAATAAGATTCTCTTGTCAAAGTTATGTGAGTGGCGAACGTCGTTGCTCACCTTTGTTTATCTTGGTAGACATCGCCGAAGAAGTGTTTTGTTTGCACCGCAAATCGAACAATATTTGGGTAACCTGTAAGAGGTAGGCCTCTCCTAGTAAGACACATGTTTTATTGGACTAAAGAAGGGGTAACCTTGAAACCATATTTTATACCTGGGGGCATGCAAACCTTTTGGAGTGCAAGCAAAGAGCGATTATTTATCTGTTTTTTGGATTAGTCGTTTCCTAACTTGCATAAAGAAAGGATGTGGGGAAAAAATCTAAATGTTGCCATTTTTATATGAGACATTCTTATCATATGACTGGATTAATCGAGCAGTTTTAGCACATAGTTCAAGCTCGTTAAAAAATAAACATAAGACATGAGCAAATGTTTCCACCCGCGTTTAAGCTCGTTAAAAAATGAACTATTCTCCGGTAAATAACCACCGTGAATGTAGCATTTCAACCATTAAAGCCTTGGTCGTGTTTGCACCGTCACCTCCACTTTTCCATTGGCCAATCATTCACCTCCATTTGATTGTTTACCCATTTTGAGGAACAGCTGCGAAGAGTGATTTCACTAGCCATCCTTGTGACACTGCCGTGATTGGAAAATTCCAAACCTTACCTGGAATCAGCTGCTACCCATTTTATCACTCGTTCCTCAAAAGACGAGTCTTCTTTAAGCTCTTTTTAACTAACTCGTAAAATATGAAAAGATTGCCGAGTTTTGGCCTTCCAGCTCGTTAAAGCGACTGGAAGCGCTATCCCTCCTCTAGATTTTAATCTTTTTGGACCTGAGGGATTATTGCACAAAAAGATCGAGCGCTTGTTTTGTTCGGCTCGTTAAAACTATCGAAAATTCATCCCTTCTGTATTGTTTTATACTTTTTCGGACTTAAGGGATTAGATGACGAAAAAGGAATTTTGGAGTTACCTTTACGTACCTTTTCAGACTCTCTAAAAATGAAAAGGACTGAGTTATCTTTGTTGTTAAACTCATTAAAAAGATTAATAGCGACAAACTTGCCTTTAGACAAGAACGAGTTTCACTATCGCTAGGCTCGTTAAAACATAGCGATGGGTTTGCCCCAAGGGCAAATTATAGAACAAGCATATGTTATCCTCCTCAAGCTTGACAAAATATAAAGAGGTATTGGTCAGCAATGACTGGGGAAAAATTGGGAAGAAAACTCAAAGAATCTTTATTGGTAGCAAGTCGCTCTTGAACATGACACTTCCATTCCGTGCCTGAGTCAGGTTGGGTTGTTTCATTCACCGGTCACATCACCATGGTCACGCCATACCATCCACATTTGGGGTAAATGCTACCAATCCATCACATAAGTGTCGCCGACATGTTCAAGAGAAGTCATCCAGAGAAGTCACCCGTGTCCCATCCACTACCATACATTATACTTCATTCTTTCATGACCGCCATCCTGAACCATATATCATCAGATCGTTTTCACCTCCATCAAAATCATTTGCTCCGTTCCGTGTCATTGATGTGGGATTCATTAAGGCCCTCCTTTGACGGGTCACTTCTTGTCGACATCAGCTCATTATCCAAGAAGTTGATCTAGGAACACCCCCTTCAGTACTTTGAAGCTTGCATGCCTCAATGGCAAGTTTCTCACTTCCGGCGACAGGTATACATCAATGACCTTCGACCGAAATATTTTGCGTGGTGTTCGACGCCAAGTCCTTTATTCACACCACGTGAATTGTACTGCAGTACCTTGAGGGTCATCATCATTATCGGTGATTCCTCTCACGCTTGTTAACAGTTTACATCATTGACTGGTAATCAAGCGATGTCTTTCCATGTTCGACTCCAAAACATTTCTCACATGGATCGACTTGTACTTCGAGTGAAGTTCGGACGAGATTGAAGACCCAAGATCTAGTTTCATCCATTCGGGCTGCGATATATATTTAGGAAAATAAAGACATTGAAATGTACAGCATTGCAGCACAGATAATCATCCTACCAAAAGGATGATGGCTCTATCAGAATCATCAGTCTACCATCAGACGATTGTCTGTCCTATGTACATGAAAATGAATTTATAAAGCTGAGCATGGGAATGCCCACCTCAGCTAGATCATGAAAACAATATGAAGATAATGTATTGTATTGTATCTTATTACAGGTCTCCTCCCAGCATTGAAATAACTTCGGATCCTCCTAATAAAGCATTTCACCCGATAAACGGCCTCATACTTTAGGGGGCAACTGTTATAGACATTTTTGTTCCTTACAGCTCTAAGCATGAAATGTCCATAAACCAAGGGATCCTAAGTCCTTAAAAGTGTTGTTCCAACCCCTAAAGGAACAAGGTCAACAAATTACAGCTTCTCCCAGAAGTTCTCCACCAGAAACTGCTCAGAATCAGTCAAATCGGGATCATTTCAGCTGCTCCACTAGCTAGCTGCGTTGCATAGCACCCAAGTACACTAGCTAGGTGCGTTGCAACGCACCTAAATGCACTACCAGGGTGCGTTGAGCGGGAAATGACAAATGGCAGTGTCATTCCGCGAGGTGGACATACAATGGAAGCTTCCAGAATCTTCCCCAATGACACTTGCCTCACTGAGTTCGACCAAGGATGAGTAAGAGGCTCTCAGTCTCCAAGTGGAAGCAAGAACTGACAGAGAGAAGACACTAGTTAGATCATAAGCTGACTCATCCTCTTTGCATACATCTATATATGGATCCCTCATCCCAGAGATCCAGAGGTTGGAATTTTGTACATTGCAGAGAATTGTTGTTGGTTTTGAGATAGATATCAGAGTATTGGGTGATTTATGCTTTGTTGGAGGTGAAGAGGGGACTTCTATGCTGGGAGGTTGATGCTGGATCAGGAATCATCGATTGTAACTCCTCCTGGACCTTCTTGTTATATCAATAAAATTATTTGAGTTTCTCCTACATGCTGGTGTATCATTGATGTTTGTTACATTTGTATGTTTAGTTTAAATCTAATCCTAAGCTATTTATGAATATAAATCCATGTCTTTGTGTAGTTTTCTTCTTCTGTGATATTACAGGAACTTGGTGAAGCTGGGCGAGTAAGGGAGCAGGTAGCTGGAAGCTGTCAAAGAGAAGAGAGATTGGATCAAAGGACTAGCGCAAGACACAGGTTGGTTCATCTTATTCCTCTTCGTTTATAGTTCATAAAGAAGAATACGAAAGTAGTTTTCCCTGTTTGTTTCTAAGGTCACTGTCACACCTTAGTGGGATAGGGTCGTTCTGAATAGACACTTTTCCCGTTAACACTAACCCCTTGGGTTTATAATATCAATCCCTTGGGTTTATCAATATAAGGGTTCATATCCATTCATTTTATCAATCCCTTGGTCCAACGTCACATTCTGACAACCATGGTCGTCCATGGTGAACCATGGTCCAACGTCGCATTGTGACAAAGATTGTCTCAATATGAAAATCAACCATGGCCAACCATTTTCCAACGTTGTATTGTGCCAAATGTTCTCTCAATATGAAAATAAATCATGGTCAACCATCGTCCAACTTCACATTGTAATAAAGATTGCGTCGATATGAAAATCACCCGTGGTCAGCCATGGTCAACCATGATTATTTTAGGGATTATAATATTTATGTTTGGGTTTATATACCTTGGGTATATAATATTATTCCCTTGGGTTTCATATTCCTAGGGTATAATAATATTGATAGGGTTTATAACATTATTCCTAGGGTTTAATATAAATCCCTTGGGTCAATAACCCATTGGGTTTATAATATAAATTCATTGTATTTATTAATCGCTTACGTTTATAATAATTCCAATATGGGTTTGTGACAAAGATTTTCTCAATATGGATATCAATCATGGTCAACCATTTCCAACCAAGGTCAATCATGGTTACCCATGGTCAACCATGGTCAATCATGGTCCACATTGCTCAAGCATGGTCGACCATGGTCATTTATGGTCTACCATGGTCCTGCACCACATTGTGACAAAGTTTGTCCCAATATGAATATCAAGAATGGTCAAACATGGTCAACCAAGGTCCAATGTCATATTGTGAGAGATTTCTCAATATGGAAATCAATCATGGTCAACCATGGTCAATCCTAGTCAACCATGGTCAACCATGATTAATAAGCATGGTTACATTGTGACAAATATTGTATCGTGATCTAACATCACATTTCAACAACCATGGTCAACTATGGTCAACCATGGTCTAACCTCGCATTGTGACAAATATTGTCTCAATATGAAAATCAACCATGGTCAACCATGGCCAAACATTATCCAACGTCGCATTATGCCAAAGGTTATCTCAATATGAAAATAAATCATGGTAAACCATTGTCCAATGTTGCATTGTGATAAAGATTGTGTCAATGTGAAAATCAACCGTGGTCAACCATGTTTATTTTATGGTTTATAATATTTATCTTAGGGTTTATATACCTTGAGTCTATAATATTTATCCCTTAATATTATTTCCTTGGGTTTATAATCCCTTGAGTTTTTAGTATTAATCTGCTAGGTTTATTATTCCCTTTGTTTTATAATACCTTGAGGTTTTAGAATTAATCCCTTTAGTTTATAATACCAATCCCCTAGTTTATCAATCATGGTCAACCATGGTCCAACGTCACATTGTGACAAATATTTTCACAATATGAAAAGAAACCAATGTCGCATTGTGACAAGGATTGTCTCTATATGAAAATCAACCATGGTCAACCATGTTCCAATGTCACATTGTGTCAAATATTGTCTCAATATGAAAATCAACCATGGTCCTGGAATTTCTTGCTTGCTTGACCTTTATATTAGTAGAGCAAGCTTCCAATTCCTCAACCATGGTCAATAACCATGGTAACACTGTGAAAAAGATTGTTTCTTTGTCCAACGTCACATTGTGACAACCATGGTCCAACGTCGCATTGTGACAAACATTCTCTCAATATGAAAATAAAGCATGGTCAACCATAATCAACCATTGTTCAACGTCGCATTGTGCTTAAGGTTGTATCAATATGAAAATTAATTATGGTGAACCATAGCCCAACATTTCATTGTGACAAAGATTGCGTCAATATGAAAATCAATTGAGCTCAACCATCGTCAATCATGTTTATTTAAGGGTTTATAATATTTATCTTAGGGTTTATATACCTTGGGTTTATAGTACTTATCCCTTGGGTTTGATATTATTCCCTTGAGTTTATAATTCCTTGGGTTTTTAGTCTCAATCCCTTGTGTTTATATTATTTATCTTGGGGTTTATATACCTTCGGTTTATAATATTAATCCCTTGGGTTTAATATTATTCCCTTGGTTGTATAATATGTTGGGGTTTCAGAATTAATCCCTTGAGATTATAATATCAATCCCTTGGGTTTATCAATCTAAGGGTTCATATCCATTCGGTTTATCAATCCCTTGGTCCAACATCACATTCTGACAACCATGGTCATCCATGGTCAACCATGGTCCAACGTCATATTGTGACAAGTATTGTCTCAATATGAAAATCAACCATGGCCAACCATCGTCCAACTTCTCATTGTGACAAAGATTGTGTCAATATGAAAATCATCTGTGGTCAACCATGGTCAACCATGATTATTTTATGGTTTATAATATTTATGTTTTGGTTTATATACCTTGGGTTTATAATATTTATCGCTTGGGTTTTAATTATTCCTTTGGGTTTTTCGTATTAATCCATTGGGTTTATTGTTCCCTTGGATTTATAATATTTATCTTAGGGTTTATATGCCTTGGGTTTATAATATTAATCCCTTGGGTTTACAATACCTTGGGGTTTTAGAATAAATCCTTTGGGTTTATAATACCAATCCCTTGGGTTTATCAATCTAAAGGTTCATATTTCTAGGATATAATATGACACATAAGATATATAATAATAATCCTAAGGTTTAATATAAATCCCTTAGGTTTAATCAATATTAATATTAATATTAATATTAACGTTGATATTAATATATTAAGAATATATTAATATATTTACAATATTATTATTATTATTACTATTCTAGTTGAAGACACTGACGCGTCCAGTAGTTTAAACCCAATTTCAAATTTGGTTCCCATTCCTCCCCTCACCCCTGAGGCTGAGTACTTTTCATCAATTATGCTTATGGAGGCTATTGCTGCCGTGTCTGCCTTGATGGAGCTGCAGCCTGCCTTGATGGAGCTGCAGCCTGAGAGGGCTGCACAAAGATCAACGTCGTTAGCATCATCATGAATATATTAATGATATTATTAATAATATTAACATTAATAATATTTATATTAATATTAATTTTAACTTTAATTGTGTAATATTAATATTAATATTAACAATATTACTATATTAATTTTGCATATTAGATTTATAATATAGCATATATTAAGTTGACACCTATGGTGTATATCAACCATATTTATTAATGTGGTTGTGCTAGTAAAGTAATACTTACAATAACAAATGAAAAAATAGTAATAACAAAAACAAATTAATGTCGACTATAAATAAAATACTTCAATTTCAACTTTAATTTTATATCCACTTTATATAGAATTAAAGTATTTGAAAGTAAAGAAACAAATGAATTTACTTTTTAATATTAAAGAGATATATACCTTATATGTAATTTACTCTATGTTTTATTAGTTAAAATAAAAATATATTAATAATAAAAAAAATTATTATTATCACCCATATCAAATATTGCAATTTCTATATTAAATGTCAAAGTTTTATATCAAATTTAAATAAAGAAAATCAAATTAATTTAAATATTAAAAAAAAAAAAAAAAAACTTATGTGACTTTTCATTGCGAGGAATATATGTAATTTATTGTATTCATAATATAAAGTTCATATATCCCCAGTTGCGGGTGTTTAAAATAGCATTAATGTGGATGAGACGTTGGGCTGGCAGGTGGCATGGCTACAGGACCACCTGCATTCTCATCTGCGGTGATTTAAGGCGAGCCTCTATCACCCAGCCGTTGCCATTAATCTGGTGCATGGGTCGAGACCTCCCCTGCAATTCTAAAACCATGGATCTGGATCGTCTGCCACACCTTGCTCTACCTCCATTAAACTGCTCTTGCCACCCTGCCACCGCGAAGCCAAGCTCTCGCACGACGACAGGAAGGCACTGCAGTATCCTGAGTTGTGTAGACTTGGGGAATGGAATTCATTTCTCCCATACTGCTCTTTGCACCCTGCAACTTAATTCCTCAGCTCCTGTTTCCATCTCTGGTTTGGGAAATTTGGTTATCTTCAGCATAGAGTCTGCCGCCCATTCCCAGCTCATAGATAGCAATTCAACCTTCTCGGCCCACACCAGCTTACACCACCCCACCCATAGAACTATGCCGTGGCTTCGTCATCGCATGCGTAGCAGGAGAGGCAGCAATTGAGGCCGAGCCATCCACCCCCCCTCCACCTCCCTCTGTGTTGGCCTCTCCTTTGTCCTCCCCATCGTCCATTCCATCCACGAGCCACTACCTTGCCACCCGTAGCGGAAGAGGTCGCGCTCATCCAGTCGAAGCTCAAAGGATCAATTCTGCTACCCAGACGGTCAATCTCCCTATGTCCCCTCACCAGCCCCATCAATTTTCTCAATTTTGCTTCCTCAGCACTTTGAATAGACCCGTCATAATAGCCACTGTCTCTGTGGAATTCAGAGAGGAGACCTGCCCGCAATCCATCCTAGCCTACAACACTGGGAAGACCCCGGTTCAAACACCTCTCGCCTTTGCATAGGAGAAGCCGAGCACCAACACTCAGAAGATGGCTCAGATGAAGCCGGCGACCTGCAAGCCGAAAGCCTCGGGTAGCAGTGACACCAGCAAAGGCAAAGGCAAGAAGACTGATGACACTCCTTGTGGCAAGAAGGTAGCTGAGTACGATTGGGAGGAATACAGATGCTTAATATTGGAGGAGCCGCCACCACCAACCGACACCTAGCACATCCATGCAGACAGGTTACGCCACCCAGCTTGGTTTTTTGATGGTATATTTTAATGTTTTCTTTTTAAAATATGTGGTTATCTTGAGGATCCTGCTATAATGGACTATTTTGTTTTGAAAGATAGCACCCCTGCGTGGGTAGCCTTTTCCACTGTTTTTCGGACTGGTTTTCCCCTCGAGTAGTCTCGACTCAGTTTTTTTGATGTTTAAACTTGTTATATCTCTGTTCCATACCGACAAAGGCTAGAGCCTCGTTGTAATTTTACTATTACTATAATAGAATTAATTTTACTTAGAAAAAATAAAATATAAAGTTCATATATAAAATTTAAAAAATATCAAAAACAAAAAATCACTTTAATATGGATTATTTATATATAAATAGACGAAATTACTATGTAACATTTAAAAAAAATACTTATAACATAAATAATTATATATAAAGAGAGAGTCTTACTAATATCTGTTTTTAATGTGTAAAATGTGAATCATAAATAAGATATTTCAATATCAACTCTCTCTCTCTCTCTCTCTCTCTCTCTCTCTCTCTCTCTCTCTCTCTCTATATATATATATATATATATTATTTCATTAACAGGTTAAAGGAGATTTGTAATTCACTAGTTTTTTTAACATAGAGTTAACATGTATCATTTTAAATATTAATAATAATACAAAAATATTTATATATAGTCATATGGATATATGTTTTCTATTTCTAAATATAATTGGAGTGTGCATTAACATGTTAATATGTACCATGTGAACCATAAATAAAATATTTCAATGTCAATTATGCATATACTTTTTAAAAGTATAAAAAAATTATTCCAATAATATGTTTTTTTAAAGGAGATTCATAATTCATTCATTTTTTAATATGGAGTTGAAATGTAATATTTAGAAAATATTATATGGAGAGAGAGTCCTCCTGGATATGTGTTTTCTACTTCCAAATATGATTAGGACATGTATTAACATTTTAATATGTAGATTGTGAATCACAAATAAAATATTTCAATACTAGTTATGTGCATACTATATGAAACAAAAGGAGTATATATTATTATTATATTATTATCCAATTTTAAGGTCACAACAAAGCTAGACATCAAATTGGTGTATGAGACCCCCTTGTTTGTGGGATAAGGGACCCACCTCCGAGTAATGATTTGACTACTAAGTCTATGAAGGCATACATACCCTACTTCTTAGGAGGAACACATGCTCTTAATCATTAGGTCCACTCAAGCTATATATATATATATATATATATATATATATATATATATATATATATATCTATAGAGAGAGAGAGAGAGAGAGAGAGAGAGAGAGAGAGTCATCTTGGATATGTGTTTTCTACTTTCAAATATGATTAGGACATGTATTAACATTTTAATATGTAGAATGTGAATCAGAAATAAAATATTTCAATACTAATTATTTATATAGTATATGAAACAAAGGGAGTATATATTATTATTATATTATTATCCAATTTTAAGGTCACGACAAAGCTAGACAGCAAATTGGTGTATGAAACCCCATTGTTTGTGGGATAAGGGACCCACCTCTGCACAACAATTTTACAATTAAGTCTACGAAGGCAACACATGCTCTACCCCCCTCTCGTTTTGAACCTGTGACCTCTTAGGAGGAAACACATGCTCTTAATCATTAGGCCCACTGAAGCTATATATATATATATATATATATATCGAGAGAGAGAGAGAGAGTCATCTTGCATATGTGTTTTCTACTTCCAAATATGATTAGGACATGTATTAACATTTTAATATGTAGAATGTGAATCACAAATAAAATATTTCAATACTAATTACTTATTTAGTATATGAAACAAAGGGAGTATATATTATTATTATATTATTATCCAATTTTAAGGTCACGACAACGCTAGACAACAAATTGGTGTATGAGACCCCATTGTTTGTGGGATAAGGGACCCACCTCTGCGCAACGATTTGACTGTTAAGTCTACGAATGCAACACATACTCTACCCCCGTCTAGTTTTGAACCTATGACCTCTTAGGAGGAAGCACATGCTCTTAATCATTAGGCCCACTCAAGCTATATATATATATATATATCATTTTATTATTGTGTTATTCAAAATCAAAATAGATTTGCATCCCAAAAGATTTGATCCCTCTCCATGTTTGGTAGAACTGGAATTAACATGGATCTATGGTTGTATGGTCAAATCTTAATTAAAACATTTATTAAAACAAAATACAAAACACACACACATATATATATATATATATATATATATATATATATATATATATATATATCATTTTATTATTGTGTTATTCAAAATCAAAATAGATTTGCATCCCAAAAGATTTGATCCCTCTCCATGTTTTGTAGAACTCGAATTAACATGGATCTATGGTTGTATGGTCAAATATTAATTAAAATATTTATTAAAACAAAATACAAAACATATATATGTATGTATGTATGTATGTATGTATCTATGTAAGCTAAAAATTTCTCTTAATTCTTCAAAGAGATTACATTATGGTAGTTTCATAATAAAAATGCCTCCTACCTCATTACTACTGGACTTGCTGGCTAGGAGATACCATAGAAAATATAGAGACAAAAGTAAGATAAAACTAAAGGACTTCATGCATGCTGCCCACAATAAATAGAATTGTCCCAAAACTAAAAAACATGAGACCATCATCACTAAACATCAACATTACCTCGATCATGAGCATTGGGTCCATTTCCTCGTGGCAGAGGTTGGCGAAATGACTCATGCACATGTGCCTCCATATGTGCCAACCATACGTCTAAGTGATCCTTCCTATCCTGTATTTGTGTTTTCCTGTGACAAAGTGAAACCAACCTATCCATCATGTGCCATTGATTATGCTACAAATCATTCATAAAATCTATGAGCACATCACAATCATCGTGTTGATCTCGAGCTAATTACTCTACAAGTAGTGTGACCTAATGCAACTGAGCTTCAATAGAGTCAAATGGGGGAGGAAGGTCTACTCTACTTGAGAGTTAAAGTGTTGTTGGTCCACCTGCTCTCCAATGTCCCTCTCATCCACAGGATGCACTGCTCCCATACCTCGAGGGTTGGCACCCCTGCGGACACAACCTATTTGTCGTTGCATCTCTCTCCACACGCCCCTTTCTACCACAAGTGTCGAGATCTAACATCGTGTAGTCCACCTCAGGACAACCTCCCTACAAGCCTAGCCCTCAGACTTGCGACACTTAATTGGCAGTTGACCCCTGAACCACCTCAGCCCCACATTCAATTCCTGCACAACCACCCCTCACACTGAGAACTGTGAAGCACCCATGACCTGAAGCCACCATCCAAGGTCGCTAGCCCACGCCCAACACAGATTGCCCACATGCACAATACACATAGGTTGACAAAGAGACTCGTCAAAGAGAATGTTGTTAGCCATAATGAAACCCAAACCTCCTACTATGTCTCTGAGGGTAGCAAAATGAGCTAAGTCATAACTGCATGCGAGAAAAGCATCAAAGGAGAAAACCATGAGAATTTAATTGCATCGTAGAAAAATGGGACGTCCGGTGAGCGATGGTGTTGTCTTCCCAAGCTATGAAAGTTGTGCGAGACTCAAGATGTTCTGAATTCCCACATACCACTTCCATCCACAATCCCAGGGTCCCAAGTAACTACATTTTGAACCCGTAAATGTAGCCACTCTTAAAGAGCATGGCATGGCTTGAGAAATAAGCCACCTTGTGCACTTAGAGAACTTATACCCACCACACTCACCACCCTCATCTCCAACAACCCACAAATGAGTCCCTTGACTAACCCAATATACTCTCGAGAACTTTCATGAGCCTCGTGAGAAATGAAACTTTCCCAATAGGCTTGATGAATATTAATGACGCATGGTGGTAGGATTAATGTCCTGATGCTATATAACCAATTGCCCATTTATCACCCCATCCAAGAAAATACAAATTTATATTAATAAAAAAATAATTTTATACTCATAATGTAAAAATTAATAAAAACATATAACACATGGTATTTAAATAATGGTTAGAATTAAAAGTCAAATAAGCAATTTAAGAAAACACTGGTAATGAAAAATTTACTTGACCATTAGAAATGTTCGTCAAATTTATACCCAATTAATCACTTCTTAAACAATTTGCTTATCATATTTTATCCTTACATCTAATAATATAAATTACACAAATTTACCTATCCAATTACAATAAATTTATATAAATGAGTGAATGATTGACTAAATAGTTTCAATTCTGAAGCACATTGACTTGAGTTCCCAAAATCGTTAATTCAAACATGCTGCGAAAGAGCCTCTCATCAATTCATCTCGATCTATAATCAAACGTCCGTCTTGTGAGATGACGCGTGATCAAGTTATTTTAGAATGAAACTTCTGTAATTTGAAACGACTTGATGCCAATGATTCAATGTACCATATCAAAATTTCTAGAAGCTCCTGGTACAATGTACCTAGTCACACCTAATCAAAATTTCTAGAAGCTCCTGGTACAATGTACCTAGTCACACCTAATCAAAATGTCTAGAAGCTCCTTGTACAATGTACCTAATCCCAAGTGGCAATTCCTATTTCCAACCCCATTGAAACATAAATGCAGCCTGACATGCAAGGGGAATAACAGTTGCTTTGTTGTTAAAATGCCAAAGTCAATTTTGAGGGAAATAAATACAAGAGAACTGTTATATCTCTAGCATGTCAGGCTACATTTATGTTTCAATGGGGTTGGAAATAGGAATTGCCATCACAAGTTACCCGGGGCTAACAACATTTCGCCAGAGTCTGACTTTTCAACCAAAACATGGTTTACAACTTTACATGGTTGTCAAATATGTTTGTACGGTTAAAAATGTTTTAATTTTGTAAATATTTTTACAAAATATTGGTGTAAATTTTGTTTTTTCGATTGTAAAAATAAATTTAACACCATCAAAAATTTTAAAATATTCAAAATTTAATTATACAAGCAAAACTTCTAAAATATTTAAAATCTAATTATAAAAATAGATTAGCACCATAAAAACCTGTAAAATATCTAAAATCTTAAAATTTATAAAAATTCTTATCAAAATTATACCAAAATTTCCGTAATTTACTAATAACTGCCGCGTTTACATATCCTTCCGCTTTGAAGAATCAAAGCCTAATAATCAGCAGTGACGCACCCGCAGCGTAAAGTATTTGAATTCCACATCAATAGCAATCATACTCCCGAGTCGGACTCCATGCCGTTTCATTTTCTTGCAAATGAAAGCGACTGCTTGATTAATGTTCATCACCCATGACGTAGTCACATCGAAACCCATATAAGCCCATAGAGGCAGTACAGTAAGAATCTATCAATCATTCGTCCGCATCGTTCGGCCTATTTCTCCAAATTGGTTGATCTCATTCGCTTATATTCTACAAAAAAAAAAGGGAGAGTAACGACACGAACCACAATGGCAGGGGAACAAAACACAGAAGAAAATCAATCAAAGCAGCAGATCCCACTGATAACACCTTATCAGTTGGGTCCCTTTACCTTGTCTCACAGGTATCAATCTTTTGCTCTCCCTTTTCTCATTTCCTATTGTACTCGTTTTGACAACATAGGTTGAGTTTGCTAATACTGGAGAGGGGTTTCGCAGGGTGGTTTTGGCACCGTTAACAAGAGTGAGATCCTACAATTACATACCACAACCCCATGCAATCCTATACTATTCCCAGAGAACCAGCCCTGGAGGTCTTCTCATTGCAGAAGCTACTGGCGTTTCCGACTCTGCCCAAGGGTAAGCTAACATTTTCTCTCAAATACCCACATTCTTGGTTATAATAAGCCAAGTGCTTGTTATGAGACATTTTTTATTAGAAGACCAAATGATGATGACCATGATGTGGTGTGCAACTGACAGGTACCCGGATACCCCTGGAATTTGGACAGAGGAGCAGGTGGAGGCCTGGAAACCCATTGTCAATGCTGTCCATGAGAAAGGAGGTGTTTTCTTCTGTCAGATTTGGCACACTGGAAGGGTTTCCCATGTGGGTGAGTATCTATGTTTTTCATTGCATTGCTATCCATTAATTCCTTTCATGTACCCACTTGACAGATCTGTGCGGATTGGGTTCTGTCGATTTGTTTCCAAACCATGATTCCCAATATAATGCCACTGTTTGTTGGCTTCATTTGGGCATGGCATCTCATAACGAAAAATGGGTAGTGACAACTCTTAGTTCTTACCCTAATAAATTTGCATTAGGTCAGTTTTTCTTTGAAAAATTGCTGTGTCAGCTACATTGAATTAAGATGGTTTAGTGGTTCTATGAAATGCAGATTATCAACCCAATGGCCAGGCACCCTTTTCCTCAACAGATCGAAAATTATCGGGACAGCTTGTCTTACCCAATGGCAAAGATTTTGCGGATTATTCCACTCCTCGAGCTCTGAAAATTGAGGAGATTCCACAGATTATTAATGAATTTCGTCTTGCCGCCAGAAATGTTATCAAAGCAGGTAACAGTTCTTAAAGAAATCGCAAATTTGGCATTTACATATTTGCACACATATTACATAGGCTACACCAACTATTTTTATCCAAGGAAGATTTCGATTTTTGTCAAACAAATAAGAAAGTACTATCTTTTTCCCTTCATAGTTTTGATGGTTTTGTGGCAGGTTTTGATGGTGTTGAAATTCATGGTGCCCACGGATATCTTCTTGACCAATTTATGAAAGACAGCATAAATAACAGGAGCGATGAGTATGGTGGCACATTGGAGAACCGCTGCAGGTTTCCTCTGGAGGTTGTTGAAGCAGTGGTGGAAGAAATTGGAGCCGAACGAGTGGGAATACGGCTCTCACCATTTACACATTATTCAGAATCCAGTGATTCAGATCCTGACGCCCTCGGGCTTTACATGGCCGAGGCCTTGAGTAAATACAACATCCTGTATGCCCACTATGTAGAGCCCAGGCTGGTAAATTCATTTGATCCTGTTGCAACAGACAAGAGCCTGTTTCCAATAAGGAAGGCATTCAAGGGATCATTCTTGGTTGCAGGCGGCTATAACAGAGAAGATGGAAATGAAGCAATTGCAAGTGGTAAGGCTGATCTTGTAGTTTATGGCCGACATTTTCTGGCGAACCCAGATTTGCCTAGAAGATTTGAGTTAAATGCTCCCCTCAACAAATATGACAGAAACACGTTTTATAGTCCTGATCCTGTAGTTGGTTACACAGACTATCCATTCCTGGAGTGAACTGTCCATGGATATAAACTTCAATCACATCTTGCACAAAACCTACCCTTGTTGTTATAATTTTCCATAATCAGATAGGGCCTCTTCAACAGCAACCTTTTACACTACCTCAAACCAGTAAGAAAGGTACCTGTGTTTTCAGTAGTTGTTCCCGTATCGTCAATATGGCATGTTAGTATATACGCTGAGTGTGTAAGGTAGGGCCTGTTTAGCCGTTATTTCAGGCTTTAGCATTTTTATGGCGGAGATTATTCCAAGGTCAAGGATATCTAGTCATTGTTTTAGGGTTAGTTTCCACCATATTTATGGCGGAGATTATTCGAAGGTCAAGGATATCTAGTCATTGTTTTAGGGTTAGTTTTATTTTTTCTTTGCGTCTGTGTTTTATGGTTAGTTTTATTTTTCTTCGATTGGTCTTCATGAAATAAGATTGATGATATAAGATTTGTGATTTATAAGTAATTGGTGCAGATTTGTGTGATGAATATTAAATTACTAATCCAGGCAATAAATAATTCTCAATTAAATATAATATATACTCAATTAAGTATGATGCATAATTTTATTGGCCATGTACTTGTCCACAATAGTTTTATACCAATTCAGTTTTGTGTTAAAAACTAGTAATTTAATTATAGTGAAATTGTTTTATTTGGATGCTACATTATAATTGTTTATATTATGATACCTGAGATATAAGTACATTTATAATTTTATTTTTGAGATATAAGTACAGTTATAATTATATTTTCTTTCTATATTATAGGAAATTTTGATTAATAAAATGTTAAATAATTTCGTCATAAAAATTTATTTAGAATATTTTTTTATTTATATTTATCTCATCTAAAATACATTAATATTTTCATAAAATTTCGGGAGATAAATTTTCATACACTTAAAATAAATAAATGTTTATATTTGATATTAATATATATGCTATGGTTATTCTTTTGCAAGCTAATTCTAGATTTTTTTATTTTTAATTTCACTCCAAGAAAAAATATAAAATATGTCAAACAAAACCTGTTATGAATGCATAAAAAAAGTGTAATGTTGAGGCTTATACCTACTTTTTATACAAAAATAAAAATAAAAATTAATAATATTAATAAAACATATATCTAAATTAAACATACTTTAATATAATTTTAAATTAATATAATATAAAAATTTAATATGATAATAGCTTAATAAGCTTCGTAGAATCTATTTAAAAATTTCAAAACTAATTAAAATAAAATAATTTTGATTTTGAAATGAGTTATAGTTTCTCAGCAAATGATATTGATAAGCCATGATACTATAATATCCATTGTAAAATATGGATAAATATCCAAGGTTAAGAATATTGTTATATTGTAAGTATTAAGTCTCAATTTAAGAAATATTATAAAATTAAATTAAAATAGTATATTTATAAAATATTTTGATTTTGAAATGAGTTATGGTTTCTCAGCATGTGGTATTGATAAGTCATAATATTGGTCGTTGATATTGTAACAAAATATTATTATGACACCTGCTAAATATAATTTTTTATTGTTTTAAAATAATTTTTATATATGACAATTCAATTTAAAACTACATAAAAGTAGTCATCAACCCATTAAAAAAAAGTTACATTTAAAAAAATTAAAAACTTATTTTTTAATTTTCAAAATATTGAGTTTAATATTTATTTTTTTCTAAAACATTCATAAACTTCATAGAATTTGTTTAAAACCTTCTAAAGTGATTGAAAGTCAAAAAAATTTCAACAAAATAAAAAACAAGGTATAAAAAACATCATATTGAAGAATAACAATGGAGTATAAGGAGAAACCTAAGTTTTAGAAATGAGAGTATCAACAACTCATTTGTGTTAGTACAAAGGACTATTTTATACCATGAAATTAGGAAGCAATACATCTTCAACAATACTCTAAATAAATTACTTCTTGTGAATTTCAATGTTAGCACTCCTTAAGAATTTCAAGAATTCTAGTTTTGTCATGAATTGTGAATTGCATGGCCTTTCTTAACTCAAACTGACACTTACAACTTCAAGATTCCACATCCAACATATGACCCACTCTTTTGATACGGAGCAACCCCCTATCAAGACTATACAATCATTAATAATCACACACCACTCCAAGTCTTTATTCATATATCATTTTAAAGCATAATACAACTATATACATTATAATGATGAATTACAACAATCTCTGAACCCTACAAATGTTGATCCTCTAACTAAATTTAATCTTATTACATATCTCTTACAAAATGGACATTCTTGAAATAATGTATGCTTCATCATTATTCTTCACAAAGGCCCATGAGCAAGTTAGGTCATCAATATTAAGAATGATACTTTCAATTGTGCATATTCCCATGTCACCTAAGCATTATGGATGAATAAACCAAATTGATGCATATTTGGTTCCTTAGGGTTCCTCAAAGTTTTGACACTTTGTATAAACTATAGGAATATTGAATTCTCATGTGAACACTTATCAATGTTATAAGACACACTATCATGTTTACCATAGTATGTCCTTGGTAATATTGAATGCAATATGTTTTCTTAAGGTCACAACCAAGCAAAAAAATAAATTTGGGTATGAGACCCCTTGTTTCTGGGACAAGAGACCCATCTCCACTTAGTGATTTGACTGCTAAAGTCTACAAAGGTGTACATATTATACCCCCTCTAGTTTTGGACATTGACCTCTTACAAGGAAGCACATACGTGCTCTTAACCATGAAGCCTACTCAAAATACATGTGTGTAAGAGAGTGAATCTTGATTGTTTCACCTACACGACTATCATACAAAAAATTGACCTAATTAACAATTTCTAAGTGCTTGCCATTAATTTTGAGTCTTTGCAAATATAAAAAAATTCAATTTGTCCCCACCACTTCTCAAGTATTGAACCCATATGTGAATCCATTCTCAATTCAAGTGATTTGAGTGAGTTCACACAGATGAGAAATTTTAAATAGAGGAATTAATCCTTAATCATAAGTGGAAGTGTTTTGAGTGAGTTGACAAAGATGATAAATTTTGAATAGAGGAACTAATACTTAATAATAGGTGGAATATATTAGATCTCAGATGGTTTTGACTTTGCATAACATCTAAAACTAGTTTTTCATAACATCCAATTGGCATGCGCAAAGAATTTGTAGGATTCTTTACACCAATGGTCAATGATGGTGTAATGTGTCACTACATAGTGCATCACAAAATCTTTTTAAATGTTGCTACAAATATCATTAATATGCAATTACTTCTTATAATGAAACTAAAGCACACTTTTAACATAATGAGCACAAAATGTACGGTAGGACATCAAAGGTGGGAAGACCTAGAAAGAAAATGAAGGATCAATTCTTTCTCTTTTCATCTCAAATTTAAAAACACCTACTTATTTTCTCTATTCAACTATCACTCAATTAATTATATTCCTTTCTTCACTTCGATTATAATTTGTACTTGGTTGTCTAGGGATAGCATCAGGTTTTCTATACACTTCAATTTGCACTGATAACTCATATTATCCACATTCAACATTGAGTAAATGAGCATATTTGGTTGACTTAATAAGAAATATGACTTAAAAATGAGAACTATATCCCTAAAATCTTACTTGTTTACATGAAAAGAAAATCAAAATCCACCCACAAATTGAAAAGTGGTGCTACTAGTAGCATACAATTTTTGCAAGGTTTGTAGTACAAAGTTATGCATCCATCGCTTAAAAAGACATAATGTTGCTAAATAAAGATGTTAAAATAAACCCATGAAATGAGAAATGTTGCTATCAATAACACTTCTTTTTATTTGGTTTAAAATTATAATTGTTTAAAACCATAGTCTTAAAAACTATTATTATATATTAGTTTAAACCTTAAAATCAACCCATGAATTAAATGTAGAAAATTTCTACAAATCCATCTCTGATACCATGTAGAAAATCTGCATGTAGGTTAACCCAATAATGCAATATAAATCAAAGCAGAATACTATAACCTACATCTACTATCAATTTGTGGAAGCTTAAAGATCGAGCTGAACAATATAACCAGAAGCAGAAGAATCAATGCACAATACACATGAAAATACTTTGGGGAAAGCCTCACCTAAAAACCCCACTATCTGTATTATCATACAAGGTGGAAATACATAGGAATTATATAAAGCCTTAGCTCTCACAGCTAACCAGCTCTTAGTACAATCCTCACAGATGCTCATAGGCAATCTTGGCTTCTCACAAGCCTTCCTCTTTGCCCTCCAAGCTCTTATTTCCTTGCGTTGTTCCTCTAGGATGATTCTCCTTCAACAAAGTGGAAAACCTCTTCTACCTAGTGGATGATCACTTGATCTCACACACTTTCAGAACTGCGTAATCCTCAAGGAATGATTCCGTCTGCATGCATGAGTTTTCTTTATAAGAAAACACATGCAACTGATAGTACATTGTACTTGCCTTTAATCTCAATTGGGTCTTTCTCAGAATAGACATGCATGAGTTTCTGATGAGGGAATCTTCAGTTAACTGGAGTACACTAGTTGAGTGCATGCATGCATCAACTGATTGTAAACTCTCTATTAGTTCCTCAAACAGTTTGGAACTAATTTAACTAGACTTAACTCAGTAAATTGAGTTAACTAATTACAAATCAAATATAACTCAATCTTGTCTCCTTAATTTAAGGCTTATCTCCTTAATTTAAGGGATAACTCTTGCATGACTTCAGAAAGACTTCTAACTTGAACTTCTCTGACTAATTAAGTCAAAATAACTTAATTAATTATTTCCATGTAGCTGTTAAGACTAAATTCGATTTTAATTCACAATTTAATTCAATGACAAATTAAATTAGAATATTCTTGTTGTCACATTTCAACACTCCCTCTCAACAAGAAAGGGATTATCTGCCACCCCGATTCTGTCTCTATGGAACTCGAATTTACATTTTGACAATGCCTTTGTCAAAATGTCAGCATCTTGCTCCTCTGTCGAAATATACTGCAACAACATGATCCTCCCATCATCAGCAGCTTGCTTTACCTTGTAAAGCCAATGGGAACTCACAACTGACTTGTTCTTTGGTCTCAGAACCACGTCCCAAACACTGTTACGAACTATGGAGTCATACTCCACCATAACATCAACCCAAATCGGCTGCTACACTGCTTCCTCAAAGGAAGATGGCTCAGTCTAAACACATTCCCTAGCAAGGGCCATGTATCCAATGTACCTCTCGGGTGACCTACTCTGTCTACGCTGAGAAGATGGTGCTCACACATTCTCTCTCACATCCTTCAACAATCTGTTAACTTCTCTTGTTGTTATAGACATTTTTGGGCACTGCAACCCCAATCAAATATGTTTCTTAAACCAAGGGCTCCTAAGTCCCTAAAAGTGTTGTTCCATCCCCTAAAATAACAAGGTCAACTGATTACATCATCTCCCAAAAGTTCTCCATGAAAAACTACTCAGAACTAGTCAAGACTAGACCATCTCACCTGCTCCATGGTCAAAGTGCGCTGCATCCCACCTAAATGCACACGAGAGGTGCGATGCATATTGAAAAGCCCTTCTATGGGGTGCGATGGGTGAGAGTGGACAAATGGCAGAGTCAATTTGCGAGGTGGAAGATCATGGAATCTTCTAGAAACTTCTCCTGTGACACTTGCCTCTCTGCATTCACCCAGGGATGAGTAAGAGATCATTAATCTCCAAGTGGAATCAAGAACTATCAAAGAGAGGACACTAATCAAACCTCAGAAGCTAACTAACCCCCCTTGCAAACATCTATATATGGATCCCTCATCCGAGAGATCCAAAGGCTGGAATTTTGTATCTTGTAAGGAAGTGTTGCTGGTTTCTTGGTGTAACATCATAGTGTTAGGTGATCTAAGCTTTTCATGAGATGAAGAAGGGATTTCTTGCTGAGAGGATGACGCTGGGTCAGAACAATTGGTTGTAATCCTCTTTGCTATTCCTGATATTAATAAATCTATTCATGTTTTCCTCCACATTCTTATATGATTGATGATATATGCATTTGTGTGGTCAATATATATCTGGTCCTATATTGTTTATGATAATATATCTCTGTTCTTGGATAGTGTTATGCTGCTTTGATTCCACAGGTGCTCTTTGAAGCTGGGTAGACGAGGAAGCGAGTCGCAAAGATCTATCAGAAGGGAGAGGAATCAAGCAAGGAACCAAGCACAAGATAGAGGTTGGTCTCCTTTGTTCCCCTCTTATCTACTTCTCATAAAGGAAAACGAAAGTAGTTTTAGTTTGTTTGTTTCTAAGATAGCTACCAGTCTTAGTGGGACTAGCAGCTCTGCATAGACACTAGATTTCCCGATAACAAAACGGCGATTGTGCTGGGGAGCGAATAGATTGTTTGTTTATCTATATTTGTTTGCTTTATAAACTTACAGACGGAGCCTGAAGTCAAGCCAGCTAGCCTTCGAACTGCATTTGCTATGCAAGTGCAAAGTAGATCAATGTTGCTTCAGTCTATCTCCGGGTTTTGTTTATGAACTGAACAATCGATTTACAAACTCTCTAATTGCCCTTGTGGTGGCTCTAGTAACCTCCTTAGATCTACCCCTATGATTTATTTACTGATTATCACTTGCTCGGCCTAAATCCCTGAACTGTACTGCAAACTGTGATCAACAACTGGATCAAAAGTCTCGCACTGTACCATCACACCCTCTCTTCAAGGATATCAGTATGCATCGCACTTCCCGTGTGCTATAGGTGGGATGCATACTGGAATCCCTATGTAACAGGTGCGCTGATCAGAAAAGGCTAATTTTGCCTCCAGACTTTGGTTTTTCTTCACTCTTTTCAGCTCTATTCAGGAGTTTTTCTGTCTGTAGTCAGTATACCTCTATTGGAAACCCCCTTCCTTGCCATTATTCCGCCTCCGTTGTGCAAAGAACTGTAAATGTTTTTATGTATTGTGAGCCATTTTTAGTTCTCTTTTACAAAGAAGTAGCGTAATTGAACTGTCGTTTCTTGATTTGGAAGTGTCGCAAGTATCATTTTTAGTCATAGAAGAGAATCCGATTGTTCTTGATAGTCGATTACACTGTTACTCTTGTATTTGATTTGAATTAGTAGTTTTTCAATTGTCGAAAGCAAGTTTTCAATTCCAAATCACAAAGTGTCATCATTGTCTTCATTTTGTCTTGAAAAGAAGCTTGTTAGTAATGTCGATTTGAAAAATAATTCAGATTTGCGCTTAGCTTTCTTTTTATCATTCACACGTTAAGAAGGCTGAAAACAAATACATGCATGTGCATTTGCATTTAGACTGTTTGTTGGTTTGATTTAGGACAATGCATATAGTGTGTGCTCTTTGCTCTATGTTGAAAGAATATCATCTCTCTTTCTTTAGTAGCTAGGATTTTCATTGCAAAAAGAAGATTAAACGATTGTTTATCATCTTAGATTGCATTTTAGGAATTGTATATCTACATCACGCGGTGAACCTGAAAGGCAAATTTCTTAAGCAAGATCAACTGTAAAATAAATTTAATGAATCTAAAAATGCTTTGGAACCTAATGCACAACATTTAGAAGTCTAGGCTAGAGACGTATTCCAACGTCATAAAGCCTGGTAACTGTTGTTTTCATTGTTGGTTGGGTGATTCCTCCACTTTGAGACGACAAGTGCCAGTACGGACTTGTGCTCCCATGTACCGTCAAGTATATATTGGGAGACCACAATAGGCTATATCCTTTATCCATAGGAAGCTGTGTCTGCCGCCCTATCGATCACAATGCACTGAACACAGCATTCGGGAAGATTGACTACTGTACCGTAAAAAGTATTGTGTAGTTTTGCAATTGGTTTGGTAATCCCTCTGTCTAGATTTCTGGAGTAGTCTCTTTCATTCCTTTTTAGACTCCTTAAAGGAAAAGGTCCATCTGAGCACTTGTCACTTCAGGCTCATTAAAAATCGAAGGCGACTAGAGTCATCTTTTTTTTTTGTCGACTCTTAAAAATTGAAAAAATGAGTTGTGTCAAAGCGTCTAAATTTCATTTAATTCGAAAACATTTTTCCCCTAGATTTTTAGTTGATCAAGTAATCCGCAATCGTGGAAGAAAGTCAATTGAAACCCCGTCGTTGGCGGAGGCTTACGATTCAACCGTCTTTGTCTCCAGAATCAAAAATGTTATGGACGAAGCGAACTCGTTTAACCGGTTCGAAATCCCCTGGTAAAGTTAGAACAAGTGTTCCAACACCATCGGAGACTCCGGTTACTCCAAACATTTCTGGTATCCCTACCCTTATAGAAGAAGTTCCGCAGCCACCAAAGGACAGTAGAGCTGATCCTAGTGTGAAGGTAAACACTTGTATTACCGAACTAGCTGTTCGGAAGGTGTTATTCCCCAAACATCTGTCGTTGCAGAATTTATACCTTCTTTGACACCGGAAATATTTTACGGACCTGATGGTCTACCTCTTCCACCTGGTCTGATTGCTATAGAAGAGATTGTGGAGGATCCTCCATCTAGTACTCCATCATAATTTGGAGTCGGGATCACCCTATATCCTTCTTCATCAGAAATTAGTCTACCGTTATCGGAAGCTCCTGTAGAATCACTAGGAAATCTTTTGGATAGACTGGAAATGTTTGAACAACCATCGACATCTAGGACTGTGTCATCTGACACAACGACGGCAAAACTTCCTGCTGCCACTCCAACAATGTTCGTCGGCATACCATCTATCCCAACTAGCTCTCAATCGCTAGATGGGGCCCACTCAGGGGCTATTTCGACAGTATGGTCCATCCCCGTTTGTTCATCTGGAATAATATCCGGGAACTCTTATGTTGAGTCTCAGCAAATTGATCCTTCACGATGTCAATTTTGGCAGTCCGGTCCTCAAGGGAAAACCATTCCTTTAAGTACTGGATTACCGCCGTATGGGGGGCAATATACCCTTTCATTGTCTCCTCCAGGAGGTCAACCATACGAGAGTTCACAACAAAATTTAGGTTATGCTAGAATTACATCTAGCGGTTGGGTGCCAATACTGCCTCAACGACCAAGAGTTGTATACTCGATGCAACAATGTTTACCTATGTCAAATATACCAACTACGCCGGCTATTGTGACGGTGTCACAAGTACAAGTGTTGCCTATTGTATGCCAACCTCAGGTTTCTCAAGTTTTAATGCAATAGCCTCTTATCCCTGCGACTCAACCAAAATCGCCAACTAGTGGAATGACACAGGCCCAAACGGGTACAATTACCCCTCATCTTGGTCAAACAGCCAGTATTGGACAATAGCACATGGCTTCATAACCATGGCTGGTGCAATATCAACAACCGCAATTCCAACAAGTTTACCAAGGATCTGAGCAACAAATCTTTACAAATAATGGGCAGCCGTATATTCAAAACGGTCAAAATCAACCATTCTATAATGGTTATGCCCATCAACCTTACCAAAGTTACCAGCATAAAATGCATTATGCTGGTATGCAAAGACCAACTTCCCAGGCGATTCCATCTTATCCTGGGTATGCTTCGCCAAACCTAAATCAACAGTTACCCTTCGTGGCAGCTTTAGAGCTACCGAATCTAAATCGGCTAACGAACGCTCCAATTGCTTACGCCCCTTGGTGGCCAGCGATTCCGCATAAACTTCCGTCAGATATTCCTAAATTTAATGGAAATTTGGGTGAAGACCCATCGAATCATGTGGTGACATTTCATATGTGGTGTTCATCAAACACCCTAAACGATGATTTGATTAGGCTTCGCCTTTTTCAGAGAACGTTAACTAGTCTGGCAGCAAAATGGTATATTGAGATACCTAGAGCTTCGTTTGATAACTTCAGTACCCTAGCCACAACCTTTTTAACCCATTTTCAATTACCAATAAGGTGCAAAATGGGAAGAGAACTTCTTACCAATTTCAAGCAAACGACATCCACTCACATATCCGATCATATTCATGAGTGGTGACATCATTGTAGAATGGTAAAAACATATGTTCCTGATCAACGTTTAGCTAAATGGTTTATTAAGTCATTATTACCTTCCATTACAGAAGATGTGACAAAGGGTGGAGTCATCACTGAAGAGCAAGTTATTGCTCGTGCACAATATTTAGACTTGATTTATACTCAGTCTGGCACGCTCTATGATAAAATCCCTGACACTCCCAGACCGGAATTTTCCGTTCCTCCTCCTCCTAAATCGAACAATGACTCTCATGCCGGCGATGGCGTGATTGGTACAACAGACACGAAATCAACAAAGGCTACATCTAAAAAGGCCCGTAAGATTTCTAGTCAAAATGCAAAAGAAGAACTTCTCGCCTCGGAAGTAAATGCCGTCTCAACTAAAAAAGGCAAAGAAACCAAGCAACCAGGAGGCAAGAAGAAGAAACAAGAAGAGTCATCCGCTGAAAAATCTTTTGCAAAACCTTCTGGAGATAACAAACCAAATCGTCCATGTCTTATATGTGATGAGGATCATTGGACAAGAGAGTGTCCATATAAAGCTGAGCTTAGAAAATTCTTGAAGAATTCGAAAACCTCGACTGTATTAACTGATCCGTTTCCAAATCCAGGAACAAATCTGGTTGCCTGTGATAATGATTCCCCGTCCCAAGTGCTGATGTTGTTGGATTCGAAACAGCAAAATGATGCTTTGATAACGACAAGGAATAAAGATTACGAGAACCCACAGCTATCGAACAACAAGGATAAATATCAACCTAGTAGTTCAACAACAACTTCGACAGAATTTGTGCCACCCATCATTCCAGAGCTAACAATAAAACCGCCAAAGGGAGTAGTACACAAGTCGACATTCAATCCTCGTGCTAGAGCAACACAACATAATAATATAGTGGAAGATCTAGCCCAATTGCCATCCGCTATGTCGACACTTGAGGTACTGCAAAATTGCCCCTCCCAAAAGCAGGCTTTATTATTAGCAATAGGTGGGATTGACCCAAAGGATTCTAATCTTGTGTCCTTTAATCACAAAGGATATGACCCTCAGTTACCAGCTCAACTGGCTTTCCTCATTCAAGTGAAAGCCCTCAACAAAATTGTTCATCGAACAATTATTGATGGGGGGGCACCTACATGTATTATGTCGATGAGTTGCTGGAAAACTTTAGGATCTCCAACCTTGTCGCGATCTTCAACGACATTAAAAGAATTCGATGGATGAACATATAACCCATATGGGATTTTAAGTAACTTGCAAGTTGTACTGGGGGGAAAACAGTAGAAATAGATGTTGAAGTAATCGACGGAAACCTTGATTACAACATCCTACTGGGAAGGCCCTAGATATATGCTATGGCTGCCGTTGTGTCGACCTAATTTAGGAAGATTGCATTTCCCTTTCAAGGAAGAATTACAATCGTCGATCAACAACATTTCTCCGCAATAGTTCCCAAGTTACGGGAAGCATTCCAATGATCCATGGAAGCCCCCATTCGCTTCAAAATATCGGAGTAGGCCTACTAAAAGACCCTATATTAATGGGGACTTTTGCCCTCTCGCCTCCAATCAATCTGGCGGAAGTGGCAATGGTAGGAACCTGCAATATGATATCTTCTATTAAAAAGATCTTAGAAATCGATATTAGCATGGATCATCTGAACGTATTGCCTCGAAGCACACTAGAAATATTGTAGCAATCAATGTTTTTGGCATGGGAGGCAAACCCAAATCAATGCTCATCAAGCGTTTGGATAGATAGGTCTAAGGAATATGGCACCCCTTCGGATCCTTGGTCGCAAGTACATTACACAGACGAAGGAATTGTTCAGTCAATGACAATTGATGGGGTGCCATGCGAAGATTACCACCATCGTTCCCATCTTCCAAATTGTCAAGAAGATACTCCTTATGACCTTCATCATCCTTCAGTTTTTGATTTCCTATCAAATACTGTAAACACGGTGGATTCCGAGCAAAACTTGTCCAATATCGAAGAGACTATCGCCATAAATATCTTGACCAAAACAGATGTTGTAGAGAATATTTATGTTGGCAAATGTTGTTCTCCTTCAGAACTAGAAATATATAACGCTCTTTTTCGCGAATTCAGAGATGTCTTTGCTTGGTCATATGATGAAATGCCAGGCATTGACTCGAGTATAGTTGAACACAAAATAAAGATGTATCCAGATGTCAAACCAGTGCGACAACGGCTACGGCAGGTGCACCCCAAGAAAGCCGCTACCATCAAGGCAGAAGTTGAAAAACTTCTCCATGCTGGTTTTATTTACCTGGTTCCCCTAACCGATTGGGTATTGAACATTGTTCCTGCAATGGAAAAACAAGGAACGATTAGAGTGCGCGTCGATTATAGGGATGTAAATCAAGCTTGTCCAAAAGATAACTACCCTACACCCTTTATTGACCAGATAATTGATGAATGCGCCAGATGTGAAATCTTTGCATTTATGGATGGATTCTCTGGGTATAATCAAATAAATATCCGCCCACATGACCAGTCAAAGACTACATTTATTTGTCCGTGGAGCACATTCTCATATCGCAAGTTACCCTTTGGTTTAAAGAATGCAAGGGAAACATTTCAGAGGGCAATGAATTATGCCTTCCATGACATCAAAAACATCATTCAACCATATCTCGACGACCTTCCAGCTAATTCGCGAAAGTAGACCGATCATCTGTAGCATTTAAGAGCGATATTTCTACGTTGCCGACACTACAAGATACGACTCAATCCACACAAATGTGTGTTCTGTGTCAATTTTGGTCGTTTGCTTGGCTTTGTAGTCTCAAAGGACGGGATTCGTCTTGACCCATGTAAGGTTCAGGCAATCATGAATTTGCCTCCACCTTCAAATTTGCTTCAGATTCAGAAACTCCAAGGGAAAGCAAGCTTTCTAAGGAGGTTCATTCCAAATTACGCCGAACTTGCTAAAGGTTATACACGTCTATTGAAAAAGGACTTTAACCTGTATCTGGCTGCAGCAGATACAACCATCGCAATGGTTTTAATTCAAGAAGACAACGGAATTGAACATCCCATATATTATTTGAGTAGAAACTTAAATGATACAGAAAGAAAGTATTCCTATGTTGAAAAGCTGGCTCTCGCAGCTGTTCAAGCGATACAGAGATTTCGACACTATGTCCTCTTTCGAAAAACTACCATTTTTTCAGATTGCAACCCCATGACTTATATATTGTCGCGACAGTTGCTGGGGGGAAAATATTCAAAATGGATAGCAATTCTTCAAGAGTTTGATATGAAATTTGTAAAATCCAAATCGAAGAAATCCCTGGTTTTCACGGAATTACTATGCGATCTCCCATCATCGTCCAAAAATGAAACATCCGAAGAAACCATCGTGGATGAATCTTTTTTTCTGATATCTTCAAGCAATCTGTGGTATGGAGATATAATCATCTCTCTCCAAACCCAAAAATATAGGTCTAATACCTCTCGCTCGAAACAAAAACATATTCGTTACCAATCAAAAGACTACATGATCGTTGGTGATACGCTTCACCGTCGTGGTGTCGATACAGTTTTGAGGAGATGCCTCACTCATGAGGAGGCCGAAAAAGTATTGAATGATTGCAATTCAGGCGCGTGTGGGGGGCATCAATCTGGTTATGCTACGACGCAAAAAAGTTTATGAGTAGGATATTTTTGGCCAACAATGTTCAAAGATTGCATAACCGTAGTCAGAAGTTGCCATGCATGTCAAATTTTTGATAGCAAAACCAGAAGACCACTTGCACCCCTGTAACCAATAGTTGCTATTGGGCCATTCCCAAATGGGGCATAGATTCATGACATGTAACCCCGCCTCGACCGGGGGGGATGAGTATATCATAGTCGCGGTAGACCATTTTACCAAATGGGCCGAGGTGATGTCTACATTAAACAACACTGGCAAAACAACTGCCCTTTTCTTTTCGCAATCACATGATGCTTGAATTGGCTGCCAAATTGGGGTTGTCCCACGACAGCTCTACTCCATATTACCCGCAGGCCAATGGAAAAGTTGAAGCAATCAACAAAGTCCTAAAGCGGATGCTGCAAAGGATGATTGGAGTCCACAAAAGGAGTTGGCACTTGATCCTGTACTCAGCCTTGAGTGCATACCGAACGTCGGTAAGGAATGCAACCAGGTTTACACCCTTTCAACTGGTGTATGGCCTAGAAGTGATCTTGCCAGTTCAGTGTGAAATCTCGTCCCTCAAACTCGCAGTCAACCTTCTCCTCGGAGCTTCAGAAGAGGAGGCTTGTTTCTTGGAACTAATCCAATTGGATGAAACCCGTCGTGATGCCGCTTTGGCTAAAAAAGCCCATAAGAAATGAGTCAAGGCGCAGCTCAACAAGAATTTCAAACCCTGTGTCTTCTTAGAAGGTGACATGGTCTTACTTTACGACTAGGAATCCGATAAATTGGGAGCAGGAAAATTCAAGTCTTTGTGGATGGGCCCCTATATTGTTAAACATGTATTAACAAAAGGGGCCTATGAATTAGTGGATTATGACGGGATTCCACTGGCGCAACCCCATAACGGGTTGTACCTTAACCGTTACTACGCATGATTCAGTGTAGTAACCCCTATGCTTTTGTTACATTTTTGTTTTCGCTAAGGATAATTGTTTTGGTCAAGTAATCCACTTTTTACATTTGTTGCAAATGTTGAACCTATTGGAATCATTTTTTGGATATGCCGACGGAGCGAGTCGTAGTTCGTGGAACCTATCTTCTGCAGCCTGAGGCATTTTTGATCCAAGCAGCAAGTTAGTAAGTTTCAGAGGGGTATGTATTGGTCAGTCAATGAATAACATCGCTGAATATAGCGTTTTGATATAACTCCTCTTTGATGCCATCACACATGGAATACGCCGACTTGTCGTCAGGCTAGACTCACAACTCATCATCCTACAACTCATTGGTATCTACTCCATCAGAAATCCAGCTATATATTGCATGTTCCTAAGGGTCAAGATTTTGGAAAGGCAATTTGATTTTATTCAATATCAGCATATTTCCAGAAACTTAAACACATTAACAGACTCATTGGCAAATTATGTGTTAGATATACATTTGCAACATTTATAAAAATAAGCATTTCATCAATATTTGCATCAGGATCATGTAACTGATGCAAAATAAAACTCCAAAAATAAAAAATATATATATAACTATTTATGGTTTACACATAATGTTCTGTAACCAAGACGAAATTGGTTAGATGACCCAAAACTCAAAACGCTAGGGGGCACCCTAGTCTAATGATGCTGGTGATAACAAGTCACTGCCTGTGCAATCATGCGTAAAAGCCTAGTCCATCGTAAACGGTAGTATGTCGCTGCAACCTCAAAGGCACCTCGTCAGTCCTCACGTCCAGAATACCAAGAGTGAGGCCTTCGACCTGATCCTGTAATGCTGAAAGAGTCTCGGCCACATTAAGGTCGCGAAGGATAGCCCATCCCACAGCCTCTCCTGCGGGAGCTACAACTGGCACTCTCAGGCGTACTACTGGCCGAACTGGTCCAACATCTGCATGAGCACATGAGTTTTTATTAGTCCTGATAGAAGAAAGCACAAGAACATTATAAAAAGAAACGATAATCAGAGATATGGTCAGAGAATTTACCGATGGCACTCCACTGCTTGCCAGCCGGCAGCACCAAATCCGAGTCACCCTGGAAATCCATACCAGCATATGGATACTCGAAAAAAGCCATCTCCTGACGATTGAACCTCTCGAAGAAGGTATCAGAAAAGGAAACCTGGGACTAACTAGCATGTCTAGACATAAGGTCGACCCATCTCTGCATGCATGGCTCAGCCAGTGGAGGTAAACCAAGTGAAACATACTGCGGCTGCATCAGTGGGATCTTTTCCAAGGCAAAAGCGGTCAAAATAGAACCATATCCAAAGTTCTTCAATCTTCCATTTTTTACCTTGTTCAGTTGTTCTTTCATCACAAAGAGTACTACATCACACCAGTTGAACACCTTTGGTTCAAGGCATTCCAAGGCATACTGCATATAAGACCTGTTGGCTACATTAAGAGCCACACTACCAGCCAGTCTAGAAAAAGTGAACAGAATGGTCCTCAAACACCTGTCAATGACGTCTCAGATATTGATCTTGTCGTCCTTACTCGGCTGAGATCCCTCTCTACAATACCAGCGAATGTAATCTCTCACGGATTCACCCCCATGGGCTGAACCTGATAATGAGATAGGGGCACCATGCCTCGATAAACCGATCAAAAAATAGATGTCCACGATGGTCAAGAGGATGGATTTGCCCCTAATATGGAACACCTGGTTGGTAGGATCCCATGCATCGAGAAAATATTGCAACAAGTTGATTTGTTGCCTCATGCTAGAGATGCGGAAAAACTTGAACAAGCCACAGTTCCGCAGTGCATTTACCATAACCGGATCATGTAAAGCAAGCATGTCCTCTTCTTCATGCTCACGTTCTCACCATGTAACAGGCATTTTGCTCTAATGAATCTATGAAAACAAACACGAGAAGAGTCAGGATCCTGATTTGGTGAAAAAAAGGCAAAAATTTCCATGAAAAATTGTGCACGCCCAGTAGTGTACTAGGTGGGATGCATGCTGACTGGCCAATGGCTAAGCCAACATGCATCGCACCTTTCGATATAGGAAAGGTGCAATGGAGCTAGGGAGAATTCTTCAAACCCTAGGGGCTCAGAAAAACCAGGAAACATGCTCAGAATTCAAAAAGGAAAGAATGAAACTGAAGAGCTCAGGTTTAGCTCTTACCTGGTCCAGACGGCGCCAAGAATCGTCCACAGAATCTCCCAGAATCAGCTAGTGAAAATCAAGGGGGAAAGCACCTCTAAAGCTCCAACAAACCAAAGTTCAAATGAAATGGTAAAATGAGAGGTAAAAACCACTTTTAAATTACTTTTCATGTAATTCAAGTAAAATATTAGTGTTTTGGCTCATTTTTCAAGCATATATTATTCGTTTCTAACTAGTTTGATGAATAAATTGAAGGTAGTACAACCTTTGAAAGAGAAAAGTTGTCAATGATAAAATCAAGGTAATCAATGACCATTATATCGAGCAGTTTTTATGTGGAGTTCAAGCTTGTTAAAAATTAAACATAAGCAGTGAGCAAATGTTTCCCCCAGATTTTAAGCTCATTCATTAAAAAAATGAACCAATTTCTGGTAAATAACCATCGTGGATGCATTATCATCAGCCTTTGAAGCCTTGGTCGTGTTCTCATCATCACCTCCACTCTGTATTGGCCGATCATTCACCTGCATTTGATTGTTTACCTTTTTTGAGGAATAGCTGCAAAGAGTGATCCTGTTAGCCATCCTTGTGACACTGTCGTGATTGGAAAATTCCAAACCTTACTTGGAATTAGTTGCTACCCAAATTTATCGCTCGTTCCTTGAAAAACGAGTCTCCTTTAAGCTCTTTTCATCTGACTTGTAAAATATGAAAATATTACCGAGAAATTGGCCTCTCTAGCTCGTTAAAGTGACCGGGAGTGTTATCCCTCCTCTAGATTTTAATCTTTTTGGACCTGAGGGATTATTACACAAAAAGATCGAGTGCTTGTTTGTTCGGCTCGTTAAAATTACCGAAAATTCATCCCTTCTGTATTATTTTATAATTTTTCGGACTTAAGGGATTATATGACGAAAAATGATTGTTGGAGTTTTCTTTACATCCCTTTTCAGACTCTCTAAAATTGAGAAGGACCGAGTTATCTATTAGCCTCCTATACAATAGGTTTCATATTTCATGATTGATAGTGGAAGTGCCAAATATGTTCATCTTTTCCATGCTGCAAAAGTTCCATATTTGAAGAACTTCAAAATTACGCAATCAGTAATTTTGTCATAGTTAAAGGAAGGCCAAACAACTTAATCTTGGCCTCCCTAGGTTTAAATTGCTTGTTTTAGAGATAAATAATAAAAATATGTCCAAACTGTTTAATCTTGGCAGATTAGTAGATAGGTAGAGAATCAAGGGTGCTCAACAGCTTAATCTGAGCCCCAGGAAGAAATAAGGATAGATTTAGATAGGAGGATAGCCAAAAGAAAAGAAGAAAAGCTGGGTTTGCTAGTTCAAGTGGACCCAAACAAAGAGAAGAAAAAATGTTAGGTAAGTAGGCTATGTAGGCAGTTTTGAGGTTGCAGAATGAAGAGTTGTGATCAATTTTGTGTTTCCAAGTGTTAAATCTACTCAGATCAAAAGTGCAAGGCAATTTTCCCTTGGATCAACTCAAGCGAGGCATGACTAACTTCCCCTTCATCCTTTTCCCCAAATTATTCATTAATTTTCCCTAAAGATGTTAAGATCTGCTTAATATCTCTAAAATTCATCATATTCCATAACAAAGATCTGCTTTGTTTAAAATGTGCTCATATTTCTTCTATAAGTCCTATTTCCCCTTTGTAGCCTAAGATTTCTATGCTTAGTGCTTTCTGGTCAAAATTCATATTAATTGCTAACTCTATTATGTAAATCCCTCCTTATTTCCCCTCCCCATACTAAAAATATGTTGAAAATCCCCTTTATATACATATCCCCCCCTTTGGTTGAAATATAACCATAAATATTGCTTTGGGAGTTACTAAGTTTACCTGAAACTTAGTAAAAACCCTCTTTCCATTCAAATGGAGCCCTTCCAATGCACTTAACCTTCCTCCGATCTCATTTTTCCCTTCTCCAATGCATTGGACCCCTTCCGATGCATTAAAAACCCTCCTCTGATTGCATCCCCCCCCCTCCGACGCGATATCGCTATCGGAGGTCTCAATAGCATTGTTGGCCCTTTTTATATATGTGCCCTGATGATGCCCCACCGATGCGATTATCGCAGTGGGCAATCGCAACATATATGTGCCCCAGTTCATTCCTCTGATCCATCCTCCGATGTGATATCGCTATCGCACCCGAAAGCGATATCGCTATCGCAAGCATTCCTATCGCAAGCCCCCATTTCGCTATCGCATATATATAAGTCCCGACCTCTCGCCCTCCGCCGACACGATATGCCGATTGCGCGTCAGCCGTCCGATCCCCCCTTCATCTAACGGCCCATATCTCATCGCTCCATCACTTATATATAAAGCTTTTCCCCCATGACCCCTCTGATGCGATATTGCGATCTAATCGCAGCCATTGGATCTGCTCTTGCTAGATCCAACAACCCTAATCTATTCCCTGCTACACTGATCGCACCCACCCCCGCAAAGCTCAAATTTCTTGTGTAAAGTTTTTTTTTGCCTTATAAAGGTAAAAAGGCTATTTTCCTCATATTTCTCAATCTGTGCCCCCGCGCACTTCTAGTTCAAAGGAAGCTTAGTCATTTCTTCACCATTTTTTATCGCCTCGGCCCAAATTTGCTCCGGACAACGAGCACGGCCTCAGCACAAGCTACCAGTCCACAAATCCTCCTCTATTATGCAGTTTTTACTCCTTTTTTGATGGTATTTTGATCGGCCAGCGCCGATAGACCTTCTAAAGCCCGCAGAAAGCACCGCAGCCGTTCCTTTTTGCCATAAAGTGGTAGGCAAGGGCGATTTTGCAAAGTTAAAGTGTATCAGTGAAGAAAAAGTGCATCAGAACAGCCGAAAAGTGTATCAGTTAAAGAGTATCAGTGGAAGACTTAATGCCAAAGCAGATGAGCATTAAAGAAGATCGCAGCAAGTCAAAGAGTATCAGTGGAGAGTTTAAAGCCATTAAAAGCTCATTAGATCGAGATTAATGCACATTAAAGCCACCTAAGAGCATCGGATCAGAGATCAAGAAGCAGTTATTGCAGAATGAACAGCGCAGAGCTCAAAGGACACGTCAAAGCCTCATTTTTGATGCTGCTTCCTCCAGCACAGCTCAAATAGATGTTTTTGCATTTATTTAAGCAGAAATTAGGTTAAACATAGTTATCTCCCTAGATCTTCCCTCAGATCTGTTTTGTAGATATTTTTCTTATAAATACCTCCCCAAACAATGTATTAACGATTGGTTGCTGTTGGTTTGTTATTTCATTTATGAACTGTGTTGTAACTCTGTGAATATTCTGAATAAAAGGCCATTGGAATGCATTGTTTCTGAACTCTAGATGTGGGATTGATGACAGGGGGCTATGTTACAGAATTCTTGAATCATTCTATGGATCAATAAGTCTTTCTCTTACTTGTGTCTTCCATTTCTGTCTTTCTATATCACACATGTTTCATAATCTAAATATCAGGGAAAAGGAATAGCCCAGAATTTACGTAACTGTAATCTGTGTTCAATCTCTGTTATTTTCTATGTTTTCTTCAAAATTAGCACAAACAGTGAATACTTAATTGCTCCTGTTTCCCTAGTTTTTGCATCTTGATTGCAGGCTAAGAAATCCTTAATTGCTTCTTGGTCTTAATCATTCACTTTCCCTCTGTCAGATGAAGGATTCTTAGTTTCCCTTCACCTCTGACCCCATTCCATCTGACTTCAGCTTGTAGATTGTTCCATGACTGATTCCCTGCTCTATAGCACCTCTTTTTGTCAAAGAAACCATATCTAGCTCATCCTCGTGGACTCCATTGCCCAATGGACTGAACTTCTTAGATTTGCACCCTATTCCATTAAATGACACCATCCATCCAACCAAACTTACAACAAACTCTGCACTTCATAACTAGCCTAACGTCTCACCAAAACAAAGCTAAATCGTAAAGAGAGAGCCCTCTCTGGTTGCAGGTAGGCTAGGACCTGCAACTAAAATATTGGTTTGTGGTTACCTCGGCCGTATTCCCTTAGGAGTCAAAGGGAACAGCCTGAGTGATAACATCATTGGCGACTCCACTGGGGACCTGAATCATTTGTTTATTACTCCAAATCCAAAGACTTGGTCAGTTCACCTCTTAAATAAATCGTAAAAGTTGCTTTGAAAAATCACAAAAAAGCAAAATAATCATAAAAATCTCAAAAATTTTGTTTTCTGGAGAAAGTGAACCTTTTCTTCAGAATTATTTTCATGTTTAGATCTGATCTGTGATGGTGGACAGGGATCAGACACACCAAGGTTAAATCATCCACTTGGCAACTCCACATCATTTTTACAATCAAGACTCCACTGGAAGAACGAACCTGAAAGAGAAATCTTTAAGTTGCAGAGCGATTCTACAACCAAATAGTCCATATTCCAAAGAATTAATAGTCAGACAGAATGACTAGGTTTGTGGAAGATCTTTCATTTGATGAAGCTTTAGATGAATCCAGGGAGGAGTTATCCAAATTTGAGCTTGATGAGGAATTTTTAGGATTGATGTTGTTAGCGGTCAAAATTGCAGAAGTCCCTCATAAAGTCAAAATGTATTTTCTTGATTTAGTTGTTGAAAAATATGAAAATGAAATTGAACTCTTGCATTCTCAAATTCAGTCATATGATTTTCGCGATCCTAAAGAATTCTTACAAAATCTTCCTTCTCCAAGTCATGAGGAAATTGTACTACCTTCTGACTTACAGATTGAGGATAATCATGCTTTCAAGACAAAGACTGAAAAATTAATTGCAGGGTTTATTACTAAGGATACAGCTATTCAATCAGACCAAGAAGGCCCAGAAGAAACTATCACACATTACGCTTTTGTTGATCCTATAGCAGATTACATAGAGCTTCTTCTCAACTCAAAATCTTTAACATGTTTTCTCTATGAGGACCAAATACATCAGCAGTGGCCTTGCTATGTCACAATTTTGTTTATGAGGGCACATGATCGAATAATGTTTCTGATTTCACTGACTGTCAGTCAAGCAGTTCATTTGTTTCTGCAATTGCTTGATTGGCTTTATTGGCACTTTTGTGCTGTTTAACTCAACCTAGTTTTCAATGAAATAGAGTAAGTAGGTAGGATTTTTGGTTTTTTTGTTTGGATAGCAACTTGCTACAGTTGAAGCCCGAAGAGAAGGCCCTAAGCTCCTCAATTATGCTGTCATGTTCATAAATAAGGAAACCAGCAAAGGGAAGTTTTCGGTTTACAACAAATAGTTGAAGATAAGGCCATCCTACCTGCTGTTCTTGACTTTTCACAAGGAAAATCCATCCCCAAGTGGAGCCACTGTTAGCCTCCTATACAATAGGTTTCATATTTCCTGATTGACAGTGGAAGTGCCAAATATGTTCATATTTTCCATGCTGCAAAAGTTCCATATTTGAAGAACTTCAAAATTATGCAATCAGTAATTTTGTCACAGTTAAGGGAAGGCCAAACAGCTTAATCTTGGCCTCCCTAGGTTTAAATTGCTTGTTTTAGAGATAGAGAATAAAAATATGTCCAAACTGTTTAATCTTGGCAGATTAGTAGATAGGTAGAGAATCAAGGGTACGCAACAGCTTAATCTCAGCCCCAGGAAGAAATAAGGATAGATTTAGATAGGAGGATAGCCAAAAGAAAATAAGAAAAGCTGGGTTTGCTAGTTCAAGTGCACCCAAACAAAGAGAAGAAAAAATGTTAGGTAAGTAGGCTGTGTAGGCAGTTTTGAGGTTGCAGAATGAAGAGTTGTGATCAATTTTGTGTTTCCAAGTGTTAAATCTACTCAGATCACAAGTGCAAGGCAATTTTCCCTTGGAGCAGCTCAAGCGAGGCATGACTAACTTCCCCTTCATCCTTTTCCCCAAATCATTCATTAATTTTCCCTAAAGATGTTAAGATCTGCTTAATATCTCTAAAATTCATCATATCCCATAACATTTGCCTAAGTAAAGATCTGCTTTGTTAAAAAGGTGCTCATATTTCTTCTATAAGTCCTATTTCCTCTTTGTAGCCTAAGATTTCTATGCTTAGCGCTTTCTGGTCAAAATTCATATTAATTTCTAACTCTATTATGTAAATCCCTCCTTATTTCCCCTCCCCATACTAAAAATAAGTTAAAAATCCCCTTTATATACATATCCCCCCCTTTGGTTGAAATATAACCATAAATATTGCTTTGGGAGTTACTAAGTTTACCTGAAACTTAGTAAAAACCCTCTTTCCATGCAATTGGAGCCCTTCCAATGCACTTAACCTTCCTTCGATCTCATTTTTCCCTTCTCCAATGCATTGGACCTCTTTGGATGCATTAAAAACCCTCCTCTGATTGCATTCCCCCCCCCGATGCGATATCGATGTCGAAGGTCTCAATAGCATTGTTGGCCCTTTTTATATATGTGCCCTAATGACGCCCCACCGATGCGATTATCGTAGTCGGCAATCGCAACATATATGTGCCCCTGTTCATTCCCCTAATCCATACTCCGATGTGATATCGCTATCGCACCTGAAAGCGATATCGCTATCACAAGCATTCCTATCGCAAGCCCCCATTTCGCTATCACATATATATAAGTCCCGACCTCTCACTCTCCACCGATGCGATATGCCAATTGTGCGTTAGCCGTCCGATCCCCCCTTCATCTAACGGCCCATATCTCATCGCTCCATTGCTTATATATAAAGCCTTTGCTCCCATGACCCCTTCGATGCGATATTGCGATCTAATCGCAGCCGTTGGATCTGCTCTTGCTAGATCCAACAACCCTAATGTATTCCCTACTACAGTGATCGCTCCCGCCCCCGCAAAGCTCAAATTTCCTGTGTAAAGTGTTTTTTTGCCTTATAAAGGTAAAAAGGCTATTTTCCTCATATTTCTCAATCTGCGCCCACGCGCGCTTCCAGTTCAAAGGAAGCTTAGTCATTTATTCACCATTTTTTGTCGCCTCGGCCCAAATTTGCTCCGGACAATGAGCACGGCCTTAGCACAAGCTACTAGTCCACAAATCCTCCTCTATTATGCAATTTTTACTCCTTTTTTGATGGTATTTTGATCGACCAACGTCGATAGACCTTCTAAAGGCCGCAGAAAGCACCGCAGCTGTTCCTTTTTACCATAAAGTGGTAGGCAAGGGCGATTTTGCAAAGTTAAAGTGTATCAATGAAGAAAAAGTGCATCAGAACAGCCGAAAAGTGTATCAGTTAAAGGGTATCGGTGGAAGACTTAATGCTAAAGCAGATGAGCATTAAAGAAGATCACAGCAAGTCAAAGAGTATCAGTGGAGAGTTTAAAGAGATTAATGCACATTAAAGCCACCTAAGAGCAGCGGATCAGAGATCAAGAACCAGTTATTGCAAAATGAATAGCACAGAGCTCAAATGACACCTCAAAGCCTCATTTTTGATGCTGCTGCCTCCAGCGCAGCTCAAATAGATGTTTTTGCATTTATTTCAGCAGAAATTAGGTTAAACATAGTTATTTCCCCAGATCTTCCCTCAGATCTGTTTTGTATATATTTTTCTTATAAATACCTCCCCAAACAATGTATTAAGGGTTGGTTGCTGTTGGTTTGTTATTTCATTTCTGAACTGTGCTGTAACTCTGTGAATATTCTGAATAAAAGGCCACTGGAATGCATTGTTGCTGAACTCTGGATGTGGGATTGATGACAGGGGGCTATGTTACAGAATTCTTGAATCATTCTATGGATCAATAAGTCTTTCTCTTGCTTGTGTCTTCAATTTCTGTCTTTCTATATCACACATGTTTCATAATCTAAATATCAGGGAAAAGGAATAGCCCAGAATTTACGTAACTGTAATCTGTGTTCAATCTCTATTATTTTCTATGTTTTCTTCAAAATTAGCACAAACAATGAATACTTAATTGCTCCTGTTTACCTAGTTTTTGCATCTTCATTGCAGGCTAATAAATCCTTAATTGCTTCTTGGCCTTAATCATTCACTTTCCCTCTGTCAGATGAAGGATTCTTAGTTGCCCTTCACCTCTGACCCCATTCCATCTGACTTCAGCTTGCAAATTGTTCCATGACTGATTCCCTGCTCTATAGCACCTCTTTTTGTCAAAGAAACTATATCCAGCTCATCCTCGTGGACTCCATTGCCCAATGGACTGAACTTCTTAGATTTGCACCCTGTTCCATTGAATGACACCATCCATCCAACCAAACTGACAACAAACTTCGCACTCCATAACTAGCCTAACATCTCACCAAAACAAAGCTAAATCGTAAAGAGAGAGCCCTCTCTGGTTGCAGGTAGGGTAGGACCTGCAACTAAAAGATTGGTTTGTGGTTACCTCGGCCGTATTCCCTTAGGATTCAAAGGGAACAACCTGAGTGATAACATTATTTTTGTCGTTAAACTCGTTAAAACCGAATAGCGAAAAACGTGTCCATACAGACAAGAATGAGTTTCACTATCACTAGGCTCGTTAAAACATAGCGATGGGTTTGCCTGAAGGGAAAATTATAGAACAAGCATATGTTATCCTCCTTAAGCTTGACACAAATAAAGAGGTACTGGTCAGCAATGACTGGGGAAGAATTGGGAAGAAAACTTGAAGAAACTTTACTGGTAGCAAGTCGCTCTTGAACATGACACTTTCACTCCGCATCTGAGTCGAGTTGGGTTGTTCCGTTCACTGGTCATATCACCATTGGTCCATCACACCATCCATATTTGGGGCTAGCACTACCAATCCATCATGTCAATGTCGCCAGTATGTTCAAGAGAAGTCGCTTAGAGAATTCACCTGTGTCTCATCCACTGCAATACATTTACGCTCCATTCCTTCATGACCACCACCCTGAACCTTATATCATCAGATCGTTTTCACCTCCATTAAAATCATTTTCTCTATTCCTTGTCATAGATGTGGGATCCACTAAGGCCCTCCTATGATGGATCGCTTCTTGTCGACATCAGCTCATTATCCAGGAAGTCGATCTAGAAGCGACCCTTTCAGTACTTTGAGCTTGCATGCCTCAATGCCAAGTTTCTCACTTCCGGCAACAGGTTTACATCAATGGCCTTTGACCAAAAGATTTTGCGTGGTGTTCAACGCCAAGTCCCTTATTCACCCCAAGTGAATTGTACTATAGTACCTTGAGGGTCATCATCATTATCGGTGATTCCTCTCACGCCTGTTAACAGCTTACATCATTGGCTGGTAATCAAGCGATGTCTTTCCATGTTCGACTCCAGAACATCTCTCACGTGGATCTACTTGTACTTTGAGTGAAGATCGAACGAGATTGAAGACCCCGGATCTAGTTTCATCCATCTGGGCTGCAATATATATTCAGGAGAATAAAGACATCAAATGTACATCATTGCTGCACAGATAATCATCCAATCAAAGGGATGATGGCTCTACCGGAATCATCAGTCTGCATTCAGACAATTGTCTGTCTTATGTACATGAAAATGAATTTATAAAGTTGAGCATGGGAATGCCTGCCTCAGCTAGATAATGAAAATATTATGAAGATAATGTATTGTATTGTATCTTATTACAGGTCGCCTTCCAGCTTGAAAAAACTTCGGATCCTCATGATAAAGCATTTCACCCGACATCAAAAGATTAACGACCTCATGCTTTAGGGGGCAATTGTTATAGACATTTTTGGGAATTGCAACCCCAATCAAATATGTCCATAAACCAAGGGCTCCTAAGTCCCTAAAAGTGTTGTTCCATCCCCTAAAAGAACAAGGTCAACTGATTACATCATCTCCCAGAAGTTCTCCATGAAAAATTACTCAGAACTGGTCAAAACTGGACCATATCACCTGCTCCATGGTCAAAGTGCGTTGCATCCCACCTAAATGCACATGGGAGGTGTGATGCATACTGAAAAGCCCTTCTATGGGGTGCGATGGGCGAGAGTGGACAAATGGCAGAGTCAATTTGCGAGGTGGAAGATCATGGAATCTTCCAAAAACTTCTCCTGTGACACTTGCCTCTCTGCATTCGCCCAGGGATGAGTAAGAGATCATCAATCTCCAAGTGGAATCAAGAACTATCAGAGTGAGCCGCATTTAAACAGGAACACAACAAATTATGGAGATAACCATATACACAAAGATGCAACGGAAATAATACTTCATTTCATTAATGGAAAATACTGAAATATGCTTACAACCAGAAATGGAAATAAACCAGCTAGGGCGACGGTAGCTTATCCCTGAGAAGAGATGTGGTGGCTACATGCCTCTAAACTATGTTACAATGAGGCTCGAAGGCCTATTTATTGTTGAGAAACAATGGAAAACCCTTAACATTCCAAAACTTAACCCTGGGAGATGAAACACCAAACTGTGGGCCCTGTTTGGGTAAATTGGTACATCAACTTCCTGGGGTCGTAACTTTGGCATACGATCTCTGTTTGATGCATACAAGAGCTCGTTAGAAAGATCTATCCGAGAACTACCACTTTGGGAAGGGAAACATCGGTCCGTGGACCCATGTGTTACCGGGAAAAGTGTCTATTTAGAACTGCTCTATCCCACTAAGGTGTGACAGCTGCCTTAGAAACAAACAGAGAAAACTACTTTTGTATTTCCTTTATGAATTAAAGATACAGGGGGATAGAAAGAACCGACCTATGTCTTGCGCTAATCCTTTGATCCAATCCCTCTCTTCTTTGACAGCTTCCAGCTACCTGCTCCCTTACTTGCCCAGCTTCACCAAGTACCTGTAAGATCACAGAAGAAGAAAACTATACAAAGACATGGATCTATATTCATAAACAGCTTAGGATCAGATTTAAGCTAACCATACAAATGTAACAAGCATCAATGATACAAAAACATGGAGGAAAAACTCAAATAGTTTTTATTGATATACAAGAAGATCCAGGAGGAGTTACAACCGATGATTCCTGACCCAGCATCAACCTCCCAGCAAAGAAGCCCCTCTTCACCTCCAACAAAGCATAAATCACCCAATACTCTGATCTCTATCTCAAAACCAACAGCAATTCCTTACAATGTGCAAAATTCCATCCTCTGGTTCTCTGGGATGAGGGATCCATATATAGATGTATGCAAGGAGGATGAGTCAACTTGTGATTTGATTACTGTCTTCTCTCTGTCAGTTCTTGCTTCCACTTGGAGACTGAAAGCCTCTTACTCATCCTTGGTCGAATTCAGTGAGGCAAGTGTCATAGGAGAAGATTCTGGAAGCTTCCATTGTCTTTCCACCTAGCGGAATGGCACTTCCATTTGTCATTTCCCGCTCAACGCACCCTCATAGTGCATTTAGGTGCGTTGCAACGCACCTAGCTAGTGTGTTTAGGTGCTATGCAACGAAGCTAGCCAGTGGAGCAGCTGAAATGATCCTGTTTTGACTTATTCTGAGCAGTTTCTGGTGGAGAACTTCTAGGAGAAGCTGTAATTTGTTGACCTTGTTCCTTTAGGGGTTAGAACAACACTTTTAGGGACTTAGGAGCCCTTGGTTTATGGACATTTCATGCTTGGAGCTGCAAGGCACAAAAATGTCTATAACACCATGTTGCCCCCAAATTTCCCAAAAAACGTCGTTTAGGGCCTCAAAACAGCTCCAGAAGTTCAGGACCCGAAAAACTGCTAAAAATAGTAAGTTGTGCTGCAATTAAGGAAACTGAAAATGCTGAGAGAAACAATGGTGGGGGTCCAGGTGGACTTGGCAGGTGGCCACCAATATCCACCTGGATCATTCCTCCCCCCTTAGGAAGCAATGGTCCCCATTGCGTTGAGTTCCTCCATGAGATGAGGAAACTTTTGCTAAACTTGTTCCCTGGTGAGCCACTTGCCTTGCTGAAGGAGTTGGCCTGCTTTGACAACTTGATACAGTTGGATATTCTGTTGGTGAGTGTTCTTGATATGTGTGTCCATGATCTTATCAGTTGCATCTTGTTCCATGCAATCTGGATTTAATTCTGTGGGTTTGAGTTGTTCTGCAATGTCGGATGTGTCTAGCAATGGTGGAAAGTATGGCCAAAGGCGGTCCACATTGAACACTGGGTGCAGGCCAAGGAATGGGGGAATGCTGAGCTCAAATGCATTGTCTCCCATAGCCTTAGTAATGGTGTAAGGACCATATCGGAGTGGTCTCAGTTTCCGATAGGCTCCAGTAAGGCGTTCCTTTTGCAAATGCAACCAAACTTTGTCGCCCACTTGAAACTTGTGTGGCACCCGATGTTGATCATGTTGTTGCTTGTACTTGGCATTTGATTTCTCCAAAATGTCATGGACCTGCTGGCGAATATGTTGGATGCGCTCAATCAAGCTGGTGGCCTTATTTTTTTCGGACTGGACATGAGCTGAATTTATGTGAGTAGCTGCAAGTGGCATGGCCACATCAATGGGGCATAGTGGCTGGAATCCCAAACCCACCTGAAAAGGGCTATGGCTAGTGGAGCTGTGAAGAGCTCGGTTGTAGCTGTGTTGAACATAGGGGAGGTTCTCGTCCCATGTGCGTGGATGCTTTGAGTTATACATGTGTAGAATGTGCACGATCATCCTATTGACAACCTCTGTCTGGCCATCAGTTTGAGGATGGAAGGCTGTGGACTTCGTGAGTTTGGTGTCCAGCATTGACCAGAGACTAGACCAAAATGTACTGAGAAACCGACTGTCCCGATCTGAGATGATAGACTGTGGGATCCCAAAGTGCACCCACACTCGTTCAAAGAAGAGTTTAGCAGTGGCTTCTGCTGTGATATTCTTCTTGCAGGCCGCCATAATGGCCATCTTCGAGAACCTGTCGACGACCACAAAAACACAGTCATTTCCATGCTTAGTGGAAGGAAGGCCTGACATGTAATCCATGGAGATGGATTCCCAAGGTCGACTAGGGGTAGGCAACGGGGTATAGAGGTCGTGCTTCTTAATGGTCGGTTTGGCAATGGCACAGGCAGTACATGATCTGATGTACTTCCCAACATCCTGTCGAAGATTCGGCCAATAGAAATGATTTTGTAGTACTGCCATTGTTTTCTCGACCGCGAAATGCACAACAACCTCACTGTAGTGTGCTTCCCAAATCATCTTGGCATGCTCACTTGAAGGAACACAAAGGTGACCCAGGTGGCATAACAGGGCATCTTGGAGGTAAAAATCTGGAACATGCTGACCCTCTAAGAGTGTCTGGTATGTGTGGCCGAAGTCTGGGTCACGTTTGTAGAGAAGTGGCCAATCAGAAGTCTCGTACCCACAAGAGTTGAGCACGGTGGTTAACGCCATGATCGATGGTCGACTGAGGCAATCTACAACATTATTGGTGCTGCCCTTCTTATACTTGATATTCAAGTGGAACTGTTGCAGGTATGTAGACCACTTCTGATGGCGATCATTCTGCAATTTCCCTTGGGTCTGTATGAACTGCAGGGATCGGTGGTCTATGTGGATGACCGTTTCCTTCCCCAAAATGTAATGCTTCCATTGTCGGCAGGCCTATACAATGGAATACATCTCTTTATCATAAGTGGGGTACTTCCGGACTGTGTCTGAAAGTGTTTCACTGTGATATGCCACTGGATGTCCATGTTGAGTAAGGACTGCCCCAATAGCATAGTCAGAGGCATCTGTCTCGACCTCAAATGGTTGTTGCAAATCTGGTAACGCGAGCACTGGTGTCGTGCAGAGGTGATCCTTCAACTCCATGAATGCCTTCTGTTGAGATTCAGACCAAAAGAATTTTGCTTTCGCCCCTCCCTTGGTGACTTGACTCAAGGGCCAAGTAATATGAGAAAACCCCAACACGAACCTGTGGTAGAAGTTGGCAAGACCTAGAAAGCTGCAAAGCTCTGTTAGAGTGGTTGGAGATGGCCAATCCCGAATGACTTGGATCTTGGCTGGATCGACATGCACCCCCTATTCATCAATGATGTATCCCAGATACTGAACCTGGGTCATGCCAAAAGTGCATTTCTCCAAATTGGCACATAGCTTGTGTTGCCGCAGTGTTTGGAGAACCTGTCAGATGTGGTGGAGGTGTTCTTCCCAACTCTGGCTGAAGATCCGAATGTCATCCAAGTATACTACTACAAAGGAGTTGGTGAATAGCTGCAAGATGTCATCCATTAGCCTCATGAAGGTTGCAGGAGCATTCGTCAATCCGAAAGGCATAACCAACCATTCGAAAAGGCCCTCCCTGGATTTGAAGGCAGTCTTCCACACATCAGAGGGTTCGATTGGTACCTGGTGATATCCTGACTTTAGATCAATCTTGTTGAAATATTTTGCCCCCTTTAGTTGGTTCAGGAGGTCATCAATCCGCGGGATCGGGTACCTATTACGGACAGTGATCTTGTTCAGCGCCCGATAGTCAATAAAGAGTCTCCACATCCCATCCTTCTTCTGTACCAACACGATCGGGCTCCCACAAGGTGATGAACTCGGACGGATGTGACCTTTCTGCAGGAGCTCCTGAATCTGCCTCTTGATTCAATTATTCTCCAGAACAGAGCGTCGATAAATTGGTCCGGGTAGCGGCGCACCTGGGTTCAGATCGATAGAGTGCTTGACCTGACAGTGCAGAGGAACCCCTGTAGGGGAGGTGAAGATGTCCTCGTACTCCCCCACAACCTTGTCCATCTGTAGTTGTCGTGCAGAGGGACCCCGTCTGGAGGCCGCGGCCACCGTCTTCTTCTTTCCTAGAGGGCGTATCATCAGGAAAACAAATTTCCTGGTTTTGGAAATGATCTTACTGCATTGTTTTGCAGTAATCAAAGAGATGGCGGTAGGTGGTGCTACCTCTGGTATCCTATACAACTTATTTCCCAATGTAATAATAATGGCACGGGGCCTTGATTCATACACAGGATGTCGCTTCCACAAGTATGGCTGTCCTAATAATAAATCACAAACTTCAAGGGGAGCAATGTCACACAATACCTCATCCGTGAAGGGCTTGATGTTGTATGGAAGGCAACACTGCTACGCGAAGATCTCGTCCTTGGTGAAGCCACCCAATGGTGTATGGTTGTGGATGTGCTGTGGTCGGTAAACCCAACCGCTTCACGACCTCTGCCGAAATGAGGTTCTTTTGACTCTCGCTATCAACAATGAACTGTATCGGGGAGTCCTTTATCCACATTTGGGAGTGGAAGAGACGCTCCTCCTCCTCTAGATCTTCGGGTTCATTTTTCTGGATCTTGGCGGTAGCAACAATGGCATTGGGATCCACATCAATGATCTGCTTCCCTTTGTCATTCCCCTTATCGGGTTCTGACTCAGAGTCGGAACATGCATCTGATTCTGAAACCTTTAGCTCAGCCACCAGTGACTGCTTAGCCCGACACTCACTTGTGTTGTGAGTGGAGCTCTTATGGAACTCACACCATTTTCCAGTGTCCTTTTTCGGCTTCGCGGCGCTGTTCTTTGCTTGCAGCTTCGGCGGGTTGTCTTGGGCTGTCCCGCCTTGGCTTTTTCCTTTGTTCTATGGTTTAGGGGCACCTTTCCCCTGCTTTGGATTTGCAGATCCAAAGTCTCGCTTCTTTTGTTTAAACTTCTGCTCGACCTTGACGGCATATCGGTATGCTGCGCCGAGCGAGGAGATGTTCAGGAATTGTATTTCTTCCTGGATGTACTTGTGCAGGCAACCACGATATTTGAGTATCAAATGTTGCTCCGAATCCTTGATACCCAACTTTGTGCGAAGGGTATGGAAAAGATTGGTGAACTCCGCCACATCTTGGTCCCTTCCCTGCCGCAGCGTGGTCCACTTTATGTATTCATCCTCATAGCTTTCGACAGGGTATTACTGCTCCTTATGGCATCCCGGAATGAATTCTAGGTGGATGCGGCTGAAAATAGTGAGCCAGTACTTTCATCCTTTTGCTCGCAGTAGGTTTCCCACCAGTCCTTGACGTGGGGGGCTACTTTGAGAAGAGCAAAAACAATCTTTTCCCGACTCGAAAATTCATGAACAGAAAAATAACCCTCTAGCAGATTTAACCATTTATCTACGGCATCTGCGTCTATTTGACCCTCGAATATGGGGATTTCAAATTAAATTGTACCTTAAAGGGCGTGGCGTTTCCAGAGTAGCTGCTGGAAGCCGATGCGTCGCTTCTGGGTAGCCGCTGAAGGATCTGGGAAAAATTGTCCATCATCGCACTCCATTGTCGCTCGAGGGCTTCTTCGAGCAAGATTTTGATGGGATCTCATGCCCCCTCATCTTTCTTGTCATCCGCCATGGGAGGCCGTCGGGATTTGCGAGGCTGGTCTTGCAAAGGTTCGACCAGTTCAAGCCCTAACTCCTTATATCCCGACCTTGTTGGGGACATGCAAAGAAAAACAGAGAAAAAGCAGACCGTTCTGATACCACTGATCCGGATTTAAATAGGAACGCAACAAATTACAGAGATAACCATATACACAAAGATGCAGCAGAAATAATACTTCATTTCATTAATGGAAAATACTGAAATATGCTTACAACCAGAAATGGAAATAAACCAGCTAGGGCGATGGTAGCTTATCTCTGAGAAGAGATGTGGTGGCTACATGCCTCTGAACTGTGTTACAATGAGGCTCGAAGGCCTATTTATTGTTGAGAAACAATGGAAAACCCTTAACATTCCAAAACCTAACCCTAGGAGATGAAACACCAAACTGTGGGCCCTGTTTGGGTAAATTGGTACATCAACTTCCTGGGGTCGTAACTTTGGCATACGATCTCCGTTTGACGCGTACAAGAGCTCGTTCGAAAGATCTATCCGAGCACTACCACTTTGGCAAGGACCCATGTTGCCCCCAGATTTCCTAAAAAACGTCGTTTAGGGCCTCAAAACGGCTCCAGAAGTTCAGGACCCGAAAAACTGCTAAAAATAGTAAGTTGTGCTGCAATTAAGGAAACTGAAAATGCTGAGAGAAACAATGGTGGGGGTCCAGGTGGACTTGGTAGGTGGCCACCAATATCCACCTAGATCACAGAGAGAGGACACTAATCAAATCTCAGAAGATGACTCACCCCCCTTGCAAACATCTATATATGGATCCCTCATCCTAGAGATCCAGAGGCTGGAATTTTGTATCTTGTAAGGAAGTGTTGTTGGCTTCTTGGTGTAACATCATAGTGTTGGGTGATCTAAGCTTTTCATGAGGTGAAGAAGGGCTTTCTTGCTGAGAGGATGACGCTGGGTCAGAACAATTGGTTGTAATCCTATTTGCTATTCTTTATATTAATAAAGCTATTCAAGTTTTCCTCCACATTCTTGTATGATTGATGATATATGCATTTGTGTGGTCAATATATATCTGGTCCTATATTTTTTATGCTAGTAGATCTCTGTTCTTCGATAGTGTTATGTTGCTTTGATTCCACAGGTGCTCTTTGAAGCTGGGTAGATGAGGAAGTGAGTGGCAAAAATCTATCAGAAGGGAGAGGAATCAAGCAAGGAACCAAGCGCAAGACAGAGGTTGGTCTCCTTTGTTCCCCTCTTATCTAATTCTCATAAAGGAAAACGAAAGTAGTTTTAGTTAGTTTGTTTCTAAGATAGCTACCAGTCTTGGTGGGACTAGGAGCTCTGCATAGACACTAGATTTCCCGATAACACTTATGTGCTTCCTTCCATCTCTGGAATACTCTGCTTGAGTGGATGTCTCCACTTCCGGAACCTCTACATGTGGCTGATCCGCATTAGTCTGAGGCTCCTCCTCCTTAGGAACCAACAGTTACTCCATAACCTGTTGTTGGATCTCCCTCTTAAGGGAAACTCGCATGGCCTTCTACTCATCAAACTTGAGATCTCTGCAAACCACTGTCCTTTGACTGGTAGGAAAGTGCACCCGATATTTTTGAGGTGTATCAATGTACCCCACAAGTATCCCCAACTCTGTTGTCAGCTCAAGCTTCTTCTGTGCATCCTTTGTCACATGGAAATATACCGAAGAAAGCTTCCTCTGGTGTCTTTATCCCAAGTATGCGATGCAGGCTTCTATTCTACAAATAGACTACTATGTTGCATGCCTCAACCCACAAGTGAAGTGGTAGGCCTTCGTCATGTATCATCGCCCGTGTTGCCCCTATAATAGTTATGTTCTTCCTCTCGGACATCCCATTCTACTATCAGTTATGAGGTTCCAACAACTCTCTTTTAATTCCTTCCACTGCACAGAAGTCCTTAAACTCTTGAGAGACATATTCTCTACCATTGTCACTTCTCAAGGCCTTGATCTTCTTCCATGACTCTTTTTCGACCAAAGATTTGAACTCACAAAACTTTGAGAAGGTTTGTCCTTCTTCTGCATGAAAAAAATCCAACATTTATGAGAATAATCATCAATGAAAATCACATAATACCTTTGCTTCGTTGCGGATGCTGTTGACAATGGTCCACACACATCAATATGAAATCACTCTAAGATAGCCTTTGCTCGACTATCTCGGTCACGAAAGGAAGAATTGGTGTACTTTCCCAAGTTACAACCTTTTCATGTGTCAACTTGCTCAAGTTTACCTTTGGGAAGTCTTGTAGATATCTGTTGCATTATCTTCAAATCCCCATGATGCAAATGGCCCAACCGCCTATGCCACAACTCGCCATGTCTTGGCTTTACACCAGTTCTGCTTTTGTACTCAATGTTGCACAATCATCTACCTCTAGTTTATAGAGATTCTTCACCTGAATCCCTATCCTCTTGGTCTGACCCATGGTTATGTGTCTTAGGAACGCCTTTCCTTTACTGAAGACAACATCGTAGCCTTTGTCCTCCAACATCGTGACCAATACCAAGTTCTTCTTCAGTCCAGGCACATACTTCACATCTGTCAAGGTGATAGGAGCTCCATGCTCCCTCTGAAAAGCAACCGTGCCCACTCCTGAAACACTATACCTTCCGTCATCACCCATCTCTATGCGCATCTTGAGGTCTTTCTCCTCCAAGCCACTGAATAAAATTTTATCACTGGTCATGTGGAATGAGGCTCCACTGTCAAGATACCAGACACAACCCATCATCGATGACACCATGCATGCGATGAGGGTAAAGTCCATTTTGAACTGAGAGGCTAATGCCTCACCTTCCTATCCTTCTGAGGATCCATTCTTGGACTCCTTCGATGGGCATTTAGTCGCATAATGTCCCATCTCGTGACAGTTAAAGCATCTCACTTTAGACATGTCACCCTTGTTCCCTCCATGAGACAAATTTGATTTGGAATGGGAAGGCTTCCCCTTCCCTTTCCTTGCCTTACTTGCTAAGGCCAGATTTTCTTCATCATCATCCTTGGATGAAGAACCATCTCGTGTACTCCTCTTGATCTCCTCTTGCATCAAATCCAACCATAGTCTCTCCCAATCTGACAATTTCTCCCTTCCATTCACATAGTCTTGGTAGCTATTCCAACTCTTTGGAAGGCCAAGGAGAGGGAGGCTCACCATATCATCATTGGTAGTAGTTATTCCCACATTGCCAAGCTCATCTCTGCAAGTGGTGAGCTTGTTCAGATATGTGGAAATAGTATCGCCCTTCTCCATCTTGATTCTTCAAAACTTATCCTTGAGCACCAATTTCCTCTGGTCGCTACTATTCTGGCAGAGGTCCTTCAATGTCTTCCACATTGAAAACGGAGTATCCTTCCCATGGAGACTCGAGACAATATGATCTCAAAGTCCCTTAAGGATGATCCATCTCAACTTCACCACACATTTCTTCCACTCAGCCAACTCTTGTGGATTAGTTGAAGTTGGCTTTGGGATTTCTTGATCAATGAATTCCTTCAAGCCATTGTCTTCTAATACATCCTCCATTCTATCTTTCCATGCTATGTAATTCGAGCTACCTTCCAAGGCATACTCGAGTCTCAAGCCATAGAACGCCATTGGCCAACCTTGAAGTATGATAAGAATTTGATTTTCACCTGCAACCCCAAACTTCAAACTTCAAATTCTCTTCTCCGTATACTGTTCATAGCTCTGATAAACTTGGCTCCAATAACATGTAGAGATTTGGCAAATTCTCTACGAATCTCGCTCTAAGAGCATGTAGAAAATATGCCTGTAGATTAGCCCGATAATGCAATATAAATCAAAGTAGAATACTATAACCTACTTCTACTATGAATTTGTGGAAGCTTAAAAATCGAGTTGAAAAATATAACCAAAAGAAGAAGAATCAACGCACAATACACATGAAAATACTTTGGGGAAAGCCTCAACTAAAAACCCCACTATCTATGTTATCATACAAGGTGGAAATACATAGGAATTATACAAAGCCTTAGCTCTCACAGCTAGCCAGCTCTCAGTATAATCCTCACAGATGCTCACAGGCAATCCTGGCTTCTCACAAGCCTTCCTCTCTACCCTCCAAGCTCCTATTTCCTTGCGTTGTTCCTCTGGGATGATTCTCCTTCAACCAAGTGCAAAACCTCTTCTACTTAGAGGATGATCACCTCATCTCACACACTGCCAGAACTACTCAATCCTCAAGGAATGATTCCTTCTGCATGGATGAGTTTTATTTATAAGAAAACACATGCAACGATAGTACATTGTCCTTTTCTTTAATCTCAATTGGGTCTTTCTCAGAATAGACATGCATGAGTTTCTGATGAGGGAATCTTCAGTTAACTAGAGTACACTAGTTGATTGCATGAATGCATCAACTAACTGTAAACTCTCTATTAGTTCCTCAAATAGTTTGGAACTAATTTAACTGGAGTTAACTCAGTAAACTGAGTTAACTAATTACAACTCAAATATAACTCAATCTTATCTCCTTAACTTAAGGGTTATCTCCTTAATTTAAGGGATAACTCTTGCATGACTTCAAGAAGACTTCTAACTTGAATTTCACCGACTAATTAAGTCAAAATAAATTAATTAATTATTTCCAAGTAGCTGTTAAGACTAAATTTGATTTTAATTCACAATTTAATTCAAGGACAAATTAAATTGGAATATTCTTGTTGCCACATTTCAACTTTAAAAGGTGGTGCTTCTATTGCTACTAGCTTTTAGACAGGTTAAAATTATAACATTTATGAAACCATGACCTAAAAAACATGAATGGATGCAAATAAAACCATAAAATCAACCTTAAAGTTATCATCGATTTAGCAGTGGTTTATCTCTCCTAGCACCAAAATATAGATATTGACACAATGAAATCACCCCATAGTTTAAAATCCAATATTACTTTCAGATATATATAATGTTTGATATAGTTATTCGAACTCATTCATGGATTAAGAAACATCACTATTATTTTCTTTATCTTCAAATGAATGAGTGGATGAAGATTTTTAGATTACCCATATTCATATATGTTATTAATGAGTGCACATTAAATCTTTATGTATGATCAACATTCAAATGTCAAAATGATTCTAGATAAATGATAAAGTTCATGAGATGCTTATTTTTCAATTATTTCTTTTATCAAAAACCTCTAGTTGTTAATCCAAGAGTTTTGAAATGGAATTCATAAATAAGTATGTAAACATCATTTAATTTTATGATGTCAATGTAATGATAATTGCATTGATAGACACTCTACAACTTAGTAGGGGAGAAGTTGTAGTAATTGTTAGATAAAAAATAATAAAATATAATGTCTACTCAATTAAAAAGTAACTAACAATCTAGGTCAATTAAATTTGTTATATTGTAATTTTGTTTTTATTAACAAAATTATAGACAATTTCTTGAAAAAATCATAATATGTATATCCCATTAAAAAATATAAATAATAAACAATAAAAACATGCAAGAAAAATTTCATACACATTTGTGTTATAAGTGTTTTAATAGAATTATATAAAACACTTATAATACACATATTTCTACTCCTGTTAGAAGACACACATATATAAAATATAATATTAGTTGAATTATATATGTGTGTTATATCTGTTTTAATAGAATTAGAAACATATATGTATGTATATATTAATACACTTATAGTGACATTATACATATTTCTAGTTCTATATATATATATATATATATATATATATATATATATATATATATATATATAGATATAGATATATATTCATTTTAACTGCCAAAATCATAAATCGCAGTATATCATGGGCCTATTTTGATGGCACTGCTTAGGAACAAGGATGTGGAGGGGAAATTTTGTTGCACAAATCCAAAAATCACACCTTCTGCATAAAATTGGGTTTGGGGTCATGTATAAATAATTTCTCCAAACAAATCACTCTTCGTCACCTCCTCCACTTTGCACTTGCACATGACTGCAAACATCTACAAATCTTTGGGGATTCAAAAATCATCATAAACTGGTTCAAGAATGCATCCATTTGTCATATGCATTTGCTCAGAAATATATTGGATGAGGCATTGCTTTTCAAATCACAATTTGAATATATTTCTTGTCAACATATTTATAGGGAGCGCAATCAGGTTGTTTACCAACTATCCAAGGAGGCGACGATCCAGCCCAGGGGCATCTGGCTCACAAAAGAATAGCAGAGGGATGAACACTTTGAGTACTACCATCGACCGTTCATAGATCAACACTATCTGAGGGTCAATATGCCCTAATTTTGTAGTAAATTTTTACACAATTTTTTGATATAGACCTATCATGTATATATTATTATAGCACTCATTACAGTCCACCCTATAAGGGTTTTTTTGTACATAACTTATTTTTTATGGCCATTGGCCCAACATTTGCATACGCCACTCAGGCATCTACAACATGTAATTTTCTTTACTTAATAGAAAATTGTGATTTTTCCGTGGAGAAAAGACATAGATTCATTTTAGTTCCTAATTTATTAAGTGTTAAGAGGGATTAAATCTAAGTAAAGCATTTGTGGATAAATCACATCGATGTTTTAGGGTCCACCCGTTTCGAACCTCTACTTTGGTTCATCATGAGGACAAAGAATGGATAGTGAGATCAACAAATAACATAAGTGAGATCAATAAATAACATAATTATTGTAGATATACAACAATAAAATATTAATAGTTACAGAAATAAATAGTATAATAATAAAATGGACAGTTTCAGTAAAATTAAAAATTTATTAAAATAAATGAGAAAAATAAGTATCATTAAAAAAACGTTAAAGAATGCCATAAAAAAATATTATTATTATTATTGTCTTAGTAAAATAAAAAATTAATTAATTAATTAATTAGAATTTGAGTAAAGTAACAATAAATTAAGAAAGAAATTAACAAAAATAACATTGAAGAGTATATATGTATTATAATTATTCTTATTTTAATAAATACTATTATATATATAAAAAAAAAATTATAAAAAGAAGTTTCAAAAATTCTTATTTTAATAATAAAAAAGAAAGTTAAAGGATGCAGTGATTATTATTACATGAATATATAAAGTAATAAAAAATAACTTAAAACATCGATGTGATTTATTGAGAGAAGTTTTTCTTAAATCGTGAATGAGAGAAGCCTCTATTCTTAGGGATTAAATCTTTCGAGGTGCAAATATTTCATCATGTTTTGCACTAAAAAAATGTTTGCATCTTGAGAGATCTAATCTCTCTTGGTTCTTAGTAGATCTAGAGTTAAGATGGATTACCCTTTTTATTGATATAATTTTCAACTACTATTTTATATTTGTACATGTCATTAAATGAGTTTGTATCTATTCCATACCCATATAAAGCACTAATATAGAAATAATATGCCATATCAATAATTGAAACCATCTCATTTATCCCATGACAGAAAATTCACCCCTGTACTTTTCTCGGTTGTTGATGGATTTAAGATGAATTGCACTTATTTGTGATTTGATTTCTCTATTGTTTGCCAACTCTTGGAAACTAAAAGTAATAGGAATTCAATTTTTTCAAGTGTTGGGTAGTTTTTTGCATCAACAAGCTCTATATGTTGACTACATGGATGAAAACACCTTGCATAAAAGGTTTCTTGCACTTTATTTTACACTATAAATTGTATGCTACCATTATACTCTTTAAATGTCTCTCTAACAATCCACAAGTTTCGAAATCAATTTCGAGAAGAGATATGTTATCCTTCATGGAATTTGTAACAATTTAACTCATGGAGTATTGATAAATCACTCATTTAATGGTTGGAATGGATCTATAGTTGCCATGGAATACAAAATATAGTGAAGGAAGAAGAGACTAGCCAATGATGGAAGGATAGACCATTGAAGTTGAGATAAAACTGAGGAGATAGTTGTGCAAATTGACCTTTAAACTTCCAAACATTTTATCTTCTAGTAAAACATGGACATTACACACAACCAGGAGTCCAAGAATTCATGTAAATAGTTGTGTTTGAATGCTAATAGCCAAATCAAAACTGAAAAAGGGTAACTAGTGTTGTTTATTTTTGAAGTTTGAATCCTTAATCATTAGCTATAGAAAAATGGAAGAAAATAAAGGAGATACATTTTTGTTTCGAAGGAAATTCATTGACCTCAAGTAGCTAGAAGATCAAATCACTATCCTTTGAGACCTAAGTAGCTAGATGATAAATAATTAGAGAATATAGTGTTCACTAGATCTCAACTGGTCCATTTCAAACCAAAATCAAAGCCATGCCAAAGTGAGGGGCCACAATTGGCATCTAAATTAAGTAATAAGAAAAAAAACACCAAATTGATAATTTGTATCATTAAATATTATTGCAAAATATGGAGGATGAAAGATCTTAGTCTAAATATAATTTTAACACTTTTTACAATATATAAAAGCATTAGAAAGTATTTATTATCTTAACCAACAATCACATTTTTATATTTAAGTGAAGGGAAAAGAGCACAACATGACAACAATACTTTGGAAATAACTTATTTGTAACAATGTTACCTTTCTCAACAAGCCAACCATCCCTATCCTCCTATGACTTTGTAACACCCCCTCCGAGTTGTACCCAAAGTAACCATGCCAACTAGGGTAAAGATGAGGAGAGATGCTAGTTTGACCTCCTATATCACCTTAAGGAAGTGGAATCGATGAAACATCACATACAGTCATCCAACATCATCAACTGAACACTACAGAGACAAATCAACCTATCAGACAGTCTGTCACTGAGTCCCACTACTATTCTGCTACTCTTAGGCCATAGACACTCTCATGCTATGGGAAAGGGAATGGCCAGCAACCGAAAGTCACTCTCACAGGCCTACCTGTCAGTGACTATGGACTAGAATTGCCAGTTCTGTGCCATTGATCCTGATATTTAAGCCACTTTTCTAGCCCAGAATCCTGACCTATGCCCATAACTTGTTGTAACTTCCAGAATTCATTAAAAACATAATAACAATGATGATCAATAAAAAATCACCCTTAGGACTAGGCCTAAACCTCTCCAACTAGGACTAGAATTCTATCAAATACTTGACATCAATGCAACCTATAAGTCTAGGATATAAGATAGAGCATAAATGATTGAAACAACTTATGAAACATAACTAGAAGGATCACCTCCTTCTCCATTGACCTACTACATCATCAATTAGGTCTTGCATCCGTCCATTGAAAAATTACAACTAAATATATGAAATGGCCATGACATGAGCCAATCATTCAACCATGCTTATAACCAGCATAAAACCATATAAATATCAGAGATATGACAGCCATTAAATCCACATATAAATCAGTGAAAACGTAAGAGAACTTAGATTCTATTAATCATAGGAAAATCTGAAAAGGTTCAAAACTTCCACGTACCACCCGACCAAAGACATGGCTGAACCAAATCTCTCTTTAAGCTAGTCACCCCCGTGCCATATTCCAAGCATAGGATCTCATAGAACAACCAATCTAATAAAAACAAAGGGAATCCATATGTTAAACCACCTCCATCCTCATCAAATCGTGATCACACCAAAACCGGTGCTTCAATCACAACCGAACGTAGCTTGGAATGCCATCTAGAATCCATCACTATCCTTGAGGAATTTTCTGTCTCCTTGTCTCTCGGGATTTATCGCAATCCAAACCTAGATCACTAGGCCCTAAACCGAGACTGTTCCCTTAGGACTTACCATGTGTCCTTCCAAAAATGGTCAACATATTCCTAGGCCTTTGGGAATGAACCTTTAGACCACCTCCTCCCCGGATTCTGAAATCCATCTGGAAATTCCAAAGTTCCAAAACTGAAATAAACATCCCAACATACCATGGCATTTGGAAAAAGGCTAGGCTAGGCTGAAATCCACTATCATAACCCCACATGACCATGCCATTGACAATAAGAGAACCACACACAAACATGCAAAGCCATGCATGTCTAAACCAGCTAGGAAATCACACATGCAAAAGGTTACCTACAAGTATTCCCGCTGAAGCTACTTGATCCTACTTTATTTCCTTGATCCTTGCTTTCTTTTCCTTTCTTTCCCTTTCATTTCCTCCAACTAGAGTGCTTCCATGAAAACTCTAAGTGACCAAGAGAGTGAGAGAGAGAGACAGAGAATAATGAGAGAGATCCTACTTGAACTTGACAAAAATCCATGAACTGATTGTAAGAAGCCTTTTTATTCATGAGGCCTTTAATTTCTTCATTTTCCATTATTTTCCTCTAATTTCCTCCTCACATGCAACCTCTTACCTTTTACTTTTTTTTTCTCCTAATTTCCTTTATTTTCATAATTAAATGTGCCAAGAATGCCTTTTTTCCTTTTAATGCCTTTGCCAATTTCCTTAGACAAAACACACATCCAGTGATGCCCACTAAAATATATTTTCCCAACATTCAGCTTGGAATAATTTTCCCCTAACCATGGTCTTATTTTTCTTTTATTAATTGTTATTACATGAACTTTTCACAAGGGTTGTTACAGAACCCTCCCCCTTGGGGAACACTGCCCTTGGTGTTAAACCACACCAAGGCCTCAAAAAAACCACTGAAAATCAAACATACTTCCTATGGAGCTTTATAAATTAGCTCATGGCAGTATTTACACACACACACACACACACACATATATACATATAGAAATATCAAAACATCAACAAAACATGTGCCAAACATAATCAACATCAAACCAAATTTTCTTTGCCTCAACTAGCAAACAATGAAGGATATATGACTTGCATCTGATCCGTCATCTCCCATGTATATTCTTCAGGCCCAAAGTGCTTCCACTACACTTTAACTTGCTCTATGGCTCTATTCTTGAGCATGAGATGTTTTCGCTGCAATATGCACTAAAGCTCCAGCTGGAACTCTCCTTGTTTCTCTACCGGTGATACAGACCAATCAATAACATGATCAACATCCTTTATATACTTTTTAAGCAATGAAATACGGAAAACATCATGGACTCTCACTGTTGGAGGAAGTGCAAGTTGATATGCCACTAGTCCAATCCTCTCAAGGATCTCGAAAGGCCCGTAATACCGTGGTGCCAGCTGGCACATAAACCAATCCTCAAAGAGATTTTCTTGGGCTTGATGTGAAAACACACATGCTCCCCAACCTAAAACTCTTTGAACCACCTATGTGGATCTGCATAACTTTTCTTTCTATCATGTGCTGCCTTTAGATTCTTCTTTATAACCTACATTTCCTGCTCAATGTCCATCAACATGTTTGGTCCAATAAATACCCAGTTCACTAGATCAATCCTGCTGATGGGAGTATTACAACTCCTCCCATACAATGCCTCCAAAGGACTCATCCTCAAGGACTCCTCATAACCATTATTGTATGCAAACTCCAGCAATGGAAGATAATCCTCTCAATTCCTCTGTTGGTGCATCATGTACATCCTTAACATATCTTCCAAGATCTTGTTGACCCTCTCTGTCTGACCATTTGTCTGCAGATGATAAGATGTACTAAAGGCCAAATCTATACCCAAGCCTGCAAATAGCTCCTTCCAAAACTTGGAAGCTAACTTTGCATCTATGTCCGACACAATCTTATTTGGAACACCATGTAGTTGCACTATTTCTCTAATGAGCACCTATGATACCAGACTGGCTGAGTTTGTAGTCTTCACCAAAATGAAGCGAGCTTTTCTTAAATTGTCAACAATGACCATAATAGAATCATGTTGCCTCACTTTCCCCGGAAGGCCTATGATGAACTCCATGGAAATGACCTCCCATTTCCATTCTGGAATTGCAATAGGTTGTAGTAGACCACCTAAATGCTTGCATTCCACCTTTACCTACTGATAGTCTAAACATCTAGCCATGAAATTTGCCACTTCCTTCTTCAGTTTCGCCCAGTAGTAAAACTTCTCTACCATCGTCAATGTCTTCTGATAAGCTTCTTGATCTCACTACAATTCGACACATAGATCTTGTCTTGAAACTTCGCCAAGCCATCTGCATTGAGAAGATAGTTTGCATCCTGATCACCTATACCTATACCTGCACTTGTACCTGTGATTTGTTGTAACCTATGCAAAATCTCCATGTATTTGTCATCCTAATGTCTTGCCTGCAAGATCCTATCTTGTAACTCTGTGCCATAGGAGCTTATAACTACTATATGATTTACATGTACCTTCCTGCTAAGAGAATCTGCGACCCAGTTCTCCTTCCATTTAATATATTTGATCTCAAAGGCAAACTCACTGAGGGTATCCAACAATCTAGATTTCTTGGAATTTATATTCGGCTAGTCAAACAAATACCTCAAACTACTATGATTGCTCATCAATGTAAACCTCTTACCAAGAAGCTAATGTCTCCACATCTTCAATGCATGTATACTAGATGCTAGCTCAAAATCACGTGTCAGATAGTTTTTCTTGTGCTCATTCAGTTTTTGTGACTCATAACACACTATCTGTCCTTCTTACTTGAGAACTCCACCAAGTCCCCTTTTGCAAGCATCTGTACACACTACAAACTCCTTGAATGGATCCATGATCTTTAGCACTAGTGAATGTGTGAACAACTGCTTAAGATTCTAAAAACTATCTTTACATTCCACCATCCATTCAAACTTCTTACCTTTTCGCTATAATGATATGAAATACATGAGAAGTTCCTGATGAATGTTGGGCATGGAATACCCCCACAGCATGTTTTGGGGCTCAAAGCCCAAGTTTTTCTTAAAGGTTTTGTAAGACTCCGTGAATTGCAGGCGCGGAGCGCAAAGTAGAGGTTAAGTCATAGGGTTGTCCACCCTAAAGTAATGTAATGTAATTTAAAGTCATGTCGGCCTACCAATGGTCCGCAAACCATGGGATTGTATAAATAAGAGCGAGGCTTTAAGTTGTAAAGAGAGCTAAGGAATTAGAGAGAAGAATACGAATGGTTCGAGCTTAGAGTAGGATTCTAAGTGTATTGGGTCGTAGTAGTAGGAAGAGGCTCTACAGCTGAGTGCGCAGAGGCCTAGTAGAGTCCGCAGCTGAGTGCGCAGACCCCTACAGCTGAGTGCACAAGGCAGTGTCGAGTCTGTAATCAGGATTGAAGATTAATAAAGAGAAGTTGATTCTTATTTATGTGTATTTGTTGTACATTGCCTTCTTTACGTTTATATTGGTTTATTTATTGTGCGCACTAATATGATTGTTGAATATGCTGTAATAACCATTAATATTACACACACAAGTTAAGTAATCAGGTAATAACAGATTAAATAGCAAGGAACTCGGGTATTATATGGGTTGCGCCCTGAGTAAGGCTGCGCAGAAACAACATCATAGGTTGCAAAGGAATAACAAGTGAACGTAGCAACGTGTGTGTAGGGTCAAACCGTGGACCTCCAGAAGCCCATCAGACATCCCCAGGGTGTGGAAGCTTGGTTCTAGTACCCTCCCATACTACTTTGGGTGAGACCTCAGTCCGCGCTCCACGGACTGTTGCTAAAAGGGCTAGTAGTACTGGGATTTACTTGGCTAAATCACCTTTGAACATGGGTCAGGCCCATACAAGACAACAAATGGTTTCGTTTCTAGGATCGAGATCTACATAAAGGATGTCTAATGTCGTGCCACTGGAATCCAACAAAGAAAGAAATTAAAGAGTGGTTGGACAAGAAGATTCACGAGTTCGGGGAGCAGGAGAACATAAATCCATGAGTATCTAAGGAACAGTGGTTGGAGCGCTACTTGTATACAGAAATCCATGAAATTTTCTTTGCATCCTTTCCTTCTGAGCTGTATGAGTGGATCGCGAAGTTAGTAAACATCCAGGGAAGGTGTAGGCTTGACAAACCAATAGTGTGGACCTCGGAATTAGTGCGCAGGCTAGAAGCATTAGGAGATAAGATTGTGCAAGATGTGGACCATTGGCTCAATTGAATAATAGGAGGATTTATCACTGAGTTCGCAATAGACATGACTGTCAGCTACAGTGAGGCAGAGTGACATTTTCTCAAGGGACTACGAGGTAAGTATATTAAATCTTTAAACACTTGGATTAAGATGCTATTGTGTGAAAAGCAGGTTCTGCGAATAAATTAATGTTTGGGACTATGCGAAGCGAGAAGATCTACAGAAGTGGAAGTAGTGAAGAGTTGGAAAGCAGTCCCTTAATTTCACCCGCGCGGGAAAGTGAGGAAGAGCTCACAAAAGTTTCCCTGAGAAGCGCGGTTAGTCTGATAAGGTAGCGTATTCCGCGTTTACCACCTCCACCAGCATGACCACCCATCTCACCCTCCTCACCTCCATCTCCACCCACCCCACCTCTCCCACCACCACAGTTTAGTATGGCAAGTGTGATCAAACTACCAGTGTTCAGAGGAGTAGGGAATGAAGATCCAGACCAATTCTGGTTCATGGTAAGAGCAGTATGGGAACCACAGGGCGTCATGGATGATAAAGTTAAAAGGGATACACTGGTGAGTGCGGTGCAGGATCGTGTATTAATGTGGTATATCAAGCATTCTAATGACCACCCAAACACAAGTATTGCAGAGATCCAGGTTGCGCTGAATAGGGAATTTAGCAGGCCAAAATCATAAACACAATCAATCATCAGGTTTAAGGAGATCGCGATGCTCCTGAGCGAGACCCCCTGGTATCTGGAACAAAGGCTAAAGAGTATGATCCGTGAAGCCAATATGACGTTAATAGATGCACAACATCACACATGGTTTGTGGCCTCACTTATGCCACACTTAAGGACGACGTTGTCACAGCGAAAACTTTCCACCCAGGACGAAGTGTTGGAGGTGGCAATGAGATTGCATGAGACCCCTATACAAGACCCGGGGTTGGGAGTCCAACAAATCCACACGCAACTATAGAATTTGTGTCTGGAAATGGAAAGTTTGAAACAGGACAGGACACCTCGGCCGGAGGTGCGCGAGGAAGTATGATGCATAAAATGCAAAGGCCAAGGGCACTACAAGGACCACTGTCCAGTATTTGCAAACTACTTGGCAAGAGGGGGGCCATTGCCATTAAGACTGAAGGCATAGGTAGGGCCAAGTGCAATGTCTGCATTATGGTGTGGGATCTTCCAGATAGGAGGAAAACACACGACGGATAATTGTCATCTGTTGCGGAAGTATACGCAACGTCCCAACAATTATTTTGTAATTTCTACAGGTCGGTAGGCCATGATGAATGCACCTGCCGAAGCTATGAACTAATGATGAATCATACTACTTCCTACAAGGTGCAGACCGAAACGCGAGCCCTCGACCCAAATGCAGGGGTGGTGCGAGCTGGGTTTTAGGGACGTGGTCGGGGTCGAGGCAGAATGGGGCTAGGAATGGGTCACAGACAACTAATTTTTTACAATTGCAGAGGGCCAGGGCATTATGCCTGCGATTGTACAAACCCGACAAGAATATCATGTTGGTACTGTACTCAATTTGATCATGAGGTAGAAGACTGGCCTATGCTGATAGCAAGGATGCGTGAAAAGGGGGTACTCCAGCTCCCTTCGACTCAGAATTTACAAATGATGAGGTCAAAACCATGCGAAGAATACTCGAATGTAAACATGATGCTCAGGATTGGTATGACCATGGGAGATGATAAAGAGAAGTAGCCAGAAGAAATTTCATGGGTTCACAAGGCTCCTACAAAGGAACATGAGTTAGATTTAGAACACGCGAAGGAGACATTCATGGAAGTTAAGAAGAGCTTCATGGAGGCCTCCACTTTAGGTAGTAAGGATCAACTAGAACCAAGTATGGATCCTTCAATGCTCACTACCTTTTTGGAGACATGCATGAAACTGCTGCGTGACAGCAAGGTAGTCAAAGGACTACAGGAACTTATTACTAGGTGCGTGGGGTTAGGAGAACTGCGCATGGTCCAGAAACTTGGAAAACATGAATTGCGCATAGGAAGGGAAATGTGGTTGACTGCGCAAATAGGTGAGTATGAAATGGATCAGGTAATCCTGGATCTAGGTTCGGACATGAATGTACTACCAAACTAAACATGGGAATGCATGGGCAAACTCGCATTACAATGGTCCCCTATTTAGTTACAAATGGTGAACCAACAAAAGATTTTTCCCATGGGAATATTACAAGGGGTAACAGTCGATATCAAAGGTGCGAGTGCGTAGGCAGATTTTGAAGTGATAGAGATTGTCGATGACAACAATCCCTATCGCGCACTACTAGGAATAGACTGGGCCACTGATATGAACGGAGTCATAAATCTGAAGAAGTGCAAAATGAGCTTTGAGAAAAAGTGACTATGTGTGGTAGTACCGCTAGATCCAGCCGAAGGAGCGCAATACATTGAACCGGTGTGCGATGATGATAGTGATGACGATCTCAATTGAATTTAACAGATAACTGCATGAGAAGAAGATTAGGTGAATCCGACTGCAGATGGAAGGATTTCATGGGAGCACGAAAGCTCCTGCACTTCAGATTTAGACGAAGAGATAGAGCGATGGAAAAATCAACTGCATGAAGTAACAATGCTTAATTGCAACATGATGGTTAGATCATTGTGTTGCATGACAATAGAGGCAAGGGAGTTGTCGACATATGATGGATTGTCAGCAATGAATGAATTTCTGAGAAAATTTTAAAGCACAGTACTAGAACAGCAGTGGTTTGATGTGCTGAAGTGGGCACTTCACACAACACCCACATGATGGTGGGGTACGCATCAAGGAAATTTTGAAGATTGGCACGGATGCAGAAGGATGATGTTCCTACATTTTGGAAAACCCCAGATTCGAATGCAAGTGAGTCAACAGGGATGAAACAAATTTTGCGCCCACCTTTCTCAATGGGTACAGATATATACTATAAAGCCCGCACAAGTGCACACCAGCCCCAAAATAGAGAATTAGAACAAATCACAGAAGTAGGAAAGACGACACATGCTACCAAGTATCCACGTTGAAGCATTTGATAGGGTGTGCAGAGTACTAAACAAGGTTGACCAAGTGAAATAGACTGATTGGGACTTACACGTGCCAGTGGTTCGATGGACCTACCAAACCCTATTCAAAACCCTGAACGCGGAGATGATCCCAAATGTGCAAAATGGAGTGCTAACGGTACTTGCGGAAGAAGATCCAAAAAGGAATCTGCACATACTGGCTCCCACAGTAGCGGTAATGCACGATGGCAAGGAGGAAGAAATCATACATCTACGCAAGGACAAACATCTAAGGATTCAGGAAGCCATCTGGCGAGGGAACCTTAAACTTCACGAACTCAAAAAGGACCAGGTACGATTGAGGAAGAATTTTGATGGATGTTGAGATCACAAGACTAGAAAACGAGATCTCGCAAGCATGTCTCCTCGAGAAACCAAGGATAACAGGGCCAGATACGGATGATCATACCACTACATTAGATGAGTGTCACTGAGAATTTATCACTCTGTTTCTATGGCTAGGATCGCACCTCACCAAACACAGTAACCAGGGGAGCGCACTACATACAGTAGAACACACAACGCCGGCTATTGCAAAGGAAATTGAGGAGTTCCCACAGACTACATTGAAAGACGAGTTGACATCTCGTATAGGTAGCACAACCACTTGAATAGCCATAAGGGGCACAGTCTCAGTGCTCCAGGCAGTTGAAAGACAGTGCGGGATTCTAAAAAGTCTATTTGGGAACTGCACAATAAGGGGGGTGCGTGTAGAATGAGCATGTCCCAAGGCTCGCGCCTACGCATGGGGGGCTGCGCTGCTGCACAGGTAGGCTAGGAAGTGACTGTTGATGTCACTGTTCATGACGGGATGTCCAAGTTAAGGAAAAAGGGAGCGGGCAGCGAGCATTTAAGACACGCATTAAGGAAAAGACTTGGGACAATCTGCCAGCAAGAAGGCATTAATGACTCAAAATTGTGGGGAACGGTCAAATTCAAATTCAAAAGGTGCTATAAAACTCTAAGGCTAGCCATGAGACAAAAATTGTTCATTTGAGATTTGAGCAATTATGTAGAGCACAAAGTGTTGAGTTCCAAGCGATATTTGAGTCTCGAAGTTCGCGAACAACCTCAGACAGTTAAAATAGGATGACGAATACCAAGAGAAGTGTGGGTTTTGTAGAAAGTAATGCCGACGAAGTCGTGCAAAACCCCATGGTGTAGGATGTCCCCAGAGATGCTAGGGATGCACCAAAAATTCCGAAATCACCTCGAACGTTGAGACCCAAGAAGGATAAGTAGGCAGTGGGACCAGTATACATGTCCCCACAGAATCCATGGTTCAGTAAACTCTCCATGGAAGAAAAGGGCAAGGATGTCACCATTTAGACAGATGATGAGGAGGAGGACCTACAGGCTCTCATTGATGAGATAGAGGCAGCCAAAGACATGGAAGAAGACATCTAGTCGGTGCATGCTGCAGTAAAATTTCCCAAGTACGTCCCTCCGCGGAAAGGGAAAGCTAAGATACCCAAGGATTTGGATGCCACTAAGAGGACACTCCAAACCCCGCTCGTCCCTGATGGAATTGTGTTTGAGGGTTCGTCCCTGGGCCACGTGCCCACAATGAACTTTGAAGATTGGGACCTCGCAGACAGTGAGAAGTTCCCACATTTAGAAACTGAGAACCTCATGAAGCAGAGAAAGGAGGGGTTAGTTACAACACTAGAGCCACGGAAATGGCTGCGTGGTGTGGAGAAGGCCGGGTTGCTTCATCTACTATGGATTCCACACTTTCACCTCGCGCCTATCACAATTTTCATCATCAGGCAGTTGCTTTGCCTGGTGCACGATGGGTGCTTATGGCTAGAGGAGCCTATTCCCATCATGGCGGATCTTATCCACAGGATTTCCCGACTCCCCTGTAAGGGAAAGGAGCCCACAGAGATAACTAGAAAAAGTAGAGATTTAGCACTCGCAAAGGCCGTGAAGAAGAAATACAAACTGGAAAAGAAAAAGAGGGGTTACGTAATCAACAAAATTAAAGATAAAGGGGTGCACATAGCCACCCCACTCCTGGCTGGGAAGGTAATGAGAAAATGTTGTGGAGATGAGGTACCAACGCCGGTAGTTGTGCTGGAAGAACAATGTGTCGAGGGGGTCCAATTCAACTGGGCTGAGTTCCTCTGCGAGGAGTTCCTAACTAACTGCAAGGAAGCCCCAGAGTAGGGCAAGACCTTCGACTATGTGTGGTTGCTCTTGTCTATTTTATTGGTAACAAGGGAACTACCTGAGGACAATCAGTTCCCTAATATTGAAAAAGACTTACCAGAGGCTGCAAAGTACACGTCACTTTGGGCTACTAAGGAAGCCATGCAGATCCGTGAAACAAATATCTTCTAGGTGCTCATGGAGGCAAGCATCTGGATGTGGATCAACAGGACGCCATGCCTATCCCCCACAGTGTACAATAGCCTGCGGAGCTTTGTACACTTCAAGGCAGACATGCATAATGTGTATATCAAGGCGCGTAAGGATCTGGCACAGAACTGGACCAAGCTCCCCTTCATCACCATTGATGATGCGATCTTCTCAGTGCTAGAATCATGGCCTCCCAAGTGGCACGCCCCGGATCTGGTGGAGAAGGATAGAACAACAACACAAAAGTAGAAGGATGCAACCAAGTTGCATATCACCCAGTTGGCCCAGCAAAAGTGCAACGAACAAGCAGCTGCAGAGGTAAGGGCTGTCCGCGAGGCAGCAAAAGTAGCTGCAAAGTAGGCAAAGGCCACCGAAAAAATAGCAGCAGTGTAGGTAACAGGGGCCACCACGACACAGGAGGAAGGGGGCCAGAACTTATCTACAGGACAGGGAGCAGAGGACACAACAGAAGGTGCAGACTCGAGCACAACGTCCACCCAGTTGAAATGGTCACGTGTCATGGAGAGATCAAGTCCACGAAAAAGGGTCAAGGCATCCAAACTAGACATCAAACCAATTACACTTGCAGAAGGCGACCTCTACGACATCAACGACATAGTTCGTGAGGTCACCAGGAAAGTGCCCCAGGAAGCCATGATGGAGCAACAGATTGTGTTGGGGTCCCTAAGGGTGTAGCTATAGGAACTTCAGGTGCACCCCCCACAGGAAGGAGCAGTAGTTGTCTATGGCATCACAGGTACATCAACAGTGGAGCAGTTGCTACGCGCAAAGATGGCCAACACCATAGTGCTACCAAAAGGAGCGCTAAAAAGCGAAGAACAAAGATGACAGAGCCACGATAAGTAGGATCAAGGGAATGGGCCTTAACTTGGCTGCCCTTCCACAAGACACATTGTATCAACTACAGGATGGCATCACAACAGAACTCCATGCTAGGGAGGGTTGCACGATCCAGGTATTGAGTGAGAAGAAGATCAACATCGAACACCTCAACCTGCAGCAGGACGAACTGGCATCACAAAACCAGCAGATTGTGAAGATAGTGGATGAAGCATGCCGGTGAGTCTCAGAGTTATCTATATCTGTAGACCTACCAACAGAGATGTGGATCCACTGTCTGGAAAGTGGAGTCTACAGCGTGCACAAGGAAACAACACGAGTGTAGCTAGAGTTGAACCTCCAGATTTCTGAGTTGCGGATGAAGGCGCAGCCTTCCACTCCTCCGAAAGTTAAAGAACATCACGTTAGTGCAATTCAAACAGGACTGGAAGAAATTGGATGGGCAGTACAGGACTGTACCAGTATGTTGGACGAAGCTTTTGACATCCTCACATCCTTGCAGGAGGACCCCAACATACAGCACCTGGAAACGGAGGCACGCGAACTACAGGAGCAGTATGACATTGTAAGGGGAACTGCACAGATAGTCCTCCTCACCCAATGACTGGCAAATATGCAGCAAGGAAGGGCACTGAAGGAATAGGTGGATGCCACAAGACAAAAAGAGGAACTTCTCAAACCATGTGTCTAGCCTTAAATTGATCAGGCCTTCACCATTATGACCAAGATTGAGAGAAAGCTCGCATAGATGTAGGGATTATATGTGCTAAGGCAGATAGCGGATCCTCACAAAGAAGCATTGGAAGAGCGCATGCAGCAGGTCCAACAAACCACAGAACAGTGCGCTGTGGACCTCCAGGCGGTACGGGACCAGTTGGAGGGGCCCCGTGCCAAGATCACTGCACCACCAGAGTGACTCGGGATGAGTCACGATGATTGTGTTGGGGGCCTGCTGGGCATGGAATCCTGTCACAACATGTTTTTGGGCTCAAAGCCTAAATTTTGGTTAAAGGTTTTGTAAGACTCCACGAATTGCAAGCGTGGATTGCGAAGTATAGGTTAATTCATATCACTATCCGCCCTAAAGTAATGTAATGTAATGTAAAGTCATGTAAGCCTACCCATGGTCTGCGGACCATGGGATTGTGTAAATAAGAGTGAGGCTCTCATTTGTTAAGAGAGCTAAGGAATTAGGGAGAAGAATATGAATGGTTCGAGCTTAGAGTAGGATTCTAAGTGTATTGCGTCATAGTAGTAGTAAGAGGCTCTGCAGCTGAGTGCGCAGAGGCCTAGTAGAGTCCGTACCTAAGTGCGCAGGGTGGTGTCAAGTCTGTAATCAGGATTGAAGATTAATAAAGAGAAGTTGATTCATATTTCTGTGTTTTGTACATTGCCTTCTTTACATTTATATTAGTTTATTTATCATGTGCACTGATATGATTGTTGAATATGTTGTACTAACCATTAATCTTACAAACACAAGTTAAGTAATCTGGTAATAATAGATTAAATAGCAACGAACTTGGGTATTATATGGGTTTCACCCCGAGTAGGGCTGCATGAAAAAAACATCACAGGTTGCAAAGGAATAACAAGTTCGCGTAGTGATGTGCACGCAGGGTCAAAGTGCGGACCTCTAGAAGCCGATCAGACATCCCCAAGGTGTGGAAACCTGGTTCTAGCACCCTCTCATACTACTTCGGGTGAGACCTCAGTCTGCGCTCCACGGACTATTGCCAAAAGGGCTAGTAGTACTGGGATTTGCTTGGCTAAATCACCTATGAACCTAGGTCAGGCCCATACAAGCAACAATGAACCTCCTATAGTAACCTTCCAATACCATGAATGATCTCACCTCATCTACATTCTTAGGAGTTTCCCATTCCATGATGGCCCTTATCGTTTCTCGATCTATTGCTATTCCTTCCTTGGAGACAACATGTCCTAAGTAGCATACCTCAGTCTGAAAGAAGATGCACTTGCTAAGCATAGCATACAACTAATGCTCTCTTAGAAATCTCAACATTGCTGCTAAATGTTTGGCATGTTCTTACTCATTCTTAGAATATACCAGTATGTCATCAATGAATACAATAAAAAACTTGTCCAAATAAGGACACAAAACAGTATTCATCAAACACATGAATGTAGTTAGAGCATTAGTCAAACCGAATGGAACAAAAACAAACTCATAATACCCATACCTGGTTGTAAAATTAGTGTTGAAGATATCCTCTTGATGTGTACCTGATGGTATCCCGATCTCAAGTAAATATTAGAGAACATTGTTAATCCATTTAGCCAATTAAACAAATCATCAATCCTCGGCAAAGGGTACCTATTATTGATTGTTACCTTGTTTAGCTATCTATAATCAATGCATAATCTAAGAGTATGATATTTCTTCTTTATAAATAACACTAGTGCGCCCCAAGGTGATACACTGGGTCTGATGTGTCCTTTTTCCAACATTTCCTTTAGCGACAACTTCAAATCTACCAAATCAGGTGTGCTCATCTTGTAAGGTTCTTTCAATGCTGAAGTTGCCCCGGGCACTAAATCAATAGAAATGTCTACCTCCTTGTGAGGTGGAAACTTTGAAATGTCCTTAGGAAATACATCCTAAAATTGCTGCAATACTTGGTACCTTCTCAACACATCAACATCCTCAACCACCTTACCCTTGTCACTAGAAATGTGTACTGCAAGCATCACACAAACTTTTTTGCAACTATGCTTAGTTTGCATAATGGTAAGCATCCTCACTGATGTAGGCTTATTCTTTCCCTACAAGGTCGTCTTTTCCCAACTATCACCCACACACTAAATGGCCTTGTCAAAGTAATCCACTTTGGTCCTTTGAAGGTATAACCAATCCATACCCAAAATCATACTATACAAACCCAATGACAATACATTGAAATGCACTGCTGTAGGCATACCATTTAACTCAAATGCATAAGCTCTTACCCAATGGTGAACTCTCTTCTTTGTACCTGTAGCCAACTGTACAAACCAATATTCTGCATGCACTTCTTTTCTCAAAGCACACTTATCCACTAGGTCAAGATTAATATAAATATAGTTATATCCAAGATCAATCAAAATAGAAACAACTTGATCACAAAACTTACTGTCCCTCTCAATGATCGATTCCTGATGATTCACCGGCCTGTTTTCCACAACTGCATAAATCCAAGGAATGATATGACCAACATCACCAACTGTATGCACCTCCTAAGCACTGTAGATATGGGGTCTACCACCACTATGATACTATAAACAATCCCTCTTACGATGATCCTTGCCACATATCCAACACTACAATGGTTCCCTACCACTACCTCTATCCTGATGCTCTCCATGTCCCTTCTCAATTGTATTGAATCTCTTGTAAGGAACTAAATTATCTTTCTCACCTTCATCTTGAGGTATTCCTCTCTTTGGTGGCCATTTTTCCTTATCTTTCTCATTTTTCAAGTCATGATTCAACTCAACTTTGCACTTGGACTGCTCATAACAATGCTTCAAATTTCTAATGGCTTCCTCCAACGATCTAGGCTCATCGAACTTAATCTGGTCTCTATATGCAACTAGAAATCCACTGATGAATCTTAGAACCTTGGATTTCTCCTCTCTGAGGCAAGGCACATATCTCAACAACTCCAAAAATATGCTAGTATACTCCTCATCTACCATAGAACCCATCTGCAACTCATAAAACTCCTTAGCTCTATGATCATAATACCTCTCAGACAAATACTTCTTCTTGAAGAGCCTTTCAAACACATGCCAAGTCAAATCATCGTCATGTATGTTCTTGACATTCTTCACGTCTTCCCTCCAAATATCTGCTTTACCTTTGAGGCTAAAAAGGGCTATCCTTTCTTTCATGTTTTCTGAGTAATCATGCAATCTAAAGAATTTCCTCATGCCAAGAAACCAAGCCTCTGCATCTTGTGATTCCTTCATCTCTCCATGAGAGGTAGGTGGATTTTCCTTCTTGAACTCATCTGGAAATTATCCCTTAGCATTCCTCCTATACGGATGATAATGGTGATGATCATGATGTTTATCAGAACTAGAACTAGAGTAATATATGTGTCTTTCACCCCTCCTATCTGGAGTGTCCAACATCCTGCCATCTCTGATAGTGTCAACCCTATCCGACCTATGTCTGATATGAGACCAGTTGCCATATGCCCCATTAGTGTTTTCCTCATGTCCATGGTTAATCTGAAGAGGTCCTTATCACTACAAATCTGACAAACTCTAAAGTAATATCACATTCACCTCTGCTTGTTTCTCTTGTGCCTGCATGACTTTGTCATTGTCTTCTTCGCAACTCCTTACTTCTTCCTGCAAGCTTCTCAATGTGTCTACCAAGTTAGAATATTTCCCACACCATGATGCCCATCTGATGCATACAGAGATTCTATGTAGTCTACCACCTTTCTATCCATCTAATCTGTTTCGTGCAAGGCATACTATGTCAACTAAACCAAATAACCATAAATAAATGTACCTTAGCATACTCGAGGAGGATAACTTGTCTGTAAGATCATCAAATTAGCATAATGCATGTTAAACATAACCATAATAACATATAGACATATATCAATAAGTGCATCAACACATAACCATCATACTAACTACGGTCCACTCATCAATGCAAGGCCATATCAACAATGCATGATATGACCTCATGCATGACAACAACCAATAATCCAGTATACACATTGACTCATGCCACTATCCACATGCATAAGCAATGCCTAATCAACTACATATACACATAACCACATGTAGTTGAGCATAAGCGATCAATTCTTGTATTCAACCTACAAGACTAATGCATGTAATCAAACAACCAAGAATGCAACTCAACATACAAGGATATAATTAAGGTACATATAATTGTATAAACAGTGATATACCCACGACGATGCCTTCCATAAAATCGACATCAATTTCCTCGTGATAACCTTACTACTACCATGATCAATATGATGCAATGGAACAAGCACATGGAACGAAAGTGTAATAGCTACACATGAAACTCACATGCATGCATGAACAACACATTCACCCATATCTGTAGCACTAGATATGACCCCAAGAGAGCGTAACCATGCTCTGATACCAATCTGTAACACTCCCTCCCAGGTGTACCCAATGTAACCATGCAAGCCAAGGTAAACATGAGGAGAGATGCTGCTAAAATCAGATTCAACCTCCTATGTCACCTTAAGGAAGTGGAATCTATGGAACATCACATACAATCATCTAACATTGTTAACAAAACCCTCAAGAGACAAGCTAGCCACTCGGACAACATATCCATGGGTGCCACTTCTATTCTGCAACTCTTAGCCCATAGTCTCTCTCATGTTATGGGCAAGGGAGCATCCAACAACCTAAAGTCGCTCTCACGGGCCTACCTACCAGCGCCTGTGGACCAAAATTGTTAGTTTTGTGCCAACGACCTCAGGATTTAAGCCACTTTTCTAGCCCAAAATCTTGGCCTCTACCCAAGGCTACCGACTTTAATTATCAACCTGGGGTTTGTACAAACTTAAGAGGTGTCAGCACTATATGTGCGGCATACAATGTGTCCTTCCTTTGCTGTCATGATTTAATGGAGTGCATGTACTGAAGTTAAATCCTAAACTAATTGTAGAAAATGAAATGTTCGAAATGGAACCTTAACCTATTGCAAGAAAGGAAGTACAAGGAAAGAGACGGAAATTCAATGTTAAATCACACCATTTCTTAATTAACTGCCAAGAAACTATGCTTTGCAATAATTCTAAATTATCATGAATTGAATGATACTATCAAAGCATGGAAGTAAGAAGCATCAAACATCACTAATGTGCAAGTAAAGGGACTGCAATAAATTTGTTTTTATCTTTTTGTCTTTTCATGCAAAATCAAGTATGCAAACTAATTTCCTTTGGTGATGTGGCAGGTGAATTAAGGATGTTAGAGGTTGGATGGAAGGGTTAGGAGATGGCTGGATGGTGTGGGAGACCCTTGGGAGGCTTTTGGTGACTTCCTAGAGGTTTTCTCTCAATTCAACCTCAAAACAGGCCATTTTAGGAAAACCTACAGGATGTACTAGAAACCTACAGGATGATCCTGTAGGAATTACAGTGAACCTACATGATACAGCCGAGAGAAAAATTTGAAGTGTTGGAGGTGATGGGAGGCCTAGGAAAGGTGTGTGATGGGTGAAATGGAGTGGTAAAGTTCCTAGTATCACTTAGAACTCAAAACCGAAGTTGGGAGATGGATGGATTCGCTCAAAAAAATTGGAGAAGTTTCCTTGTGAAATGATGAAATTGGTGAGGGTTTAATGACCAAGAAAATCAAACCCAAATTTGATGGGAATTTTTTTTTTATTAACTAGGATATCTTAGGTCCCTATTCCAAGTGGAATCACTCAAAAATACCTATCTTAACAGATGCAACACAAAATAAGAATACATTACTAGTCGAAAATCTAGAAATTTGAGAACTAGTGAGCTAGTAAATCTAAAAAATACCTAACCAAATCAAGTGCAAATGAAATGGGGTGAATTTTGCTATGAACTAGAAGTTTTTTTTTATCTAATGCAAGTGGATTCAATTCTATTGAAGCTCATTAGCATGCTCTAAAAAGATCATAAATTTATTGTTCTTTGCTAAAAAGGAGGTCCAACAATCTAGATTTTGGAATAAGAAGACTAATCCAAGTAGCTCAATGATTACTATGAAATTCAAAAGCTTTTCCAAGGATTAAATAATGCTTGTGATCCTACAAAAGAACTTACATCAACCATTTAACTCAATCCTACAAAAAGAAATCATTAATTCTAAATGAAGAAATAGAAAGAAATAAAAAACAAGAGATGCATGTGAATAAAAGCAATGAAAAGAGGGAAAGAAAATGATACAAAAGAGCTCTGAGGTTCCTGGGATGGCCAAGCCCAAGGAAAATTAGAGACCTATGGAGGAGAACAAGATTTAAATGTTGAACATGATACCAATCTTCATTATTTTCATATATATAATTACATCCCTCCAAGAAAATACAATGCAGTTGCAAGAATACAAGCTCTCTCCATAATAACTCTAATGAAAATCTCCCCCTAGAGGCAAATTTGACTTGGCACTTATACAACATGATTAGGAATCATTTCCCATGAATGGAGGAAGCTTTCCCCACCAAAATCTCTTGATTAGTGGATCTAGTCCCCAACACTAGGAATTTGCATTAAATGGTAGGGAACACATTCCTAGATTTTCTCAATCATTCCATAGAGGAAAATTCGACTTGGTACTTATACAAAATGATTAAGAATAATTCCCCATGAATGGAGGAAGTTTTCCCCACCGAAATCCCTTGATTAGTGGAACACATTCCTAGATTTTCTCAATCATTGGAGTTCCACAATTTGTGCCACAATTCCATAATATCTTGTTGACTTATTATTTATTATTGGTCCTCCAGTAGTAGGGAACAAGTCCCTAAATTATCTTCTCCTCCAACTCTTCATAATCTACCCAATATTCTTATAATATTCCATAAAAGATAAATAATATTAGGCACAAATATTCAATTATTCATAAACCTTCCTAATGAATATATTAAAGTTAAAAATAAATTATCTAATGCAAAAAGAGATGTTTAATGTGCTGAAGGATGGTCATAGGCCTTAATTTATGTCTAATTTAGAGGCCCATCATACCCCCCTGGTGAAAGTGTTGCTCATCCTCTGAGCAACTTAGTGACCTCATTGTGCCTCATCAAGGGCCCTGGTGGCCTCTCTCTTGTGCATTAAGAATCCTTGTTGTACACTCTTCAAGGACAAGCCCAAAAACATATTTGTTCAAAGAAAAATCATTGTTTCTTGAGACCATTAGCTTGCTTTCTTGCGCTTATTCAAGATGAGTTCTTGAATATTTGTTTTTGTTTAGCAAGGTCTTCCATATCCTTATCAACCTTCTTCTACCTTGTTCCACCATTTGGACACCTCTAACACCTTCAAACTTCCTTTAGATGAGAACTAGGGCATCTTGTAGTAATTCCCATCAAAACTACAGGAAACCTACAAGAAACCCTGTTAAAACTACAAGATACTAGTTTTGAGCATAAATGGTAGTTTGAGGTTAGGGAAGGCCCTTACTTGACTTCCATGCCTTTCTCCCATTTTTATAACATCTTTTAGGCCTTGGAAAAAACCTAGAAAGAGATTACAAGCCTCTTGGAAACCCTCTTTTTATCACTGCAGTTTGAGTTTTGTTTTCATGGCGAATGCCCCACTTCCTTTTGTTGCATTCTTCTTCTCTTTTGTGGTCTAGGTGACTGCCTATTGCCTTGGAGTTCTCTGAAAAATATTTTCCATCTTGGGGTTTAGCATAATTTGTTCATTTCTTCCTTCTTGTAGCAACATTCTGCGTTCCCGTAGTAGTCATTCCTCATCTTTTAGGGTCTTCTAACTGTATGAGAGTCTTCATCCCTTTATTGTTGTTTTATAATGACTCCTTTGTCTGTATAGGTACCTATGGTTGAAGATTGTGGTGGTGTTGCTTATTTGGAGCTCCTTCTGCTCTAAGATCATCATGCTAGAGGCTTGCTGTTGTTATGATTTGTATTCTGTGGGATAGGCTACTACAAGATGTCCTGTAGATGCTTCTCCCTCAAAACTCTTAATCATACACTTTTATGAGATGGTGACATGGATGGAGAGAAATACTAGGATTATGGAGAACAAGGAATACTCAAGTGATGCTCTCTATTCCTCCCTATTTCCTTTCTTTTCGAAGACTCAATTTTTATTTTTTTTTGAAATTGATTTTGTTTTTAAGGGTGAATGCAAGGGTGGTGATGGTGGACAAGGTATGGTGATGGAATGATGAAGGGGGTGCATTTTATTGGCATAGAAAATCATTTATTTTCCATAGGACTGCCTCCTGTAGGATTTCTGGGTCATTGTAATTCCTACAGGGTCATATTGTAGAAAACACAGTCCCTTTGTAAACTAAAGTAAAGGAGTGGAAAAATGATAGAAATGGTGGAGGAATGAATGGTAATGAGTGGTAAAATAATGAGTGACAGAGGTCTCTTTGTGATCCTCCTTTGCTCTTTGACTGTCCTTCTTGCTGACCTGCAAATGGAGATTTCATGAAAATGGAGAGGATGCTTTCTTTGTTTCTTTTTTTCAGGAATTAATGGGATGGATGAATGATGAATAGATAGTGAATATGAAGTGGATGGAGGGCTTAGAGTGTTGTGGTGACCTTGGCCTTTGCAAAAATTTCTTCTTTTAATTGCTGTCGTCATTCCTTGAAATCATCACCCTTCATAATTTGAGTTTTCAACACTGCATGAGTGAAGAAGTGCACTGCAATCAACTATTTGAAGGTGGATGAGACTACTGAGCCATCCTTAGCTTATAAAACCTCATCTCTCATGCATTGACAATAAATTTCTAACTATAATATGCTCAAGAGAAGAGGTCAAGAATATTTCATACCTGTACCTACCTGATGGTTGTTGGAGAGACATGCATGTTGCTGCCGAGTTGATGTTGATGTGAAGGTGTTGGATGGTGATGCTGATGATCCTAATGTTGTTGCTAAGCTCTGGAGGAGCTTATTTGACCTCTGGATCTCCTTTAAAAATTCTCACTGTCAATACTGTAGGTGTTTTTCTATATCCTGTAGGTTTACAGGACAACGACTTGTTTTGTCCATATCTCCCAAACAATAGACTCAATTGAACTGAAACTTTTTGAGCATGTTTCCATCATCATTATGAACCTCTTGATAGAATATTTTCGGTCAATGGATGCACGAATCTTGAGAAAAAATAAAAATGGTTGAAGGTGATGGAGGCCGATTTCTTGGAAACTGTGCAAGGGAATTTTCTGAAATTGCTTGGGCATGTTACCATCATCCATATGCATCTCCCCATGAAACATATTTTTAAATGGATGCACGGATATTGAGAAAATGAAAAAATGGCTAAAGGTGATGGAGGCCAATTTCTTGGAAACCGTGCATTGGAATTTGCTGAAATTGCTTGAGCATGTTACCATCATCCATATGCATCTTCCTATGAAATAGCTTGGCAAATGGATGCATGGTTTTCAAGTTATGGCAAAAACAATTTTTTTCTCAATGTATTTTTGTATCATGTAGTAAAATAGAGCATCCTGCAGTTTTTTAGGATAGTAAGGAAAATGAGTGGTAGAAGCTTGAGAATGATGGGTGGAAGGTGAAAATAGATGAGGGTGATCAATTTGCATATCCTTGGCCTTGTTGGAGCATTTGACAAAAGTAGGAGAAAGTCAAAATTTGACTTCTTTTGACTAGGCTTGACCAATTTTCCTTTTGGTAACAACTTTTTCTTGTTGCTTGTAGATGTTGGAGAGTACGTGCATGCATGGAGCAAGGATTCTTTCAATTTTTTTTTAGGCCTACTAGCCATCTCAATGAGGCTTTCAACTAGTAGGTCTGCCTAGGCACCTCAAAGGAGGTTTTCACCTCGGATATTTTTTTTTTCTCAACCCATTGATCGCTTCATGGAGGTTTTCAATCAATGAGCCAATCTGAGGCGCCTCCAAGGAGGTTTTCACCTTAGATTTTTATTTTTTTCTCTTTTTCTTCATCGTTTTTTTTCTTCTACCCTACCCTACTTGAAAAAAAAAATCACTTTCAAGTATAAGAATACTTCCAATGGAGCCATGTGCACATCAAGATGATAGAAAAATTCATGTGTAGGTTCGAGATGTATGCTTTGATATTTACTTTAATTTTAGAGTTCAAATGATTTGACTTTGATGATATCAAGCACAATTGAAGAAGAGGGTATTGCTGCAACTTAATGACTGTATGGAACCATATTTCAGTATAGTTGTGATGCAACTGGTCCACTTGTTGATTTGGATCATTATTCATGTCTTCTTCTACCATGACCTTCAAATCTTCCTCTTTTTGCTAATTTTCCTCTTGAATACATGGAGGATTTGATGGTATCCATGAGGGAGTTCTCTCAATCTCTGATTTTGATGTCTTCTCTTCATCAATCACAACCCATGGTTCTATGGTCTTCTTATTTGAATCTTATTCTTTTAGCTATGATCCTTAAATGATATCAAGATGATCTCTTTTTTGCAATACTCTTCCTGAGCTATGGTGAATACCATTGATCTCAAGAGAAGATGTTTGGAAGTGTTGTACCTCAGCATTATAAGTGGGCTGAGCTACTTCAATGTGTGGGTTTGGGAATGGTGGTATAGTTAGTTGAGTGTGTGTGTATATTTGATATGGATGTGGATGGGGTTGTGGTTTTGGTGGAGGTGAATGGTAAGGAAACATGGAGTTTGGTATGGAGGATATTGAAGAATATATTGAGGATATTGTGGATGACTCCCATAAGTTCCTTGCCAAGATTGGTTTTGGGGTTGAGATGACCAATGTTGCCAAGGAAAAGGTGTGTTCCAATTACTTTGAGAGGGATGTTCATAAGCTTGAAATTTTGAATTAGTCTCTTGCATCATCTTAGGTTGAATAGGCTACCATGGTCCTCTTGGAGCTACATAACATTCCTGTGTTGGCAATTGACTTGCTCCATTGTCCTCTTGGTGAACTTCCTTTAACCTTGGTAATGAGGAGGAACATTTAACGTCATGTGATTCTGCATGGACAACACAAACATCTTATTTTTGCTCATTTTGTATTATTAACATTTCTACTTGTTTGGTTAGATTGATAAGAATTTCTGCTTTAAAATCATCAAATAAATTTCCAAGTTTAGCTTGACTTACCGACCTTGATGCTTATTTACTTACTCTTGCCTTTCCTCTTGATATGTGTTTTCATGTTTCACAAATTTCCTCAAATGATAATTGATATACATCACCTCTACTCATAATATTAAGGAGATCAATCCACCCATCCCTAATTGTTCTAAGTAAGAGGGTTTTTAGTGTGTCAGATCCTAAATGATGTAGTTTTCCCCTCTTAACATTGTACATGAACCTCTCTATTAGATCCTCAAGTCTCTCATCTTCTCTTTGATTCATTCTAAATATTTCTTCTTTAATATCATGATCATTATATTTTTCTATGAATATCTTTTGCATATCATTCCATGATCTTATTGAATTAATCCCTAAACTCATGAACCATTTAAGAGCTCTATTCTTCAAAGTTGCTGGAAACAATCTCAGTTTTTGAGTTTTTAATAAGTAACCATAAGATATACAAACAATCTCAAATTCAAAGAGAAAGGTTTCTGGATCCTCTGACCTTAGACCATGAAATTTTGGAAGAAAAGATGGAGGGATGTTCTTCATGTGCACACTACTATCAGTATCTTGAATGGAATATCCGAGAGGATCTTCCTCATTGTCATCATCTCCATCCATTTCTTCTACATTCTTTGTCATCCTCTTCTTCTACCTAAAAAAGTGAATGGTGATGTGGCTCTTACTGCACCACATGATCAATTTGGGGGGGGTGAGTTGGTGTTGGAGATTTTTTGTTGTTATTAAGATGCATGAAAACACTAATGTGATGCACTTTTCTATTTTTGAAGTGAAATATGCCTAATGCAATTATTTTTTTGTTTTTGCAAAAATGAAAAAAAAATGAATCAAATAGAGAATAAAACAATGCATACTTTGACACCTCCCTGGCAACAGTGCCAAAAAGTGATGAGCCTCGGTTTTGCAACAAGAATGTTGCAACTCCCAAGGCTACCGACTTAAATTATCAACCCAGGGTTCGTACAAACTTAAGAGGTGTCGGCACTATATGTGCGAAATACAATGTGTCCTTCCTTTACTGTCATGATGTAATGGAGTGCATGTACTGAAGTCAAATCCTAAACTAATTGTAGAAAATGAAATGTTTGAAATGGAACCTTAACCTATTGCAAGAAAGGAAGTACAAGGAAAGAGATGGAAATTCAATGCTAAAACACACCATTTCCTAATTAACTACCAAGAAACTATGATTTGCAATAATGCTAAATTATCATGAACTGAATGCTACTATCTAAGAATGGAAGTAAGAAGCATCAAACATCACTAATGTTCAAGTAAAGGGATTGAAATAAATCTGTTTTTGTCTTTTTGTCTTTTCATGCAAAATCAAGTATGCAAACTAATTTCCTTTGGTGATGTGGAAGGTGAATTAAGGATGTTAGAGGTTGTATGGAAGGGTTAGGAGATGGTTGGATGGTGTCGAAGACCCTTTTGAGGCTTTTGGTGACTTCCTAGAGGTTTTCTCTCAATTCGGCCTCAAAATAGGCCATTTTAGGAAAACCTACAGGATGTACTAGAAATCTACATGATGATCCTGTAGGAATTTGTTGGAAATAATACTGAGAGGGGGGGGGGGGTGAATCAGTATTATCAGATTAATAAAACTTTTTCAATGCTCAAAAACATATACGCTACTTCAGTTAAGTGAACCAGCGTGTACACGCTACTGTGTCTAAAGAAAACAGCGTATAACCAGAAAACTTATAATTCAGTTAGTTTATCTTCAGTTAAGTGCATAAGGTCATTATTCACCATATTAAGAGTAAACAGATGCAGTATAACAGAACATATCATCACACAAAAGCCACACACATGAACACCATGATATAAGGTGGAAACCCAATGTGGGTGAAAACCACCTGTTGCAAGTCGTCTCTATCTTTCTTTAATAAGAACTTCAGTTTACAATATTTTGTACTGGTGCAGCCTTATACCAGTACGCAGGCTACAACCTGCAGAAGGCTTCAACCTTCTCTCGTTCTCCAAACTTCCTTGGAAGGGAGCTCCAACCCCCTTTGCTCTTGTACTAGCTAAGATACTAGTACGTAGGTGCTGGCCTACAATCTTCTTTCCTTCAGGTACCACTTTTCATACATTTTCAGACTGGATATTCCTGAAGCACAAAATTACAATCTGAATACCACAATTCATTCAACTTTCATAGCAGATTACAAAACAACCAACAATCACTGAACCACTGAAACCCTGTCAAACCCAGTCACCAGAACACAGAGCAGACTACAGAACTCTGCAATAACAGTCAGACCCAGCTGCAACCCAAAAATCAAGCTCCAAAAGATATACGCTACTTCAATGAAGGCAACCCGCGTATACACGCGGTTTTATCGAAGACAACCTGCGTGCAGATCTAAAAAGAAATTTTCATAACTTGCAGCTGTACCAGATATCAGTTATACCCAGAACATAACATTGCGTCAGTATGCAGATCTGGAAATACACATAATCAACCATATAAAGATAGTTCATTTCAAACCATTTGATCCCGATCACTCCTTAGATCTTGTTCTCCATCAACCGATGAGATCTCTCCTTAGCTCAGATCAAGCAATACATCATCAACCAATAACCTGCATACTGGATCTAATACTTCATCAGATATTCAAGACTTTTCAGATACACTTGCCTAATGATTTCCTTCTCCTTATATAGCATTAGGCCTTGTTCAATACCAAGAGCCAAAACCATAGAAATCCAATACCATCATCTTCAAAACTAGGGATCAACACGTCCGTCGAGACACCAAGGTCCAAAACCATAGACACAACTTCCAAGGAATAACCGCCGTGGACCAAAGATAAGTTTTCCACATACACGCGCTTTTACTGAAGCCAACCAGCGTGTACACGCGACTTGGTATATAGCGAACCTGCGTATACACGACTTGGTATATAGTGAACCTGCTTGTATACGCGACTTGGTATATAGTGAACCAGCGTGTATATATTTTTCTTCATACTTGTAGACTGATCATCAATTCCTTGCTGTTATCCTTCTGCACTATGATTTGTTATCAGTGTGATTTGCCATCAAGGACAACACTTGTCTCATAATGCCAACAATCTCCCCCTTTGGACTTGATGGCAACAACACCAAATCAAATCACTCTCCCCCTTTGTCATCAAGGGCAAAGGGCTGTGCTCCCCCTGAGTACATGCTGATATCTTTGCTTGGCTGTGCTGAAACATGCTTCCTCTGACTGTAGGCAAGATCTGCAAAAGATGTTCTTCAAAGGAACCAAGACTTATACACCATAAGGGACCTTCCTATTACCAAAAGACTCAATACATACATCCATACTCCCAACCAAGAGGGGATACATCAAAAACAACCAATTATATTACATCATTCATCCCAGGCATAGTGGGGAAACCAACATAGGCCGTTACATGACCTTGACACCATAAAAGAGATATCACAGAAGAGATACATGACATAGAGACAACAAATCTAGACCAAGACTTATGAAAGTCACAAGCAGCATCTGATACACATCTTTTAGATCAGCAACCAAGATTTCCTTCTGAGCTCCTTCTCCTGAAACCAACAACAGTTGTGTACTAGAACCAAAAGCATCTAAATGCCAACAATGCTTTATGAGACTTTAATCTGCTCCCCCTGAACCTGTGCCTGCTGCTCCCCCTGAACCTGTGCCTGAAGCTCCCCCTGAACCTGTGCCTGAAGAATTCTGGCATACCCATCTCAGACCTTCTCCGACCGGAGTCTGCCCTTGCTGTTCAGAACTCCATATACGCGACTTCTCCTGCAGAAAACAGCGTATGCACGCGGATATGCTTTCTGCAACACGCGTACACCATACACGCGACTTTCCCAGCATAAATCGGCGTATATACGCGGATATCCCTTACGTAACTTGCGTATACCAAATTTTCTGTAGAACAGACAAGCTTCAACAGCAGGATGAAGCATCAACTACTCCCAGCTTTTGTCTGAGATATTCAAAAGTTTCCCTGGGCAGTGGTTTCGTGAGAATATCAGCAACTTGTTCCTTAGAAGGAACATACTCCAACTTGACCTTCTGCTCAAGCACTTGTTCCCGAAGAAAATGGTACTTGATTGGTATGTGCTTGGTCTTTGAGTGCATGACTGGATTCTTTGAAATGCTGATTGCACTTGTATTATCACATAAGATAGAGACTGGTGAAGTGCAAGTGATTTGAAAATCCTGCAAGGTCTGCATCATCCAAAGAAGTTGTGTGCAACAAGATGCCGCAGCCACATATTCTGCTTCAGCTGTAGATAAGGCAATCGAACTCTGTTTCTTGCTGAACCAAGATACTAATCTGGAGCCCATAAAGAATGCACCACCACTTGTGCTCTTCCTGTCATCCACGCTTCCGGCCCAATCTGCATCTGTATAAGCATGAAGTGTGAGATCTGTATCTCTAGGATACCATAATCCATAATTTTGTGTCCCTTGAAGATATTTGAAGATTCTCTTCACTGCCTGAAGATGAGTCTCCTTTGGATTTGCCTGAAGTCTCCCAACTATTCCGACTGCATGCATGATGTCTGGTTGGGTACCTGTCAAATAAAGCAAACTCCCAATCATGGATCTATAAGTTGGTTGATGAACTGCTGCTGATTCATCATTTGCACTGAGGCTGCATCCTGTAACCATGGGTGTACATACTGGCTTTGAGTCTTCCATGCCATACTTCTTCAAGATCTGCTTGAGGTACTTGGTTTGAGACAAGAAGATGCCTCCTTCATTTTGTTGGATTTGCAATCCAAGAAAGTATGTCAATTCTCCAAGTAGTGACATTTCGAATTCTTTCTGCATAACCAAGGCAAAGTTTTGACTCATAGTCTCTTCATTGCTGCCAAAGATAATATCATCTACATAAACAACAAGTATTAGCAATTTGTTATTTTCAATTTTTATATAGAGATTGCTATCTGCTGATCCTTTTGAAAAGCCTTGTTGGTGAAGATATTTGTCCAATCGATAGTACCAAGCCCTTGGAGCTTGTTTGAGACCATAGAGAGCCTTTTTTAATTTGCATACAAGGTTTGGATCATTCCCAAGAATGAAACCATCTGGCTGCTCAATATATACTTCTTCTTCTAAGTCTCCATTCAGAAAGGCTGATTTCACGTCCATTTGAAATACCTTGAAGTTTTGAAAGCTTGAGAGAGCAAGGAACATTCGGATGGCCTCAAGTCTTGCTACAGGAGCAAAGGTCTCTTCAAAATCTATCCCTTCTTGCTGCGCATACCCTTTACAAACAAGTCTGGCCTTGTTTCTAATTACTTCTCCATTTTCATTCAATTTATTCTTGAAGACCCATTTTGTCCCTATGACATTCTTATCTTTTGGTCTAGGAACCAGTTCCCAAGTGTTGTTCTTTTCGATCTGCTCAAGTTCTTCATCCATTGCTTTGACCCAACATTCATCTTTGCATGCCTCTTTCACATTTTGTGGTTCAGTGGAAGAGAGTAATGCCAAATAGCTTGAAGCTTCTGCAATTCTTCTTCTTGTTTGTATTCCTGCTTCTTTCTGCCCCACAATCTGAGATTCTGGATGATTCTTTTGAACATATCTGGATGGAGTCTTCTCTTCTATTCTTGCCTGCTCCTCTGGTTCTTCTTGAGGTTCTTCTTCTTCATCATTCTGCCTTTGAGTGTAGCCTTCATCTTCTTCAATGTCTTCATGATGAACTTGCCTAGGAATATATCCCTTCTCATCAACCACTACATCAATGCTGTCAACAATTCTGCCAAGTCTTTTATTGTAGCACTTGTATGCTTTGCTATGTGGAGAATAACCAAGAAGAATGCCTTCATCTGCTCTTGGTTCAAGTTTGCCAATTTGCTCATCAGTATTCTTAATATAACATTTGCTCCCAAATATTTTGAAGTGCTTCACCGAAGGAGTCTCACCACTCCAGAGCTCATGAGGTGTTTGAGTGCTGTTTACTCGGACATTTGTTTTGTTAAGAATAATAACCGCAGCATGTGCAGATTCACCCCAGAAAGTTGCGGGAGTACCTGATTCATCAAGCATAGCACGAGCCATTTGTTGGATTGTTCTATTCATTCTTTCCACCACCCCATTTTGCTGAGGAGTTCTAGCTGTAGAGAATTCTCTTCTTATCCCATGTTCTTCACAGAAATCGAAAAATTCGTTTGAGGTAAACTCCCCACCTCTGTCAGATCTGAGGCACTTAATTTTGTGTCCTGATTCATTTTCAACCAAGGCTTTGAAGGATTTGAATTTTTCGAATGCTTCATCTTTGTGCTTCATAAGCCCTAACCAAACAAACCTGGAGAAATCGTCAATGAATAATATCAAATATTCTTCTCCTCGAGGTGTCCTTTTCCTAAATGGACCGCATACATCTGTATGGACTAGCTCAAGAGGTATGCTGGCTGATCCTTCCTTCTCTGGAAAGTTAGTTCTGGTTTGCTTCCCAAACTGACAAGATTTGCATATAGTGTTGTCTGGAATTTTGATATCTGGAAGACCACGAACTGCCTGATATTTGCATGCTTTCCTTATTTGTGAAAAGCTTAGATGCCCCAACCTTCGATGCCATAGCCAGTGTTCATCATCCTTGCTCAAATAGCATTGTTGTGGTCCTTCTTCAAATATGTATAGATTATTTGGAGTCCTTCTTCCTTTGATCACTGTTTTACCTGTATCAAGATCACGAACACAACATCCATTTGATCTAAATATTACCTCTGTTCCTTGATCGCACATCTGACTGACACTCAGAAGATTATGCTTCAATCCATCAACATACAAAACATTTCCAGCTTTGACCTTCTCTTTCAATGGAGCCACACCTTTTCCTTTTATGGCTGCAGAGATATCGTTTTCAAAAGAAACTTTCTTCCCCTTTTCTAATGCGGTATATGACTCAAGCTTTTCTTTGTCCCCTGTCATATGCTTCGAACATCCGCTGTCAATGTACCATAGACTTTCTTGACCTTCTGCATAAAAGGCTATCCCACATCTTTCTGGTTGTGGTTCCTTTATTCTCCATGTTCTGACATTTGAGTTTTGCTCCTTCTGAATTGTCTTTCGGAACCTGCTCCTGCATTCAGAGTCTTCATGACCAAAGTTATTACAAATAGAGCATTCAACTTCATTTTCAAGAACCAAAAAGTTCTTATAAGTCCTTTTCATGGTTTCAGTCATTCTCCCTTGCTTTTGAGCTTCTCTAGTCATGATTGTCTTGTATGCAACACATTGAGCTGCTTTGTGACCGAAGTTATGGCAAGAAAAGCATTGGCCATTAAAGAAACTTCTGCGATAATCAGATCTATCATCCAACCGATTGTAGCTTCTATTTATTCTTGGAGCAAATTGGGAAGATTTTACCTGTGGCTGATTGTAGCTTCTGTTTGTCCTTAAGGCAGTTTGTCCCCAAATTTCTTGATGGTCTTTATTTGTTCTTGAGGTAAACTGCCCCTGATTCACCTGATTACTTTTATTTGGCCTTTGCTCGCTTTTCCTTGCTGCATCAAGATAACTTTTAGAGGTAGAGGCTTGAGATGTTTCTCCATTATATCCAAGACCTGTCTTGATCAGAGGAGATCGCTGCACATTGATAATCTCATCCAAGGTTTCAGATCCTTTAACAAATTTAAGATTAATAGCTTTTGTTTTCTCAATCTCTTTTCTAAGACCAACAATTTCACCTTCTAGTTTTTCAAGATGTTTTTCCTTTTCATCAATTTGAAATTGTAGAGTATCAATGATCATATTCTTTTCTTCTATACATCTCTTGAGTCTAGTAATTTCATCATAAAGGTTATCCACATCTATAGCATCCATATAATCATCATCTTCAAATGCCATTAACAACTTATATTCATTACCTCGTTCATCTTCATCACTATTCGATAGACCATCACTATCTTCATGAGTGTAGTAGATTTTCTTATTTGCACTTTTTTCTTGTTCCATCTAGCAGGTTCCTTTCCTTTATCCTTATAAGGACATTTTGCAGCATAATGACCTACTCTTCCACAAGCAAAGCATTTAAAAGGTAACTTACCTCTGAACCTTCCAGAACCCCTTTGAAGATTTCTGACAAAATTTGATTCTTCTTCCTCTTCTTCTGGGACGTGGCTTGCTTCATAATAATCTTCTTTGCCTGATGCCTTGAAAACAACTTCTCTTCTGTCTGATGGACCTCCCTTTCTCATTTCATAAGCAGTTAGAATTCCATGTAGCTGAGACATAGTAAGAATTCGTAGATTTTCCTTTTCTTCTATTGCAGATACTTTAGATTCAAACTTGGGGGACAATGATCTTAGAACCTTTTCAACCACTATAGCCTCTTTTATTTCTTCACCCAAATTTTTCATACAATTAACAATCTCATCTACCCGAAGAAAATAGTTAGCCACACTTTCATCATTATACATCTTGAGAGTCTCATACTGAATCCTGAGAGTTTGAAGTTTAGCACGCTTTACCTGTTCATCTCCTTCATAGCTCGTGACAATTTTGTCCCATATCTCTTTTGCGGATTTGTAGTGCATTACCTTCATGAATTCCGTTTGGGATATACATCCTAATAGGGTACTGACTGCTTTCGCATTTGTTTCATACTTCTTTTTCTCAGTTGCATCTGTAGGAGTAGCTGAAGGAAAAGCGTAGCCTATTTCTACGATGTCCCAAACTTCTGTACCAAGAGATTGAAGATAGGCAGTAACTCTTACCTTCCAATAATTGAAGTTTGTCCCATAAAAAACCGGTGGCCTGATTGATGCTTCTCTCTCGTAGTTGCTCATGATGAACGATCTACCTTCAAGCGATCAAGCTTCTCTGAAGGACCAACTCTGATACCAATTGTTGGAAATAATACTGAGAGGGGGGGGGGGTGAATCAGTATTATCAGATTAATAAAACTTTTTCAATGCTCAGAAACATATACGCTACTTCAGTTAAGTGAACCAGCGTGTACACGCTACTGTGTCTAAAGAAAACAGCGTATAACCAGAAAACTTATAATTCAGTTAGTTTATCTTCAGTTAAGTGCATCAGGTCATTATTCACCATATTAAGAGTAAACAGATGCAGTATAACAGAACAGATCATCACACAAAAGCCACACACATGAACACCATGATATAAGGTGGAAACCCAATGTGGGTGAAAACCACCTGTTGCAAGTCGTCTCTATCTTTCTTTAATAAGAACTTCAGTTTACAATATTTTGTACTGGTGCAGCCTTATACCAGTACGCAGGCTACAACCTGCAGAAGGCTTCAACCTTCTCTCGTTCTCCAAACTTCCTTGGAAGGGAGCTCCAACCCCCTTTGCTCTTGTACTAGCTAAGATACTAGTACGTAGGTGCTGGCCTACAATCTTCTTTCCTTCAGGTACCACTTTTCATACATTTTCAGACTGGATATTCCTGAAGCACAACATTACAATCTGAATACCACAATTCATTCAACTTTCATAGCAGATTACAAAACAACCAACAATCACTGAACCACTGAAACCCTGTCAAACCCAGTCACCAGAACACAGAGCAGACTACAGAACTCTGCAATAACAGTCAGACCCAGCTGCAACCCAAAAATCAAGCTCCAAAAGATATACGCTACTTCAATGAAGGCAACCCGCGTATACATGCGGTTTTACCGAAGACAACCTGCATGCAGATCTAAAAAGAATTTTTCATAACTTGCAGCTGTACCAGATATCAGTTATACCCAGAACATAACATTGCGTCAGTATGCAGATCTGGAAATACGCATAATCAACCATATAAAGATAGTTCATTTCAAACCATTTGATCCCGATCACTCCTTAGATCTTGTTCTCCATCAACCGATGAGATCTCTCCTTAGCTTAGATCAAGCAATACATCATCAACCAATAACCTGCGTACTGGATCTAATACTTCATCAGATATTCAAGACTTTTCAGATACACTTGCCTAATGATTTCCTTCTCCTTATATAGCCTTAGGCCTTGCTCAATACCAAGAGCCAAAACCATAGAAATCCAATACCATCATCTTCAAAACTAGGGATCAACACATCCGTCGAGACACCAAGGTCCAAAACCATAGGCACAACTTCCAAGGAATAACCGCCGTGGACCAAAGATAAGTTTTCCACATACACGCGCTTTTACTGAAGCCAACCAGCGTGTACACGCGACTTGGTATATAGCGAACCTGCGTATACACGACTTGGTATATAGTGAACCTGCTTGTATACGCAACTTGGTATATAGTGAACCAGCGTGTATATATTTTTCTTCATACTTGTAGACTGATCATCAATTCCTTGCTGCTATCCTTCTGCACTATGATTTGTTATCAGTGTGATTTGCCATCAAGGACAACACTTGTCTCATAATGCCAACAGAATTTTGGTGAACCTACAGGATACAGTAGAGAGAAAATTTTGAGATGTTGGAGGTGATGGGAGGCCTATGAAAGGTGTGTGATTGGTGGAATGGAGTGGTAAAATTCCTAGGATAACTCAGAACTCAAAACCAAAGTCGGGAGATGGATGGATTTGCTCAAAAAAATTGGAGAAGTTTCCTTGTAAAATGTTGAAGTTGGTGAGGGTTTAATGACCAAGAAAATGAAATCCAAATTGGATGGGAATTTTTTTTTATTAACTAGGATGTATTAGGTCCCTATTCCAAGTGGAATCACTCAAAAATAAATATGTTAACCCATGAAAAAAAAAAAAAAAAAAAACATTACTAGTCGAAAATCTAGAAATTTGAGAATTAGTGTGCTAGTAAATCTAAAAAATGCCTAACCAGATTAAGTGCAAATGAAATAGGGTAATTTTTTTATAAACTAGAATTTTTTTTCAATCTAATGCAAGTGGAATTAATTTGATTGAAGCTCGTTAGCATGCTCTAAAAAAATTAGAAATTTACTGTTCTTTGCTAAAAATGAGGTCCAACAATCTAGATTTGGGAATAAGAAGACTAATCCAAGCAGCTCAATGATTACTATGAACTTCGAAAGATTTTCCAAGGATTAAATAGTGCTTGTGATCTTGCAAAAGAACTTACATCAACCATTTAACTCAATCCTACAACAAGAAATCATTAATTCTAATTGCAGAAATAGAAAGAAATAAAAACAAGAGATGCATGTGAATAAGAACTGAAAAGAGCGAAAGAAAATTATACAAAATGGATGTGAGGTTCCTAGGATGTCCAAGCCCAAGGAAAATTAGAGACCTATGGAGGAGAACAAGATTTAGAAGCTGAACATGACACCAATCTTCATTATTTTCATCAATAGAATTACATCCCTGCAAGAAAATACAATGGGGCTGCAAGAATACAAGCTCTCTCCACAATAACTCTAATGAAAATATCCCCCTAGAGGAAAATTCAACTTGGTACTTCTACAAAATGGTTAGGAATCATTCGAGGAAGCTTTCCCCACCAAAATTCCTTGATTAGTGGATCTAGTCCCCAATACTAGGAAATTGGGTTAAATGGCAGGGAACACATTCCTAGATTTTCTCAATCATTCCCTAGAGGAAAATTCAACTTGGTACTTATACAAAATGATTAAGAATCATTCCCCATGAATGGAGGAAATTTTCCCCACCGAAATCCCTTGATTAGTGGAACACATTCCTAGATTTTCTCAATCATTGGAGTTCCATAATTTGTGTCATAATTGCATAATATCTTGTTGACTTATTATTATTATTGATCCTCCAGTAGTAGAGAACAAGTCCCTAAATTATCTCCTCCTCCAACTCTTCATAATCTGCCCAATACTCCCATAATATTCCATGAAAAATAAATAATATTAGGCACAAATGTTCAATTATTCATAAACCTTCCTAATGAATATATTAAAGTTAAAAATAATTTATCTAAGGAAAAAAGAGAGGTTTAATGTGCTGAAGGATGGTCATAGGCCTTAATTTATGTTTTAAATTAGAGGCATGGGGCCTTAATTTATGTCTAATTTAGAGGCCCATCAACATTCTGTCAAATACTTGGCATCAGTGAAACCTACATGTCTAGGATACAAGACAAAGCATAAATGACTTAAACAAATTATGAAACATAACCAAAAGGATCACATCCTTCTCCATTGAAATACTACATCAGAAATTAGGTCTTGCATCCATCCATTTAATAGTTACAAGTAAATATATGAAATAGCCATGACATGAACCAGTCATTAAACCATGCTTATAAACGACATAAAACCATATAAATATGAGAGATGTGACAGTCATAAATCCACATATAAATCCATGCAAAAGTAAAAGAACTTAGCTTTTCTTAATCATAGGCAAATCTGACCAGGTTCTGGACTTCCACGTACCACCCAACCATAGACATGGTTGAACCAAATCTCTCTTTTAGCCAGTCACCCTCATGCCATATTCCAAGCATGAATGTGGGATCTCATAAAATAGCCAATCCGAGAACAACCAAGAGAATCCATAGGTTAAATCACCTCCACGCTCATCAAACTATGATCACACTAAAGCGAGTACTCTGATCACAACCGAACAGAACTTGGAATGCCATCCATAATCCATCACTATCCTTGAGGAATGTTCTGTCTCGTTGTCTCTTAGGCTTTACCACAATCCAAACCCTGATTACTAGGCCCTAAATCGAGACTGCCCCCTTAGGATTTACTGTGTATCCCACCAAAATTGATCAAGGGATTCCTAGGCCTTTGGGAATGAACCTTGAGACCACCTCCACTCGTGATTCCAAAATCTATGCTGCAATTCCAAAATTCCAAAACCAAAATAAACATCCCAACATAGCATGGCATCCAGAAAAAGGCTAGGCTAAGTATTCCTACTAATTTTTCTTGATCTTGATTTCCTTTCCTTGATCCTTGCCTATATTTCCTTTTCAATCCTTACTTTTCCTCTCCTTTCCTCCTACTAGAGTGCTTCTAAGAAAATTCTAAGCGACCAAGAAAGTGAGAGAGAGAGAGAATAACGAGAGACCTCCAACTTGAACTTGACAAAAAGCCATGAAATGATCGTGAGAAGCCTTTTTATGCATGAGGCCTCTAATTTCTTCATTTTCCATTATTTTCCTTCAATTTCCTCCTAACATGCAACCTATGACCTTTTACCTTCATTTTCTCCTAATTTCATTTATTTTCATAATTAAATGTGACAAAAATACCTTTGTTTCTTTTAATGCATTTGCCTTTGCCAATTTCCTTAGCCAAAACACACATCCAGTGATGCCCACTAGGATATATTTTTCCAACATTCAGCTTGGAATAAGTGTCCCTTAACCATGGTCTTATTTTTCTTTTATCAACTTTTATTACATGAACTTTTCACCATGGTTGTTACAGACTTTATTCAAAGTTACCCATTTCTTCTTATAATTTGAGTCTTTAATGTAATTTCTATCATATGAATGCTATGATTTATAATGTATTAAAAAATTTCAATTCTTACATACATGTAGATGAAAATAATTTTAAATTATATATATTAAATATTTCCTTAGAGAATACCCTTATGCTTAGATCTAGCATTCCTATATTATGAACCTAAATCAATCTTGACTTTAGTTAACACTAAAGAAATATTTTGTGGATATGTAAGTATATGCATTGAAGTGTGTGTTTGTGTGTACACGTGTATTTGTGTGTGTGTGTGCGTGCGTGTGTGTGCATGTGTGTGTGTGCATATTTGTGTGTGTGTGTGTGTGTGCCACCTAATATGTTATTATACACATAGAATTATAGATCACCTCCATCCTCACCCAGGTTATAGAATGCACTCCACTCATTTATTCCTATTAGAAATCCCAAATCCTTATTTCAACCTTTAGGCACCATAAATAGGCCTCCAAATTTTTTAAAATAGGCTTCTGGAATTGAATTATTTGCATATTTCCATGGAAAGATTCTAATTACTTAGTTATGCATTTAACTATGTTTGTAATGACCTGTTTGAGAAATTAGTCTTGGATCTACCTTATACCATGGTAAAGACAGATTATATTTCTCATTCCAAGGTTGTTGGGTTGCACATCTTAAGTTGTAGTAGCCTCAACCATGTCATCAAATACGACTCTTGGAAATGTATAGGATTTTAATTTGATCACTCATGTTGAAGAATTGTAAAGGTTTGATAAATGACCGTGATTATGGGTTTCATTTCTGTTAAGTTTGTCGCATACGAATTTTCAATTTTATGACATTTTGGACCAAAATAATGATATAATACGAAGTCAAAAAGACTTTAACCAATATCTAATTGCTTTCAACTTTTGATTATATAGGTATTATGTCAAAAAATATCTCAAAGAAAAAAGAATGCACCACAAATCAAAAACATATTTGGGTATTGTCACGTACCTATAGGAAAGTACCCAACTTGATTTCGTGCACCCAAGTCACCTTACTCTATAGGTTATGTAGCATCATGACCTTTTTGACTTGAGGGGTATACCAACTTGAGTGTACTAGGTCTGGACTAGACCTTACCCACTCTAAGTGTATTTTTACTTAAGATTGTATAGTTATTTACTTAGACAATGTGTACATCATTATAACATTCATACACAAGACACATAAGGATATGTAACCTAAGTAAATTTTGTATATATATGGTTACCCAATTAGCTTAACACCCAAAACAAATTTTATAGTGTTACAATAGATCTCTCTACTCAAAGGTTACAATAGTACATAACCAACATACGTCATGCAACCATTTCCATAGGGTTATAGCCAATCAATAATCTACTTGGTTAGTACTCACACCACTTCCAACTTGTATGTGATTGTTTATCTTTCCAACTCCTCAAACTAACCATATGAACTTACTATCTTCTTTGAGAAATTCTGGATGAACTCATGCAACACGCTTACCTAATTGTACCAAAATCCAACTAGATATGCAACCATGTCTATCCCCAAATTTCATGTAGAACAACTTGGTTTAGTTCACACAATGTATACACTATGTTGTGACCATTCCCCTATCATGACCTCCCATGAGCCCCAGTATTACAACAAGAATGTTGCAACTCCCAGTGCTACCAAATTAAATTATCATCCCGGGGTTCGTACAAACTTAAGAGGTGTCGATACTATATGTGCAACATACAATGTGACATTCTTTCATTGATATGATTTAATGGAGTGAATTTCATGAAATTAAATCCTAAACTAATTGAAAAAATGGAAACATTAGTCTACTTGCAAAATGTAAATTAATACTCTAATTGCAGAATGTGGAATGTTTCTTTGAAAAAAAAAAATTGATGTGTTCAACAATAATGCTTGTAACTAAAATCTTAAGGAAGCATGAATTCAAGAATCAAGTCTACTCTACTTTCCATTCATGAATCACCCCTTTTATCACTGTGTTCAAGGAAACTTAGCTTTAGTAACATAATCCATGTACATTCATAAGAAAACATTCATTGTTATTCAAATGTGGAAATTTGTCTTCTAATTCTAATTGCAGATTTGTACTTGCAGTGAAGGAAAGGTGGGTATAGAGTGTTATTTGGTCTTCCTAAATCTTGGTTTAAATGCCTAGGGGACATTATAAAAGCCTAAGTCACAAAAAAAAAATCTTTTTGAGCAGATCTGGTCAAGTTTACACGTATTACAAGAGTGCTACAGGAGGCCCTGTTTTGCTACAAGAGGATATAACTTGTGAAATGCCCAAGTAAATAAAATGAAAATGGGATGGGATTTTTATTATTATTAACTAGGATGTCTTAGGGCTCCATTCCAATTGGAATTTCTCCAAAATACCGATGTTAACATGTGCTAAAAAATAGCAGAAAATTACTACTCTAAAAACTCGAAATTGAAGAACCAATGAGCTAGTTAACCTACCAAGTTCCCAACCTAATCAAGTGCAAATGATACATGGTAAAAATTTTACTAACTTGAATTTTTTTATGACCCAATACAAGTGGAATCAACTCAAATGAAGCTCATTCAAACGTTCTAAAAAATAGCAAAAAATTACTACTATTTTGGTACAAGGGATTTCCAAAAATTCTAGATTTGTGAACTAGTAGACCAATCCAAGTAGGTCAATGATGAATATAAAATTTCAAAGTTGTTTTAAGGATGCATCATTCTTTTTAATCTCTAAATAGCCTTTAAAATAAATCACTTCAATCATTTAACCAATGTAACCTACAACAAAATAAGCATGAATATTAAATGCATAAATGATAGATGCAAATGAAAAAGACATTCAAAGGACATAAACAAATTATACAAGAGGGATCTGAGGCTCTTGGGATGGCCAAGCCAAAGGAAACTTAGAGTCATATGAAGGAAACAAAGATTTAGAAGATAAAAATGAACCAAACTTCATTATTTGAACCAATCCAAGTACAACCCTGCTAGAAATGAAAGTGGAGTTGCTAAGGAACAAGTTTTCTCCACAAGAAGACTAAGAAATACCTACCCCTATAGGAAAATTTGAATCAGTATGTAACACCCTCCTCCCACATCTACCCAAGTAATTGGCCAACCGGGGTAAACATGCGATGAGAGGCCACTATGATATGATTCGACCTCCTAAGTCACGTTAAGGAAGTGGAACTGACGGAAACACACCATACAGAAATTCAACATCAACATTAGGACCCTCAGGAACCCATACAACCTTATGCCAACCATCCCCTAGGTCTCACTGAGATTTTGGACCACTTGACCTCTGGACATTCTCGTGCTATGGGCATGCCGATGTCCAGGGACCTCTGTATGCTCTCAAAGTTTTGCAAGACAACGTTCAGGGACTATTTTTCACAGTGTTGTTCCAGTGTCCCTGGGATTTGAGCCACTTTTTCAAGCCCATAGCCCAGGTCACTACCCAGAATTGAATGACATCTGCAGAATAATAAAATAAAAGAGAAATGATAGTACAAATGAAATTACTTGATTAATACCTTGAATGGACCCCTACTAGCCATGACAGGAATTTCGTCAAACATATCATGAATATGTAATCTACAGGTGTAAATAATAAATATGAGAATAGGGGTCTCATACTTAGCTAAGAATCACTAAGAAACATATATGCCTCAACAAATAAGCTTCCATTTCATCCATTAGGTCATAGACACATTGTTCATTCATTTAGCAGGAAAAACATGATGACAGCCATACATAGCTACTATCATAAAACATATATATATATAACTAGCATAATAGTAGCAGAAATACTAATGAAATCATAGCCATATAAACAACATATAACCATTATAATACTCATAGAATTACAAGGATAAATAACCACATATTGATGATGAAAAATCTGAACCCGGGATGGGACTTTCATGCTACACCCGACCATAGAATGGCTGAGCCAAATCTCTCTTCATCCATTCACCCCTGTGCCATATTCTAAGCATGAATGTGGGATCTCATAGAACACATCAATAAAAAATCATCCATGGATTCCAGAGGCCATCCACCTCAATCCATCAAATAGTGATTCCACCTCATGATCAGACATCACAAAATCGTCATCAGATTGGTCTCTATCCAAGCCTTCCAAGGCTTTCAAAGAATTTCTCTAACCAAGGCTTCCAGGATTAGTAACTCAACCCACAACTTTTACCGGGCTTCCAGAGCGTTTGTCTAGTTGGGGCTTCCAAGACTCGTAACTCAACCAACCAAGGGCTTCCAAAGAATTTTCCCAACCAAGGCTTCTAGGACTAGTAACTCAACCCAAGCTATTACAGGTCTTCTAGAGCGTTTTTCCAACCAGGGCTTCTAGGACTAATAACTCAAGCCAAGCTAAGGAAACATGAGAACCAATCAAAACAAAATAAGGAAAACAAATCCACAATCACCATGGTTATCTAGGAAATGGCAAGGCTAGGCAATCCACTTTCAATCACATCCATCGTCCATGCGAATGATAGGTCACAACCCATAAACCACATGCATATGCCATGCATGTCAAAACTAGTGAGGAAAACATACATGCAACTCGGTACCCGCAAGAAAACTCTATTGTAGCCACTGATCCCAATGTCATATTGCACTTTCTTATTCTTCCTTTGCCTTATTGCTCCAAAAATGCAAGTATGCCACACCCTCCAAGAGTTCTCTAAAAAAACTGTAAGTATCCAAGAGTATGAGAGAGAGACAATAATAAGAGAGCTCCAAAATTGAAGTGACCAATTTTTCCCACTGATCCTCATAAGCCTTTTTATCAATGAGGCCTATATTTTCATCATTTTCCATTATTCTTCTTCATTTTCCTCCTCACATGCAACCTATGACCTTTCACCTTCGTTTCTCCTAATTTCCATTATTTTCATAAATAAATGTGCCAAAACTCCATTTTCATTTCTAAAGCCTTTGCCATTGCCTTTCCCAATTTCCTTAGCCATAATAAATCGAATCAACACCCACTAGGATATTTTCCCCACCATTCATCTTGGAATACATGTCCCATGACTGTGGTTTTATATATTTTTACATGGATTTTTAACCAGGGATGTTACAGAACGCCCCCTTGGGGGAACACTGTCCTTGGTGTTCAATGACACCTATAAGCAATAAGACCACTAAAAATAAAACATACTACCCATGGAGCTTTATAACATAGCTCATTGCAGTATTTATAATGACCATCTGCTAAAACATGACAAACATATCATTTACTAGAGCTTTATAACACAACTCATTACATTATTTACAATGATATACACATTTTCTTCACCCAACAAATAAGCATACTATCTATGGAGCTTTATAAATCCGTATTGACACAATATTTACAATAATATACACATAAAGATATTCACATTTGCTTGACTAGAAAATAAAAGAATATGATGCCTACATCCACAACAAGGGAATCCAGAGGCTTACACCTCCACCCTCAAAGTAATGCAAGGATTTAGCTCCTTCCTAGGAAGTCCAAAATCCACTACAAGGTAAAATCTGCATCCAATGTCCAGCGCTGCAATTTGGCGTCACTTTTCCTCTTACTGAACAACTACCTACTCATTGTTCTAGGGCACAGTCTGAATGTACATCTGATTCCATATGGCAATGTTAATGACCAAAACAAATATATCCCCGACCTTCCCTTCTCTACTACATATTCCCTCAAGCAATCTGGTCACCCCCTTCCATGTGGTCACATACCTTCGAAGTTCTGCTAGAACCCCCCATCCTAGGAAGTCCATTTCATGGCAAGGCTCCCTTGCATCAGAAGATACAAAAAAAAGGCATATCCCTGCCTTAAAGCCATCATACCAGTCATAGCATGCACATGGAAATCAATGGAAATTATTTGGTACTAGTGTCCCATAATGGCCCTGCTCCTAAAGTGCTTTACCAACATACTACTGCATGTTCCAATTCCTTTTGTTGTTGCTGCAATGATTGCCATCCGTTTCAACCACCAAATTGGGCATGTTCATGCATTCCTCTACTAAGCACATAATTTCGATTAGATTCAAAATTAATTAAAATAAATCCAAATCATACGTCATTGGTGGCCCAGAAATAAGGTACACTTGCAATTTTGTTTGCTTCCTGTCACAACAATTCAAACTAGCATCTTTGACCAAATCATCATGTATAAATATATCACATTATGTTAGCTCAAAATACAACCATCATAGATCAAAATCATAAATCACATCTAACCATAATAAACCAGAATCATAGATCACATGTAATCATCATAGACGCGAATCATAAATCACATGCATAATAAAACTAAAATAAAATATTAATACATATCCTTTAATCAATCCTTAGCTTCTACCTTTGTCCTTATTCTGTACACACACTGAATTAGTTGCCACGCCCGACAAACATCCAGTTCCTTCTCCTCAACCATGTGCACATACACAGAATGTGCATCAAACACATACAACCATACACAACATATAACACCATGCAATACATGCATCTACACCTTACACACAACACATACACCTACACCCAGTGTACAAAACAACACCATACATGCGCTTACAACACCATACATGTGCTTACACCCGACGTACACCACCACATAATACATACACCTACACCTAGTGTACAACACAACACAATACAAGCACCTACACCCTATGTACACCACCACCCAATACCTACACCTACACCCTATGTACAACACAAGGCATATATGTACACAGAGTACAACACAACGAGCGCACATGTCATGATACCACAACCACACAATGCACACACATAGTACTACATGGCCGCAACACTTCATGTACAACATGCACACACTACCATATGTATACCAGTGCCATATGCACAGCATGTCCATAGTACCACTTGTACAAAGCACCACCTACAAAACGTGTGCACCACATCACATGTACATGACACCACTTGCACAACGTGTAAACAACATCACATGTACATCATACCACTTGTACAATGTGTACAGAATGTCAGGCGTACACAACACCACATGCATGATATGTACACGACACCACATGTACACAACACCATATGCACGACATGTACACAACACCAGCTGCACACAACACCATATGTGCAACATGTACGCAACCCCACATGCACACAACACCACATGTACAATCATGCACACAACACCATATGTACATAGCACTGCATATACAACATGTCCATAGAACCCTATATACACAACATTGCATATCCAACATGCACACAACACTATATGTACACAACACAACATATCCATCATGGACATAGTACAATATGTACACATGAACACCGCATATCCAACACGTACATAATACCATCTATACCTAGCACTACATATGCAATATTCACACAACACTATTTGTACCACCCTTTACATCACATTGAATAAACAACATGTACACACACTATATATACACAATGACACATGCACACAACATCACAGATGCAACATGTATAACATATACACAACAGTAGTACCACACATCCAAAACCACATTATCTCTACTAGGAAACCTTGCTTCTAGTGTCTCTCTGCCATCCATACTTATCTTAGCATGCTGCAAAGTATACTTCTTTGGCATTCTGCTAAGGCATCTCTCAACATAGCCTATCCATAATGTAAACATTGACATAGTATAAACACATAATATAAACTCATATCCACATGATACTAACCTCGTAAAGTTTTTAGGGCTACTCTTCCCAGTTGGTTCCTCATAAGACCAGGAACATATTCATGCCATTCACCTACATAAGAAATCATTTTTCCACAAGAATTATCCCTGATGACCCTATCAAACAGTGACATAGATACATAGATACATAAATATATATAAAAATTAGCATAACAATCATGATCCTGTCAGACAATGATATGCATACATACACATATGTACATATAGACATCAACATAAAATAATATTGATATAGTGAGAAAACGACATACATATATGTATACATATATAATCATCAACATAATCATGATCATAACATAGTTACCAGATAACAAAAGTTCAAGGTTAAGAGAACTCCCTTTATTTATGCACACCATGCACAACATTGAGAAAAATCGTTCCCAACATATCCAAGGCATATGATGACTCAAATCCATTCACCTTACCTTTCCCATGATTGTCCCATCATCATCAATGTACACCAATGGACCTAGCCAGTCCAACTGGTTGTCACACTCTTTCCTTAAACTTCCTTATATATGCACCGACTTCATCTGACTCTTACAATCCCTACTAGACTTCATTCAACTCCCTCTGATCTCCACTAAATTTCCTCTTTCCCAACCAATTCGCAAGACCCTCAAAACATAAAAGGAAATACCAAGAAGCAAGCATGAGAAAACAAATAACAATACGACAACACAAACAACGTGGCATGGGCATGCACTAGACAAAACAAAACTACAAATCAAGTACAAGAAAATCATAAAAGAGAAAAAGCACAAGACTAACAATAGACACCATGACTCAATTCCCATGGTTCCCAATGATTCCAAGGGAAAACTCAACCTAATCCTTCTTCAAAATTTTGTGGTAGTCTCTTTCCATGTGATTCCCTGTATCATACTGCCATAAACACATAACTGTCAATGTATAAATAAATATACCAATATACTAGTTACGTTACCTTATTGTGCCAAGCACGTTGCCTTGCAACTGAACACGCCCATACCATCTCTGAAGGGACTCCAATTCCCTTGATATATCTAGCTATAACTAGACACCAGATGTTATACTTATCAAATACATGTCCATGAATATAGTGCATACTTGCATAATTTCAGACAAGATTAGGGTTAAGAAGACTTCTTGTATGCAAAGAAATCATTCATTTGGAATTAGGGTTTCCAAACATAGCCAAAAGAATCCTTACCCAATTCCTTTCTTTACCATTTACCTTGCTGCAATTGAGTCTTATTATGTGCTATCACATCATTCAAATGTTGGTTATATAAACAAATCAAGTATTACCTTGTCATGCTAATACCAAGCATGTTACCCTACGACTTCTCACACATGTCAAACACATGTTCCAATTAGCAAGATAATCATATCTATCAAATTGAAATCAGCCTTTACCAAGACTAAAAATCATGTCATAATACATAGTCAACTGGTAGTCATTATACATAATGCTACAACTGTCACCTACTTTCACTCAAGTGCATATAAATTGTCTCAATACATATGTGTTAGTACAACCATCTTAAAACAAGATCATCTCTTCATGCAATCTTATAGACACATACTCATATCATGTGATTAATCAAACATTCAACAACAAATAAACGGCATAAGCAAGCTCATAGCTTAATGTATCTCAGGGGAGGCTATCTTGTCTACACAATCAAGCCATATTAGCATGATATAACTTTGAAACCTATCAATTCAAACATAAATAAGGTCTCGATATCCATGATAGTCACTAGCTAACATGTTCAAATCATAAAATCTAAACAATTTTCATTTATGCATAGAAATCACATATGTTGCACCATCACTCTAGATTAGTAAAACACAATATCACAAATATGTCGACTCATACCTGAATGTCATAACCCTAACCATCTGCATACACCAATCCAGGTTAACACAATACATATAACATCAAGATCTTAATGTAATAACCCTAATCATCAAGTTACTAACATATAACAACAACAAGTTAAATTATAATATACTCATCAACAACATATAACATAATCATCAAGTTATCTAAGATAAAACAAAAATAGTAATGCATACAACAAGATGTTACTATCATTCATGACTATCTGACACATGTGCATATGGCTATATTAATCAACTAGCATCTATCATGTATGTAACCATAATCTCAATAGAGATGTATACATAAAACTAATGTATATAACCCTAATGCATATAAAAATCCTTAACCTACATACCTACATACCCAACATACAAACCTATATGACAACATGCTCTTGCCTTAAGGTCTAATTCCGCAACTTCACTTTGATGATCTGCATCTCCTGCACTATCTCAGCTAGCTCATTAACATCATAGCATACCAGTAACATCATGATGACCTAATTGCATACAATGACCTCATAATGCATGCCTGACCTACCATACATGCATAACCATAACCATGAAAATGCATTCATAACAACATATAAACACTAACATGCATAACAAATGCATATACAACCATAAACTCATAACGACACATTCCACAACAACACCAATCTTCACATGGCAACATCATTATTAAAACCATGATCAACACAATGAAATTGCAACAAGAACATGGACTACAAGCATAAACAACACATATGAAATAGACGTGAATGCATGACGAAAACACCGCCCATCTAGCCCGAGATGTGAACCATGCTCTGCTACCACTCAGTAACACCCTCCTCCCAAAACTGCCCAAGCAACTAGCCAGCCTAGGTAAACATGCAATGAGAGATTAGCATGATATGATTAGACCTCCTAAGTCATGTTAAGGAATTGGAACCGACAAAAACACACCATACATACATTCAACATCAGCATTATGACCCTCAAGAACTAATCCAACCTTTCTGCCAACCAACCCGTGGGTCCCATTGATATTTTGGACACCTTGACCTCTGGATGCTCCCATGCTATGGACATGCCAGCGTTCAGGGACCTATGGATGCTCTCACAAGCCTACAAACTAGCATCCAGGGACTATTTTACATAGTGTTGTGCTAGCGTCCAAGAATTTGAGCCACCTTTTTAGGCCCAGAGCCCAGGTCACTGCCCAGAATTGAATGACATCTTCAGAATAGTAAAATAATAGAGAAATGACAGTACAAATGTAATTACTTGAATAATACCTTGATTGGACCCCTACTAGTCATGACATGAATTTCGTCAAACATATCACGAATATGTAATCTATAAGTGTAAATAATAGATCTGTGCATAAGGGTCTCATACTTAGTTGAGGATCTCTAAGAAACATTGATGCCTCAACACATAAATGGCCATTTCATCCATTAGGTCATAGATACATTGTTCATTCATTTAGAAGTAAAAATGTTATGAGAGCCGTACATAACCACTATCATAAAACATATATATAACAAGCATAAAAGAAACATAAACACCAACGAAATCATAGCCATATAAACCACATATAACTAGTATAATGCTCATATAATGACAAGGAGAAATAACCTCATATTGATGATGCAAAATCAAAACCTGGGATGGGACTTCCACATTCCACCAGACCGTAGAATGGCTAAGCCAAATCTCTCTTCATCCATTCACCCTTATGCCAAAAAATAGCTCATAGAACAACTCAATCAAAGACCATCCAGGGCTTCCAGAGGCTATCCATGTCATGGTCAGACATCACAAAACCATCAACATATTGGTCTCTATCCAACCCTTCTAGGGATTCCAGAGCGTTTGTTCAACCAAGACTTCTAGGACTAGTAACTCAACCCACAACTTTTACCGAGCTTCCAGAGCATTTCCCTTACCAGGGCTTCCAAGACTAGTAACTAAACCCACCAAAGGCTTCCAACGCATTTGTCCAACCAAGGCTTCCAGGACTAGTAACTCAACCCAAGATGTTACAAGGTTTCCAGAGCATTTTTCCAACCAGGGCTTCCAAGACTAATAACTCAACCCAAGCTAAGAAAACATGAGAACCAACTAAAAAGAAACGAGGAAAGCAAAGCCATAATCACCATGGTTATCTAGGAAATGACAAGGCTAGGAAATCCACTTTCAATCCTGGCCATCCTCCATGCTAATGACATATCACTACCCATAAAGCACATGCATATGCCATGCATGCCAAAACTAGTGAAGAAAACATTCATGTAACTTGGTACCTACAAGCAAATGTCATTTTAGCTATTGATCCTGATGTCCTCTTATTCTTTCCTGCTCCAAAAATCAGATTATGCCACACCCTCCAAGAGTGCTCCAGGAAAACTCTAAGTATCCAAGAGTATGTGAGAGAGATAATAATGAGAGAGCTCCAAAACTGAACTGACTAATCTTACCCTAACCAAGTCTGCTCACTGATCCTCAAAAACTTTTTTATTAATGAGGCCTCTATTTTCTTCATTTTCCATTATTCTTCTTCATTTTCCTCCTCATATGCAACATGTGACCTTTCACCTTCCTTTTCTCATAATTTCCATTATTTTCATAAATAAATGTGCCAAAATGCAATTTTTCCTTTCCAAAGCCTTTGTCATTGCCTTTACTAATTTCCTTAGCCATAATAAACCAAATCAACACACACTAAGATGTTTTCCCCATCATTCATCTTGGAATACATGTCCCATGACCATGATCTTATATATTTTTACATGGATTTTTAACCAGGCTATTACATTTTAGTTATGCAAATTTATGAGGAAGCATTCTCCTTAAAAGGAGGCAACTTTCCCCTCCAAAATGCATCAAAAAGTGGATCTAGTTCCCAAGACTAAGAATTTGCATTAAATGACAAGGAACACATTCCTAGATTTTCTCAATCACTGGAGCTCTAGAATTTGTGCAATAATTTCATAATATCTTATTCATTTATCATCAAATCTTGATTCTCCTATAGCAGGGAGCAAGTCCCTAGATTATCTCCTCCTCCAAGTATTCATAATCTTCCTAATATTCTCACAATATTCTACAAAAATAAATGATATTAGGCACAAATATGAAATTATATCTAAACCTTCCTAATGAACATATTAAAGTTAAAAATATATCATCTAATGCAAAAAGAGAGGTTTAATTTGTTGAAGGATGGTTAGATGAGCCTTAATTTATGTCTTGTTTGGAGGCCCATCATACGCCCTGTTGAAAGTGTTTCTCATCCTCTGAGCAACCTAGTGGCCTAATTGTGTGTCATTCATGGTCGTGGTGGCCTCCTTAACATCCCAAGATACCTCAGAAGGAATTTTGGCACATATTATCTTGCTCCATCCTCTTCGTCTTCTTCTCCAACTCCTTCTTTCGTAGATCCATCCTTTTCTCCAAGTTCTAATTAGGTTTGTGCTTGTGTCTTAAGAAAAAAATCCATCTTAATGTTTGCCCATGATACAAGTTCTCGAACATTCTCCACAACATATGTGATAATTAGCGTCCTTGATGAGTTTGTGGACTCTTTTCAATTGAAACTACTCCCCCTATGATTTGTCACTGTGATTTTCCAAAGTTTAGCAAACCAATACTCCTAATATGCTACAGGAGTAAAAGAGAAGTTTTATCCATACTGGTTAGAGGAAGGAAAACTTCAGACTCAATTCAAAAATAATTCCATTTCCATTCTTATCTTTCTTAACTCAAAATAAAAATTCTTAGTCATTTTTTTAATTCTCAAACTGCTATAAGAATTTTGGTTGAAGAAATGAGAGGGTTTGCAGGTTTCGTGTCCATAGATGGTTGAGAAAAATGTCTACTCAACTTTCTCTTAGATGTATCTCTTCAAATATATGGTGAATTTCCTCAAAGTTAGGATTTTTCCAGCTCAGTGGACTTTCTTGTAGCACACTATCCTCTCCTGTAGCAAATATGTTTCTCCTGTAACACACACTTTGTCTCTCCTATAGTAGCCATGTTTCTCCTATAGCAGTCCTGTTTTGTCCTGTAGTAGCAAATTTTGTGATTTGAGCTACTTAGCTGGGGCTGCTCTAGTGGTTGGACTTCTCATGGATGTCAAAAGTGTCCTCCCCTTTGGTTGAAACCTATCCCCATGGCTCCTACTATTGTCTCCTTAAATTGTTTGAAAGGAATTTCCAAGATTTTTCTTGATTAGTCTAGGATGAAGAGCTAGAGATAGGGTGGTTTATTTTTTGTTAGAGAAAGAGAAGAATGATACCCCCCATCTCAGTGAAAGACTTACTCTGCTCTTGCTTTGCCCCTCTTATATAAGAAATCAATTTTCCAAAGGAATTCAACTCTTCAGGTTTTTGCTATAGGATGCCTACTTACCATTTTTAGGATGACTACTTGTATGGAAAGTGAGTAGGGAGGATGATACTTACCCTTTTTAGGATGACTATGTTATGCGCAGTAGGGTTTGAGGACAAATTTGGGTAGTTTTGGCTCCCTTTTCCCTTCAATTCTCTCTTTTAGCTTCCTTTCAAGCTTCCTCTAGCAGTTTAGATCCTCTTGTAGCACCTGCAAACACTATTCAAAGCAGCTTGGTGGAAACCTAGGATGTATCTAACATCATCTAGCTCGTCCTTTTGTACCTTGATGGGTTTCTCCATTTGTTTATTAAGAATGAGTAACTGTGCAAGTGAATTTCAACCTTGTACCTTTATTCCCTTTTGTGGTAATGGGTTGGAGCGCTTTGGTGACTTCGCCTTTGCACGAATTTCTTCTTTTAACTGTTGTGCCCACTCCTCGTAATCATCACCCTTCTTAATTTGGATTTTCCAAATTGCATGAGTGAGGGATTTAGCCTCACTTAACTCGTTGAGGGTAATCGATATTGTTGACCCATCCTTAGCTTTTAAAACCTCATCTCTTATGCATTGAAAGTAAATTTCTAACCATAACATTCTCAATAGAAGAGGTGAAGAATATTCATACTTTTACCTACCTATGATGTCGATTTGTTGGATATGCGTACATGCTCGAGCTGGACTTCATAATATGATGGTCTTGAGGATGTTGGTTTCCTTTCTTTTCTTCTACACAGGTCTTCTTAGCTTGATGATCCTTTGATCAATAAAATTGTTGTCTATGCATGTTTCTTCCTAGTGTCCCATCTGATGTTGGTGGAGTGGATGGACTACTTCCTAAGGAGGATGTGACCCTTCTCAACTTCAGAAATGGCTTTGTCATGCTCAAGGTGGTTGTATCTTCTGCTCTTTGGTTGGTAAAAATTGATATTGAGTTCTATTGTAACTGTACAAACTTCTAAAGTATGAATCCTCTTCCTCTAGTAGTCATTTAATTCCTTTTCAAGAACTCATTAATGCATGTGGAATTGATGGAAAGTCATAAGATTTATAAGGATAGGGTTAAAATCATCAAGAGGTGGTGTAGGTGGTGGAAACATTGATGACAAAGCATTTTCTAATTTTTTTCATGTAAGGCAAAGTGGAATTTAAAGATGAATCTTATCTAGATGGAATGGATGAGTGATGAAGGCGATATACATGGAACTATCCCAACATTTCTTAGATAATACATGCCCTTTGGGCCCCTTTTTCCAATCATATCTTCCTCCTATAGCATTTCAGGCTGCTCCTAAAGCATTTTAGGACAGTCTCCTGTAGCATAATTTTTTTATCCATATCTCTCAAATGGTAGATTTCGTTGACTGGAAATTTGGTGAGAATGTTTCGATCATCCTTATGCATCTCCCCATAAAACATCTTGGCCAACTGATGCATGAATCTCAAGAAAAAATAAAAATGGTTATAGGTGATGGAGGCCAATGTCTCGAAAAGTGTGCAATGGAATTTGTTGAAATTCATTTATCATGTTACCATCATCCATATGCATCTCCCCATGAAACATCTCAGAAAATAGATGCATGATTTTCGAGATATAGTAAAAACAATTCTTTGCCCTGTGTATTTTGGCCTCGTGTAGTAAAACAAAACCCTCCAGTCACATCTTAGGACAACTAGGAAAATGAATGGGAAAGACTTGGAAATGATGCAAGGATGTTGGAAATGGATGAGGGTGATGTATTGACAATTCCTTGGTTATGTTGGAGCATCTTTGCAAAGGAGGAGAAAGCCCTAGTTTGACTTCCTTTGACTAGGTTTTTTATCATTTTTTTCTTTTTTAGTGCTAAATTGTTCTAGTTGCTTGCAAAGGTTGAAGAGCACCTGCATTCATAAGAGAGAGATACATGGAGAAAATAATTCCTTTTCCTTTTCACTTTTCAATTTTTTTTCCCTAGGCCTACTAGCTGCCTTAATGAGGTTTTCAACTAGTAGGTATGCCTAGGCGCCTCAAAGGAGGTTCACCTAGGATATTTCCTTTATCTCTCTTTTTTTCTCTTTTTCCAACCGATTGACCACCTCATGGAGGTTTTCAATCAATGAGCCAATATCAAGTGCATCAAAAGAGGTTTTCACCTGAGATTTAATTATTTTTCTTTCTTTTCTTTCTCTCTTTTTCCATTTTTTTATTTCTTTTTTCCTATCCTAGTCTACTTGAAAAAACAAAATCTCTTTCAAGTGTAGGAATACTACCAATGGATACATGTGCACATCAATATGAGAGATAAACTCATGTGCAGGCTTGAAATATATGCTTTGACATGTACCTAAATGTAAGATACCAAATGACTGAGATGAGATCAAGAATTGTTGAAGAAGAGTCTGTTGTTGCAACTTAATGATTGTTTGGAACCATATTTGTTGGATTAGGGGGTCCTGACCTAGGTTCAGAGTTAGTTATTCCAACCAAAAAAACCCTACACTATTGTCCCTTTCGGCAAAAACCCGCATAGTGCAGGCTGCAGTCTCACCCAAAGCAATATTGGGGGATGCAAGAACCAAGTTTCTACATTCAGAGACTAGTGGGATGTCTTCCAGCACCTTAGAGTTGCCTCCACGTAGATAGATAGACTTCTAGGGCTTGTTATTGTAACTAAGTTAAAGCGGCCTTCCGACCCTCACGAAGGTCCACGATCAGTCTTTGCAGACCTTACACAGTCGATTTAACTAATTTCGCACATCAACAAGCAACCCTAGATCAGAGTTCACATAGATCTACTTAATTCGTTAGAAAACATAAGTGAAATAGCCTATAAATTTGTGGAAGTTGCTAAACATTCAGTTCATATATTATTAAGATATATTCAATGAATGCACGTAGCATTCAATCATTATTTCATAAAACACACCATTAATTGACAACATATAACATAAACAGGTCTAATGAAAATACACAGTAATTCTTCAGAAAGTGGTCTTTATTGATCTCAATTCACCGATTATGGACTCTTCTTACCGTATGCACATAGCTGTAGGGGTCCGCACACTCAACTGCAGTAGCTACCCAGGCCTCCTATGCACTCAGCTGTAGGAGGCTTCCGTTCTCTGTCTAAACGCATGAAGTAGAGCCTTCCTACCTTAGCTCTTGCCCAAGACAACAAAACACTTTAATGTACCCAATTCTCTATCCCAAACTTACTTCAAAGACTCGCTAAGACTCAACTATTTATAGATTTCCTAATACAATACCATGGCCCCCGGCTCATGGGCGAGCCTTCAAAACCTACCAAAAACAAGGGGATAATTCCCCTTTGACTCTATCTATCTACATGCTTCGCATCCATATTTTGTGGAGATTTTACATCTTTTACAAAAATAACTAAATTTAATTCAATTTTACCCCCAAGGACCCCATCCAAATAGGCCCCCAACACAACGATTATGACTCGCCCTCGAGTCACTGAGCTGGTTATTCCACTTTTTGGCAGATTTCATTGAATGCCTTTGTTAACATCTAAAGCTCTACGATACTCTATTCTCTTTCTTGTTGTACCTCCTGGACCAGTTTCTCTGTGGTTGGCCCCTCTATTACAAGTTATGTAGTCCTCTGGGTCTATTTCATGGCCTTTAGCTTCTCATGAATGTTCTATGAAAACTGGTAGGCTTCCTCTGTCCAGGGCCCAAGCCGAGCTCTGAGAAAGGACTTCTTTTTCTGCAACTCCTAAAACTGCATCAATTTTTCCTTTCCTTCCTGCAAGCACGGGAAGCGCTGGATAGATGCCAACATCCGCGCCAATGTACTGATCTCATCATACTGTTGTTGTGCTTCCCTGATTTTTATGTTCAACTGTTGCAACATAGGATCCTCCTGCAGTGTATCCCATAATCCCATTACCTAAATGAAGATCTGGTCGCAACCTTGAACTGTGACATCTAGTTGAGCCATGGATTCATTTATCGCCACACCTCTTTGTTCCCGAAATTCTAACAGTGTGATCAGCTGCAACTTCAACTATAGCTCATCTATTTGCATTCGAAGATCGAAAGTCACCTTATCGACTTTTTCCTTTGAAGCATGCGTTGCAGTGGCCAATTTCCTCACTTTAGCTGAAGCCTATGCATCGTGAGGTATATTTAGCTCAAGTACAGACTTGTAGGCCTACTCAATGGATGTGACCAGGTTATAGCATTGTGTTGGAAACTCCTCTTGTTCCTTTAGTTCCTGAGTTTTTCCTGTGAATAACTGCTCATTGTTGAATTTAAACTCACTGACGACAGTGAGTGCACACTATTCTCTAACCTTCAACTCATCTGAGACCCCCAGATGTAGCAAATGAAGAGACTAGAGTAGAAACAGGGTAAGGTTCAGTCCCATATCTTTCACGGTGTTGAGCACCATGTGATCCTCGTCTAATTCCACATGGACTGACCCCTTTGGTAAAGGAAAGACTCTGAGATCCAGAGTCCATTCAATCTCTAGGACTACACTACTTCCCTACGTCAGGCTCACTTGCGCACTGCTCGCCTTCCTGACATCCACCTGAACCATGTTCACCTGGATCTGCAGCTTAAGCAGATCCTTCTAGATGCTCCCTAGTGTCTCCATGTAATGCTTCTCAAATTTCCATAGCACCTCCATCGTTGTGTTCCATATCTTGTCACCGATCTCATTGAGATCGCCTTTTTTCAGCCCCATGGGATCTAGATATGTCTTCTTCTTAGACTTATGCTTCTTTGGTTGTCCACCCATCTATTCTTGTCCGCGTTTCTTCAAAATGAACGGAGTGGTTTGCTCTTCACCACCCCCTCCTTCCTGCTTTGAAAGTTCTTGTTCATCAGTGCAATGTGAAGCAAACTTCTCACTGTGCTCAACATCCTTCCATTCCTTCCCTGCATTCTCTTTAACAATGTTCTCTTCCTTGATGTGTGCCTTCTCTATATCTACCTTAGCAGCCTCCTTTTCTTTTGCTCAGCCAATGTGCACACAACTTTCTGAGCGGCTTCCTTCCACTTCTGCACAGCAAAGCTCTCTGCGCCCTTGCTGGTTCCCACCTCTAGCATTGTAGGATAGTGCCACTTTGGAATCCAGTATCCTACACATTCCTTCACATCCATCTCAGAAACTGAATAAGGCAGTACATGCCACGTTCCTTTTGGGTCATTCCATGCACGGATTAAGATGTTGTGAAAGCTATCCTTGAACTCCACATAGGTTGCTAATTTCCCAAACAAGGTTGGGGACAACCTTGGTCATTGATTGACTACCATCCAAAGGTCCATCTCCATTAGGACCCATAAAATATTTGTTTCCTTAATGTGTGTCACATCCTTTGTGGCCCAGAGCGAGGTGAACCTTGCAGCCTCAAGAAATTCTTCGTTGTGCAGAGGAAATTGGCTATCCTCCGATAACCTCCATGCCACTAATGCAATCAACAATAGAAGCCAACCGTAATGAAATGGCTTGCTTTCTTCTTGGGCTTCTTGGCAGTTCACGAGGAAATTATAGCAGAGATACCTCGACCAATTACACTACACGCCCTTCGCGAACTGTTCAGCAAGTGATACAATTGGCACTAGAACTTCGTCCACATGACACTTTCGAATGATATTTGCGAGGATCTGGGTGGAAAACTGGACTGCCTAGTCTTGTATTCACCGAATTTAGTATACTTGCAACTTCTTCACGAGACCATAGTACTTTTACATTTTATCAACTAGTTCTTTTTCCCTTGTTTTTATTGCAACTTCTTTGGCAAGGTTCGCTCCTTTGTGGGGAAACTTTGTTACCCTTTGGATTAGCACATATGTTATTGGAATATGCTACCCTAGCCCCAGAATCCCATCATGCACCAGTGTGAGGAGTTGGTGCACACAAACCATATTGATAGGGGAGCAGTGATAGTGGGGTATTAATAGCATATTCAGCAGCCTTGACTACTCAACATCACAGATCCACTTCAAGGGTTCTAACTATGTAACTCTTGCGTTGTTATAGTATATCTTCATCATATACTTATGGGTCGCCATATGCGGAAGTTTTTCCTAATTCGTGATGTCCGAGTCCTCCAATTTCAACAGTGGGATATGTGCAAGTATAGGTCTTTCAAATGTGACTTCCTCCGATAGCAGGGGAGTGGATACCCTAAATTTTCCCGAATCAGGGTCCTTGGTCACTTTAGTTTTTCCCTTTTGTAGAGGGATGTATTCAGGAAGCATAGAGATAGTCTCGATGCCCTCGACATCGACTTCTTCAATGCCTTGGTACTCCTCTTCCTCTAAATCTAGTACTTTTTCTGGTTGCTTGTCCTTTTTATGCTTTGGTCGTGGCTTTGTATGCTTCCTCAGTGATATTCGCACTGGCACCAACTTATTTTTTTCTTTCACGGCTGGTTGCTTTTCCTTCACATTAGGCTGCTTTTATTTTGTCACAGTTTGTTTTGGCCTAGGCAACCTTGACACCGTGGGCACAATAGGCTTAGTCTCCATACTAGATAATTTGGGACTTGGCGCATCAGACACAACTTCTTCTAAACTGAGGGCCTCGACAAGGTTAGTGCTACTAATTCTTTCAATAAATATCTCTTGGGTTGCTACAAAACAATTTGCAAATGAAGGGTGCATCACAAATTCTTTCGAGAATTCTCTAGTCATATGCATCAGACAGAAAAATGCTCCAACAATTCTTAGAATGCAAAGTGTTCTCTATTGGACTAGTATGCGCAATTTATAGTGGGATTTGAGTTCAAATCCGACCGTTCACCCCAAATTATGATAATAAACGCTACTTTCGTAGCAGATCTTCAAAGATTTTTTCCTTAATTTCCGCCTCCCCACTCCTCTTAACTGCTTTCTAGCCTAGCCATCACATCATGAATAGTAACTCCAACAGTCATTTCCCTGTTGGGCTACATGGTACCTTCCCTCATGGTGCAACGTCCTGAGCAAAGCTTCATCTGGTGCATCCTCATCAAACTTCACATAGCCAGGTCGTTGCCTTGTCCCCCAAATTAGGTAGTGTAGTTTATAATATCACTCTCCCTTGCAACTACGTGGAGCACTAAGACTATCCTCCTTCCATATAGTCATTGTGTAGTATCCCCCATATATAGATTCAACCTACTCCCATTCACTTTTCACGGGAAGGGATCCCCATTAAGCTTTGCGAGCTGAACTGCACCACCGTTTGTAATTTCCTTGACAATAGATGGTCATAACCAATGCATCTGGAATTTACCTGGAAATTTAGTGAACTTACTATCATATAACAACACAATATCATTTACCTTGAATGTGCATACCATGATATGGTGATCATGTCATTCTTTTTCACATTCCTTCTATACTTGTTGGTGGAATCCTGCCAAAAAGCGATCCTCCTCTAGCTCCATGAACTACGGGAGCCATTCTTCCAAGGCCCTACGATCCACCATATCCATCAAAGCTACTATGAGCAAACTCAGCATAATGTATTCCATATGCATTACTGCTTTGACCCCATATACTAATTTGAACGACGTTTTCCCTGTCAACTTCTTACAGGTTTTCCTATGGGCCCATAACACTACAGGTATGCGAACATCCCAATCATTTCGTTGCACGTTACGGATCTTGGTTAGCACGTTCTCCAAAATTTTGCTCAGAGCTTCGATAGTTCCATTTGCCTGCGGGTGGTATGGTGTACTTTTTTTTATGGTAGATCTAGAATTCCTCTATCAGAGCACTAATTGTTTCATTTAGAAAGTGCATTCCCCTATCACTCATTAATACTTCCGGGCATCCAAACTATGTTAATACATGTTCAAACAATAATTTTGCTATCGTAGCACCCGTAAAATCATTTACTAGCTATGCTTCCGCCCATCTGGTTAAATATTTTGTCATAGTGATAATGTATCGTGCACCCATTTCTTTCTAGGGGGCTGAATTGGCCCAATAAAATTGATCACCCACTTCTCGAATGCCTGCAAAGATACCTAAGGATGTAGCAGTAGCTCATTCCTTCGTGACAGTCTACTAGTCCTTTGACATACATCACACACCTTATAGTACACTTTGGAGTCCTTGTGCAATGTTGGCCACCATAATCCTACACATAAAATCTTATGTGTGGTTGCTTTTCCTGCATAATGACCTTCTATAGCTCCCCCATGAGCTTTGGCAAGAATGCAATCACGCTCAAATTTTGGCACATATCTTTGTAAACTTCAATTGCCCCCATTTTGTACAAATGTCCTGCAATGACTGAAAAGTCAGTTTTGCGCACTACTAATTCTTTCTTCTGTTGATTTGTATATCCTTTAGGTGCCATCCCTATAGTTAAGAAGTGAATAATGTCTCGAAAATGGTCATCAGTTACGCGTACCATAAAGAGTTGCACATCTAGCAAACCTTCCTCCAAATTAATAGGTTCTTCACCTATTTCAATTCTCAACAAATGGCTAGGTCTCGCATTTAACCTGCCCGGCTTCACAATTACTTCAAAATTGTACTCCTAAAATAATAACAACCATCAACAAATATTTCCCCCCAACACAGGTTTGTTGACCAGGTATTTTAAGGTAGAGTGATCTATATACATCTTGAAATGTCCCCCTAATAGATAGTTCCTGAATTTTTGCAATGCGTAGACCATGGCCAACCATTCGCACTCTGTTGTTGAATAATTTTTCTCAGCCTTGGATAACTTCCTACTTGCAAAGGCTATGGGATGGTCTAGTTCTCCTTCACATGCCTATGTGATTACTGCAACCAGTGCAATGCAAGAAGCATCCACAACATAGTCACTGATCAAACGAGAACTATTACCTCAAAATGGGTACTCGAGCCCAAAAATCCCAAAACAACATGAAAAAACAACCCAAAAATAAAAATTGTTGATTCTGCATCACCATTTTTTTTCAAAGTAAATTTTCAATATTTTTTGAAAATAACAGTAAAAAACAATAAAAGCCATTTTTTTGGTGCAAAAAACACCTTGAAATCGAAAAGTGTTGATGCCAGAATAACGTCTTTTTTTTTTCAGGGTACATTTTCAACATTTTTCAATAATGACATTAAAAATAAAATATCATGCCTCTGAAAAACTTTAAATTTCCAACGATTTTCAAGCATGAAATTAACGAAAGAAATCACGTCTTTGAAAAGCCTTAAAATTCCAACGATTTTTAAGCATGACATTAAATTTAAAATATCACTTCTTTGAAAACATTAAAATTCCAACAATTTTGAAGCATGGTGCTAAGAAAAAATATTTATAACTATTTTCAACCATAAAATTAAAGATAAAATATCACGACTTGGAAAAACATTAAAATCTTGACAAATTTTCAACCATGGAATTAAAAGCAAAGATTATGACTACAAAAAAATCTTAAGTTTTCAAAATATTTCAAGCATGACATTATGGAAAAAAATTATGACTAATTTTTTTTTAAAAATGAACACCTGAATGAAAGAGTTATTATACCAAGAGTAATTTTTTATAAATATTAAATATATAGTGATTTTAAAATCTTAGCCTAAGACAACTTGAGACATTGCAAAAAAAATTAAAAATCAACTATCAAATTGATACGTAGTGTAGGTGAGCTCAACCCATTGTAATGAAAACTTAAAGACCATCCATGAAATTAACACATTGTGGGGCATACTCGATTCGTTATAAAGAAAAAATCAAAATCAACTATCAAATTGCACATAATGGGATCGGGTTGCTAGACAAGCATCGATATGGATCCTACAATATATATATATATATATATATATATATATATATATATATATATATATATATATATATATAAAAGATATATAAGGAAACAAGAATTCAAATATTGAAAAAAAAATAACAAGTAATAAAACATAAAAAAACAGAACAAAAAAAATCAAATATAAAAAATATAGAATAATGACATAAAAAACAATAAAATGTAGAAAAAATTAACCATACCATGTAAAATTAGAAAAAAAAAAAAAGGAAAAAAAGAGAAATAAAAAAAAAAAAAAAAAAAAAAAAAAAATTAAAAAATTACAAACAAATTTTTTTTTATAAAAATCAAATACAACATTTAAAAATAAAAAATAAAAAATCCTCGCTCACCCCATGGCCCAATCGGTCAAGGGTGGCAAAGGGAAGATTCATGACAAAAAATAAATTAAATATCACAAAACATATAAAACAAAAAAACAAAAAAACCATAAAATAAATAAATAAATTAGAATTAACTTGTAATAATGAAATTTTTTAATTAAAATAAAGAAATAAAACAAAAAATAAACTAAAAAAATATAAAACAAAAATTAAAAAATATATGTAATGTAAGAATAAATAAATAAACCATTTTTTTAAGTTAAAAAAATAAAAATAAAAACATCATTTAAAAAGAAGGTTAAATTATTACAAAAAAAATAAACTTAAATAAAAGAAAAGAAAATTCAAAACAATTAAGAACAAATTAAAAATTAAAATTAAAAAAAAATTAAAAATATTTAAATTAAAATCAACTATCAAATTGCACATAATGGGATCAGGTTGCTTATACTTCTTAAGGATTTCTGCTCCACCATGGGTATGATTATTAACACTGACAAAACAAAAGTTATGATTATCAAATCCAAGAAGGACACTTATGCTAATTTTAGGTATGACAATAGTAACTTGGAGGAAGTGTCTTCCTACAAGTACCTAGGAATTGATATTTGTCACAAGCTCAACTCGAACTATAGCATTGAGAAAAGGATTAATGGGGGATGGAAAGCTTATTTTGGTCTTGAAAATAATTGTAAAACGACAAACCTCGTAATGTGGGATAGAAAGAATTTCCTCTTTGAAACTTTAGTCACTCCGGTTATCTTATATGGATGTGAGGTTTGGGGTTGTAGCATCTCTAGAGAATCTTGGAGAAATATTAAGAAAATCTAGAAGTGTTTTATAACGTATAACCTCAAAATTAAAAGAAACACACCGTGTCATATTCTTCTTATAGAAGTGGGTCTTTCCCCTATCGAGAGCCTAGCTATGACTAGGCTTCTGTTGTAGAAGCACAAACTCAATAACATAGGAGACCATAGACTTCCTAGGCTAGCTTTAAATTCTAGCCAAAACCACCTAAGGCTCAAATGAGGTTGGTATAAAGAAACTAGGGCCTGGTTAAACCATTGGGAGATCAACGAGAATGTTGCACTGCAAAACATTAATAACATTAAAAATATTTTTACTTCTAAGTTCAAAGAAAAAATGTGGTGTGAGAAAGATTTAACAGCGAAAAGAAAATTAAGATATTATAAGGAGGTCATCAACCCCACCCTAGAAGATCAAAAGTATCTCTCTGTTTTAACTAGCTCAAAGAAGAAAATTAATATAGCCAAGATTAGAATGAACTCTCATGAGCTCCATAGTGAAATGGGTTGCTGGGCAATTCCTAAAACGCCATGGATGGAAAGGTTCTGCCATCTTTGTGAGAATACGAACATTGAGGATGAAAATCACTTCCTCTTAGAGTGCCCCGCATACAACCACATTAGATCTCAGTTTCAAAATCTTTGTTGCAATAATGACCTTCCTAGCCTTTTAAGTTGTCAAAATTACAGTGAGCTCAGGTGGCTTCTCTCCAAGCTTTTTGAGCATAAGAATAAAAACTTAAATCAAATTAAATAATTTGTTTCTTTAGGTCTAATAGACCAAAGTTTGGTCTCAGTGGACGTTAACCACCACCACCACCATCATCATCATCAAATATATATATATATATATATATATATATATATATATATATATATATATATATATATATATATATATATATATATATATATATATATATATATATATTAAAATTAAAAAGTTAAAATAAAAGTATTTAAATTTAAAAATTAAAAAAAAATAATAATAATTATTAATAAAAACATTTAAGAAAATATTAAGAAAAAAACAATTTTAAAAAATTACCACCTCCCCCCTCACTCCGCCCAATCCCAACTCCACCCCCTCGCCCTCCCTCCCCTCCCGTCCCCTCCACTAGCCCAGCCCTCCTCCTCCCCTCTTCTTTCTCGCTCCTCCGCTCACCACCCCACCCGCTCCCTCCACCCAACTCTCCCCTCCCCCTCCGTCCCCTCTCCCCCACCCACCCCCTCTCCCTCACCCCTCAACCCTCCCCACCCAACCCTCCCCGCCCGCCCGGGCCCCCAGCCAGTGGCCAAGACCCGAGCGGGCGGGGAGGGCCAGGTGGGGAGGGGAGGGGGTGAGGGAGGCGGGGGGGAGGGAAGGGGAGGAAGCAGGTGGGGTGCGGAGGGGAGGATGGGGAGAGGAGAGGGGAGGAGGGGGCCTGAGGTGGGGGAGCCATTGGGTGGAGCGAGGGGGTGGGGTTCGGGTTGGGCTGAGGGAGGGCGAAGAGGGTAGTTTTTTTAAAATTGTTTTGTTTTAATATTTTTGTTTTAAATTTAATTTTTAAACTTTAAATTTAAATATTTTTTATTTTTAATTTTTAATTTTTTATTTTTTTTAATGTTTCTTTTCGACTTAGTTATCAGAGAATCCACAGTAAGAACCATTTTCTACCAACGTTTCAAATCCCAACCGGGATCCATCATGAGGACAACTTGAATGCTGGATAGAAGAAGAGCTTATTTGAGGGATTAAATAGTAATGAGGAGAGAAAAAAGAAGAATGACGGCTCACAATATTTGAAAAATAATTTTTGAAGAGATGTCGGCTGTCTCAGATTAATTAATTAATTTTAATTTTTCTTTTTTTAGTTACTTAATATTTAATATGATAGTTTTTATTAATATTAATTATTATTAATATACTTATTAATAATAAAAAATAATTAGTATTATAATAATTAATAATAATTAGAAATAATGATATTATCTTGATCATAGTTAATGTTAAAAATATTAATCCCAAAAGATTGAATTAATATTTAATATTTATAACAAATGATTGATCAATAATAATTATTATTATTTATTATTAATATTAATTGTAATTAATATTATTATTATCATTAATTATTATTAATAATATAATAATTAATAATAATAATAATTAGAATTATAATAATTAATAATAATAATTAGAATTAATGATATTATATTGATCAAAATTAATGTTTAAAAATATTAATTTTAGGATATTGAATTAATACTTAATATTTATTATAAAATATGTTGGTTTTTATTAATAAATTTTAAGAATAGGTTACTTATTATTTATTAATATAATAATTAATAATAATAATTAGTATTAATAATATTAAAAATCATAATTAGAATTGATTAAAGTAATCCTAGAATATTGAATTAATATATAATAGTGATAATATTAATCCTAAAATAATGAATATAATATTTAATATTTATTATTTAATTTATATATAACACATGAGTTTGTACAATGTAATTTTTATTTTTAATTAGATGGGATAATATTAAAATTAGTTAAACTATTTAAATGTATAAATATTAATAATAACTATTATTATATTAAAATAGATATTTTAATATTAAGAATTAAAGTAATTAATATAGGTAATTAATAAATTAATTAATCAATTAGTGATAAAGGTCATTATCAAAATTAATAACGTAATGATTAATAATGAAAATGATTACTTTTAGTTAAACTATTTAAATGTATAAATATTAATAATAATTATTATTATATTAAATAGATATTTTAATATTAAGAATTAAAGTAATTAATATGGATAATTAATAAATAAATAAATTAATTAATGATAAAGGTCATTATCAAAATTAATAATGTAAATGATTAATCGTGTACTAAATATTATTATTATTATTAATTATTATTATTATCATTAATTATTATTATTAATATAATAATTAATAATAATAATAATTAGAAATATAATAATTAATAATAATAATTAGGATTAATGATATTATATTGATCAAAATTAATGTTTAAAAATATTAATTTTAAGATAATGAATTAATACTTAATATTTATTATAAAATATGTTGGTTTTTATTAATAAATTTTAAAAATAGTTTACTTATTATTTATTAATATAATAATTAATAATAATAATTAGTATTAATAATATTAAAAATCATAATTAGAATTGATTAAAGTAATTCTAGAATATTGAATTAATATATAATATTGATAATATTAATCCTAGAATAATGAATATAATAATTAATATTTATTATTTAATTTATATATAACACATGAGTTTGTACAATGTAATTTTTATTTTTAATTAAAATTATGGGATAATATTAAAATTAGTTAAAATATTTAAATGTATAAATATTAATAATAACTATTATTATATTAAATAGATATTTTAATATTGAGAATTAAAGTAATTAATATGGGTAATTAATAAATTAATTAATCAATTAATGAGAAAGGTCATTATCAAAATTAATAATGTAAATGATTAATTTTAGTTAAACTATTTAAATGTATAAATATTAATAACCATTATTATTATATTAAATAGATATTTTAATATTAAGAATTAAAGTAATTAATATGGGTAATTACTAAATTAATTAATTAATTAATGATAAAGGTCGTTATCGAAATTAATAATGTAAATGATTAATCGTGTACTAAATATTATTATTATTATTATTATTATACTAATATTAATAAAGCGAGTTAATTTCTCTGACCATACCATTGTCTCTGTTGAGATTATGCGGGTGTTTGATAATTTCAAGAGCTTCTCTGATCTTTCGCCTATGGTGTTGCTCTTCCATAGCGATAATAGAGGTGCTTTCCAAGCACACATGGTGGTTAGTTTTTGAGGAGTGTTCTGCGAGGGCGGAAGTATGAGACCTTTCATTCTTAATATCAGCTCCATGTTCCTTGAGTCTGGTCCGCAGGGAGCGACCTGTTTCACCAATGTAGCTTTTCCCACATGAGAAATCAATTTTATAGACCCCTTTAAGTTGATGTCCATCAATATTATCTTTGACAGATCTCATACCTTGCCTAATAGTTCCGAGGGCTCAGAATTGCGTGCTTATGTTTTTCCTTCTTAGGATTTTCGCAATCTTATCTGTAACTCCATGAATGTAAGGTAGAAAATCCCTACCACCCTAAGGTTGATCTCGGGCATTAGGTTCATGAGATAACATCCTTTTTCTCGGCTTTCTGAATTGCTCTTTTAATCTCATTTTCTTTGTAGCCTATACCCTTAAAGGTTGAGACTAAATGCTTCTTTTCTTCATTCAGATGATCAGCTTCAGAAATTCGAAGGGCCCTGATAGCAAGAGTGTTTAAAACACCAATTTTTTGGGCTGGATGATGGTGGGAATCAGCGTGGAGGTAGCTTTCTGTGTGGGTTGACTTCCTGAAGACTTTGTGTCCTATGGATTAAATTAATTAATTAATTTATTAATTACCCATATTAATTACTTTAATTCTTAATATTAAAATATCTATTTAATATAATAATAATAATTATTAATATTTATACATTTAAATAGTTTAACTAAAATTAATCATTTACATTATTAATCATTACATTATTAATTTTGATAATGACCTTTATCAGTAATTGATTAATTAATTTATTAATTACCCATATTAATTACTTTAATTCTTAATATTAAAATATCTATTTAATATAATAATAGTTATTATTAATATTTATACATTTAAATAGTTTAACTAATTTTAATATTATCCCATAATTCTAATTAAAAATAGAAATTACATTGTACATACTCATGTGTTATATATAAATTAAATAATAAATATTAAATAGTATATTCATTATTCTAGGATTAATATTATCAATATTATATATTAATTCAATATTCTAGGATTACTTTGATCAATTCTAATTATGATTTTTAATATTATTAATACTAATCATTATTATTAATTATTATATTAATAAATAATAAGTAACCTATTCTTAAAATTTATTAATAAAAACCAACATATTTTATAATAAATATTAAGTATTAATTCATTATCCTAAAATTAATATTTTTAAACATTAATTTTGATCAATATAATATCATTAATCCTAATTATTATTATTAATTATTATATTTCTAATTATTATTATTATTAATTATTATATTAATAATAATAATTAATAATAATAATAATAATAATATTTAGTACACTATTAATCATTTATATTATTAAATTAATAATGACCTTTATCATTAATTAATTAGTTTATTTATTAATTACCCATATTAATTACTTTAATTCTTAATATTAAAATATCTATTTAATATAATAATAATAATTATTAATATTTATACATTTAAATAGTTTAAATAAAATTAATCATTTTCATTATTAATCATTACATTATTAATTTTGATAATGACCTTTATCATTAATTGATTAATTTATTTATTAATTACCCATATTAATTACTTTAATTCTTAATATTAAAATATCTATTTTAATATAATAATAGTTATTATTAATATTTATACATTTAAATAGTTTAACTAATTTTAATATTATCCCATTCTAATTAAAAATAAAAATTACATTGTACAAACCATGTGTTATATATAAATTAAATAATAAATATTAAATATTATATTCATTATTCTAAGATTAATATTATCAATATTATATATTAATTCAATATTCTAGGATTACTTTAATCATTTCTAATTATGATTTTTAATATTATTAATAATAATAATTATTATTAATTATTATATTAATAAATAATATGTAAACTATTCTTAAAATTTATTAATAAAAATCAACATATTTTATAATAAATATTAAGTATTAATTCAATATCCTAAAATTAATATTTTTAAACATTAATTTTGATCAATATAATATCATTAATTCTAATTATTATTATTAATTATTATAATTCTAATTATTATTATTATTAATTATTATAATAATAATAATAATTAATGATAATAATAATATTAATTACAATTAATATGAATAATAAATAATTATTATTATTATTAATCAATCATTTATTATAAATATTAAATATTAATTCAATCTTCTGGGATTGATATTTTTAACATTAACTATGATCAAGATAATATCATTATTTCTAATTATTATAATACTAATTATTTTTTATTATTAATAAGTATATTAATAATAATTAATATTAGAATTAATATTAATAATAACTATCATATTAAATATTAAGTAACTAAAAAAAATTAAAATTAATTAATTAATCTGAGACAGCCGACATCTCTTCAAAAATTAATTTTCAAATATTGTGAGCCGTCATTCTTCTTTTTTCTCTCCTCATTACTATTTAATCCCTCAAATAAGCTCTTCTTCTATCCAGCATTCAAGTTGTCCTTATGATGGATCCCAGTTGGGATTTGAAAAGTTGGCAGAAAATGGTTCTTACTGTGGATTCTCCGGTAACTAAGTCGAAAAAGAATTTAATGTTTCTTTTTTTTATTTTTATTTTTAATTTTGTTTTTAAATTTTATTATTATTTTTTTTGTTTTTTAATTGTTTTCAATTTTTTTTTTACTTCTTGTTTTTTTAATGGTTTTTTTTGGGTATTGTTTTAATGTTTTTTTTTTAATAATTTTTTTTTGGTTATTTTCTTTTAATTTTCTTTTATGTTAATTCATGGGGATTTTCAGAATTTTTGTTCTTTTCTTTTAATTTTCTTTTATCTTATTTCTTATTAAATTTTTATAATTTAATTTTATAATTTTTTTTATTTTCTTTTATGTTATTTTTATAGTTTTAATTTCAAAAAATAATTCTTAATTTTTATTTTGTTTATTTAAATTATTGAATTGAAATATTTTTTAACTTTTTATTTTAATTGATTTTTAATTTTTTTTCTTAATATTTTTTTATTTTAAATTTTTTCGATAATTATTTGAAGTTTTTTTTCCTAATGCGGCTTTTATTTTTTATTTGCTTTTTTAAATTTGAAAAATGTTTTTAGTTTTTTTTGTTTAATTTGTTTTTGTTTATATTTTATTTTATTTTTTTGAAAAAAAATCATTTTTTTATTTATTTCTGTTTTTTTAATTTATTTTTTGTTGTTTTCCATTAAATTTTTATTTTTATTTTTACGAGTTAATCTAGGTTTTTTTTTACAATTTTATAGGGCTTTTGTTTTCTTTTTTTACATTTTTTTTTGTAGTTGTTTTTTTTTGTCATGTTTTTTTTTTTTTTTTTTTTTTTTTTATGTTTTATTATTAACATGAAAATCACAAACATTTAAAAAAAATTATCTGCACTTAATTCATTAGAAAATTTAAAGTGTAAAAACTAAACCCTCTAAACAAAAAGGGTTGATGCTCATCAACACTTTTCACAATCAAGATGAAAATCACTCACAAGAAAAAATGTTCACACTTGATACATAAAAAAATTTAAAGTGTCAAAAATAAACCCTCTAAAAAAATGTGTTCACGCTGCATCAACAGTTTTCAAAATCAGCATGAAAATCACTGACATTTAAAAAAATTGTGTTGATGTTGCATCAACACTTTTCAAAATGAGCATGAAAATCACTAACATCGAAAAACAAAATGTTCATACTTGATACATAACAAAATTTAAAGTGCCAAAAATATGCTAAAAAAAAAGTGTATTCTCGCATCACCACTTTTCAAAATCAGGTGACTTTTTGCGACCTCAAAAAAATAGGTACCAATTCATTTTCTTGTTTGATCGGTAACTATGTTCCACATGTACATGAAACTCCTTTTTCCAGTCGAGAAATACCAAGATTGGTGCAGTTACCATTTTTTCTTTCAACACAATTAAGCTGCACTAACATTCTTCATCCCAGCAGAATGTCACATCCTTCTTTAGTAGTTTTTCGATGGACGTGGTAATTTGAGCATAAGCTTTGATGAATTTTCTATAGTATCCCATATGCCCCAGCATCACGCGCAACTGTTTGACATTCCTAGGGGCCTCCAAGTTCACAATCATCACAATATTTGCACGGTCTACCATCAATCCTTTCTTGCACACAACATGATATAGCAAGATCCCAAAAGGAACATAGAATATACATTTTTTCAAATTCAACATTATCTAGTATCTTCAACATGTATCTAACATAACGCGCAAACTTGCCACATGTTGCTTGACCAAGCCAAACACTGTTCAGTCATCAAAGTACACTTCAAGGAGATTATGAATGAATTCTTTGAACGTTGCTATCATTATGCAGGAAAATATTGCAGGTGCATTTTTCAATCCAAACAGTATAACAGTGTACTGAAAGCAACCCCACTTTGTCGCGAAGGTGCTTTTACTTCTATCCTCTGGTGCAATCTTAATTTGATGATGCCCAGAAAACCCATCAGTAAAGGAATATGCCTCCTGTCCTCCAACATTGTCTAACACTTTGTTTGTAAACGATGCCGAAAATGGATCGTGAAAACATGCATCATTAAGCTTTCGTAGATCGATGCAAATCCTTATTTCACCCTTTCGTTTATTCTCTTGGACCACCATCGAGCTCACTCAATCGGACTCTTCAACAGGTTCTATGATGCACGCCTCCAGCATTTTATCCAGCTCTTGTCGAACCTTTTCCTTATACTTAGGATTAAGGTGATAAGATCTCTTCGTAATAGGCTTCGCTTCTAGCTTAAATGTGATCTTCATAATGCCCAAATCACCAAGTATGCCCTTTAAATCTGAAAACTTAGTGGGGAAGTGATCTTGGTATTCACGGAGTAATTCAACAACTTTTTCTACTGTGGTGTCATCCCAATAATCTCCGATCTTTTTGAACATCGATTCTTCTTTAGTGCCAATGTTTACTTGCTTCGTTTTCAAAGGTGCAAAGATGTTTGCGTTCTCTACCTATGTGCCTTCGACTTCACAAATAACTTTTGTCTCTAGAATATTGATATTCTATGAATCTTCTTCCTCCTCTTCAATGATCACATTATAGCATTCCAATGCGTGGCACAGTTGGGTGCTCCAGTCTAGTTGGGTCCATTCCATCGGTTCCTTCAGCATCCTGAAGGTAACCACTTTAATTTCTCGAAGCGTTTCATCGATGCTTGTAAAGCCATCTTTGAAGCTGAAAGTTAATAAGAAACCTTCCTTCAATACATCCCATTCCGCAGTGCCATGGCGGAGCTCTGTTTCAAGGTACCAGTTCATGGGGATTGTATCCAAGGTATGAAAAAATATATGTACCCATTATGGCTACGGTTTTGTCCCCCACACCTTAGTCCACTTTTCCAGGTGATCGTACAGATCATCCCTTCCATTGTACTTCTCAGTCATTCTAGTATTAGCATGCCCAAATCGTAGCTTCATCATTCTTCTGTAATCTCACCATCTAGAAAAACTATCCTTATGTGTACCCCACCATCATGTGAACGTAGCACATAGCACCAACTCTAAGGCTTGAAAGCAGTGGTCCTTAGGGACTTCACACTCAAATTAATCTAAAAAAATATCTACATTAGTCAAACCGTCATAATAAGGTAACTTTCTTACCTTCGACAAAACACAGCGTAGTGACTTCGTCATCATATTGCATCGTAATGTAGAAACTTCATGTAAATGATTCTGATAATGCTCTAATTTCTCATTTGAATCAGAAGTGCAGGAACTTTCCCGGTCCCATGCAATCCATTCATTTGTTGTTGGATTGATCCAATCCTGATCTCACGTTGATATCTTGTAGATTTGGTCCAACTCATCATCACTTTCCACATAATCGCGAATTGGTTCAGTATAGCGTGCCCCTTTGACATGATCTAGTGGTACTATAACCCTAAACGACTTTCTTTCAAATGAAATTGTCCTCTTTTTCAAATTAATGACCCCATTCATTAAAATAGCCCAGTCGATTCCCAGGAGTGCAAGATAGGGATAGTTGTCATCGACAATTTCTATAACTTCAAAGTCCGCTACTGCACTCGCACCATCAATATCAACCATTACTCCATATAAGAATCCCATGGGGATGATTTTCTGTTGATTCACCATCCTAAGCTGAATCGAAGACCACTATAGTGCAGGCCTCCCCATCCTTTCCCATTTTTGTTTTGGTAGAAAATTCAAATCAGACCCTAAATCCAAAGTCCATTTCAGAATCACCTATCTGCGCTATTAGCCACATCTCTCGCCCTGTTCGCACCCTATTCTTACCAATTTTTCTAACCGTGTGCTACTCCGAAGGATTCTTTTACTTATTGGCGCAATTGTTTATTAGGCCCTGCAATCCTTCCATATGCTTCTTGTCACACACTAACTTTATGCAGGCCTCCAAAAAGGAAGTGAGTATGCAAACATCAACCTCTTGTGCCGCACTAGTTTCTTGCATCTTGTACTGGCTTCCTAAGGTGGAGGCCTCAGTGAAGCTCATCTTGGCTTCCATGAATATTTCCTTAGAATGATTAAGATCAAGGTTGGCTTATTTCTCTAGAGCTTTGCAGACCCATCTATCGTCTTCAATCTTCTTACCCTCATCCGTGCCAGTTGTCATACTGCTTCTTAGTACAATATTAATACTCTGATCCTCCTCGCGGGGTTCAAACCTCACCATTTGTAAATTCTGTGTAGGTCGTTGTGGCTACGTTTTCTTCTCTTGAATTTTAGCTATCAACATTGGACATTATTCTATGGCATGGTCGAATTGTCTGTAGTATTTAAACAAAGGGTGTGTAAGATTCAGGAAATCTTGCACAAAGTACCTTGATTGTCCACAGTTGTACCAGATAATTTGACCACGACCTCTACTAGGTCCTCCTCCTCACCCCTGTTCTCGGCCATAAAAACCCCCGCGCACTCCTCTAACACCTTGATCTGGAGGCCCAAGTTATTGCTTGCATATGGTAAGTAGGGGTTCTTTCCATCATCAGCTCATAGCTTCGACAGTGGCACTCATCGTGGTCCACCTATTTATAGAAATTAGAGAACAACTACTAAGGTGTCTAAATGAACTTTTGAAGCAAGTGGTTGTTATTTGTCACATGTTTCCGAGTGACTTGACAAATGGGGCACCATAGCGCAGCTCCCGTGCTTGGACAGACTGGGGCTTTTGGCTTCAGGGGGGCTGGCCCTCCCCTATAATATAGTTCGCATATACTGGGCAGTTATCTTTATCATGCCCATGGCCCTTGCACTTCAAGCCCCAAACCTCTGTGCGAACTTCTATCTTAGTCTCCTTTTCTTTCTTCAAATGTTGTAATTCTAGGTGTAGGCTTGCTAGCTGTGAGTGAATATATTGTATCCCTAGGTTCGTATCCTAAATATGTGATGCGTGTAGCCTCATCGCAATCTCCAAGGCTTCTTCCTATGTTTCTATCTTCTGTTGTGACAGGGGAATTCTTAAATGGGGCAAAAGCGACGTGATAAACTAGTCGTGATGCTGGCTATCTAAGATTTGCATTTTAAGCTATCTAACCTGGCACTTCAACCTCTTATCAAAGTCCCAAGGTGTCTCCTCAACCTTCATCATGATCTCTTTAAATTCAGTTACCGACTATGCCTCAGATTTAGTCTTACTAAACTCTTTGTTTAAAGTTGTCTGAGTTTTTGCTAGCGATGCATGAGGATTGTTGGCACAATACTTAATGTGCCAGGTTAGCGCACGATCCTGCAAGTTGCTAACCAGATGCACCTTCTTTATATTATCATCAATGATTTGCTACGCTGTCCATACAACATTTGCAACAAAACAAAACTTCTCTGGATCTTCACTTCATATGCCTTTGAAGATCAACATCTTCATTGCGTTCGCCATGTTGAATGGTGGTGGTGGAGGTGGAGGTGTGGGTGAACATGTATGTGGTGGAGGTGGAGTGGATGGAGGATGTGTCCTAGGAATACTTTGAGTTATTAGCTGAATAATGCCTCGACGTGTAATCTGCACCACCCCTTCATCGTCACTTGGAAGAGGTCCAATCAATGGGTTATACTCTGGTCCTGATTCTTCATGATTTCTAAAGAATATTCCACTTCGCGTAGCTCCAAACATCAAGGTAATGCCATTACCCACTTTTCACATAATAGCATTTTAATCCAAGTATTCAATGACCTTAAATTCTTACATCGTGGTCCTTTGAAGAATCTGTGCTCTCCTTCGATATAGATGGCTGAGGTGTCAACCACAAATTTTGTAACAAATCCTCCCAGAATTCGATCAAGCCAATGATCGACAGCTTGTGTGATCTTGTTTTTAGAGGCTTCTAGTCATAGCACAAATTCTAGAGTCCACACTATAGGACTATTGAGCTTGATTGTCTATCAGTTTAGTTATCCACTCATATAGTTCAATTGGGAAAGTGCAGAAGAAGATTTCATGTACCTTTGTATACAGATATCTATTCAACCAATCCTCCTTCGACAGGTGCGGATTCCTAATTTCTTGAGCCACAAACTCATGAATCTTCCAATCTAACCACTTTTAAATCTCTTTCTTAGTTGGATTCCAATGATGTGACATCACACATTTGTTTAAGCAAATCCTAGTCCTAGCAATGGAACCATTTGTTGTCTTAGGGGGTCCTGATCGAGGTTCAAAGTTAGTTATGCCAACCAACAAATCCATACAATGCTGGCCCTTTTGGCAACAACCCGCATAGCATAGGTTGAAGTCTCACCCGAATCACTCTTGGGGGATGCAAGGACCATGCTTCTACATCCATAGACTAGTGGTATGTCTTCTAGCACCTTAGAGTTGCCTCCGCTTACATCGATAGACTTCTATGGCTCGTTATTGTAACTAAGCTAAAGTGGCCTTTAGACCCTCACAAAGGTCCACGATCAGTCCTTAAGGACCTTATGCATTCGATTTACCTACTTTTGTGAATCAACAAGCAACCCTAGATTAGAGTTCACGTAGATCTACTTAATTCGTTAGAAAACATGAGAGAAATAGCATGTAACTTCACGGAAGTTGCTAAACATTCAATTCATACATTATTAAGATGGATTCATGGAATTCACATACAAGTCATTAATCAACAACATATAACATAAACAGGTTAATTGAAAATACACAGTAATTCTTCAGAAACAAGTCTTTATTGATCCCAATTCATCGATTACAAAATCTTATTACCCTATGCACACTGCTGCAGGGGTCCGCACACTCTGCTGCAGACTCTACCCAAGCCTCCTGCACACTCAGCTACAGGAGCCTTCCCTTCTCTATCTAAGCACAAGAAGCAGAGCCTTCCTACCTTATCTCTTACCAAAGACAACAAAACTCTTTAATGTATGTTGGGATGGGGTCCCCTTAGTCATTTTTGGGGTTAAAAACCCAAGTTTTTTATAAATTTTGGTAAAAATATGTAAAGTATCCGCGATTTCTAGATGTGTATAACGTAAGTAATTAGTAGTAAAAGAGGTTTTAGCCCCTTGTATATGTAAAGTTGAGTCAGTTTTGAGATCCACCCATGGTCCACAGACCATGGGATTGTATAAATAGGAGTGTCTTAGAAAGTCTAATACATAATCTGATGATGATGGATGTAATGGTTCAATAGAAGATAATGCAGAGAAGTGAGTCATAGAGGAGGGAAAGGCTTTGCAGCTGAGTGCATAGATGCCTAGAGTAGTGTCTGAAGTTGAGTGCACTGACCCCTACAGCTGAGTGCACGGGGTAGTCTTGAGTCTGTAATACCATATTGAAGATCAATAAAGAAGATTGTTGAAGAATTCATGTGTTTATCTGTTTACTTCTGTTATTTATGTTTGCAATATATGTTGTGATTAAATAATGTCTTTATGAAATATTGATCTATTGATGCGCGACTCTAATGGATGAGTCTTAATAATTGTATGCAATGCACATTAAGTAATTTCATGAAGATTATAATACATTCTGTTATGTTTGTTAAATGCTTAAGTAGATTTGTAGGAGCTTTGATCTAGGATTTTTTTTGATGTGCGTAAGTGGATGATTCAACGGTTAAGGGTTCACAAAGACCTATCGTAGACCTTCGCGAAGGTCTAGAGGCCACTTCAAGGAAGTTACAATACTAAGCCCTGGGTGCTTATAGATCTGCGCGAAGCCAGATTTAGGGAAATAAAAGACATCACACTAATCTCTACATGTAGAAACTTGGTTCCAACATCCCCCCATCTACTTTGGGTGATACTTTAGCCTGCACTGCATGGGTCGATTCTGAAAGGGCCAGTAATGTAGGGTTTTGTTTGGCACAATTAACTATGAACCTGGGTCAAGACACACTAAGCCAACAAATGGTTTTTCTGCCAAGACCGGGATCTTCTTAAGGAGATGTGTGATGTCACATCACTGGAATCCGACCAAGAAGGAAATTAAGAAGTGGTTGGATAGAAAAATTCACAAGTTCATGGCGTAGGAGAACAAGAATCCGTGCGTATCAAAGGAATAGTGGTTGGATAAATACTTGTACATAGATATACACGAAATTTTCTTCTACACCTTCCCAGTCAAATTATACGAGTGGATAGCTAAGTTAGCAGACGGCCAAGGAAGGTGGAAGCTTGAAGGTCCCATAGTGTGGACTACAGATTGGTGAGCTCCAGTATTGTAGCAATAATGCTACAACTCCTGGGGCTTCCTGTCTCTTAATTTTATCAACCCGGTAGTTCGTACAAACTTGGAAGCGACGGTGCTATATGCACAAGTACTAGCTCTTGTCGCAGCTGTCACTTGGTCAGCTGGCACAAGTCCGCTAGGGCTCAAGCCAACTTCTATAGGCTCTCAGAAGAAGCTTGCTAATTGATGGACGAAAGCTATTCTCAAAGGAAAGCTACTCTACTTGACAAAATGAACTGAAAGCAAATCAAAGCATGTAAACCTAGGAAACCCTAATTTGACTACTCTAACCTCTATAATGCAAAGAATGTGAATGCAACTTCTACCAATGCTGTCATTACCTCTAATAAGTGAAAATGCATGGATCTAAGCTACTTGCATCATAAAAGACATGTTTTTGTATTTTTCCTTTAAGTGTATGGAATGATTGTGATTTTGTGCTAACTAGGGTTTGGTTGTGCAGATGGGATGGAGAAGGAAGGAAAGCATGGGAAAGGTTGGGGAGGCTAGGAGAGGTCCCTAGGGATCCTTAGCATCCATCCACAGAGGTTACTCACGTTCAGAAGCTCAGCAACCGAGTGAGTGGCCTCCTACAGGATGTCTGCAGGGGATCCTACAGGATACTCTGGTTTCTACAGGATGTCTACAAACTGCTACAGGATGACCTACCGTGAGTGTTTGAAGTGATGGAGGAGTGATGGAATGGTAGGGGGAGATGTGTAAGGTAGGAATAAGGCTGGTGATGGCTCAGAAGTGGAGGAATAGGATGGGGAGTGAGTGTAGGGAATGGGTAGGAAGATAGAGGGCTATGTCAACGAAAGGGCTAAAGAGTGAAGCTACGTGAGGAGTGAAAGACTTTGGGAGATAACAGAGCGGAGCAGAGGTCAAAGATGTGTTTGCATGCGTGATCAAGATGGAGGAGAAGGTAATGGAACAAGGGAAAGCAGTGTAAATGAAACAAATTCTTGTGACTGTCACCAAACCGAAAATGCATTAACCTAGACTACCTGTGCTTATGAATTAAATGAACAGAAATCCAAAACGTGAAGAAGAATGTGCATGAAGCTGTGGTAAAGGAGTGTGGTGAAGGTGTGAATTACATGGAAGCATCTAACATAACCGTGACTGTGTTGCAGCAATCATCAAGTGGAGAAATGCGTATTTTTGGTGGTTAGTTATGGACTGCACCCCAATCCCAAATGAGATGGCAGTGAGCCTTAACAACCTTTTTGCTGGAGCTCCAATAGATTATATCTATCCTATGCTAACCTAAGCAACTGGAAACCAATTCACCATAAGCAAATCCTATCTAAACTCATGAAAAAGACTAAATTAACAACCTGTAATTCAAATTGCATGTGAAAGTAAAAACTCAAAGGGCTGAAACGAAATGCACACAACATTACAACACCGAGGAGATCTATTGCTATCTTAGAAACTTAGAATTAGATCAAAATCTGCTGCCTTTATTCATAATCAAAAGTCTGATATCATGCCAAAACTGGCTTACAAAGAAAAGACTAATTGGCTAACCGAAATGACTAACTAGCTAATCCCAAGAATCACTAACTACTAGCTACAAAATGACTACTAACTAGCTAACAAAAATGAGGCCCCAAGCCTTCTTATTTATACAATTTGAGGACCCAACAGTCCTCCTAAAAGTTAGGGGCTTGGCTGCCCAAGACTTGTAGTTAACAGCAGTCCAACTTGACTTGCTTGGCTGCCCTTGAGCTGATTGATTCGGTGGCCCTTGAACTCCGAGCTGATGGTGGAGAATTCGAGGTAAGGGCCCATAAATGAGGGGGACACCTTCCTACAAATCCTCTAGCTTGTTCTCCCACGAATTTGGCTGCCAAGTGCTCATTAAGACCTTCAAATTTGTCTCTAAGTTGACCAAAAAGGCTACACAAAGCACCCATTAGACTTGTTGGCATAATGACTAACCAAATTCACTCTATTAACATAAATATAATCAAAACATGCAATAAACAAATGAGAATGGTGGATTAAGTCAAATTAGGAGGTTGGATGAGCACAAATATTTGTCCATTTTTGGGGCTCATCACGGATCTAGTGCGAAGGTTGCAAGTATTTGAAGAAAATATCACAGGCGTTGTTGACCACTGGCTTGATCAAATTATAGGAGGATCTGCTACAGAGTTCATGGTTGATACCTTAGTCAGCTACAACGAAGCAAAGCGACACTTCTTCCAGGGACTGCGAGGGAAGTATCTGAGATCTTTGAGTACCTAGATTAAGATGCTCTTGTGCAAGAAAATGGTTATGTCATTTCCTTGATGTTTGGATCTATGCAGAGTGTACTGATATTTAAAAATCGTGAAGGATCAAGACCGGAGTACAGTCCTTTCATTGGACCCCTATGAGTGACGACGAAGGGGTGGAGAAAAGACCGCCACGAAACATTGTTCAACTGATAAGATAAGATTTTCCATGGATACATCATCCATCCACTCCACCTCCACCTTCGCCCACACCTCCGCGACCATCGACGCCATTCAACATGTCAAACTCAATAAAGCTACCAATTTTCAAGGGTATAGGGAGCAAAGATATAGATCAGTTATGGTTTTTTGTGAATGATGTGTGGACTGCGCAGTAGATCACTGATGATAACATAAAGAAGACGCAATTAGTTACTGCCCTGCAGGATCGTGCACTAATGTGGTATATTAAGTATTGTGCTGATGATCCTATAGCAATGCTAGCATAGACTAAGGATGCTTTAAACAAAGAGTTTAGTAAGCCTAAGTCTGACTCGCAGTCAGTGGTTGGATTTAAGGAAATCACAATGAGGGTTGATGAAACGCCTTGGGAGTTAGATCAAAGGTTGAAGTGTGTGATCCGTGAAGCTAATATGCAGCTCACAGATGGTCAACATCGTGAATGGTTTGTAGCCTCACTTCTACCCCCCCTGAGGATTGCTCTGTCATAACAAAAGATAGGAACTCAGGCAGAAGCCCTGGAAATCATGATGAGATTGCATGCGTCACCTATTCAAGAAGTGACTTTGGGAGTCCAAGATCTTCACTCGCAGTTTCAGAACCTCTCCTTGGAATTGTAGAGCTTGAAAAAAGAGAAGGAGGTTAGGAAAGAGGCGCATGAGGAATTCTAGTGCCTAAAGTGTAAGATCCAGGGGCATGATAAAGGCCATTTCCTTGTCTTCGCAAATTATATTATAGGAGGGGGACCACTTCCCCTGAGGCCAGAATCTCTAGTAGGACCAAGTGCGGGGGTCGCGCTATGGTCCGCTATTTTCCAGGTGGCTGGAAAACGTGTAACGAATAATTATCATTTGTTGCAAAATTTCGTTTAGACACCACAACAGTTGTTCTATGATTTCTGCAAATCGGTGGGCCACGATGAGCACCACTGTCATAGCTATGAGTTGATGATGGAAATAACACCTATCTACCGAATGAAAGTAGAAACTCAGTGTCCAGATTAGGGAGTCGAAGGAGCACGTGAAGGATATCATGGATGAGGACAAGGCCGAGGAGGAGGAGGACCTGGTAGAGGTCGTGGTTAGGTTATTTGCTATGATTATGGGACACCGGGGCACTACACGTGGGAGTGTCAAAACTAGACATGCTCGTGCTATCAACACTGCAGCCAGTTTGACCACACTATAGAAGATTCCCTATGTTGATAGCTAAGATGCAGAAGGAAAAGGTGCAACCTCATAAACCTACGCAAAACTTACAAATGATGGGGGCTGAACTCTGCAAAGAATATTAGAATGTGAATATAGTGCTGAGGAGCAGAATAAAGACTGGCGATGACAAGGGAAAACAGTGTGAAGAGGATGGATGGGTCCATAGGGCCCTAGAAAAAGAAGTTGATTTTGATCTGGCGTGCGCGAAGGAAACGTTTATGGAAGCCAAGAAAAACTTCGTTGAGGCCTCCATCTCAGGAAGCCAGAGCAAGTTACCAGAAACCAACATGCCTACAGAGGTTGATCCCTCTATGCTTACCATGTTCTTGGAGACCTGCATGAAAATTTTTCACAATAGAAAGGCTGTGAAAGTCCTGTAGGAATTGATAAACAAATGTGCTGGTAAGGAAAATGCCCCTGATGGACATCGCGTAGTCAGAAAGATTGGAAAACATAACGCAAGAATAGGGCGTGAGATGAGGCTCACTGCATAGATAGGAGATCATGAGATGGACCAGGTTATTCTGGATCTAGGATATGACGTGAACATTTTTCATAAACAGACATGGGAGAGAATGGGGAGACCCACACTATAGTGGTCTTTGATATAGCTTAGAATGGAAAACCAGCAGAAGATCATCCCTATGGGGCGACTACATGGAGTAGCGATGGATATAGAAGGTGTGAGAGTGCTAGCTGATTTTGAAGTAATAGAGATTTTTGACGACAGCAACCTATACCCAACACTCCTTGGAATTTACTAGGCCATTGATATGAATGGAGTCATCAACTTAAAAAATATGACGATGTCGTTTGAAAGGAAATCACTTCGGGTTGTAATACTATTTGACCCCATAGAAGGGATGCACTATACTGAACCACTCCGCGACTACGAAGAGAGTTATGATGACTTAGATCAGATCTACAAAATAACTGTGCGAGATCAAGACTAGATTAATCCAACAACTGATGGATGGATTGCATGGGACCAGGAAAGTTCCTGTACCTCGAATTTAGATGAAGAGTCGGAACGCTATCAAAATAGGCTGCATGAAGTATCTATGCTATGTTGCACCATGATGACTAAATCGATGGGCTGTGTGTCATCAGAGGTAAGAAATTTACCCTATTATTATGGTTTAACTGATGTAGATAAGTTTTGGATACCTTTGAATGAGAAGTCACTGAGGATCATTGATTCCAAGCACTGGATTTGGTGCTACGTGTTATGCCCGAAGGATGGTGGGGTATGCACAAGGATAACTTTGATGAATGGTGAGATTACAGAAGGATGATGAGGTTACGATTTGATTGTCCTAAAATTCGATTTACTGAGAAATACGATGGGAGAAATGATCCATGAAATTATTTAGCGAAGTGGACTAAGGCTTATGGAACGAAGCCACAGTTGGAGTGGGTGCACTTATTCTATCACACTTTCGATACAATTCCTATGAATTGGTATTTGGAAATGAAGCTCAGCCATGGCATCATGGAGTGGGATATATTAAGGGAAGGATTCTTAATGACCTTCAGTTTTGAAGATGGGTTCAAGAGCATTATGAAGCTCTGCAGGAGATGAATGCATCGATATTTAGAATTCTGCAGGAACCTTTGGAGTTGGTTCAACCATATTAGAGCACCCAGCTATGTCATGCAATGGAATTCTATAACGTGGTCATTGAAGGGGAGGATGAAGATCTAAGAAATAATCAATATTCCAGAGGTAGAAGGCGATCGCGAAGTTGAAGGTCCACAAATAGAGAACCCAAACATCACCACGCCATTGAAAACCAAGCAAGTGAACATTGGTATTGAATCAGAGTCAAAATTAACGAAGATTGGGGATTACTGGGACAAGGCCACAGTTGATAAAGTTGTTGAGTTACTCTGCGAGTACCAAGATCCTTTTCCTACAAATTTTTCGAACCAGAAGGGCATCATAGGTGACTTGGGTGTGATGAAAATCACTTTGAAACTGGATGCGAAGCCTACTAAGCAGAGGTCGTATCACCTTAATCCCAAATACAAGGAAAAGGTATGCTTGGAGTTGGATAAAATGCTAGAATCAAGCATCATTGAACCTGTGGAAGAATCTAATTGGGTGAGCCCGATGGTGGTTCAAGAGAAGAAACATAAGGGAAAAATAAGTATTTATGTAGATCTAACGAAACTTAATGATGCCTACGTCCATGATCCTTTTCTAACACCATTTACTGATGAGGTATTGGACAACATTAGAGGGCAGGAGGCCTACTCATTCACTGATAGATTTTCTGGGTACCATTAGATCAAGATTGCACCAGAGGATAGGATCAAAACAACCTTCACAATGTAATCAGCTTGTTTCTAGTACACCGTAATGCCATTTGGACTTAAGAATGCGCATGCGATATTCTCTTGTGTAGTTATAGTGACATTTAAGGAGTTCATTCATAAGTTCTTGGAGGTGTATTTTAACGACTGGATGGTGTTCGGTTTAGTAAATCGCCATGTAGAAAGCCTGCGCCTGATGATGGATATGTGCTGCAGATACCAGATCGTGTTGAATCTAAAGAAGTGTCTATTTTTTGTCCCCTTGGAATCATGCTAGGTCATGTGGTGTCCAAGCAAGGGATGACGGTGGACCCTGCCAAGATCACAATAAAAGTGAATTTGGAGGCCCCAAGAAGTGTCAAATAGTTGCGCGCAATTCTCGGGCATACAGGATGTTACAGGAAGTTCATCAATTCTTATGCTCAGATTACACACCCATGGAGAAACTACTGAAGAAGGAAGCTAAATTCTATTGGGATGAAAAATGTCGGCGTAATTTAGATGTTTTGAAGGAAAACATGGTCAACGTGTCAATTTTGGTTTTCCCAGACTGGAAGAAGGAATTCCACGTACATGTCGATGCCTCTTGCATTGCATTAGGAGAAGTGCTAACACAGGCCAGTGAAGGAGAGATAGACCACCCTATATCCTTCGAAAGTAGGAAATTATCGAAGGCCAAGAAGAATTACTCAACGACGGAGCATGAAGGGTTAGCTATGGTATATGCCTTGGAAAATTTCAGAAACTATCTGTTGGGTGGACACATCAGGATGTACACAGACCATTCTGCCTTTAAATACCTAGTCAATAAGCATGTGTTGGAGGGGAAGATCTACCGATGGTTGTTGTTATTCAAGGAGTATGACTTTGAGGTGATTGTGAAGCCAGGAAGGTTGAATATAGGACCTGACCATCTGTCGTAGATCGAGACAAGAGAGGAGCCTACCAATTTGGAGGAAGGGTTTCCCAATGCACAGCTCTTCGTAGTGCGCATAGCAGATAACAACTTTGGAGATATTATTCACTTTTTGACTATAGGAATGGAACCAACAGGGTATACGAGTCAGCAAAAGAAGGAACTCATAGTGTGTGCGATGATTTTCTCAGTGATTGTAGGACATTTATATAAGATGGGTGCCAATGAGATATTGCAATGATATGTGATAGATTTTGAGTAGAATAGCATCCTCACTGAAGCTCATGGAGGGGATGCAGGAGGACATTATGCAGGAAGGGTGACAACATAGAAGATTGTGCGTGCAGGTTTGGACTACGTTGCATAAAGTTTCTAAAGCGTATTTATTGTAGGGCATGTGATGCATGTCAATGAATGAGCATACCATCGCGAAGGGATGAGTTGCCACTGAATCCTAAAGTATCATTGCAGCCATTTGAAAAGTGGGCAATTGATTTCGTTGGGTCAATTCAGCCCCCAGGAAAGAAGACAGGTGCGCGCTATATCATCACCGCGACAGAGTATCTAACCAGATGGGTAGAGGCATAACCAGTTAAACATTGCACTAGGGCTACAACGACAAAGTTTTTGTTTGAATATGTGTTAACCAGATTTGTCTTCCCAAAGTTGTTGATGAGTGATCATGGCACACACTTCCTAAATGAGACAAACAATGCATTCACTAAGGAGTTCTAGCTCTATCATTAAAAGAGAACCCCATATCATCCTCGGGCTAATGGAACAGTAAAGGAATTGAATAATATTTTAGAGAATGCACTGATCAATATTTGTAATGCACAATGGAATGAATGGGATGTGCGTGTACCTGCAGTGCTATGGGCGTACAAGAATACTTGTAAAAAGATGATAGGACATACACCTTTTAGATTGGTGTATGGTGTAGAAGCTGTGATGCCTATGGAATACATCATGCCTAGTCTACGCATAGCAGCTTTCACAGGTATGGAAGATCGCAAAGCCTTAGAAGAACGACTCACACAACTGATGGAGCTTGAAGAAGACAAATTAGTGGCTAGATTCCATCAGAAAGTATAGAACGAACGTGAAAATGCATGGCATGATCGACACATCAAGATGCACACATTTAAAGTAAATGATTTTGTTTTATTATATGATAGCAAGTTCACTAAGTTTCCGGGAAAATTTCAGATGCATTAGCTTGGGCCATATGTTATCAAAGAGATTACAGATGGAGGTGCAATTCAGCTCACAAAGTTGAATGGAGAACCTTTTCCGTGAAGGGTAAATGGAAGTCAATTGAAGCCATATACAGGGGATCTGAATTAATGACTATATGATGGTAGGATAGTCTTAGTGCTCCAGGCAGTTTTAAGGAAGCACAGGACTATAAACTACACTGCCAGGATTGGAGGACTATGCAGCAGGTGAGATGTGTGGAAAATGGTGACATTGCAGTATAAGAAGCTACATGCTAGAAGTTCGGCTATGAAGGGAGGTGTCGCGCAGCACAATAGGAAAGTGACCATTGAAGTCACTATTCATGATTTGACAGCTAGAAGAATGTTAAGAGAAGCTGGTTGGTGACATTTAAGGCAAAAATATTTGAAGATTTGTCGCCAAACCAACATTAATGATCGAATTTTGAGGGGAATGGTTGGATTTGAATTCAAAAACCCCTAAAAATTACGTGTGTCAATCCAACAGAGAACAATTTTCACCCTTAGATTTTTTGATTTGTGTTGTATATTGCTTATGAACTGCTCGTTTTTTTAGGATTTGGTCGCGAGCCCTACATTTTCAAATTTACTAAAGTTGAATCAGAAATTGGTCCTTGAAACCATGTTAGGACCAAGCCCTGCTGAGAATGTGAGCGCTAGGGGAGATGTTGCGTATGAAGGAGCTGCTCTAGAGGTAGTGAGTATGGAAGCTCCGGCTCCTATGCCTATGGCGCCGAGGTCACTTAGGCGAAATCCTACCCCTGTTAGAGAAACCTAGAAACTAAAGAAGGATAAATAGAAGAAGCCAGTGTTGGTGTGTGTATCTCCAAGAAAACACTTTGCAACTCAAAAATAGAAGAAAGACAAGCAACCCGAGAGGGTTGTCAATTTGGAGGCCAAGGAAGGACAGGGCACCGAGGACATAGACGCTGAGGGAATGGAGCCCCTTACCAAGTTTCCTAACTATATCCCTCTACGGCAGGGGAAGGAAAAGGTCACCAAGGACCCAGACTCGGACAAATTTGTCATTTCTACGCCCCTGTTGTTGTAGCAGGTTCCCTTCGAAGGTATGCACCTTGCGCAGATCCCCCTGTTGAAAATGGAAGATTGTGATCTAATAAATCTTGAGCTGTTCCCTCACCTAGCGACATCCAACTATATGAAGCACGTCTACTACCCGTAATCAGGTGTCACTGAGCTAGAGATGGTGGAATGGATCTGCGAAGTAGAGAATTTGGGACTGTTGAACCTGTTGTGGGTTCCCCATTATCACCGCACCACTATCAAACACAACTTGTGTGCCTCAATTACTTACTCTAGTACAATATGGTTGCTTATGGATATGAGGGTCTATACCCATCACTAACATCCTCATCCACAGGATACACACCTACCACATGAGGGTTTGAATTTATCCAACGTGTTTAGCAGAAAGACAAGAGAAAATGACTTGGCGAACAAGATGAAGAAGGAAGTTTCGCTTGTGAAAAATCTGCGCAGATACTCAATCACTTCTATAAATGACCACGCGATGAAAATTCCCACACAAATCTTAGCTGAGAAGGTAATGAGGAAGTTTTGCATAGACAAAGTTCCGGTTCCAAAGGTTGTCCTCGACCTTGTACGTGTAGTTGTCAGCTTATTCCGCATTCAAGGCTGACATCCATCGAATTTACATTCAGACACAGAAGGACCCACAACTTAAATGGTATGATTTACCATATTTGGTCACTGATACAAACATACAGGAGGTAATCAAGTGATGACTAGCAAAGTGGCACACCCCATCAAACCTAAATGTCGAAACGAGTAAGGGCGTGGAAAGCTCAACAGCGAAGAAAATAAAAGATGCAGCCAAGCAACCTGCACAATCTCTGGCCGTGCAACGGAAAAAGGAAGCTGCAGAAAAGGATAAGATGGAGAAGGAGTGTGCTGCTAAGGAGCAGGCTGAGGAAGAGAAGTGTGAATCATAGAGAAGCGGTAAATCCCCCTCGCCCACAACTGTTATGTTACCTGAAGGATCCCTATGCACATAGTCAGTCGACGACCATATCATCTTAAGTACCCTCAAGAAAATCGGGCTGAACATTGCAGTTCTCCACAATGAGCTTTTTCATGCGCTGCAGGAAGGGGTGATGGAGGAATTGAGAGATCGAGAGAATCATGCTCTCAATTTGATCAATGAATATAGTGTGAAAAACGATCATATGTCCATTGAGAAAACGCAGGCCTTGAAGGAAAAGGACAAAATGCAGGCACAAAGTTCCAGGATGGAGGCCACAGTTGTAGAAGCATGCAGAATAGTTTCGGAACTTCACATTCCAGAGGATGCACAACCAGAAACTAAGATCTGGAAGTTAGCTCGAGGAGTGCATGAGGTGAAGGCAGAAGTTGGATGAGTTCAATTCAAGCTCAATATGAAAATCACGGAGCTGTAACTAAAGTTGTAGCCTATGACTCCGCCTAAGGTTAGGGAGAAGTGCAAAGCCACCATAAAAGAAGGAATGGCCACTTTGGATGCCATAGTTGCTAACTTCTCGGCCTTATTCGAGCAGGAAATGGAATTGGTCACAACACTGCAGGAAGAACAAAACCTCCAGATATTAAATACAGAGGTTCGCAAGCTGCAGAAGAAGTATGATGAGGTTAGGGAAACAACATGCTCAATCGCTCTAGCATAGCGCCTCACCAAGTTGGAGGAGGGGAAGCAACTCCTCGCACAAGTAGAAGAAGCTCAGAAGAAGGAGGTCATGCCTAAGGCCATATTGGGACCTTGGCTAGAAAAATATTAGCAAGTCACAACCAACATTTAGTAGAAGTTGACGGGCTTGTAATATACCCAGCAAACGATGAAGCTGGCCACAGAAATACCAGCTATTGAGCAACTAGTGGAAGAAGTCAAGCAGTCAGCTACGTAGAGTGTTGTTGAGGTTGCAGTAGTGCAGGTCGAGCTATGGGATCTTTGCAGCAAGATTACAATTCCAACAGAGTGACTGAGGGCGAGTCACGATTGTTTTGTTGGGGGCTTGTTGGGATGGGGTCCCCTGGGTCAGTTTTGGGGTTAAAAACCCAAGTTTTGATGTAAATTTCGGTAAAAAAATGTAAAGTCTCCATGATTTGTGGATGCGGAGCACATAAGTAATTAGGAGTAAAAGGGGTTCTAGCCCCTGATCTATGTAATGTTGAGTCAGTTTTGAGATCCACCCATGGTCCGCGGACCATGGGATTGTATAAATAGGAGTGTCTTAGAAAGTCTAAGACATAATCTGATGATGATGGATGTAATGGGTCAATAGAAGATACACAGAGAAGTGAGTCATAGAGAAGCGAAAGGCTCTATTGCTAAGTTTGCAGAGGCCTAGAGTAGTGTCCGCAGCTGAGTCCGTGGACCCCTGTAGGTGAGTGTGCAGGGCATTCTTGAGTCTGTAATACCACATTGAAGATCTATAAAGAAGACTGTTTGAAGAATCATTGTGTTTATATGTTTACTTCTGTTATTTATGTTTGCGATATATAATGTGATTGAATAATGTCTTTATGAAATATTGATCTATTGATGTGCGACTCCAATGGATGAGTCTTAATAACTGTATGCAATGCACATTAAGTACTTTCACAAAGATTATAATAAATTATGTTATTTTTGAGTGTTTAATAAGTAAACATAAGATCTACAAAGGATTTAAAATTCAAATAGAAATGTTTCTGGATCCTCTAATTACTTCATACCATGGAAGTTGGGATGGAAAGTGTTGACGGTGTTGGATCCACAAACATTCAAGGGGTCTCCTAGATATGTGGTCCCAATTATACCTCACACCATTTGGGATAGGAGGCCCATTCGGAATGTGGCTCGATTTCCAATTATCTTAAATATATGCCTTGGCTCTAATTGTCAGCAAGAGAGAGGAATGAAAATGTGCCTTCGAAAAGCAAGGGGGTGTTCTTGGTAAATGTTCGATCATATATGTGTCAAAGTTATTTCACTACGAAGGGGAGGAAAAGTGATCCTCTAGGAGAGAGGTAGTAGTACCACCTGAGTAGATGCACACATGAACAAGAAGGATTAATACAACATAAAATAGAATAGTTGACAAATATGTGACAATCGATGCAACCAATGTAATGAGGAATATTTTTCTAATATCAAATAGAGTAGTCCACAAGGATGTGGCAGTGATAATAGAAATTGTAGCACATTCTTATCATGATAAGTACCAAAATAGTTCAACTACTTTAGCATAGATGAAAGAAAACATGAATTACAAACATTCACAGAATATTATTACAAATATCCATAATTCATCCATGAAGAACATGTTGGCTGATAAGACTTCTTATATTAATTCAAATTTCCAATACATATGTATATAATGAAAATTACTAGCTCCAATAGTGGAGCATTGGAGCCACTCATTTCTCCTCAAAATAGCTACCTTATCTCTCTAATGCCTTGTGGGAGGAGCCAGGGTGAAAAGTCGTTTGCTCTTACAATGATGGTGTATATATAACAGCAAATGATGCTTCACCTTATGACTCTTCATCTACCCTAATGACCATTTGACTTCCTATGACTTTTCAAGTTTACATGACTCTTCATATTCCATACATGTCCTTTGTACTTCCACTTTACAATACATTTTTGAAACATAATTTATATCATTAACCATAATGGTGTGGAATGTGACAACTCATGACATGACATGACATGACACTGCTGACATCGACTGCTTGATGATGTGGAAATTTTAAGCCACTGGTGCTAATCTGTCTATGGGTCTGCTTGAGAATGCTCTTCCTTTCACCTCTGCATGGCTTGGTGATAAGGGATCTTCAATGACCTCAAGTCTTGAATGGTGATTGCAAATGTGTTTCCCTTTTCTTTCTACTGATTGATAAACTTGCACACTGAGCTAAAATATGGTCTTTTAGCATGTTGCACTACTTCATCTCCTTCTTCATCATCTCGCCATGGAATAATAAGGTACCTATGTATGCAATTCACTCATGATGAGACAACATTAGTATGAAACCCCGTAGTCTAAGATTATGAATAAAGATCCATTAATTAAGACGAAGCTAGATGGAGAGTTGGAAAGGGGCTCATTGACTGCAAATTTGCATAGTTCAAGTAGTCAAGGGGAGCCTTCAGCCTTGAGACTGCACAATGTGCACTTCAAGCTGGGCTGAGGGAACAAACTGTGCAGTTTTGAGGGTCAATGTGACATGCTAAGGGGGTGAGCACATTGCATAGTTCAAGGAGAAAAGAGAGGCTAGTACATTACACAGTTGTGTAGTTCAGGAGTTCAAGCATGAGCTTCAAGCTAGAGATTTTGCAATGTAGAATTAAGGCTAGGTTGGGAGAAAAAAATGCACAATTCTAGGAGTCAAGGCTAGGGCTTGAGCATAGAAATTACGTGGTGAAACAATCTTGGGAGGCATGAAATGCGTATTGCATAGGAGTCAAGGCTAGGGCTTGAGCATAGAAATTACGTGGTGAAACAATCTTGGGAGGCATGAAATGCGTATTGCATAGTTCCAAGAGGCAACGTCACAATAGAGGACTGAGACTATGTAACACACATTTCAGGGAGGTCGGTTGAACCTAGGTTGCTTGGTCGAGATGTTTTGAGAAAAATGACTAAGTGCAGGATCAATGAGACTGACGTGAACAATGATAAAACTTCGACTATGATCACAAACTTAGAATACTTGAAAAAAAAGCAACATAGGTCATCCAAGACACATGTCAATGCATTTCTCTCCATGTGACAACTTTATGACAAATTTACGACAAGTGAGACACTTAAGATACACTTTGCAACAACACTTGTGCGACAATCCTTAAAACTTTGGAAATTAGTGTGATGGGAATTTAAATGGTTAGAACAACTCATTTACACTAGGGTGACTTATTGAAACCACTAGAACAAGCTTATATACATGTTGAGACAACTGAAATGTGAAAAGACGACATTTTTCCTATCTTGCAAAGGGGAGAAAAAATCCTCAAGAAAACACATGGAATGAGTTGCAAAGTCTTTGATGACAACGTAAAAGGCCAAGGAAGGCTCTCAAGTTGAGCGTAAGCCAAAATTTTGGAGGGTGTCATAGTAGCGATAACAGAAATATGGAGGGATGTTCTTCATATGCACACTGACATTAGTATCTTGAATGGGAAATCTAATAGGATCTTCTTCATTGTCATCATCTCCATCCATTTATTCTACCTTCTATCAAACCTCTTCTTCTTTTACTTCCAAAAGTGGAAGTTGATGTGGCTCTTGCTACACCATGTGATCAAGTGGGGGGGTTTGGTGTTGGAGAAGTAGTTTTTGTATTAAAAAAAATGAATAAGAATGCTAATGAAATGTATTTTTTCTGTTTTTAAAACGAAATATGCCTAATGAAAGTAAAAGAAATGAATCAAATATGGAAGGAAACAGTGCATACTTGGACACCTCCATGACAATGGTGCCAAACTGTGATGAGCCCTAGTATTGCAACAAGAATTCTTCAACTATCAAGGTTACAAACTCAAATTATCAACCCGGGGTTCATACAAACATGTTGCAGCAGCTGCAACACCCTCCAAAATTTTGGCCTGCATCCAATTTCAAAGCCTTCCTTGGGGTTTTCCTTGATGTTTGAAAGCACTCAGGCTCATCCCATGAGCTCGTGTTCAGTCTTTTCACCCTCCTCGCTTGACCGTTCAACATACATATTTTTGCATGTTGGTCACAATGTAATGGTTGCAATCATGTTCTAGCCATGCACAAGGTCCAACTTCATGTGTACAAGTTGTATTCTCTATGTAAACATTTGTCACACTCATACACAAATTTTAATGCACTTTCGCACAAGCGTTGTCGCGGTCATACAACGATCTATCACAAGTGTTGTGTTTGTCACTCACACCATCGACCCGTCACACTAAGTATATGTTGTCTTGATGATTTGGGACATCTTTTTGTTGAGTCATGTTGAGTGTGTGTTCGCAAGGTCTCATATGTACGAAGCCACTCGTTCACACACTTGGTCATTTTGTTGAAACTCTGTCAACCGGACCATCCACCATTAGTCGGACATCCACTAAGATTCATTGTGTAGTTTCAACTCTCAGTGATTATGTACTGTTGCCTAGAATTGTGCAGAGCTTGAGACTTCCTCCCAAGAATTCTACACTATGCAAACCAAGAATTGACTCGATAGACTGTGACTAAGAATAACATAGAAGTTTCCTAGCAAGCCATTTCAATCTATGCTTCCCGCAAGCACATCAACAAAGCCTCTAGCTGGTCAACCAGAGAGTTTGACTATGTAGTGACCTCGGGCCTCACTCCTCCAAACATTTACACAAAATATGCCAAGCTATCTCCCTCAAAAAATTGCACAGTTTTTCCAGCTAGTCACCTAGTCAGCCAACCTTGTTCTCATCCAGAAAACTACATAGATTTCATGAGCAATCCCCTAGCTACCCAGCATCCCGCTCAGCTTAGAAAATGCACAAGCATGTCTAGCAAACCAGCCTCCTAGAAATTGCACAATTTTTTTGAGCAGCACTCCCAGAGCCCGCTAGTAGCTCCCTCAAAAATTTGTGCATTTTTTCCAAGCAAGCCTCCTGCAGCTTGCTACCATCACCCCATAGGAATTGCACAGTTTTTGTTGCAAGACCCCTCTATTGCATGCACTACTTCCCTCAAGAATTTTTGCAGATCTACCCTCCAAACAAGCTAGATCCGGCGGACAGTCACTGCTAATCCAAATTTTCCATCTTAGTCCCTTAGTGAATTCTGCACAATTTTCAATGCAATGCCCGGAGCCCACATCTCGACTTGAAATCTGCCTTGCATAAATTCAAGAGCCTTGTCCCCTCTCCCAGTTACTTGTGTCTGAAGGTGAAAGATAATACATCATGGTAGACTAGGATATTTCTGGATTTGATGTCGTCTCGTCATGAGTGATTATAGATACATGCACATGGATGAGACATGATGCAACGATGAACGAGATGAATAAGGAGAGCACATTCAAGGAGATTTGTTTACGAATGGATGAACAAAGAATGCATGAAAGGAGATTTTTTCATGAATATATGAATGAAGAATGCATGCGAGGATATTTTTTTTGTGAATGGATGAACATGTGAAGCATGCCAAAGTACAAGCGAAGGAGTGACATGCACATGCGACATCAAGCAAAAACCAAGACCATCGAAGACTCCGCAAACCTTTCCATGTGGAGGTGAAGCTACAATAAACCAAGAGGACATCCATCACTTAGCAACACGACAGCTTGACATGCACACCACCACCAGCATGAACACACCAGCTCTATCATGTCGAGTCATGTCATGAGTCATCTCGGCCACATCACTATTGTGGTCCACACTGTTGTAATCAATGTAATGTAACATGGAAGTCCAAGAGACCCACATGTAAATTTGAAGAGTCATGTAAAGTTGAAGAGTCATGTAAGTCAAATAGTCATGAGGCAAGTCAAAGAGTCACAAGGGCTAGTTTTACCCTTGGTTATAAACACCCCTCATTTGTACATGCAAAAGGCTTTTCACCTTGGATCCTCCCACATAGACTTGAGAGTCTGTAATCTTTTCTTTGGGGAGTGAGCAATGGCTCCAACGTCCCACTATTAGGGTTAGTGTTGTAATGGTGTATGGATGTGTCTTGGAACTTTCGCTTAATTCAGAAGCCTGTTAACAGGCGAGCACATTTTCACACATGTATTATAATTGTTTGTAATACTATTCTTTGGACACTTGTAATACATGTTTCTTTAACCTCTATTAAGGCAGTTGAACTATTTCAGTTTTTTTAGTACATATGTTGTTGGAAATGTGTTGTATCAATTTCTAATGTTGTCTCGACCATGTGGGCTATCCCACTGGACACTCGATATCTCATTCTTGTAAACTCATTATAATGCTCATCGCACTCATGTGAACTATTTTGTTGTGTGTTGTACATGTTATATATTCACGTTGTGTTTGTGACTGCCGCATCTGTGTGGACTACTCCACCAAAAGCTATGCATGTCCTATTGTGTTGTGTGTCTCTGACAGAGTTGGGACTATTCCCTTTAGACTTGAGACTCACTTCCACCCTCTCCCTATGCAATGAAAGAAATTTGATACTTGTAACACCAAAGAATTCACCAGGCACATGAACCTCATTGTTCGAAGACAAAGCAGACCACTTTAACATGGTAACAAGCAAGAGCTAAGGCAAATCTTTCATATAATTGAAACGGACCATTGTATCAGATGGGAATCCTTCACCAAATGGTGTGAGGTCTAGTTGGGACTTCATATCAGGGAGATCCCCTGAACGTTGGCGGGTCCAACACCGTCAACATTTTTGCACCAGAAGGAGGGCCAGATGACAAGATGAGTCCTCACAATCTATTTTGAATCTTTGCACATCTATCATGGAGTTTTTTGTAGGTCACCCTCATAAATTTCTGTCCAATGGACATATCTTTCATGTCGAGAGGGAGTTCTAGTATGATTTTTCACAAATCACGTATGATGGTGGAGGCGAAGTGGCCTATCCTGAGCACTTATATGATATCCATGCGCTCATGGAGAACATGGAAGGTTTTAATTAAACAGAGGTTTGTTTGTTGTTCGCACACACACTTCACGACCACCCATTGCAATGGTCTAGCATATTGCCTCATAACTCCATGCACTCATTCAAGAAGTTTAGTGATCTAATTGAATTTTTTTTCACCATCTTGATCCTGAAATACTTGATAAAAATTTGTTAAAACAACGAAAGGAACCCGCATGAATGACCTATGGATTTTTGCAGCACTTTCGTCTATTCATGGTTGAAGCTCCAAAAAGTCAGATGAAATTCCAATATCTCATGGATAGATTTGAATATTTCCTTAGCAAATCACTCTATCCCAAAATGAAGTTAAAGTTCAAACCCCACTCAGCATACTTTGGTGATGGATCTACGCAATCACAAGTAAACACAATCGTTGTCACGAGTGACTGTCTACCTTCCCCTCATCAAACAACTCCACCACCACAGAGTGATGTGGGAGAACATGCACACACATATGTTCAACTGTCACATCCTCAAACCCTTACTACTCTCATATCTGCACAGATTTGGTTCGAAAGCCCATGGGTTTTCATACACACATGTTACCTCTGTAGGTTTTAAACCCATATAGAAATTAACTGCATACGAATTCTAAAAATAGAAAATAAACAATAGCGAGAGCATAAAACATAAAACAAATATACACAGAGATTTTCCCCTGGATCCCAAAACCGGGACTACCAGATTGATTTTTCATTTTCTTCCTTTCAATGTTACAATACACGTATATTAATGCTGAATCATCTATAAACCCCAATCCATTAACCCTATATTAGAACATAATCGTAGTTCCCTTGACTGGATCTACAAAATACCATGGAGCTAAAACCATCGTGCCCAAAACCATGTGTGAAATCCATGCACAAAACCACAAGTAGGCCGGCCCACTTAATATAGGGTCCAAAAAAAATTCCTAGGGACACTACACCGGACCCCGTAGAGGAGGGCTACTGCCCCCCTCAAACCCCCAATAGAGGGGCTACCACCCCCATCTAACCCCCCCACTGTGCTCGACGCAATGAAGGGGGTGCTCCGCCCCCCTCTAACCCCCTGGCTTCACTACTAGGGCTAGTCGTGGATAGAATATAACACAACCCAACATTCTCCCACTTGTTGTTTTCTTTCCACAGGGGGCCACATGAGAGCATAATCATTGATCCATCCTTGTAACGCCCATTGTTTCTTTACACCAAGAGAACTTCTCAGTGTTCACAAACTTTGTCAATGCATCTGTAGAATTCTTCAAAGTTTCCACCTTTACGAACAACACCTTCTTTTATTCTACAATATCCCACACGAAGTGATACTGAAAATCAATGTTATTTGTCTTTGAATGATAAGCAATGTTCTTTGCCAAGAAAATTTCACTTTGGCTATCAAAGTATATCCTTATAGCTCGTTGTACTAACCCTATACTTGAATACAATCTATGCAACCAAACTACTTCCTTGCATGCATGAGTAGCTGCCATGTATTCTGCCTCTGTAGTTGACAGTGCCACTACAGATTGTCTCTTACTCATCCAACTTACTGCACCTCCAAATAGGTTAAACACATACCCACTTGTAGATCTTCTCTGATCCAGATCTCCAACATAGTCTACATGAACAAAGCCACGGATGTCCAAAACTCTGTCCAGTCTTGATCTTCCTTGGTAGCACAAACCATAATCACTAGTGCCACACAAATACCTAAAAACCCACTTCACTGTTATCCAATGCTCCTTACCTGGTTTTGACACAAACCTTCTCAATACTCCCACTACATATGTAATGTCTGGTCAAGTACAGACCATCGCATACATCTGGCTACCGACTGCACTTGCATATGGAACACGAGACATGTCCTCTTCCTCTTCTTGTGTCTTGGGACATTGTTCAACAGATAAATCTATACCTACAGGAATAGGAACCTTCATCGGTTTACTATCCTGCATATTAAACCTCTACAGTATTGTCTCAACAACCTTCCTCTGGTTTAACCTGAGCTTCCTCTTTGCTCGATCTCGTTTAATTTCCATGTCAAAAATATAGTTTGCATGACCAAGATATTTCATGCCGAATTTGGAGGATAATTTGGTATTCGAATCTTGGATAATTTCTTTGTCATTTCCAACCAACAAGATATCATCCACATACAAGACCAGACAAATAACACGATCACCAATTAGTTTAAAATACACATAAAGATATGCTTTGCTTCTGGTGAAGCCAAGTCCCTGTATAAATGTATCAAATTTCTAGTACCACATCCTTGGTGATTGTTTTAACCCATACAAAGACTTTTTTAACTTGCATACCAGTTCTTTCTTACCCTTAACTGCAAAGCCTTCCGGTTGCTTCATGTAGATCTCTTCTTCCAGATCCCCATTAAGAAACATTGTCTTCACATCCATCTATTCTACTTCAAAATCAAAAGCAATAACAATAGATAAAATTAATCTAATAGAAGCTACCTTGGCAATAGGAGAAAAAATATCACCAAAATCAATTCACAGCTAGTCGTGGAAAGAATATAACACAACCCAACAACCTCAACCTCCATCTCTCTATTCTACTAATCCTCCAGATTGCACTGTGTTTTGTTCTTTCGTTCCAGACTCTATACCTATTGTGAGTGAGGATCAAGCCATCGATGGAGTTGATGTTCCACAACCAACCTGCGATGTCATTCATGAAGAGTATTACCGAGCATCTAATCATGAACCCACGGTGAAGGATGACCTCCTTCTATCCGCACCTCCTCCACTTTTCCCTGGCATCGTTGGTGATTCTGTTATCTTTGATTGTCCTTGTGTTAATCCATCCATAGATGCATCTGCTTCAGATTATTCGTAGAACACACCTGATGTCAGTCCATCATTTGATAGTGGGGAGGACAAATAGTTCATTAAAAATCCACTTGATTTTTCATTTACTTTTCCTGGAAATGTAGAGGGTGAACATTATTGCTTCTCAACTACCCCTCTATATGATTCATAAAATCATGAGGATGCCCAAACACATCCTTAATTTTATGATCATGGTTGTCATTATCTCTGTACTTCTTCAAGTGACCACTATTGTTGAGAATGCAACAAGATGATGGAGCTTAGTGGAAAAGAGTCACCTTCACTAAGTGGGCCCGCAGGCAAATTATGGTACAAAGTCTATTTTTAGACTATGTCTATTTTTAGACATATGGACCATGGTCTATGAGTTGCAGGATGATGTTTATAGATGATTGGTCATGTTGGGAAAAATAGATGGACTTCTATTTTTGGTTCACAGCGGTGTGATCGGAGTCTATTTTTAGACTGCCAGGCTAAAAATAGAAAAGTCAAATATTAATGTCTCATAATAATATTTAGACTATAATCTTTATCTTATCCTCTTGGAGCACTTCAGTTTGAGCTCTAGATGTGGCACATGTAGCTTTCAAAAGGAAATACACTTTCTTTGTGGGTCAGTTGAGCTATTGCATGCAGGACTTCAATTAGAACTCAAGCAGTTGAGTTTGGTGGAGTTGGATGTGGAGTTGATGGAGTTGTGTTCAGTTTGACTTGGTTAAACTAGTTGTAATTAGTATAACTGCAAATAGACTAGTGATGAGTTGTGTGAATTAATTAATAACTCATAAAGAAACTAAAGAATACATCAGTTAACTCAGTTGCATGTCAGTGCATTTACAGTTCAGTGGAGACAGGTGTTAGAGTTTGAGATTGCTATCAGTTGTGACAATAGTTGTGCATGAGATCTTGCACAATCAGAGGGATTGAGTTATGCCAATGAGTATTGTGTAGTATGGGCCGATATGCCCAGTGATATGGCCTGTGCTCACGTGATTTTCAGTGTGATTGATTTTCACATGGTATTATGCAGTGGAGGCAGGCAAAGCAGCGGAGGCGATTTGAACCTGTGACTTGTTCGGATCTGAGCTAGTTTTGTGTGTAATAGGTGGAGATATTACTGAGTACCTGTGAGGAGTATTGTACTATGTATTGTTACATGTTCTCAATCATTAAAAAATATATAGTGTGGGGTTTTTAGCTGTATGCTTTCCCCGGTTACATACTGTGTTAATATGTGCATGCAATTGATGTTTCATTGTTTTTAATGCTGCTAAATTGATTATCAACGTAGAGGAGGTTATGTATTATCCATGTATTCCGCAATAGTGTATAATCGGGATAATCTCTATGAATAAATTTCATATTATTCAAAATTTATACATGTTATCAGAGTTGTTGATCATTAGATCTACTATTCAGGAAGTGTTTACATTCTATTTCTTCAGGGAAAGTCTGTAATCGTGCCAGGTAGCCTCGGGATTCATCCTTCCTTTGGAAGATGAGATATCTAGTAAAAGCCCATACAATCAATCTCTGTACAAGAAATACTTTGTTCTCACGAATTCTAGATCGGAGGCGGTTGAGTTTGGAGCTGGTGGAATTCGAATTTGCAGCAGTGTTTTCTTCGTATCAACGTGGCAATGTCTTTCAACGGATTGCGATTGGAGTATGCTCTTGAGGGCACCTCGAACTATATTGCATGGAAGGATAGGATGGAGGCAGTGTTAGATGATAATGGGCTGAAGGAGTTCATATAGGTTGAGGTCCCAAAGCCTACTGATACTGTGCAGGTTGATGCTTGGCAAAAGAAGACATCAAAGTGTCGAAGGATTCTGTTGGAGGGTGTGAAGGATCACATTGTGTCCAGCCTGCATGGTAAGGCTTCTCCATACTTGATGTGGAAAGCATTGACAGATCTATTCCAAAGCAAGAGCGATCATAGGAAGTTGGCGCTCAAAGATAAACTCAAAAACATCAAATGTGAGAAGGGAGACAGTATGCCCAAGTATCTCATGAAGTTCACTCAGTGTCGAGATGAGCTGGGAAGTGTTGGGGTAACTGTCGATGATGAGGACTTGGTGAGCTTGGCTCTCCTTGGTCTTCCGAAGAGTTGGCATTCCTATCAGGATTCTATCAATGGTCAGGAGAAATTGCCAGGATGGGAGAGACTTTGGTCAAATCTTGTGCAGGAGGAGATCAGGCGGAATACCAGGGATGGATCTTCATCAAAGGGAACTGATGAAGAAAATTGCGCTTTGGCTGCCAAAGATAAGAAGGGGAAGAAAAAGAAAGCTTCTCACTCTGGTGCGAAAGGTAAGAAGCAGGACATGTCCAAGGTGAAGTGTTTTCACTGTCACCAGCACGAACACTATGCCACTAATTGTCCGCAGAAGAAGAAGAACAAGAAAGTTGTTGGATCTGGAGCAGGAGAGGCTCTAGCCTCACAGTTTGAGCTTGATTTTTCATTGATCGCATGCTTGGTTTCAAGTGTGATGGGATCGGTATGGTTCTTGGACAGTGGTGCGTCTTTTCACATGACAGGAGATCGAGATTTGTTTTCTGATCTGGAGGACAAAGATCTTGGAGTGCACATTGAGATGGGCGATGATGGTAGATACAGTGCGACCGGTATCGGTACCATTTCCTTTGAGAGGGAGTTTGGTAAACCCTTCATATTAAAGGAAGTGATGAATGTTCCAGGATTGAAGAAGAATATTATCTCTGTGGCGATTTTAGAAGACAAGGGATATGATGTTGTTTTCAGCGAGGGAAAGGCTTTCCTGCGCAGCAAGACAACTGGAGAAACCCAGAAGATAGGGGTTCAAATGAGGAACCTTTATCAGTTGCATGTAGATAGATGTGTAGCAATGGCATGCAAGGCAGAAGGATTGGTGAGACGGGATGATGGCAAGTTGTGGCACAAGATATTGGGTCACCTTCACCATGGAGCCTTGAAGATACTGCAGCAGATCACTACAGGGCTTCCTAAAGGCACTCTTGTGCAGTTAGATCAGTGCAAGGGGTGTACTTTGAGAAAGTTTGTGAAAGCCACCTTTCACGAGAAGGATAGTCGCGCCACGAAGATCCTTGAGAGAATTCACACAGACGTGTGTGGACCTTTCTCAGTAGCTTCAACAGAAAAGCACAGGTATTATGTGATTTTTGTTGATGATTTCTCTCGTAAGTGTTGGATCTTCTTCATGCAGAAGAAGAGCGAGACATACTCAAAGTTCTGTGAGTTCAAAGAACTAGTCGAGAAAGAGTTGGGGAAGAAGGCGAAGGTTCTTAGGAGCAATAATGGTGGTGAATACATCTCTAGCGAGTTCAAGGATTTCTACAGTGTAGAAGGGATTCGAAGAGAGCTCATAGCTCCCCATAACCCACAACAGAACGGGGTTGCTGAGCGAAAGAATAGAACGATCGTGGGTGCTGCACAGGCGATGTTGCATGATCAGGGCCTACCCCTTCACTTGTGGGCGGAAGCATGCAATATTGCAGTATATGTGCAGAACCGTTGTCCTCACAGGATACTTGGCATGAGTACACCCGAGGAGGCTTATTCTGGTAAGAAGCTTGATCTTTCTCATTTGAGGATTTTTTGTGCTAACGTTTACATCCATGTGACGAAGGATGCCAGGAAGAAGTTGGAGCCGACCGCAGAGGTTGGGATATTTGTGGGATACATTGATATGCCCCACAACTATCGTGTGTATTTTCTAGACAGTGGTAAGACTGTTGTGCGATGGGATATAAAATTTCAGGAGGAGAAAGCCATGAAGTGTTCGCTTGAGAGGGAGCCACACTTGCATGCAGATGAGGAGCTATTAGTTCCTGAAGATGAGCTTTAGGACGTGGATCAGCCACAGAACGAAGTTCATGGAGTGGAAGAGACCACTCATGCAGCGCCAACCATCAGAGGGCGAAAGCGCTTGACAGAAGCTGAGCGATTGGCTCAAGATGTAGAGAAAGTTGTAGGACCACCTATAGCCCAACGCAGGCAGAGACAATCACCTGATTGGTACACTGGATACATGGCTCTTGTGAGCAAATGTGTTGTGACTGAGCCATCCTCTTTCGAGGAAGCTGTGGAGGATCCCGCATGGGTAGACGCCATGGTGGAAGAGTATGATTCGATTGTCAGAAATAGTGCATGGGATATTGTTCCTAGACCGTAAGGGAAATCAGTGGTGGGTTTGAGATGGATCTACAAAGTTAAGCAGGTAGCTGACGAGAGTGTGGAGAAGTAAAAACAAGATTTGTTTCCCGAGGCTTTTCACAGATAGAGGGGATCGATTATGAGGAGACCTTTGCACCTGTCGCAAGGTATTCTTCCATACGGATGATTCTTTCTCTCTCATCACAGATGGGGTGGACATTCATCAGATGGATGTGAAGAATGTGTTCCTCAACATAGTCATTGAGGAGGAGGTGTACATTGAGCAGCCCGAAGGTTTTGAGATCTTCAGCGGCAAGTAGCATGTGTGCAGGCTCAAGAGAGCGTTGTATGGGTTGAAACAACCACCACGTGCTTGGTACACACGGATAGACAGTTATTTCACCGGACTTGGATTCTCCAAGAGTGAGGTGGACCCTAACCTATACCAGATTGTGGTGGAGGGTCAGTTGCTTATCATTGTACTTTATGTAGATGATTTGATTCTAACTGGTGATGAGTTGTTGATACTTTCATGCAAGGATGATCTTGCTAAGGAGTTTGAGATGAAGGACTTGGGCCTCCTTCATTATTTCCTGGGATTGGAAATCTGGCAACGCAGTGATGGACTATTTGTTTCTCAGGGTAAGTATGCTCGGGAGATACTGGAGAAGTTCAACATGCATGGTTGTAAGCCTGTTGATACTCCTCTTCCTGGAGGTTGGAGTAAGGAGGATGCCACTTCGGCAGAACAAGTGGATGCCACCGTTTATCGACAGTTGGTGGGGTCGCTTATGTATCTGGTCAATATACGACCTGATATATGCTATGTTGTTAACCAGCTTTCACAAGCTATGGTTAAGCCAACCAATCTCTTCCAGAAGGTAGGCAAGCATGTATTGTGTTATCTGAGAGGCACATCGGGATATGGATTGTGGTACAGACAGGAGGATGAGGTGAAGTTATGTGGCTTCATGGATGCAGATTGGGCAAGGAGCCCAACGGACAGAAAGAGCACATCAGGAGGGGTCTTCAGTATTGGGTCGACAGCAGTTTCTTGGTACAGCAGGAAGCAGAGATCCATGGCACTCAGTTCAGCAGAGGCTGAGTATATGGCAGCAAGTTTGGATGCATGCGAGGCTATATGGATGAGGAAGATCCTGGTCGGTTTGTTCGGTTCTTACTTGGAGCCTACTGTGATTTACTGTGATAACCAGAGTTGCATTAAACTCGGACAATCCTGCATTTCATGATAGATCTAAGCACATTGACATCAGGTACCATCATATCAGAGATTGTGTGCAGCAGAGAATCATGTTACTTTCATACATTCCAACGGAGGATCAGGATGCTGATATCTTGACGAAGGCACTCACCAGGAGAAAATTCGAATACCACCGAGGCACGATAGGGGTTGCTGATAATCCATATCTTGTTGAGAGGGAGTGTTGAGAATGCAACAAGATGATGGATCTTAGTGGAAAGGAGTCGCCTTCACTAAGTGGGCCCGCAGGCAAATTATGGCGCAAAGTCTATTTTTAGACTATGTCTATTCTTAGACATATGGATCATGGTCTATGAGTTGCAGGATGCTATTTATGGATGATTTGTCATGTTGGGAAAAATAGATGGACTTCTATTTTTGGTTCACAGCAGTGTGATCAGAGTCTATTTTTAGACTACCAGGCTAAAAATAGAAAAGTCAAATATTATTGTCTCATAATAATATTTAGACTATAAACTTTATCTTATCCTATTGGAGCACTTCAATTTGAGCTACAGATGTGGCACATGCAGCTGTCAGAAGGAAATACACTTTCTTTGTGGGTCAGTTGAGCTATTGCATGCAGGACTTCAGTTAGAACTCAAGCAGTTGAGTTTGGTGGAGTTGGATGTGGAGTTGGATGTGGAGTTGATGGAGTTGTGTTCAGTTTGACTTGGTTAAACTAGTTGTAATTAGTCTAACTGCAAATAGACTAGTGATGAGTTGTGTGAATTAATAACTCATAAAGCAACTAAAGAATACATCAGTTAACTCAGTTGCATGTTAGTGCATGTACAGTTCAGTGGAGACAGGTGTTAGAGGTTGAGATTGCTATCAGTTGTGACTATAGTTGTGCATGAGATCTTGCACAATCAGAGGGATTAAGTTATGCCAATGAGTATTGCGCAGTGTGGGCCAATATGCCTAGTGATTTAGCCTGTGCTCACATGATTTTCAGTGTGAGTGATTTTCACATGGTATTGTGCAGTGGAGGCAGGCAAAGCAACGGAGGATATTTGAACCTGTGACTTGTTCGGATCTGAGCTAGTTTTGTGTGTAACAGGTGGAGATAGTACTGAGTACTTGTGAGGAGTATTGTACTATGTATTGTTACATGTTCTCAATCATTAATAAATAGGTAGTGTGGGGTTTTTAGCTATATGCTTTCCCCGGGTTACATACTGTGTTAATGTGTGCATGCGATTGATGTTTCATTGTTTTTAATGCTGCTAAATTGATGATCAACGTAGAGGAGGTTATGTATTATGCATGTATTCCGCAATAGTTTATAATCGGGATAATCTCTGTGAATAAGTGTCATATTATTCAAAATTTCTACAACGATGTTGATTCACTCAATGTTAATCTGTCTAAGCCACTGGTCTCTGATGATCTATCTATTGATGAAGTGGAAACCCCGTAGGCTGTCGAGGCACTTCAACCTGAGATGATGGTTATGTCAGACCCTCGCTATCCTGAGGTTATTTCCACTTCTGATCTGAGAATTTTTGAAACACCCAAGGCTCCTTATCACTCATATGTATGCACTGAAGATCAATCCAACACACATATTTTTCTTCCTCCACCGGAATCACATGATCCCATCACTTACACACTAGAGGAATCATTCACAGCAAGCACACTTGCAAGGAGTAAGTTGTTACTTTTCTCATGTTTTCTTGTCTACCACAGTCAAGAAAGTGTATATTCTTATCATATGTACGTAGTGTGTCATAACACCATGGTAAGTCCACAAAATGTTTGTCTTGTGCTTTCACTCTTTTTTTTTTTTTTCTATCTATGCATTTCAACTCGAAGTATGTTGGTCTTCATTGTTATATCTTTCATTTTTGGTGGTTCTCTTGACTGTGATTTTCAAAAACCATTCCTTCACCAACATGGGTTAGCCAATTCATTAGTGGCTACATTGGAAATATCACTTCACGTGAGTAGGCCCATGCATTTTTTAGCGTAGGAGTATGAGCAATATTTTATTCTTTCTTTGCTTTGCTTTCTGGTGTACATAGTGTGTTTGTTGCTTATTCTTATTCTTTTTCGCTTTGCTTACTATTTTTGTTTCGTTTTTATTTGTTTGTTTAGTACCTTGCTATTTTTAATTTTTGTAAATAAGTGCTTCCCTTTACTAATTTCTTTCTTTTGAATGAGTATGTAGCTGAGATCCAAAGATTCTTGTGACAATGCAACACTTGGCATGTCCTTCAGTTGTCTTCTTTGTGCTTGGATGTAACCTTCAACTGATGAAGTCTTGACATAAAATAAAAGCCATATGCAAGGGAAGTTTGGGTCCAACCATGAACCTATGTCCACACTGGGAAACCCCATGTCTATATTAAGCTTTCAGCTTTCTTTGTTCAAGCTCATCCAACTAGTAGAAATGGAGAAGGGGAAAATCTAAATGAGAGAACCTATTTTAGAGATCTTACATGCTTCTCTAAAGGAAAAACCTCTTTACTCTCAATAAGTCTGGAACCCTCTTCCACCACAAAACTAAATAAGTTCTTAATGTGCACATTCCTCTTAAAAAATACAAAGGCAAAACAAGAGAAAGGATTCCTGCATAGAGAGGTGAAGCATGCAACTCCACCGGGGTACTGACCAAGCTCGTTCAGCATGGAGCAATGCGTGTGTTCCTGCATGACTCCACTAGAGTACTGTACAGGCCCACTTGTAGTGGAGCAACAACAGAGACAAAAAATTATACTCTGAAATTGTTTAACTCATGATCCAAACAACCCTTCCCAATTTCGAAACACTATGATCAAACTTAAGATTGTTGTTGTCTTTGAATGAGTTGGCGAAAGGTTAACCATGTGTTGGAATTATGACACAGGTGTTGTCCTTGATGGAAACTCACTTAGATGACAGATCACAGTTTAGGCTCTCAGAATGAAGGAAAAAGAGATATACAAAGGTTCCACTTAACAAAGCCGCGTATACGTGCAGGATATTTGACCAAAAGGCACATATGCATATACACTCACTTTCATGCACAAAAAAGTGCGTACAGTTTAGAAAACTTGGTTTTTGGTCCTTGGTATTTGGACCTATGGTTTTGGACCATGGTATCTCGTCCAAAGTGTTGAACCCAGGTATTTGGACCTAGGTATTGGTTCTAAGTGGTTTTGGACCATGGTATTGAGTTAGGCCTAAGACTATAAAAGGGGAAGGAGATCATTAGGCAAGGACACTCAAGGATTGAATATCTTATGAAGAGCAAGATCTAGAATACTGGTCATTGGGTTATGGTGTATAGCTAGATCTGGATCAAGGAGGAACTTGAGCGCTAGAATAAGTATAAGTTCTATTGATGGGTCAAGATATTAAGGCTTGAAGAGAAGTATCTTTATGTGATTTTGATCTTTTATATTTGGTGCATGTCTTGATCTATAAATTTGATGATTTGGGTATAACTGATGTCTGAATAGTTGAAAAGGGTAAATTATCTTTTACAGATCTGTACGCAGGTTCAGCATAGTAAAGGCGCATATACACACTAGTTAGGTAATTAAAAACAACGTATACGCAGGTTTCCCTTAATATATCAGCGTATGCACGCAGGTTCTACATGTTGAAGTAGCGTACGTCTCATAAAATATGTTTTAGCTACCTCTATTTATTGCTGCAGTGTTCTGGGTTCAGGATTGGTTTCTAGTTACTGTTACTGTATTCTGGCTACAACACTCAGAGAAGTGATTACTTGATTTAGTTTTTGGTTGGTGCAAAGGAGATCGGTTGATGCAAATATATTTGATGTTTGATTAATGTTATTGATGGATCCAGTCTGAAAATTTATGAAACGTGGTCCCTGGAAGAAAAGAGAAGGTTGTAACCTTCTGTAGGTCAGCACCTACATACTAGTACATCAGCTAGTACAAGAGCTAAGGGGATTGTAGCTCCCTTCCAGGAGAAGCTGGAGAACGAGAGAAGGTTGTAGCCTTCTATAGGTAGAAGCCTGTGTACTGGTATAAGACTGCACCAGTACATAAATATTGTAAAAATAAGTTTCTTACTAAAAGAAGATAGAGATGAATTGTAGCAGGTGGTTTTCACCCACATTGGGTTTCCACCTTATATCTTGTGTTCATGTGTGTGGTTTCCTGTACTGTTTACTGCTCTTAATTACTGTTTTATGGTTCTGATACACATATTAAGATCAGCTAACTAAATTAGAAGTCTACAAGATATAAGTGGTTTTCTCTAAACACAGTTGTTCATATACGCATGTTGAATTAACAAAAGTAGTGTATATCAATTTGAAAAATTGTTAAATTTCTAATACTAATTCACCCCCCCTCTCAGTATTATTTCCAACAATTGGTACCAGAGCAGGTCCTTCAGAAGAAGCTTGATCACTTGAAAGAATATCTATCATCATGAGTAACTACGAAAAAGAGGCATCCATCAGGCCACCAATCATTGATGGGAGCAACTTCGTCTATTGGAAGGTAAGAACCACAACCTATCTTTAATCTCTAGGTACAGAAGTTTGGGATATCGTGGAAGGAGGATACACATTTCCATTAGCAACTCCTATAGATACGGCTGGTAAAAAGAAGTATGAAACAAATGCAAAGGCTGTCAATACTCTATTGGGGAGTCTATCTCAATCAGAATTCGTCAAGGTTATGCAACTCAAAACCACTAAAGAAATATGGGACAAGATCATTCTAAGCTATGAAGCAGACGATCAGGTAAAACATGCAAAACTACAATATCTCAGAATTCAATACGAAACTCTCAAAATGCACAATGATGAAAGTGTGGCTAATTATTTCTTACAAATAGATGAGATTGTTAATCGCATGAAAAACTTTGGTGAAGAGATAAAAGAAGTTACCTTAGTTGAAAAGGTTCTAAGATCTTTATCTTCTAAGTTTGAGTCAAAAGTTTCTGCCATAGAAGAAAAGCAGAATCTTCAGAGTATTACTATGTCACAGTTGCATGGAATCCTAATTGCTTTCGAAATGAGAAAAGGGGGGTCCATCAAACATGAGAGAAGTTGCATTCAAAGCTTCAAGAAAAGGAGAATACAATGAGTCAGGACATATGTCAGAAGGAGAGGAAGAATCAAACTTTGTCAAGAACCTTCAACGAGGTTCTGGAAGATTCAAAGGTAAGCTACCTTTCAAATGCTTTGCTTGTGGAAGAGTCAGTCACTATGCAGCCAAATGTCCTCTTAAAGATAAGCTTGATAAAGGTAAGGAACTAGTTAAATGGAACAAAAAACAAAACATAAGTAAGAAGAGCTATTATAGACATGAAGACAGCGATGTATTCTCAAATAGTGATGAAGATGAACATGGTAATGATTATAGACTTTTGATGGCTTTTGAAGATGATGATTTCTTGGATGCTATAGATGAAGATGGTCTCTATGAAGAAATTTCTAAACTTAAAATTTGTTTAGAAGAAAAGAGTATGATTATAGATACTTTGACATTCGAACTTGCTGAAAGGGAAAAACACAATGAAAAGTTAGAATGTGAAATTGTGGGACTTAGAAAAGATATTGAGAAAACAAAATCTCTTAATCTTAGATTTGCTAAAGGATCTGAAACTTTAGATGAGATTATCAAAGTGCAGCGTTCTCCACTAATCAAGATAGGTCTTGAATATACTGAATAAGCATCTCAAGCACAGAAGCCATCCACCTCCAAAAGTTATCTTGATGCAGCAAGGAGAAGTGAACAGGTTGACAATCATCAGCAAAGGCATAAAGTAGATCACCAGGTAAATCGAGGTCAATATACTTTAAGGATGAATAGAAGCTACGACCAACCACAGGTAAATCATTCTCAATTTTCCTCAAGAATGAATGTCAATGGAAAATACAATCACCTGGTCAGTAGATTTGATAATCGCAGGAATTTCTTTAATGGCCAATGTTTCTCATGTCATAACTTTAGACACAAAGTTGCTCAATGTGTTGCCTACAAGACCATCATGACTAGAGAAGCACGAAATCAAAGGAGTGTGACTGGGATCATGAAGAGGACCTACAATAACTTTCCTGCTCTTGAAAATGAAATAGAATGCTATATTTGTAACAACTTCGGTCATGAAGATTCTGAATGAAGGAGTAAGTTTTGGCAAACATCTCAGAAGGAGCAAGCTTCATTGGGTCCCAAAACATGGAGAAAGAAAGAACTGCAAACAAAAAGATGTGGCATAGCCTTATATGTGGAAGGACATGAAAATTAGCGGTACATCAACAGTGGATGCTCGAAACATACGATAGGTGATAAAGAAAAACTTCAATCATATAGTGCCTTAGAAAAGGAAAGGAATGTCTCATTTGGAAATGACACCCTTGCACTCATAAAAGGTAAAGGCTCTATTCTTTTAAAAGAAAAGGTCAAAGCTAGAAATTTTATGTATGTTGATGGCTTAAAGCATAATCTATTGAGTGTTATTGAAATGTGTGATCAAGGAAATGAGGTAGTATTTCAATCAAATGGATGTATTGTTCGTGAGCTTGATACAAGAGAAACAATGATCAAAGGCATAAGAACTCCAAATAATTTATACATACTCAAGGGATGACAACAATAATGCTATCTAAGAAAAAATGATGAACACTGGCTATGGCACAGAAGATTGGGGCATCTAAGCTTCCCTTAGATAAGGAAAGCATACAAATATCAAGTTGTTCGTGATCTTCCTGACATCATAACTCCAGACAATAAAATATGCAAATCATGTCAATTTGGTAAGCAAACTAGAACACATTTCACTGAGAAGGAAGGATCAGCTAGTAAGCCACTTGAACTTTTCCACACTGATTTATGTGGTCCATCAAGGAAAAAGTCACCTCGTGGAGAAGAATACTTTATATTTTTCATTGATTACTTTTCCAGGATGTGTTGGATAGGACTTCTGAAGCATAAAGACAAAGCTTTTGAAAAGTTCAAAGCTTTCAAAGCCTTGGTTGAAAGTGAATCAAATCGCAAAATCAAATGCCTTAGGTCTGATCGAGGAGGGGAATTTACCTAGGATGAATTTTTTGACTTTTGTGAAGAACAAGGAATAAGAAGGGAATTCTCTACTGCAAGGACTCCTTAGCAAAATGGAGTGGTAGAAAGGATGAACAGAATGGTTCAACAAATGGCTCGTGCTATGCTTAATGAGTCTAGAACTCCTGCAACCTTCTGGGGTGAAGCAGCATTTGTTGCCGTCACTATTCTCAACAAAACAAATGTCCGGGTAAACAGCACTCAAACTCCTCATGAACTTTGGTATGATAAGACTCCTACTATAAAATACTTCAATGATTTTGGAAGAAAATGTTACATCAAAAGGACTGATGAAAAGCTTGGCAAGTTTGAACCTAGAGCAGATGAAGGCATTCTCCTTGGTTACTCTTCTCGAAGTAAAGGATATAAGTGTTAGAATAAAATGCTTGGAATTTTTTTTGAAAGTATTGATGTGGTGGTTGATGAAGTAGGCAACAATCCAAAGCAGATAAAAATTGAAGATTTTGAAGATGATGAGGACTATCCTTCAACATCAAATCAGACTAATGCTGAATAAGAAACTTATGAGGCACCAGAAGAACAGATAAGGGTAGAAGAAAAGACTCTATCCAGGTATGTCCAGAAGAACCATCCAGAGGCTCAAATTTTGGGGCAGAAAGAGGCAGGTGTACAAACAAGAAGAACTATTACAGAAGCTTCAAGCTATCTAGCATTTCTCTCCTTCGTCGAACCATGAAATATAAGTGAAACATGCAAAGATGAATGCTGGGTCAAGGCCATGAATGAAGAACTTGAGAAAATTGAAAAGAATAACACTTGGGAATTGGTTCCTAGACCTAATGATAAGAATGTCATAGGGACCAAATGGATATTCAAAAACAAGCTGAATGAAAATGGAGATGTTATTAAAAACAAGGCCAGACTTGTTTGTAAAGGGTATGCTAAATAAGAAGGTATAGACTTTGAAGAAAATTTTGCACCGGTTCCTAGACTTGAAGCCATAAGAATGTTCCTTGCTCTTTCTAGCTTTCAAAAGTTCAAAGTATATCAAATGGATGTGAAATTTGCATTTCTAAATGGAGACTTAGAAGAAGAAGTGTATATTGAGCAACCAGATGGATTTATCCTTGGAAATGATCCAAAACTTGTGTGAAAACTCAGAAAGGCTCTCTATGGTCTTAAACAGGCTCTAAGGGCTTGGTATTATCGTCTGGACAAATACCTCCATCAACAAGGTTTTTCAAAAGGATCAGCAGATAGCAATCTATATATAAAAATTGACAATGATAAATTGCTAATACTTGTTGTGTATGTTGATGATATCATCTTTGGTAGCAATGAAGAACCATGAGTCAAAACTTTGCTTTGGTGATGCAGAAAGAATTTGAAATGTCACTTCTTGGTGAGCTCACATATCTTCTTGGTTTACAATTCCAACAAAACAAAGACGGTATCTTTCTATCACAAACCAAGTACCTCAAGCAGATCTTGAAGAAATATGGCATGGAAGATTCAAAACCAATATGTATCCCTATGGTCACAGGATGCAACCTCAGCGCAAATGATGAATCAGCAGTAGTACATCAACCAACCTATCGATCCATGATTAGTAGTCTGCTCTATCTGACTTGACCAGACATCATGCATGCAGTGGGAATAGTTGGAAGATTCCAGGCAAATCCAAAAGAAGCACACCTTTAGGTAGTTAAAATTATTTTCAAATATCTTCAAGGAACACAAAACTATGGCTTATGGTATCCTAGAGATACAGATCTCACACTTCATGCATATACGGATGTAGATTGGGTAGGAAGCGTGGATGACAGAAAAAACACTAGTGGTGGTGCATTCTTTATGGGTTCCAGATTAGTATCTTGGTTTAGCAAGAAACAAAGTTCAATTGCATTATCTACAGCTGAAGCAGAATATGTGGCTACTGCATCTTGCTGCGCACAACTCCTTTGGATAATGCAAACATTGCAAGACATTCAAATCACTTGTACTCCACCTATCTCCATTTTATGCGATAATATAAGTGCAATTAGTATTTAAAAGAATCCATTCATGCATTCAAAGACCAAGCACATACCTATAAAATATCATTTTCTCCAGGAACAAGTGCTTGAAAAAAAGGTCAAATTGGAGTATGTTCCCTCCAAGGAACATGTTGCTAATATATTCACCAAACCACTACCCAAGGAGACATTTGAATACCTCAGACAAAAGCTGGGAGTAGTTGACGCATCATCTTACTGTTGACACTTATTTGTTTCAGAGAAAAGTGGTTGTACGTGAGTTTCATGAAGAGAATCTGTGTACATACACCGGTTTCTGTGGATACAGTCGCATATATGTTGGTTTGAAGAAAAATAGTAGGCCAGACTCAGGATGAAAAGAGTCTGATCTGGGTCCGACAGAGACCATCTGGCACAGGGTCAGGGGGAGCATATACTTCTAATAATGCATTTTTGGCATTATATTAGAAGATATTTGTACAATTTCACAACTATTTTTGTTTCAGGTGGAACAGATGCAGAAGGAGATCATGGTTGCTAGTCTGGATGATGATTGACAGATGCTACTGATGATAGTTATTGATGACTATCGTAGTCTTGTTTTAGATATTTTGTCTCTATGCCATGTATATCTTTTATTATCAAGGTCATGTAACGGCCTATTTTGGTTTCCCCACTATGCATGGGATGAATGATGTAATGTTCTTGCTTTCAGTATATCCCCACTTGGTTGGGTGGATAAGTCAATCTTGGTATATCCCCACTTGGTTGGGAGATGGATGTATGTATGAATATTTGGTGATAGGAAGGTCATTTATGATGTATAGAGTCATGTTCTTCTTGTAGAACATCTTTTTGCAGACCTTCCTTACAGTCAGGGGGAGCATGAACAGAACTATTCAACAGATCAGAGAATTCAGCATGTGTTCAGGGGGAGCATAACCCTTTTCCTTTGATGACAAATGGGGAGAGTGACTTGGGGTTGCCATCAAGTCCAAAGGGGGAGATTGTTGGCATCATGACACACATTTGACACTATGACACAGGTGTTGTCCTTGATGGAAACTCACTCAGATGATAGATCACAGTTCAGGCTCTCAGAATGAAGGAAAAAGAGATATACGCAGGTTCCACTTAACAAAGCCATGTATACACGCGGGATATATGACCAAAAGGCGCATACGTGTATACATGCACTTTCATGCACATAAAAGCCCGTACAGTTTGGAAAACTTGGTTTTTGGTCCTTGGTATTTGGACCTATGGTTTTGGACCATGGTATCTCGTCCGAAGTGTTGAACCCAAGTGTGATGTAGGAAAGTGTTCCCTCCGCGGATAGAGGCAACCCCTCTAGCCCTAGAGTGGGTCTAGTCACAAACAAGGACAGATCAATAATAGCTTTCCTTAAACAGTGATAGTTGGAGGCCTACCTCAACCGGTGGTCGATGGAGTTCTGTTGCACTGCTCCAGCTTCTGCTTTCTTCTCCTAATGAGTAATCAACCTGAAACAATGCAAAGGAAATACAACAAAGCACGTAACCGGAACAACAATGATCTATTTACTCACAAATTCAAGAAGTCATGAGCTATCAAGTACATTACATACAAGACATAGGAAAACATCATTGATTGCATTAATAATGAAATAAGAGTAAGCTTACAACCAAAGTCTTGACGTCACAAGCCTGCTCAGAGGGATCCAGCCAGCATGTTCCTCAAGCATTCACTCTTGAAGATGGATCTCCCAATACACAAGTCTCTCCCACTCACAAGTTTTACACAAGATCAAAAATACTTCACAACCTTCCTCAAGCTATCAACAAACCCACACTTGTCACACTCACACCAGCTATCTAGCAAACTCACAAGCACTAACAGCACTATCAGCAACCATTCCAAAGACTAAGAACTGCAAAAACTAACAACACATAGCAACGGTGAGAGTTTAAATAGGAGAAAGAGTCTCCATGAAAGGTGGGAGGATGAGCTTATCTCCAAGGAAGGTAGCAAAAATGATGGAACAACCATGCCAAAGAAAGGAGGTTGACATAAACTAGGCCAAAAACCAGGTCTGGAGTCATCTGGAAGGCCGACTGTTGGAACAAATTCACCCAATCTGGATCATCGCGGGCACATAACTGGCCTTCCACGCTGACATCGCTATTGAATAATGTAGCTAGTCAGGTCATCGTTGAATATTACAAACAACAGTTGCGTTGGCATATGAAATTTGACCATCGCGGGAATCACATGTACTTCTGTGATGGCAGCACTTATGGACTGTTTTGGAGCACCCTTCAGCGTGCTTATTTGGCAAACAGATGCAATGAGGCAGAAACCTTTGGAAAAGTGGGTCATTTGGCAACATCAGAGAGCATGAGCATGAATGGTTTGGACACGTGACACAGTAGGAAGACTGGAGTGAAGACAGTGACAAATTACTGTGTAACAGATGCCCCCTAAAGTATGAAGCCCGAGAGAGAGGGAGGGGTGAAATTCTTTATGAAACTGACTCGACGGGAACACCATCTGGAAGAACCTACATGCAAGTACAAATGATATCTCTGATAATGAAGTACATGTAGTCTAGGCATGGGCGAAACCATCCAAAAAACATACGAAATAGGTCTGTGGTATGGACGCAGCCATCCAGCTAATGAGACCATGATGATGATAAAGGTATGGTCATAGCCATCCATGAAGACTCAGGTATGGTCGCAGCCATCCATAAATGAGTCATGTAATCATAAACCAATCCACGCAACCCGAACATGTGTAATCTGAGTTCGGGGTCTTGAACCCATCTGATCATAGTACAAATTCTAACATGCAAATAGATGTGCTGAGGTCGAGCATGATAGAACATCGCTTGATTACTGATCAATGATGAAAACCGTTAACAAGCACGAGAGAAACCACTAATAATGCCAATGGCTTTGAAGGTACTATCCAGCACAATCCACGAAGTGTGAAAAAAGGAGATGAAGTCAAACACTCGTGGAATCACCCAATCGACGACCAATGATGAAAGTCGACCGTCAGGTGCGAAGAACTTGCCACTGAGGCATGCAAGCTCTAAGGTACCAAAGGGTATCTCTAGATCAATCTCCTGGATAATGAGCTGATTTCAACAAGAGACGACCTATCGCAGGAGGGCCATAATGTTTCCCCCATCAATGACACGAGATAAGGAACAAGTGGCAGATGGAAAAATAGAGTACCAGAGGAGAACGCGAGGGTGTAAACTGCAGAAGGATTATACTATTGAACATGTCGGCGACATGACTCTGGAGGGTGGTAGCATTCAGATACCAAGGGATCAGAGGCACAATGGAGATGGCATGAATCGGATGGAATGAGGTTAAATGACAACCCAAACCCGCGGAAGGCCAAATGACAATGTATGGATGTCCCAACCCGACAAGAAGCAAAAGTGTCGATGTTCAAGAGTGACTAGCTGCCATAGACAATCAATGATAAACCTGTTATTGAGTCCAACCTAGTAATAGTTAACGAGCACTAGGAAGGAGAAGCTCGAGTCTTGTCATGGTGACGAGTCCAATGTCGTCAGGGTTTAACGAGTCCGACATAGGTAAAACTTGGAGTCTTTTTCATGTTTAGAGAGTTTGAAAAAGACACGAAAAAGAAAACTCCAGGGGGGTCCTTTTTCATAGAGGTGTGTCTCTCGAGCCCGAAAAAGTAGAAAACAATACTTGAAAGAACTGCCCAACCACTACGATCGAGGAGTACTTTTCGTAACTAGTGACTTTGACCCAAAAAAGTAAAAAAGCGGTCGGGAGCATGTCGTTTCGTAACCAATAACGAGCCTGAAATGACAAAAGCCCAGCAATATTTTTATGTTTAATCGGTCGAAAAAAGGGCTTAAAGACGACTGCCTCTCGTTTCTTTTTAACAAGCCAAGAGGAAAACTCAGCTATCTTTTCATGTTTCAAGTCGGAAAAGAGCTTAAATATGACTTTTTCGGGATCAAGTGTATATGAGACTGTCGTAATTCCACTACTTGAAGCTCTGCACAAGAAACACATTGCACGTAAACCCGTTCGAGATAATATGAACAATACATATAAAAACATAGTTAAAAAGCATATTTTGACTATCCATATGGTAAAACAATGAGAAAAACCCACATTTATGAAATGTAATTTTTAAATTTTCCAAAATCACTATAAAAAAGGATTAACCCATTCATTTTTACCATAGCACTGTTCAATTCACCGTGGAGCAACTTGGAGCACTGAAGTTGGCGAGCGAAATTCAACCCCGTCCGTGCATCATTCGTCCTGAAACTTGTCCCAGGTAGACACACGTTGCCTTGCGCTTCATTTTAATGCTTTTTTCATGTATTTTGAATGTTCCAAGTGTTAGTTTAGGTGAGATTTCAAACTTTGTTCCGCCGCTCGGTCATCTCGGGTTTACCCTATAAGGTCTGCGATGGCCTAAAAATTGTACACAAGGCACACCCCGATCATCGCAGAAGAGTGATGTACTTCCACGATGACTGCGGAAAAAATGAACTAGAGACCTTGCATCATCACGTCTATTTTTAAAACAGACGCGATGACGACGCAAACTCATGTTTTTTGCAAATTACGAGTTAAAATTTTCAAACGAAGTACTAATCCAATTTTCCTTGCCTTGCAGGGTATAATGGCATTCGTCTGGAAAGAACGCACACATGATAACAACGATATAGAAGCTTTCACCGATGTGGTGTGCGAAATGCATTACGGGGATGTGGATTTCTCAAATTCTTCCTAGCTCCACACCTACGGTCACAACCTAACTTGCTGGAGTTACTGATCAGGGCCTGGAATCCCACAGATGGGAAATTCATCATCCGAGGCCGGGATATCAAGTTTGACTCTACAGACATATATTTCTTGACTGGGTTGTCCCGTCGAGGTGAGAGGCCCATTCTGGAGGGGCAGCGACCCGGGGGTGATTCCTTAGATATGCTGATAGCTCAAGTGTGCCCAGGGGCGTGCAAGACAAGGAGTGGGAAGGTGGAAATCCCAACAGTGGATGATGTAGTCCTTCGTGCTATGCTTTTCATGGTGACACAGGCAACGGACTCCCAAGCCCAACATGAGGATTCGAAGACCCAGCTCCGGCTGGCTCTCGAATGTCTCAATCCTACCATGTTTAACTGGGCAGAGATAGTGACGGCGAACGTAAAGAGGCAACTGACCAACTGCAGTCGTGGAGAGACGAAGTAGTTTGGTTATGGATCCATTTTAGTCCCGCTCATGCTGGAGCGAGTGCCAGCACTGTAGTTGCAAGACATGGATTTGGACTTACCGAGGCCACGTGAGATGAGGGCCATGCGATGGGCTCACGTCATGCCACGAGGAGGTGGCAGACGACCAATGGCGTGGGGGACATTTTTCCGAGAGTGGCTGGAGCAACAGACGATCTTCGTGGAGGATTGGCCATATGTCGGCATGGACTTCCACGGAGATCCTGACATGCAGCTGCCCGCTGGAGAGCAGTGGGATGACAGTGGTAAGATAGTTGATCACATTTTGCATTTTTATTTTTATGATGTTTTTGATTTTTTCATGTACATGTCCTAATGACAAACGCTATGGTATGCAGATGTAGGACCAGTAAGACTCCTTGGGCTGGCTCCAGAGGCGCGGAGGGACGCGCAGGGCATTGCAGCACTAGCCCTGGCTCCTCCGGAAGATGATACGATGGAGACAGTAATCCAGAACCTTGAGGGCCTGCTATTAGGGATTCCAGATTATATGGGGATCGAGGAGGTCCCCAGAGCGTCCCAGATCCACACAGTAGGAGTGGAACCCAGGATGCACTGCCTATTGAGGCGGGTGCCACGAACAACAGTGTACTATAGGGAGCACAACCCACCGCAGTAGACACCTAGGATTTTATTTCCTGCTAGTGATTTTTAAGAGACATGTGTCTCAGATGTATTGAGAACACAGACTCTATTTGGACATGTACACTTATTTTTGAGCGCCTCGGTGTGCCACACGATATATATATATATATGTATATATATATATATATATATGTATATGTATGTATGTATGTATATGTATGTATGTATGTATGTATGTATGTATGTATATGTATATATGTATGTATGTATGTATATATATATATATATATATATATATATATATATATATATATATATATATATAGATATAGATTCCTATGGTCTATTACTAAGCTTTATATGCTTTATTGTATGATGTTTTGATTACATGTTATGTAAATGTTTGTCTAATACATGATTAGCCAATGCATCAGTTAACGTGTTTAATCGTCGTGGAATATGCTGATATGTAATGAAATCAAAATTCCTTTCTAACAATTTAACACGTAAATACAACCTTAAAATGCGATGGTCTCTGATGGAATATCGCCCATTGAGCTGGTGGACGACAAGTTGAGAGTCCAGGTTCACAACCAATGCATGAATACCGAGATTAATCGCCTCGACTAGTAACTCAATCACAACACTATATTCAGCGACATTGTTTGTGGTACAACCTAAACACACACCTTGAAGATCTATCAGCTCACCATGAGGATCGTAGATCACCCACGCTGCAGAGGACAAGTTGCGGGTACTGCGGCAGGCACCATCGGCGAAACCAACATAAGGTGCACAAGACATTTGCACAAGAAGCAAAAGACACAATAAGCGGCAATCACACCTTCACACCAAGTCAAAAATGTGAAAACACACACAAATGACAATTACGAGGTGTAGATGAGGTGCGGGTTCATTTTTACACAAGCTTGAACCATGGAGAACTCTGCTTGGATTCAGTTTCATGTTTACACAAGCTTGAAATGAAAAAACTATGCTTGTTATAAGTTCACATGCCCCCAACATAATGACGCAAATCGAGGTGCATGCCTCCAATCTTCATTGCATTCAACGAAGTGGATGGAATGAAGGTTCACTTGCGAGATTTTGGAAAGACTCGACTTGGATTTTACGAGATCTTAAGCAAAGACTCGATTTGGAGAGGGAGATTGTTTCATTTTTTAATGAGGTCGACATAGTAATAGAACCATCCTCATAACCCTTGTTTCATTTTTAAGCGAGCTTGACACAAGATCAGGAACTATGCTCGGAACCCATGTTTCATTTCTAAACGAGATTGACACAAGATCAGGAACTATGCTCGGAACCCTTGTTTCATTTTTAAACGAGCTTGACACAAGATTAGGAACTATGCTCATAACCCTTATTTCATTCGCCATCCAAGAAAGTGGCTCCCAAGAGGTCTTCGCGGGATGGAAGAAATGCACTCTGGGAAGAACACATGTCAGGGTGCACCAATGACAGGTCAGGTTCCAATGCCTCCAATACATCTTGTACTAGACCAACTGCATGGTCATCAGCAGAGGTGGAGATGGAATGGGTAGCCACATAATTGACCTATGGCAAGGAAGGTTCTGCTTGAGAGCAAGAACCGAGAGGGGATGACTGTTGTGCAGGAGGCACCGGGGGACAAAAGAACGATAATTGATCTATAGTCACTATTCTTCCTTCGTGTGGAAAACAAACCACGCGGAAAAGGGAAGAAGTGAGGGCTCCCATGGCATAAATATAATCATGACCAAGGAGAAGACTGAAATTTTCACCTTGGACAACCATGATGTCTATATAGACGGTTTTGCCTCCTAAAGTGACAGTCAACTTTGAGAGGATCCCTATAGGTTGACAGGGTTCTCCGTCAAATGCCAACAGATTCTGTGTGACCGGCACAAGCTGTGGGAAACCCAAAGCTTGTCAAGTAGTGGAAGGCATCAGATTGACAGACGCACCTTCATCCAGGACAGTGCCAAGTACTGCCTTATCGTAGGCGTGTACCGTAAGATTGAAAGGCACATAGGATGGAAGATGGAAAGTAGTCAAATGACTCCAGTCGAAGGTGATGGCCAAACTACTTGGTGGGGGAATCGTATGATTGCCCCCTGCCCCCCAGGAACCGGAGAAGGACTCTCGGGATCGTCTAAGATAAGAGAGTCGTTTTCGGACGCTAGAGAATCTGATGAGACAAGAAGAACATGAGAATGATGTTCTTCCGAAACAAAGTGATCAATAGGTGGTGAACCCAAGTTGACACTCTTTCCAACCAATGGTTGGTCTGGAACCGGCTTAGCACAGCCAGGTTCGGTAGGACGACAGACAAGAGAAGAATATGAGTCAATCTCTTTGTCAATGGAGGGAGGGTCTGAAGAGAGCCGCTGATAACCAATGGGGAATTGAGGTGAAGAAGCTGTAAGACTTTCCAAAGCGGTGGAAGCTTTATCCATGAGCGGACAAAGGTGAACGGGATGATTGCCTTCACACAGTCTACAGGGGAATCGAATCTTCCCATCCTTCTTACCGTTGGCAGTTGCTAGAATAGCATCGCCTTGAGCTTCAGAGGACGATGAGGGACGAACCGGGTCGTGAGACCATACTTCTAGGATCCTTGGAATGCCAGGGCAATCACGAAGAAGATGGTCACCCTTGCATAATTTACAAGGAAACTTAACCTTTCGTGGAGTAGCAGAAGGTGGTTCGTCTGGGGGTGGACTCGGAGCAGTAACTGCACAGGTGGCCTTGGATTTATCAAACTTTGTTGGGTCCCTATAATACTAGTGATTACCCCATTAATATTGTAGTTATACCCCTTATTAATATTGTTGTTCCCCTATGGCCCCCATATTGTTATTACTGTGCCCCATAGAATCCCTCTATTTTTATTTTTGTGGCTTTATATTATTATTGTTAGGTGGATTATATTGTGACTCCTTAGACTCCTATATATAGAAAGGAGGTTTTGTCATTTTTATCATCGAAGAATTATTCATTTATGTAATGTAAAGGAGGTTGCCCCCTCGAAGAGGTTGAATTCTAAGGCGTTGATCTATCTTTTCTATCTTTTCTTGAGTTGGTTTCATAACATTTGGTATTAGAGCTTTGGATTCTAGGGTTTTGCTGCTCCAAACAGGTCATCGTGGCATTTTCGCTATAACTTTTTTTCTGCAATGTTTCAGAAGTTGCAAAAAAAAACCATTTGAGAAGAAATTGCGCTGAACCTCGGGTCCGAAATTCAGATCTTTTCGCACTATATTTGAGGAGATATGATCTGAGGAAGTTGGTCTTTTTGTAGACTCTTGAATTACATTCCAAACAGGTGACCTGGGGAAAATCGTCATAACTTTCTCTCTGGGGATAGTATTGAAATTTCGTAAGAAGGTACAGAAAGAGGACGGACTCTAGTTTCTTATATGCATTTTCAGATCCAAATGTCAAAATAGTGACTTGTGCCACGTCGTACAGGTTAGCTCTACTGAACTAGTCTATAATCAAGTCACTGTGGGAGATTTCACATAACTCTTCTGTGGAGAATCCAATTTGGGTCAGACTTGTGGCATTGGAAAGAAGACATAGAGGGCTACTGCTAGTCACAAATTCAGAACTAGATGATCGAAAAGTACAGAGATGCATCAGAGGCAATATCGAGCTCCTACAAAGTGAAAAAAGGTGTGTAGATTTTCTTAAATTTTTGCTTAAGACCGGTTTGAAAATTATTTTGAAGGAATTATTATCGGTAACTGATGCCCCGAGGAAAGAAAATGCAAACACCTAGTAAGGAACCTGAAAGATCTAGCATGAATCATGAAGAAGAGGAAGAAATGCTACATGATATAACAAAATTACAATAACAAATGCAACAAATGTCACGCTCACAAAAGCTAACAGAAGCTAAGATAAATGGCATGGAATCTAAGATAAAGGGCGTGGAAGCTAAGATGGATGATTGGAAGACAGATTTGAAGACAGACATGGAAGAATTGAATATAGATTTGAACACAAACTTGAAGACAGGCATGACAGATATGAAGACAGATTTAACAAATTTTCTACAAGAAATAATTACTAATGGTGAAAAGGTAGTGTCACGCGGAATGAGTCGATCTTGCGGACAAGATAGACCTTCCTAGAATCTAAAGAAGACCTAATGACAAGCAAACCAACCAGACATTATCTTTCTCTAAATATGCTTTGATAAACAATAGCAAACAAGTGTTTTTAGGGCCTACCTTTGGTCCAACGCAAGCTTGTGGATGCCCTCGCTCCTTTGATCCAAATGAGCTCCTTTTCGCGAATCTGCAAACACAAACAAGGCAAACAAATTAAATAGCACCTGAAAAGCCGATTGCATAAAACATATTTAACATGAAAGTCAAGGAGTCTATGAAACAAATAACATAAGATACTTGTTGAGAAAAATGAGTTTGATTGTATTAATTCAAAAGAAGAAGAACTTTACAACCTTTGCCTTGATGTTGTACAAGCTCCTCCGAGGGTCCAACAAGATGTCTCCTCTACTTTGACAAGTTTCACTCACTCTCCAATGGAACCAAGAGGTATGTGATCTCTCCTCTCAAGCTCAACCAAAGAGTCTTAATTTCACCAGCATTTACCCTCAAAATGTTCAGCTTCTAACCTCTCTAGTCCCCACCCCAATGCCTGTATTTATAGTGCAATGGAGGGAAGTTACTAGGTTCTCCTTCAAAGGGATAAAGCCCTCCTTCAAAGGGATAGCTCCTTTAGTCAAGGGATTAGCTCCTTCTCTTTTGGGATGCATGAACCACCTCAGAGCGAACAATCTACGTCAAAATTCCTTCTAGAAAACTCTAGAATTAACCCAAAGTGAGTTTTTTAAGATAAAACTTGCGCCTTTGGACTTTCACAGGGGTCCGCACCTACACCGTTAGGGACAGAGCGGGTAGGTACGTAGCTTTTGTACACAGAAGGTGCGGGACTGCAGGTGACCATGAGAGAAAGTGCGGAACCAGAGTTACATTGATTTTTGATGTCTTTCTCCCATTTCCAAAGCTTGATTTGAAGAGCTGAGGTCTTAGACTTGCTTAGGAGGACAGTACAAGTGATGATAGACCCATACTGACTGCAAATAATCATGGTGACGATATTTTAGTGTAACAGATTTCCCCCTAAAGTGCAAAGTCTTTAGTAGATGAGGATTTCATTTATCATATAGGAAGAGTGAAGTACTTTATCATTTCGAGGATCATCTTGTGGAGAGCTCGGTCGGAACCTGTAAAAACATTCAATGCAAGATATATATATGAGATCATATCATCGTTGAGGTAGGCATTCCCATACTCAGATCAAAACTAACTAGAAAACTATCTACTGCTCTGATATAGGAATGATGTTGTAAAACATCACAAGTATAGACTCGTGTGAACACAGTATGGACGCAACCATCTGTTTATAAATAGTCCACAACACAATGAATACAAAATTCCTCGCAGCCTGGATGGTGGAAACTAGATCCAGGGTCTTCATTTCTACGTCCCGAAATAGTACGATTCTATCCATGCGAATAAATGTGTTTATGTCGAACATGGTAGAAACCACTTGATTACCAGTCAATGATGTAAACTGTTAACAAGTGTGAGAGAAACCACCAGTGATGTCAATGGCTCTCAAAGTACCCAGTACAATCCATGAGATGTGAATAAATGTGTTGATGTCGAACATGTCATGGAATCCTTTGATCGAAAGTCAATGATGTAAACTATCATCAAAGGCGAGAAACCTGCCATTGAGGCATGCAGATCTCAAGGTACTGACGATTCCTAGATCATCTTTCTAGATAATGTGCTGATGTCGATAGAAAGTGATCCGTCGCAGGCAAGCCCACAACACGAAATCATAGATCAAGTTGAAGATATTTAGTTGCAAGGACTGACTCAGGGATGGTCAAGATGGATGAAAAATATTTTGCAGATGAATGGCTTATTGGCAGTGACCTCTTGAACACATAACGACACGACAGATGGCTTGGTAACAATTGACCCAAAGTTAATACCCAGAAACTGGCTGAAGACTTTCAATGTGGTTTGACCAACTGTTAGGCAAAGGATTTCCCAACCCAGGTGAATGAAAGTGTCGTGTTCAAGAGTGGTTACAAAGTATGACAAACAGACTCATTTTTCTCCCTTTTCCCCCACCATTTCTGGCAAGTACCTCTTTATTTTTGACAAGCTTGAGGAGGATAACATTTGCTTTATTATAAGCTCATCCTTCGGATGAGTCCAACTTAGTTTAGATTCGAACCCTAAGAAGGAGTAGTTCGTTCTTGTTTGTAATTGAACAGGTCCTTTACTGTGAAATTTAAACGAGTCCAGTATAGGAGAAACTCGGCATTTTTCAATTTTAGAGAGTCTGAAAAAACTTAAGAAGACTCCAGGGTTGACCTTTTTCGTAAATTTGTGTCTCCCAAGCCCGAAAAAGTATAAAATAATACTTGAGAGAACCGCTTGATATTTTACGACCAAGGAGTACTTTTCGTTATTAGTGTCACTGATCCGAAAAAGTAAAAAAACGATCAACAACACGTCATTTTATAACCAATATCGAATTTGAAACGACAAAAATCCGACAATCTTTTCGTATTTTTACGGTCGGAAAAGAGCTGTAAGTGGACTGTCTTTTAATTCCATTTTAACGAGTGTAAAATAAATGCTCGACAATATTTTCATGTTTTAGGAGTCAGAAAAGGGCTTAAAGATGACTCTACTTGTTTTTTCGTTGAAAATGATAGATTTCGCCTGAATAATCCTTTATTCTGCACAAAAACACAAACATTACTCATACCTGTTTGAAATGGATAAAAATGTCGCAAAATACCTTTTCAAAGTGAAACATAAACAAATTTGCAATTCATTTACTCAAAAAACTTATAAAAAGGGCCTTTGTCAATTTATTTTTACCGTTTGAGTTTGGGTGAGAAAATAGTGCTTTTTCTCAGAAAACTTCCCATGAAGATTGCGGAAAATCCAACCGTCAGAATCGAACGCCGTCTTCTCCAGGTAATCCAAATCATCCCACTCTTGATTTTAACCGTTTAATTTTTTGTTTTAAGTCATTTATTTCATTTTTGGGAGGGTTTTTAGGCGCAAAACCCGCGCGCGGGGGTCCGGCGGACCCCGACTTTTTCTCCATTGGGAAAAAGCTCGAGGTCCACACCTTCCGTGTAGACAAAGTGCAGTCCCACGCACTGTGTCTAACTCGGAGGGTGCGTACCCCGCCGCAAGGGTCTTGAACCCAAAAGTTCTCAAAAATGGACCACACAAAATATTTTCTAGCAATTTAATTTATCCTTATACCTGATGCAGAGAGTACATCATGCTAGACTGGCGTGAACGAGAGCATGAGGACGTGGATGTTGCCACATGGAATCATCAGCCTTCACTTGATGCTTTGAGGGCGTGCAGACTGTACAAATTCTGGGCCATTCCTGGCATGAGGGCTCAGGTGGATTTCTTACAGTGGCTGGTTGACAGATGGAGCATACAGGACCAGTGCTTCTTCATTGGCGGCCACCAGCTCGAAATCGAGCCGGCGGATATTTATTTCTTGACTGGTTTGCCTAAGAGAGGTGAAGACTTGACTCTGCACGGGACTAGGCCAAGTGGCCAATCTGTCGATAGCCTCCGGCTAGAGTACTGCAACAGCCAGGCTAGAGACAAAGGGATAGACATAAAGACCATATCCCGTCCTGAACTCATGGTGATTGCGTTTACTGTCACCAGACTTTGCGGAGCTGCAACATTACATATTGCCACCAGATCCCAGATGCGTATGGCAGTTGATTGCTTTCGAGGCACCATCTTTAACTGGTGTGATGCTGTGCTGGCCAATGTGAAAGGCCAACTGACCAGGGCCAAGAGCGGATGACTAAAGACCTTTGGTTATGGGGCTTTGGTCGTGAGCTTTTGCCTGGAGAGGGTTCCTATGCTGATCCCACAGCACCTTACTGTTGGAGCTGGGCTTCCTCGAGAGCCCAAACTGATGCGATGGGTCGCAGTCATGGCCCGTCACCCAGACGAGAGGACAGAGGTTGCTCGATTCAAACCTGAGTATTTCCAATGGCTGGAAAACCAGGTCTTTTCCATACAGGATTTCCCTTACGCTGGGATAGATTTTCGTGGTGACCCAGACATGGCTCTTCCACCAGGAGAGCAGTGAGATGACTCAGGTAAAATCCTTTTCAACATTTTTCCTATTTTAATTTTTTTTTGTTATTTTCCATCGTCTCAAAACTGATAGAAAAAGTTTCAAATGCAGATGTGGGTCCACAACGACCAGCCGCTCTCCGGCCTTTCGATAGGAAGCAACCAGTTGCACCCGTGCCTGCCCCGCAGGACGAATCAGCAGAGGTTTTGGCCGAGTTAGAGGGTCATCTCGAGCATTTGACAAGAGATATTCTCGAGACCACTATAGATGACATTCCTCATCGACTTCAGCGCTATGTGATTGCAGTCCCAGGACCTTTTAGGAGGTTCCTTTGCAAGGTGGCCCGGGCAGCGGTTTCTTATAGAGATCATCACCAGTGATAGGATGATCGCCTATTGTGGGCACATGTGACATTTTTGTTTTTTGTACTTATCATTTTTGCCGATCATAAGGTGTTTTTTGACCTATGATCGAGGACGATGTATTTTTTGACACACTCCTATATATATCACTATTACCGGCTTATCTTGTAAATCATGTTATGGAATGGTTTTAAATTTACATGTATGATTATTGCAAATGTCTATTTAACATTCGAGAAGCAATTGCATCTGCTAATGTATTTAAAGACCTTGGAATATGTTGATATTCAATGTAATCAAATTCACGTTCCAAGAGACGCACTCTCAAAAATAATCTCAATAACACTGGATTTCTAATGGCATACACTCTATTAAGCTGTGATACAACGAGTTCAAAATCTAACCTCACTATCAAACTCCGAATCCCAAATGAAATAGATTCAGATAATAACTCAATCACTGCACTATACTCTGCAATGTTGTTTGTTGTTTGACTGAGGCTTACCCCATGCATAGAAACTAACTCGTCAGAGGGCGAATAGATAACCCAAGCTGCGGAAGAGATGTTCCGTGTATTATGACAAGCACCATCAACAAATCCAATGTATGTTTGGAGAGGCATCGACATCTGCAATATCAAGAGTAAAACCAAGATAAGCAGGAATAATGACGAAAAAACACTCTTTAAGCTAAGCACACTTTTTAAACTAAAACACACCAGCTAGAAAGAAAAAACTATCCTAACTAAAAATCTCCATACCCATTCTTTTAAGCATAGTACCTCTTCAAGTAAAGGCCATTTTTGGGTTTACACAAAGAGTCCCCATCAAAGTCTACCAATTCATAAGCCCCTTTAGCTAGCTTTCGCTTGACAACATAGGGACCATGCCACATAGGAACGAATTTTCCAGCGCCTAATTTATCATTAGCTTGATCATACAATAACACTAGGTCTCCTTCCGAAAAATTTCGAGGGGTCACATTTCGATCATACTGAGCTTTCATACGTTTTGCGTGAGTCTCAATCGCCAATGCAGCATCACGTCGATTCTCATCTAATTGAGCTAAGTATAAAAAATGCTTTTCCTCTTCGGAAGTAGCTGGAAGTAACTCGATGGCCATTTGCAGTGACGGGATTTCGCATTCAATGGGTAACACAGCTTCCAAACCATAGACTAGTTGGAAAGGAGTGAACCCTGTTGATGTTTTTACTGAAGTTCAGTACGCCCAAAGCGCTGAAAATAGCATGTTGTGCCAATTCGACCGATGAATCCCAATGATTCGTCGGATCATGATAACTAAAACTTTGTTTATGGATTCAACCAGACCATTCGCTTGTGGATAAGAAGGAGTTGAACTATCGTGACGTAAACCAAGCTGGCCTGTAAGTTCGGTCATCATAACGTTTCGAAAATGACGCCCATGATCAGTGATTATCGCTTGTGGGACACCAAACCTAGCAATTATATGATTGAACACAAAAATTGCAGCTGTCTTGCCGTCTGCCTCGAATGTAGGCATCACCTCGGCCCACTTAGTAAAATAATCTACCGCAAGGATGATATACGCATGCCCCTCGGCCGAGTGAGGGTTACATGTAATAAAATCAATACCCCAATTGGCAAAAGGACCAACGGCAATTATAGGGTGGAGAGGAGGAGGTGGAGCGCACATCTTACGATAAAAAATCTGGCAGTTGTGGCATTTTCGGACCGCCGTAATACAATCTTTAAATAAAGACGGCCAGAAGTAGCCAACGCACAATATCTTTTGGGCTGTGGCATACCCAGACATATGACTACCACACACTCCAAAGTGACAGTAATTTAGAACCCTTTCAGCTTCTTCGTGAGTTAAGCAACGTCGAAAAATAGAGTCCGCCCCACGGTGATAAAGAGTATCTCCAATAATTTTGAATTGTTGGGACTGGAATCGAATTTTCCGACGTTCCGACCTTGAAATTTCTGGCCGAAAGGATTGGGTCTGGAGATAGATGATAATATCCCCATACCACGAATCTAAAGTGCTGATTAGAAACAAGGATTCGTCCGCAAAGGGGTTCCTCCGCCACAGTTTCCGTGTCAGCACGCGGAAGTCACACATTAACTCCGCAAAAACTAAAGATTTCTTAGACTTAGATTTTTCAAATTCCAAATTGAACTCTTGCAGGATAACGATCCATTTAGAGTACTTGCCCCCTAGCAATTGCTTGGTCAAAATGTAGATCATAGGGTTGCAATCCGAATGAAAAGGAAAAGTTCTCAGTAAACCGACATCTTTAACTAATCCTACTCCAACATCCTTATATGGGATAGTCGTTTTACCGACATGCTGAATACTCTCCAAAGAGGCTGGGTCGGATGAAAAGTAAGCCAGCTGGTCTATTGTTACGATCTTTCCATTATGTGGAAACTTTATTACTCGGAAGACCGATGAAACGACCGCTGTCATAGCGTAAGACCAACTTCGACCCAATAGAAGGTTGTAATCTAGAGGGGCATCAACCACCTCCACATCTAGATTAACGATTTTTCCTTCAACCCCTATAGGCAAATCCTGTAGAATGCCAAAAGGATGAAACCCACGCCATCAAAGGCCTTAAGAATTGTCGGGGATTGATTTAGTGAAGGAGAACCAAGCGATCTCCAACACTGTATCGACATAATACACATTGAGGCTCCCTCATCAATTACAGTCCGATGAATAGGCTTGTTTTTTACTATCACTGGGATCTGGAAAGCTATTTGATGAGGCAAACGCGGTGTACTATTTTCTAGATCAAAGATTATTAGGTTCGGGTCCTGAACGTCAACAACTCCTATAGCCGACAAAAGTAATTTATGTTGTGCTGGGCATGATTGCAGCACTTCCAAAGCCAACATTGCTGAGGGTGAAACAGCTAAATCCTCAACAATGTTATAATTCTGAGTTGCTCTCGCATGTGGATTGAAAGCTGACTTTCGAAGTATACCCTTGGTGGGCGGTTTGATTACTAAGTCTGGATTAGGTTTCTCGATCTGTAGTGGATCGGAACCAGGAGCTGAGGTTGATGGATTAGAATGAGAAGATTCTGCTTCTTTGCCATCAACAGGACTTTTACTACCATAATCTTGCAATCGAGTCGTAATCATAACATGGGACATCATCAATATGGGTTCTTCAGTGGCACTCGAGGAAGAACCTATCATCTTACTGTCTTGACTTGGAAATGGATCCTTCAAGACAGCAGGAGTTTGGGAACCTTTGACAATCTTCGCAACCTCTACACGATGAGGACAGTCTCTTGTGAAATGTTCTTCGTCACAAATGAGACAAGGATAATGAGGTTTGCACTTTTCATCATTGGATTCCACCTTTTCAGGTTTCTCCTTTGAAATCTTGTCTGTTTTATTCTTCTTCTTTCCTTTCTTCTTCCCACCGAATTTTGATTTAGCTGTAGATGATTCTACAACATGAATATCGGCGGAAATCTCTGCAGAAGAATCTCCTGTTGGGGAATCACGCAAGGTTATAATAGGAGAAGAATTCTTGGAGGATTTCTTCTTACCTTTAGTGTTAATCGTGCCAATCATACCGTCAGTGGCATGAGATCCCGAAGGATCTGTAGCGATTTGATTTGACTTGGGAAGATCGGGGATCTTTTCGTGTAACATACCTGACTAAGTATAGACCAAGTCAAGGTACTGTGCTTGAGCAATCACTTTCTCCTTAGTAACAACTCTGGCTTTAGCAACATCTTCAGTGATCCTTGGCAACAAAGATTTTACAAACCACTCAGCCAAGATTTGATCAGGAATAAATACCTTCACTAAACGTCGTCGACGTCTCCACTCATGAATATGATCTGAAATGTACGTGGATGTCGATTGTTTTAGCGAAGTTAACAATTCCGTGCCATTGTCATATCGGACTGGCAACTGGAAATGAGTTAAAAACGAGGTAGCTAACTGACTAAAATTATAAAAAGTTCCTCGCGGTAACTCAATGTACCACTTGGCCGCGAGACCAATTAGAGTGCGCTGGAAAAGTCTAAGACGGATCGAATCATCTGCGATGGAGTTAGACGCACACCAGAGGTGGTAATTCATCACATGGTTTGACGGGTCCTCTCCAGATTTACCTTCGAACTTGGGAATGTCACTGGGCAACTTATTCGGCATTGGCGGCCAAAACGGAAGATAATTAATCGAATCGTTCGTTAGGCACGACAAATCAGGTAAGTCCAAAGTTGCGATAAATGGTAATTGCCGATTAGGATCCCTAAAACTCTGGGTCATGAGACCAGCCCCAAGAGGAGGATATCCAGGATAACTAGGAATAGGAATCACGTTCGGGATATTGTATCCTCCCAAAAACCAGGATTAACCGAACCGTACCGGGGTTGTTGAGGTTGTTGATAAGTGTACCCAGGGTACGGTTGATACTGATAGACTGGTTGCTGAACAGCAGGACCGAATTGGTACTGTCCTTGGTACGGTTGATAGGTGAATTGAGGTTGACTTGTGACAACCGTACTTAAACCAGGTTGTCCTACAGGCATCTGAACCGTAGTTTCAATCGTGGATCCAAACGGTGGTAAAGATGTCTGAGGAGTAGATACAGGAATAGTAGAAACCGGAGCTGTCGATACTCCAGAAGTAGGTGGGGTAGATTGAACAGATGTTGCGGCGGTTGCAGCAGTCATTTGAGATGGAGTACGAGGCGCAGTAGGCCCAGACTGAGAAACTATCGAAGGTACAGAAGTTTGAATGTTAGACTGGACTGGTTGCTGGGGTGAACCAGAAACTAAGGGTTGTCTAGTTTGAGATGACAACTGTACACTTGGCTGCAACACCTGTTGAGTTTGCAATGGATCCCACACTATGTTCATTCCAGGGTACTGACCCATAACAGGTTGAGAATATTGAGGACCATAACCGGGTTGAGGGAAGGATTGATAATTGAACGGTACATTTCCCGTTCCTTGAACATAAGATTGACCTTGGGGTGGTTGGAGACCTTGGTTCGAGTACTGACCTTGGGGTAGATACCCCTGAGGCACGTATTGATACTGGGGTTGACCTTGAGGTATAAATTGATACTGGGGTTGACCTTGGGGTACATATTGAGTCTGGGGTTGACCTTGAGGAACGTATTGTACCGTAGGTACGTACTATCCTTGAGGTTGCCCCCCAGATGCAAATTGTGTACCTTGAGGTTGCCCCCAGGCGTTAATTGAGGCTGCCCCCCAGGCGGTAACTGGCCACCTTGAGGTTGAGAATTGGGAATAGAACCTGACATCATAAGAATGTCTTCTACGCTCAACGGCTTTGCACCATTGCTTCCAGTGAATAACCCTTGTTCAATGGTTTGAGGAGATGCTCCCGAAAAAGTACCAGAAAGTGACTGATACCCAGAGGGAACAGAAGGACTGTCGTACAAAAAAGATTCAGGCGATTGAGTAAACATGGATGACTGACCTGACATATTTACGGGAGTATAAAAACCTCTAAGATGATAAGGAGCACGAGGTGGTGAAAAACTTAACCCTGGGTTTTCCAAATAATTAGTCAAAGAAAGATACCAAGTAGTACTCCTAGGCGGACTGTAAAAAATTGATTCACGCTCCCTTAGATCAAGAACAAGTCGATTTTCAGGGATAGGGATACCTACTTCTTCTTCCGGAGCAAGTTCTTCAATAGCAATAAGTCCAGAAGGAAGATCTTGGGTAATTACTCTTTCTACCCTAGGTGAATCAGGACCACTAGAAGTTGGAGAGACAAACCCCGATGTTGGAGTAACAGGTTCAAATACCTCAGGTTCTTCACCTATATCACTAGTAGATGAAAAGCTACCAGCAAGTTCGGAAACTGAAATCGATTGCAGACCGTAACCCGTTACTAGAGTTTGGTAATCAGGATGTACAACCAATGAAGACTCTCCTTCTTCAGGTGACCCAACTTTACTACCACTAGGAGTTACGAGGACTTTCAAGCCTTCAAGCTAGCTCAGGACTTCTTCAGGAGGTTTGCCCCAAAGTCTACGGGACTTCCTCAGTAAATCAGCCACGGTTACAAACTCAAGAGACTGGCCCCGAAGTCTACGGGACTGTCTTGGTAATTCAGCCACAGTTAAAAACTTTTAACTACTTCACACGCAAACAAAGTAAAATCTCAATGAAAACCACCTAAAGCCTCTAAAGAACCAAACAAATTTGAATCACACGCCTAAAGAATCTAGAGATCAAACACACACAAACAGTAACTTTCCGGACCGAAAACACTAGTTGGTGATGAAATCCAACGTCGCAGAATTCAGTACAGAAATGGCGGTTGGAACAGTTACCCTGGCAACCTGCTTAATGAATAGACTGGACCAAGTTCCTCCACTTAACCGTCTCGAGTGAAGTGAACCCCCCAGAAAATCCAAGTGAGTCTAGCCGATGTCTGCTCCAGGTACAGTGGGATCTTCCCACCACCATCACCTTAGGAAGAATCCTAAAGAATATGGTCACTAAGGCTACCAACTGAGACAAATACACCTGGGGGAACAGTCTACGATCCGATACACATGCAAGGGCAGAGTAGCAAGCTCAATCCCCTTGAAGGCTCCTTGACATAATCCAATGTTTACCAACAAGTGACCCCAGGCTCCTCGACAATGGTTAATCTGAGGTTTACCGTTTTTAATACGTGAATATCTGGCGTCGTTCCCAATGAGGAAGGATTGATTCCCACACTGGTTCGGACATGATCTCGTGCTTCTCCTTTAAGAGGAGCTTTCCCAGAGCATAAATGCAACAATTGGATTTCTTCCTACCACAAGATACAACTACTTGTTTGTTTTTACTGTCTTGGAGAGTTAATTACTCTCCTACTCCAAGACACTAGCCTAAGCTAAGTTAGTGTATCAGAGCCCTAGAAATAAAAATGTTGCTAGATGAATTTTACTTTAAGCGTTAATTTTAGTGGTTTTTGTTTAAGTCAAGAGGTGGCGAAGATGAAACTCGTGGTGTAAAGACTCGACTCAAAATCACTAAAAAGATGCACCTAAGATGATTTAAACAATCTTTTCTCTTCGATGAACTTCTAAACTAAGAAAGAGTTTGAGAATGCAAATACTTTGTAAACACAAATCTTTCTCAATTAAACAAATTAAAAGAAGAGCTTTTCCTTTCCAAAGCACTCAAAACGAGACAACTAGCTATTTCACACAAATTTCCCTTTTCTTTTCAAAGCACTCAATCACTACAAAAAACAAACTTTTTCCAAAAGAGATTTCTTTATATTTTGTAAATAAAACACTCAAAACTAATGAAAATGACTAAATTTGAGAGCTACAAACTATAAAAAACCTATTTGAAGTCAAAGCTTACAAAGTTTCTTTTTGAGGATGTTTTACTTAGCTAAATGTGAGCTAAGGACTAATTTATGCAGAATCACAATTAGTCAAAAAACAACCAATCTTTCGTTTTCTTTTTTTAAAAATGAAAATCCAAACTTTTAAATACAAGCTTTTCGAAATTTTGAAATGAGAAAACTCAAAGCGGATTCCTCAACAAGGGGAGATTTCATAAATGGTCAGACTCATAAGAAGGCTGGTAGACACCAAGGTGATCTGAGGTCCCTACAGCTTCTAAGCTCAGAGCCACTACACAACCAAATTGAAAAACAAGCCCAACAAGTAAAATTCCTAGGAATTCCACCTAAAACCCTAACACTAATGAAATTAAACCAAGGAAAGTTTTTGACAGGGAACAAGCAGGTCTGGGTAATGGCTAAAACCTATAAACAAATTCTAAACTGATAAAAAAGAGAAAAATTTAAAATTTCTCTAATTTTTGACAGGGTACGCAAGCAGACTGTTTACACAAGTGCGTTAATGCTCTGTGCACAAAGAAAAAGTGCGTACAGGTACGCACTGTACTTAACTCAGAGGGTGCGTACCTCTCCCAAAACTATGAAAAATAAAAACTAACTCAAAATTAACTAAATTCACCCAATCCCACAATCATCAAGTCAAAAACAGAAACAAAAAATACAGTTTCTCAAGTCAAAGTATAAACAAGGAAAACAATCAAGCTCCCCAGTGGAGTCGCCATTTTGTCACGCGGAATGAGTCGATCTTGCGGACAAGATAGACCTTCCTAGAATCTAAAGAAGACCTAATGACAAGCAAACCAACCAGACACTATCTTTCTCTAAATATGCTTTGATAAACAATAGCAAACAAGTGTTTTTAGGGCCTACCTTTGGTCCAACGCAAGCTTGTGGATGCCCTCGCTCCTTTGATCCAAATCAACTCCTTTTCGTGAATCTGCAAACACAAACAAGGCAAACAAATTAAATAGCACCTGAAAAGCCAATTGCATAAAACATATTTAACATGAAAGTCAAGGAGTCTATGAAACAAATAACATAAGATACTTGTTGAGAAAAATGAGTTTGATTGTATTAATTCAAAAGAAGAAGAACTTTACAACCTTTGCCTTGACGCTGTACAAGCTCCTCCCAGGGTCCAACAAGATGTCTCCTCTACTTTGACAAGTTTCACTCACTCTCCAATGGAACCAAGAGGTATGTGATCTCTCCTCTCAAGCTCAACCAAAGAGTCTTAATTTCACCAGCATTTACCCTCAAAATGTTCAGCTTCTAACCTCTCTAGTCCTCACCCCAATGCCTGTATTTATAGTGCAATGGAGGGAAGTTACTAGGTCCTCCTTCAAAGGGATAAAGCCCTCCTTCAAAGGGATAGCTCCTTTAGTCAAGGGATTAGCTCCTTCTCTTTTGGGATGCATGAACCACCTCAGAGCGAACAATCCACGTCAAAATTCCTTCTAGAAAACTCTAGAATTAACCCAAAGTGAGTTTTTTAAGATAAAACTTGCGCCTTTTGACTTTCACAGGGGTCTGCACCTACACCATTAGGGACAGAGCGAGTAGGTACGCAACTTTTGTACACAGAAGGTGCGGGACCGCAGGTGACCATGAGAGAAAGTGCGGAACCAGAGTTACATTGATTTTTGATGTCTTTCTCCCATTTCCAAAGCTTGATTTGAAGATCTGAGGTCTTAGACTTGCTTAGGAGGATAGTACAAGTGATGATAGACCCATAGTGACTGCAAATAATCATGGTGACGATATTTTAGTGTAACAGGTAGTAAAGGAAACTCATGATGCGAACAAAAGAAATGTTAATCATGATATCATAGACTCTAATGTTGGATCAAAGACTCACCATATTCCAAAAATCGATATGAGGAAGTTTTATGGCAAGGATCCCGCCACATGGATATTACAGATGGAGCAGTTCTTCGATCTCAATAATGTGAAAAACACACAAAAGGTACGTATGGCAACTTTATATTTGGAACCAAATCAGTTTGTATGGTATCAATGGCTTTGCTCTCATAAACAATTTATCACTTGGGCAATTTTTACGAAAGAATTGATAGCACATTATGAGGATACAAAAAGAAACACTTTTTTTAGCCAATTGATAAGTCTCAAACAAAAGGGTTCAATAATGGAGCACATTGAGGAGTTCCAAAATTGAACATAAGGGTAAAAGATATTCCAGAGGAGCATAGGATTGATGTGTTCATAGGGTCTTTAAAGGATAATATCCAACATGGTGTTCGCCTTTGGGAACCTGATTCATTAGAGAAGGCATTCAGGTTAGCAAGAAAAATGGAAAGCAAAATTATGGCAACCAGGAAGCATACCACTCACAACTATAAAGACGGAAGCGTTGTTGCCCCTAGTCTTCCAAAGCCTATAAGGTTGACACCACAATAATTGGAAGAAAAAATATCAAAAGGGCTACGTTACAGTTGTGATAGCAAATACACTAAAGGTCATAAGTGTGCTGAGAAGAAATTATTCTACATAGATTGTGAAGAGGAAGAAGAAAAGGAGCAAGAAAGGTCAAAAGAAGAGGATATATTCCAAGAACAAAGCCTAGATGAAGAACAAATAAATCTGACCATATCTTGTAATGCATTGGTGGGAATTACCACTCCTCAAACCATCAAGAAAGAAGGACAAATCAAGAAGAAAAAGGTAATAGTGTTGATTGATTCAGGAAGCACCCACAATTTTATTCATTGTAGGGTAGCAAAAGAATTGAATTGCTTCCTATATCTAGCACCAGAGTGTCAAGTGATGATTGCAAATGGAGGAACAATAAATTTGTTAGATAATCTTCGGCATAATCACATAACCAATCTTTTGTCGACGCGTTTCGAACCAACCAGTGTGGTTCATTGTCAGGACAAGTTGAAGAACCAATCCGGCTTAGCGTGATTAAATAGCGTCTGCTATTTAATCACGCTAAGCCGGATTGGTTCTTCAACTTGTCCTGACGATGAACCACACTGGTTGGTTCGAAACGCGTCGACAAAAGATTGGTTATGTGATTATGCCGAAGATTATCTAACAATATTATGGATCACAGAAGTCTAAATTCCTTAACAATAAATTTCTCTGGAAAGTGCCATAATATCAAGCTATCCATGGGAGAATATGTATTGACTAGCCCAATGCTTTCCATTCCAATGGGAGGTGCTGATGTTGTACTAGGAGTCCAATGGCTACAATCCTTGGGTACAATAGCTTTTAATTTTCAAGAACTTTTCATCAAATTTTCTACTGAAGGAAAAGAAGTTGAATTAAGGGGTATTGCTGGGAAACCAGGAAAGATAATCAGCTCTAATGGTATGACAAAGCTTCTAAAAAAGGAGCAAAGAAGTGTAATTGCACAATTATGTTCACTAAACGTTTCCACATCGGAATCATCTATTTCTCCAGATCTCCAAAAAGTCCTGGACAATCATTCCAAGGTATTTGAGACTCCCAAAGGTCTCCCACCTATGCGTGATCATGATCATGCTATTCATCTGATTCCAGGAAGTGTTCCTCCAAACACCAGGCCATACAGATATCCCTATGTCCAAAAGAGTGAAATTGAATGTATGGTTGCAGAAATGCTAGAGGCTGGTATAATTCAACCGAGTCAAAGTTCTTTCTCTGCTCCAGTAGTATTGGTGCACAAGAAGGATGGATCATGGTGCATGTGTCCGGATTATAGGGAGCTCAACAAGCTCACTATTAAAGATAAGTTCTCCATTCCTATCATTGACGAATTATTGGATGAATTGCATGGATCAATTTACTTCACCAAGTTGGATCTTCGTTCAGGATATCATCAAATCAGAATGAAGATTGAAGACATTCTGAAAACAGCATTTAGAACTCATGAGGGTCATTATGAATTTTTGGTCATGCCCTATGGCCTTACCAATGAACCTTCAACATTTCAAGGTTTGATGAATTCAATTTTCAAACCATTCCTTAGAAAATTTGTGTTAGTATTTTTTGATGATATACTAATCTACAGCAAGTCTTGGAAGGATCATGTTGAACATGTTGACAGGGTGCTACAACTATTGGAGGAGAAACAATTATATGCAAAAAGATCCAAATGTTTCTTTGGAGTCCAGGAGGTGGAATATTTGGGTCATATTGTATCTCATGAAGGAGTTAAGGTAGACCCTAGCAAAATTAAAGCCATTAAGGAATGGAAAATCCCCACATCCATAAAGCATCTGCGAGGATTTCTTAGGTTGACAGGGTATTATCGCAAGTTTGTTAAGAATTATGGGAGAATAGCAGCACCGCTAACAACATTATTGAAGAAAGATGCATTTTCATGGACTTCGGAAGCAACAAAGGCCTTTAAACATCTTAAAGAGGCAATGTGCCAAGCACCGGTCTTAGCTACACCAGACTTCACAAAAACGTTTATTGTGGAATGTGATGCTTCAGGAAATGGAATTGGTGTTGTTCTAATGCAAGATGAAAGACCCATTTCTTTTGAAAGTCGTCCAATCAAGGGAAAGTTTTTAAGCAAAGCTATTTATGAGAAGAAAATGTTGGCAATACTCCATGCACTTAAGAAATGGTGACCCTACCTAATGGGAAGACACTTCAAGGTAAAAACGGATCATGATAGCCTTCAATATTTTTTAGAACAAAGACTATCCTCTGAAGAGCAACAAAAGTGGGTCACAAAGATGTTGGGTTATGACTTTGAAATCATCTACAAAAAAGGGAAGCAAAATGTGGTGGCAGATGCACTCTCAAGAAAGGACGAGGATGTGGAAGCATTATTGTGCGCCATTTCTATTATCCAACCAGATTGGATAAATGAAACAAGGGAGGAATGGAAGAATGACGAAGAAGTGTGGGCACTTATTCGAAAGCTACAACAAGATTCCAGTACGTCTGATACATTTAGCCAGCAAAATGATTCGTTATGGTACAAAGATCGCTTATACCTCTGTAAGAATTCCCATCTAAAACAAAAGATTCTTATGGAATTGCACACTTCTCCCTTAGGAGGGCACTCAGGATTTCTAAAATCTTACCATAGGGTTAAGAAGGAATTTTTTTGGGATGGCCTTAAATCAGATATTCAAAATTTTATGGCAGAATGTTTGGTTTGCCAAAAAAATAAAGTTGAAACAATTAAGACATCGGGTCTATTACAACCTTTATCCATTCCAAGCCAACGTTGGGAGGAGGTTTCAATGGATTTTATCACAGGTTTACCCAAGTCTGAGGGAAAGAGTGTCATCATGGTGGTAGTTGACAGACTTACCAAGTATGCACACTTTTGTGCATTATCACATCCATTTAAAGCCAGTACAGTTTCTACTACATTTATGGAAACAATTCAAAAGCTACATGGAAACCCAAAGATTATTGTAAGTGACAGAAATCCCATTTTCACTGGAAATTTTTGGACAGAATTATTTTCTTGTCTTGGTACTCAGTTAGTTCATAGCTCATCTTATCATCCTCAATCTGATGGGCAAACTGAGATAGTAAACAAATGTTTGGAAGGATATCTTCGTTGCTTTGTATCTGATAAACAAACACAATGGGTCAAATGGTTGCCTCTGGCTGAATGGTGTTATAACACTTCCTTCCATACAGCAACAAAAATGACCCCACTTATGGCACTTTATGGGTATCAACCACCCTCCATCACATCATATTTAAGAGAAAATTCTAAGTTTCAGGCAGTGGAACATCACATCGAACATCAACAACAAGTCCTCCAACTCTTAAAGGATACCTCGTGTTGGCACAGAATAGAATGGAACAACAGGTAGATCAACATCGCAGTGAAAGAAGTTTTGATGTAGGTGATTGGGTATGCCTACGGCTACAACCATATAAGCAAATGTCCCTCAAGCAAGCTAAGAAGAATAATAAATTATCACCAAAGTATTATGGTCCATACAAGGTGTTGCAAAATATTGGTACTATGGCATACAAATTGGAGCTTCTTGCAGCTTCTCGATTGCACCCATTTTTCCATGTTTCATGTCTAAAGAAGGTTATAGGCGACAAGCTCCCAGTTCAAACAATATTGCCAGAACTTGACGAGGAAGGAAAAATTATATTGGAACCGGAAGCAGTCATAGAAACAAGAATTCGACAGCTACGAAATCGATCAATTTCAGAGTATCTTATCAAGTGGAAGAACTTATGCGCTGAAGATTCCACATGGGAGGATGAGAATTTTATGCAGAAGTATCCAGAACTACTCAAGCGTTGAGGAAAACACTTTTTTGAAGGCGAGAAGCATGTTGGGTCCCTATAATACTAGTGATTACCCCATTACTATTGTAGTTATACCCCTTATTAATATTGTTGTGCCCCTATTGCCCTCATATTGTTATTACTGTGCCCCATAGAATCCCTCTATTGTTATTTTTGTGGCTTTATATTATTATTTTTAGGTCGGCTGGATTATATTGTGACTCCTTAGACTCCTATATATAGAAAGGAGGTTTTGTCATTTGTATCATCGAAGAATTATTCATTTATGTAATGTAAAGGAGGTTGCCCCCTCGAAGAGGCTGAATTCTAAGGCGTTGATCTATCTTTTCTATCTTTTCTTGAGCTGGTTTCATAACAGACTTCTTCTTCTTCTTCGTCTTCTTCTTCTTCTTCTTAGGCTCCTGGTTACTTAATGTGAAACTTTCACCAGGCGAAGGAGGAGAGGAGGAGAAGGAAATAGGGGAAGAAGGCATAAGCGCACCCTTGGAATCAACATGTCTTGGTTCGGACAAAGGAGATAGTGGAACCAGAGTCATGACACTCGGGACCACCGAGGTTGAAAACAACCATACAGGCAAACCGATCGTTAACCCAGGCAAAGACAAAGTTGCCATATATAGAGCACCGACATTTCCAAAGGAAGGAAACAAACTAGGATTTCCATCTGAGGGAAAACCTTGGCTGGTAAGCTCGAGGAAGGTTGCCATCGAGAACAAGAAAGAACCCTTCTTAAGCTAACACAAACAAGATCTAACCGGGTAAATGTGAATCGTGGCCAAATAAATTTTAAGAGACAGGAACAAAACTTGACCTTTTCATTTTTAAAGAGTCGAGAAAAGGACAAAAGATGACTCTAGTCACCTTCGAATATTTAATGAGCCTGAAGTGACAAGTGCTCAGATGGACCTTTTCTTTTAGGGAGTCCGAAAAGTAACGAAAGTGACTACTCTGGAGAACTAGGAAAAAAGGTTTACTAGACAAATCCATAAAACTGCATATACACCTTGGCATTCATATGAAAACCAAGGGCTTTCTGTACGACAGTCAATCTTCCAGAATGCTATGTTCAGTGCGTTACGGCTTGTAAGGGGGCAGACACAGCTTCCTATGGATAAAGGATGATAACCTAGTGGGGTCTCCCCATATACTCGACGGTACATGGGAGCACAATTCCGTACTAGACCACTATTGAGTCACCGAAGGAGGAATCACCCAACCTTGAGTGGAAACAAAAGTGACTAGGTTTAACGATGCTGGAGCACGTCTCTAGCCTAGACCTCTAACTGTGTGCGTTATGTTCCAATGTGTTTTTAGATTTATTCAGTTCATTTTAAAGTTGATCTTGGATTATGTTTCAGTTTTCAGGCCTTACCGTATGTATATAACAGAACCTAGGATGCAGCTAAAATGAATGAAATATCCTTTTTCTTCGATGAACACCTACCTATGGGAGGGTAGAGAGATCATCCCCAAACCAAGAAAACAAGGCAACAAAACAGTCACTCAATGCAAGCAGACATCAAACGCTAAAGTGCACAGATACTAGTAATGAGAGATTTAATCGTTCACTTTTCATTATGCAACTCGAAATGCAAATTCACTTTCACTTTCGCATGCTAAATGAAATGCAATCTTTTTGATTTTGATACCTTTAATCTAAAAGAAACGAATAAGCAACAAACAAATGTGAAAAAACGGTTGATCCAAACAATTGTAATCTATGTCCGTGTAGTGAAGAGAAATCGAATCAATCTCGAGATTGGTCCAATAACAATCACTAAACAATCAACCAAACGTAAGCAAAGGGGAAGGCTCAATCAAACCAACAGCAAGCAGCAAACGAAACCTTGCAAACATGCAACCAAGCGAAACTGATCCAAAGGACTTGAAACAATAAAGCTAGGTCACAAAGCAGAAAGACAAGATTCGTTCAACAAAGCTCGCAAGAGAGTGCCTCAACCTCTAAACAGTGAAAACAAGTCATCAAACAAGTGGGAACAACAAAGGACTAGAAAGACTGATGGATTCAGGAGGCAGAATTGAAAAATTCAATTCTACAACAATCAGCGCGGGAAATACACTAGCAATAAAGCACTGATAAAGAACAACACGCAGCAACAAAGCGATGGCAGCACGAAAGTACACGACTTTCCCGCGATGGTCCAATTTACAGAACCGTCGCAACTGTTAAGAATAATTACGTGATGAACAGGATACTACAAAAGGGGTGACACGATGACAACATGACTATTAAATTAAAAACCACGATGATGTTCAAAACAGTAACAGGCGAACCAAAAAATCCCAAACCAGAGACAATCAATCTTTAATGAAATAAGAGCATTTCCCATATCAGACCAGGAAACTCAGAAAACAGGTAACTAATCCCCAAAACTTCAAAAGAGAGTAAAACAAGACCAAGACAAGAGTAAACAAGAAAAGAACAAAGGCCAGCTTCCCCAGCGGAGTCGCCAATTTGTGATGCAGGAAAGTGTTCCCTCTGCGGACAGAGGCAACCCCTCTAGCCCTAGAGTGGGTCTAGTCACGAAAAAGGACAGATCAACAATAGTTTTCCTTAAACATTCATAGTTGGAGGCCTACCTCATCCGGTGGTTGATGGAGTTCCGTTGCGCTGCTCCAGCTTCCGCTTTCTTCTCCTAATTAGTAATCAACCTGAAACAATGCAAAGGAAATACAACAAAGCACATAACCGGAACAATAATGATCTATTTACTCACAAAGTCAAGAAGTCATGAGCTATCAAGTACATTACATACAAGACATAGGAAAACATCATTGATTGCATTAATAATGAAATAAGAGTAAGCTTACAACCAAAGTCTTGACGTCACAAGCCTGCTCAGAGGGATCCAGCCAACATGTTTGTCAAGCATTCACTCTTGAAGATGGATCTCCCAATACACAAGTCTCTCCCACTCACAAGTTTTACACAAGATCAAAAACACTTCACAACCTTCCTCAAGCTATCAACAAACCCATGCTTGTCACACTCACACCAGCTATCTAGCAAACTCACAAGCACTAACAGAGCTATCAACAACCATTCCAAAGACTAAGAACTCCAAAAACTAGCAGCACATAGCAATGGTGAGAGTTTAAATAGGAGAAAGAGTCTCCATGAAAGGTGGGAGGATGAGCTTATCTCCAAGGAAGGTAGCACAAATGACAGAACAACTACGCCAGAGAAAGGAGGGCGACATAAACTAGGCCAACAACCAGGTCTGGAGTCATCTGGAAGGCCGACTGTTGGAACAAATTCGCCCAATCTAGATCATCGCGGGCACATAACTGGCCTTCCGTGCTGACATCGCTATTGAATAATGTAGCTAGTCAGGTCATCACTGAATATTACAAGCGACAGTTGCGCTAGCACATGAAATTTGACCATCGCAGGAATCACGTGTACTTCGGTGATGGCAGCGCTTATGGATTATTTTGGAGCGCCCTTCAGCATTTTATTTGGCAAACAGACGCAATGAGGTAGAAACCTTTGGAAAATTGGGTCATTTGGTAACATCAGAGAGCATGAGAATGAATGATTTGGACACATGACACAGTAGGAAGACTGGAGTGAAGACAGTGAAAAATTATTGTGTAACACCAGGTATTTGGACCCAAGTATTGGTTCTAAGTGGTTTTGGACCATGTTATTGAGTAAGGCATAACACTATAAAAGGGGAAGGAGATCATTAAGCAAGGACACTCAAGGATTGAATATCTTATGAAGAGCTGTTGTTGGGAAAAGTATCTATTCAGAACTCCCCTATCCCACTCTAAGGTGTGATAGTGCCTTAGCAACAAACAAGGAAAACTACTTGAGTATTCTTCTTTATGAGATGTAAATGAAGAGGAAGGATGTAACTAACCTGTGTCTTTCGCTAGTTTGTTGATCCAATCGCTCCTCTCTTCAATAGCTCCCAGCTCCCTGCTCCCTCACCGGCCCAGCTTCACCGAATTCCTGCAAGATCAAAGAAGAGAGAAACTACACGAAGATATAGATTTACATTCACAAAAAGCTTAGGATCAGATTAGGCTAAACATGCAAATATAACAAAACATCATTGATACACAACATGTAGGAGAAACTCAAATAATTTTATTGATGTGACAAGAAAGTCCAAGAGGAGATACAACCAAGTGAGTCTCGATCCAGCATCTATCTCCCAGCAAAGGAATCCCTTCCTCTCCTCCAACAAAGCATAAATCACCCAATGTACTAATCTCAATCTCAAACCAACAACAATTCTCTGCAAAGTACAAAATTCCAGCCTCCGGATCTCTGGGATGAGGGATCCATATATAGATGTAAGCAGAGAGGATGAGTCATCTTATGTTTTGACTTGTGGCTTCTCTCTGTCAGTTCTTGCTTCCACTTGGAGACTGAGAGCCTCTTACTCATCACTTGGTCGAATTCAGTGAGGCAAGTGTCATTGGAGAAGATTCTGGAAGCTTCCATGGTCTTTCCACCTCGTTGAATGACTCTGCCACTTGTCATTTCCCGCTCAACGCACCTGGGTAGTGCATTCAAGTGCGTTGCAACGCACCTAGCCAGTGTATTTGGGTGCTTTACAACGCAGGTAGCTAGTGGAGCTTCTGAATTGATCCTGATTTGACTAGTTCTGAGTGGTTTTTGGTGGAGAACTTCTGGGAGAAGCTGTCATTGGTTGACCTTGTTCCTTTAGGGGCAGGAACAACACTTTTAGGGACTTTGGATCCCTTGGATTATGGACATTTCATGCTCAAAGCTGTAAGGCACAAAAATGTCTATAACAGTTGCCCCCTAAAGTATGAGGCCGTTTATCGGGTGAAATGCTTTATTAGGAGGATCCGAAGTTCTTTCAATGCTGGGAGGAGACCTGTAATAAGATACAATACAATACATTATTTTTCATACTGTTTTCATGATCTAGTTGAGGTAGGCATTCCCATGCTCAGCTTTATAAATTCATTTTTATGTACATAGGACAGACAATCGTCTGATGGTAGACTGATGATCCTGATGAAATCATCATCCTTTTGGTAGGATGATTATCTGTTCTGCAATGTTGTACATGTCAATGTCTTTATTTTTCCTGAATATATATCGTAGCCCGGATGGATGAAACTAGATCCAGGGTCTTCAATCTCGTCCGATCTTCACTCTAAGTACAAGTCGATCCATGTGAGAAATGTTTTGAAGTCGAACATGGAAAGACATCGCTTGATTACCAGTCAATGATGTAAACTGTTAACAAGCGCGAGAGGAATCACCGATAATGATAATGACCCTCAAGGTACTGCAGTACAATTCACGTGGTGTGAATAAAGGACTTGGCGTCGAACACCACGCAAAATCTTTCAGTCGAAGGTCATTGATGTATACCTGTCGCCGGAAGTGAGAAACTTGCCATTGAGGCATGCAAGCTTCAAAGTACTGAAGGGGGTGTTCCTAGATCAACTTCTTGGATAATGAGCTGATGTTGACAAGAAGTGATCCGTCAAAGGAGGGCCTTAATGAATCCCACATCGATGACACGGAACAGAGCAAATGATTTTGATGGAGGTGAAAACGATCTGATGATATATGGTTCAGGGTGGTGGTCATGAAAGAATGAAGTATAATGTATGGTAGTGGATGGGACACGGGTGACTTCTCTGGATGACTTCTCTTGAACATATCGGCGACACTTATGTGATGGATTGGTAGCATTTACCCCAAAGGTGGATGGTATGGCGAGACCATGGTGATGTGACCGGTGAATGAAACAACCCAACCCGACTCAGGCACGGAGTGGAAGTGTCATGTTCAAGAGCGACTTGCTACCAATAAAGGTTCTTTGAGTTTCTTCCCAATTTTTCCCCAGTCATTGCTGACCAGTACCTCTTTATTTTTGTCAAGCTTGAGGAGGATAACATATGCTTGTTCTATAATTTGCCCTTCGGGCAAACCCATCGCTATGTTTTAACGAGCCTAGCGATAGTGAAACTCGTTCTCGTCTAAAGACAAGTTTGTCGCTATTAATCTTTTTAACGAGTCTAACGACAAAGATAACTCGGTCCTTTTCATTTTTAGAGAGTCTGAAAAGGTACGTAAAGTTAACTCCAGAAGTCCTTTTTCCTCATCTAATCCCTTAAGTCCGAAAAAGTATAAAACAATATAGAAGGGATGAATTTTTGATAGTTTTAACGAGCCGAACAAAACAAGCGCTCGATCTTTTTGTGCAATAATCCCTCAGGTCCAAAAAGATTAAAATCTGGAGGAGGGATAGCACTTCCGGTTGCTTTAACGAGCTGGAAGGCCAAAAATCGGCAATCTTTTCATATTTTACGAGTCAGATGAAAAGAGCTTAAAGAAGACTCGTCTTTTGAGGAACGAGTGATAAAATGGGTAGCAGCTGATTCCAGGTAAGGGTTGGAATTTTCCAAGCACGACAGTGTCACAAGGATGGCTAGTGAAATCACTCTTCGCAGCTGTTCCTCAAAATGGGTAAACAATCAAATGGAGGTGAATGATCGACCAATGGAAAAGTGGAGGTGACGGTGCAAACATGACCAAGGCTTTAATGGCTGATAATGTTACATTCACGGTGGTTATTTACAGGAGGATAGTTCATTTTTTAACGAGCTTAAACGCGGGTTGAAACACTTGCTCGATCTTATGTTTATTTTTTAACGAGCATGAACTATGCGCTAAAACTGCTCGATCTTATGTTTATTTTTTAACGAGCATGAACTATGTGCTAACACTACTCGATCTTATGTTTATTTTTTAACGAGCATGAACTATGTGCTAAAACTGCTCGATCTTATGTTTATTTTTTAACGAGCGTGAACTATGTGCTAAAACTGCTCGATTAATCCAGTCATATGATAAGAATGTCTCATGTAAGATGCCATTTTTTATGGAGCTTGCGCCTTACAAAGCTTTGCCCCACATCCTTTCGTTATGCAAGTTCGGAAATGACTAATCCTACGAGTTTAAAGGGTTAGAGGTCCTAAAAATTTAAAAAATAAATAGCCGCCCCTTGCTTGCATTCCAAAAGGTTTGCATGCCCCCAGGTATAAAACAGAGTTTCAAGGTTACCTCTACTTCACTTCCGCCAAAACAATTGTTTTACCGAGAGAGGCCTACCTCTTACAGGTCACCCAAAGATTGTTCTATTAATCTTTCAAACAAAAAACTTCTTCGGTGATGTCTACCGAGATAAACAAAGGTGAGCGACGATGCGTGTCAACTCACATAACTTTGACAAAAGAATCTTATTCCAGAATAACCCCTATCTCAATCATGGACGGGGTACAGACTAGTCATATTCTCCTGCGGAAACCTACCCCATACCCGAAGTTTTCCTGCCGAAGCAGACCAGGACGCATGCCCCCTGGGTTCCAGTCATATCCCTCCGAATTACTCGCGCTCATCGGGAGGACAGACCGTGGGTTGAGACATTTCTTGCGTGAAGAGACCATTTAGGGATGGTATATGACTATTTGCGATGCGTGATCCGGGAAATGAAAGCTGGTCTATGAGCTTGACCACTCTCCCTTCGTGCGGAAAACACATTACTCTAAAGAGTGAGGAGACGATGGCTCCCATGCAATATATATAGTCTCGTCCAAGGAGTAGGTTATAATCCAAGGGTCCTTGAACGACCATCACGTTCATTTGAACGGTCTTCCCTTTCAATGTTATGGGCACATTGGGGAGGATCCCTAAAGGTCGACTGGTTCCTTTATCGAAGCCTGTCAGATTTCTCATTTCAGGAAAAAGCGATGGCGAACCAAGCGCTTTCCAAGCAATAGAGGAAAGGATACTCCCAGATGCCCCCTCATCAATGATGGTGCCAGCCATGACCATTCTGTATATTTGAACGATAATTCGGAATGGTATGCTTGCTGGCAAACGGGGTCTGCCTAGTTGGTTCCAGTCGAAGGATACAACTAGGTTGCTTGGAGGTGGGACCGAGTAGACGACCGGGTATGGCTCTAACGAACTTCCTTCCTGCGATAAAGGAATGGGTAGGTTGCCCCCATGTTCGTCGGAGTCTGTGTTGATGAAGAGAATTTGGACGGTGTCATCCTTATTCTCCTCATTGACTGTGTCATTCGAAGATAAATCCTCTGAAGGCAAGACCGGGTCAACTGCCGCCTCGACCTTTTGACTTTTGTCGGGTATGGATTCAGCCGGTTCATCTCCAATGACAGGGGCTTCAGCTGACCACTTGAGCGGGCCGACTGGATTTTTAACTAACGAAGGACTCGGCAAGAGTTTTTTATATCCAGGAGGAAGTCGTAACGGTGAAACCGGACGATCGTCCAAAACTCTTTTAGCTTCGTCTAAGAAGGGACAACGGTGGATGGCGTGATTTCCTTCGCACAGTTTACAAGGAGATCTAGCTCTCCCTTTTAGTCCTGGGACTTCACTTTCGCTAGTTGATAGTGTGCTTTCAACATGGCTATCAGAGGTTCACGCCACCGGATTGTGCAAACGGGGAGACCAGTCCCTTAGTATCTGAGGGATGCAGGGACAATCTCTATGGAAGTGGTATCCCTTGCAAATGACACATGGCGATTTAGGCCTGGTCAGTGCAGTGTGTGGATTTTCGTTAGACGACACTCGTTTGCCCCCAGTCGCTTTTGGCTCCTTCTTCTTCTTCTCTTTCTTCTTCTTTTCCTTCTTCTCCTTAGGAACTTGACTTTTGGCTTTGCCAGCCCCATCAAGCGAAGAGGAAGGAGGAGAGGAAGAATTAGAGGAAGTGGAAGGTTGGTGGGTAACTCTAGACTGGTCTAACTGCTGATTCGGCTGTTCAGGAATAGTGGTGTTCTGAACGACATTGGTTGAGAAGAGCCAGACCGGTAAGCCAATTGTCAGTCCTGGAAGCGACAATGTGGCCATATGGGGCGCACCAACAGCTCCCCAAGAGGAGAAGGGACTAGGATTTCCACCAAGAGGAATTCCTTGGTTGGTAGGCTCCATTTTCTCAACCTAAAGATCAACGCAGGAAAAAGGGTATGAATATTCCGTTTAAAATAAATTTTAACGATGCTTGGACACAACTTGCTTTTTCAATTTTAAAGAGTCGAGAAAAAGCAAAAGATGACTCTAGTCTCCTTCGATTTTTAATGAGCCTGAAGTGACAAGTGCTCAGATGGACCTTTTCCATTAAGGAGTCTGAAAAGGAATGAAAGGGACTGCTCTGGAGTTCTAGGTAGAGGGTGTGCCAAACCAATCGCAAAACCGCAGAATACTTTTTAAGGTACGGGTGGTCAATCTTCCCGAATGCTGTGTTCAGTGCATTGCGATCAGTAGGGTGGCCGACACGGCTTCCTATGGATAAAGGTTTTATGCCTATAGGGGTCTCCCAATATATACTCGACGGTACGTGGGAGCACAATCCGTACTGGCACTTATCGTCTCTCAGGAGGAATCACCCAACCATCAGTGAGGGCGACAGTCACCAGGTTTTATGACGCCGGAACACGTCTCTAGCCTAGACCTCTATGTTGTGCGTTAAGCTACAAAGCGTTGTTAAGTTCATTCAATTTATTTTAGGTTGATCTTTCTTAGAAGTTTGCCTTTTTGGATCACCACGAGATGTAGATACAATTCCTAAATGCAGTCTAAAGATGATAAGCAAGCATTTATCTCTTTTCAACAATGAAAATCCTAGCTACAAGGGGAAAAGAAAGACACAATCTTTTCTCAAAGAGAAAAGAGCACACTGTAAATGCACTTTTCCTAAATCAAACCATACAAACTATCAATATGCAAATGCACAAATGCATGTATTTGTTTTTACTTTCTTAATATTGATGCCTAAAAAGAAAGTTGTTGTACAAATTTGAATTCGATTTCAAGTGAAAACAAAAACAAGTTTCTTTTTGAAATCAAAAAGACGATTACGACACTTTATGATTTTGAAGTAAACACTTGTTTCGACACTAGAAATTCACAAATTCAAACCAAAAGACAAAAGTAAAAGCGCAATCAACTGTCAACAACAAACAAACTTTCTCCTAAGATCAAAATGACACTTACGACAGGTCTAGATCTAAGGGTGACAGTATGATTAGTTTACTTTTGTAATGGGAAACTGCAAATGATGTAACAAATACAAAAAAAAAAATACAGTTTCTTTTATACAACTGAGGCGGAATTAAGGCAAAGAAAAGGGGTTTTCAGATAGGTACACACACTGATAACAGGCTGCAAAAATCAGAGATAAAACTGAACAAAATGAAGCAAAGAACCACAGCTGCACAAGGCAAAGGCAGATCAGTGCACCTGTTGCACAGAGAAACTGAATTGCAGCGCAGGTAGCCCTCTCGGGACCTGCGTTGAAATGCAGAACCTCTTCACAGAGCCTGCGCTGAAGCAGAAATGAGAATTTTCTCTGGGTTCTGGGTCATGGTTTGCAGTTTAATCTATGGTTTTTGGCCAGATAAAATCTATCAATAAGGTACAATTAGAAGGATGATTTAAAGGAGGACTAAGAGCCATCACAAAGGGCAGTTAGAGCATTTGTGGATCAGCTGTTCAGATCATAAACAGGCCCAGTGAATGGACTAGAGTAGCAGATCTCTACTTTGCATTTGTAAATGGAAAATGCAGTTCGATTCAGCACTCCTGAGTTTATGAGAAGAACAACAATAGAAACACAAATAAACTAACTAGATATGATCCCCAGCGGAGTCGCCAATTTTTTGTTGGGAAAAGTATCTATTCAGAACGCCCCTATCCCACTCTAAGGTGTGATAGTGCCTTAGCAACAAACAAGGAAAACTACTTGAGTATTCTTCTTTATGAGATGTAAATGAAGAGGAAGGATGTAACTAACCTGTGTCTTTCGCTAGTTTGTTGATCCAATCGCTCCTCTCTTCAATAGCTCCCAGCTCCCTGCTCCCTCACCGGCCCAGCTTCACCGAATTCCTGCAAGATCAAAGAAGAGAGAAACTACACGAAGATATAGATTTACATTCACAAAAAGCTTAGGATCAGATTAGGCTAAACATGCAAATATAACAAAACATCATTGATACATAGCATGTAGGAGAAACTCAAATAATTTTATTGATGTGATAAGAAAGTCCAAGAGGAGATACAACCAAGTGAGTCCCGATCCAGCATCTACCTCCCAGCAAAGGAATCCCTTCCTCTCCTCCAACAAAGCATAAATCACCCAATGTACTAATCTCAATCTCAAACCAACAACAATTCTCTGCAAAGTACAAAATTCCAGCCTCCGGATCTCTGGGATGAGGGATCCATATATAGATGTAAGCAGAGAGGATGAGTCAGCTTATGTTTTGACTTGTGGCTTCTCTCTGTCAGTTCTTGCTTCCACTTGGAGACTGAGAGCCTCTTACTCATCACTTGGTCGAATTCAGTGAGGCAACTGTCATTGGAGAAGATTCTGGAAGCTTCCATGGTCTTTCCACCTCGTTGAATGACTCTACCACTTGTCATTTCCCGCTCAACGCACCTGGGTAGTGCATTCAAGTGCGTTGCAACGCACCTAGCCAGTGTATTTGGGTGCTTTGCAACGCAGGCAGCTAGTGGAGCTTCTGAATTGATCCTGATTTGACTAGTTCTGAGTGGTTTTTGGTGGAGAACTTCTGGGAGAAGCTATCATTGGTTGACCTTGTTCCTTTAGGGGTAGGAACAACACTTTTAGGGACTTTGGATCCCTTGGATTATGGACATTTCATGCTCAAAGCTGTAAGGTACAAAAATGTCTATAACAAGAGCAAGACCTAAAATACTGGTCATTGGGTTATGGTGCATAGTTGGATCTGAATCAAGGAGGAACCTGAGTGCTAGAAGAAGGATAAGTTCTATTGATGGGTCAAGATCTTCAGGCTTGAAGGGAACTATCTTTGTGTGATTTTGATATTTTATATTTGGTGCATGACTTGATCTGTAAATCTGATGATCTGGGTATAACTGATGTCTGAATATTTGAAAAGGGTAAATTAGCTTTTACAGATCTGTACACAGGTTCAACATAGCAAAGGTGCATATACATGCTGGTTAGGTAATTCAAAACAGTGTATACATAGGTTTGCCTTAATATATCATCGTATGCACGCAAGTTCTACATATTGAAGTAGTGCACGTCTCACAAAATATGTTTTAGCTACTTATGTTTATTGCTGCAATGTTCTACGTTTAGGATTGGTTTCTGGTTACTGTTACTATATTCTGGCTATAGTATTCAGAGAAGTAATTGTTTGATTAAGTTTTTGGTTGGTGCAAAGGAGATTGGTTGATGTAGATATATTTGATGTTTGATTGATGTTCTTGATGGATCCAGTCTGAAAATTTATGAAATGTGGTCCCTAGAAGAAAAGAGAAGGTTGTAGCCTTCTATAGGTCAGCACCTACGTACTAGTACATCAGCTAGTACAAGAGCTAAGGGGGTTGTAGCTCCCTTCCAGGAGAAGTTGGAGAACGAGAGAAGGTTGTAGCCTTCTGCAGGTAGAAGCCTGCGTACTGGTATAAGACTGCACCAGTACATAAATATTGTAAAAAGAAGTTTCTTATTAAAATAAGATAGATACAAATTGCAGCTGGTGGTTTTCACCCACATTGGGTTTCCACCTTATATCTTGTGTCCATCTGTGTGATTGCCTGTACTATTTACTGCTCTTAATTGTTGTTTTATGGTTTTGATACACAAATTAAGATCATCTAACTAAATTAGAAGTCTGCAAGATATACGCGGTTTTCTCTGAACACAGTTGCGTATATACGCAAGTTGAATTAACAGAAGTAGTGTATATCAATTTGTTTATGGGAATGAAATTTTTTTAAATTGCTAATACTGATTCACCCCCCCCCCCCCCCCCCAAGTATTAGTTCCAACACCATGTCTGTTAATGGGGTAAGTGGGGAAGCCGAAGTAACTCGCATAACGATTCAACACTCCTTGAAAGACCAAGGCCCTATGCTCTCAATAGACCAAAACAGAGAAGCTGAAGTTCAACCAGTGTGTTGCCAAGTGTTGTAGCGGCTGCAACACCCTCCAAAATTTTGGCCTGAATCTAATTTCAGAGCCTTCCATGGGTTGTTCCTTGAGGTTTGCAAGCACTAGGGCTCATCTCGTGAGCTTGTGTTGAGTCTTTGCACCCTCCTCACTTGACCGTTCAACGGACATCTTTTTTCATGTTGGTCAAAATGTCATGCTTACAGTCATGTTATAGCCATGCACAAGGTCCACCTTCATGTGTACAAGTTTTATTCACTATGTAAACATTTGTCGCACTCACACACGAAGTTGTATGCACTATCATGCAAGCGTTGTTGCAGTTGTTCAATGATCTATCACAAGTGTCGGCCAGTCACACTGAGTATATGTTGTCTTTATGGTTTGAGATGCTTTGTCATTGATTCATGTTGAGTGTGTGTTCGCAATGTCGCATATGTATGAAGTCACTCATTCACACAATTGGTCATTTTGTTGAAACTTTGTCGACCAAACCATCCTTCAACAGCCGGACATTCGCTGAGATGCATTGCGCAATTTCAACTCTCATTGATTATGTATTGCTGCCCAGAATTGTGCAGAGCTTGAGGCTGCCTCCCAAGCGGTCTCCACTACACAACCCTCAAATCGACCTGACCAACTGTCACCCAAAACAGTGCAGAAGTTTCCCAGCAAGCCAGTTCAATCCGCATTGTTTGTAAGCACATCAACTAAGCCTCCAGCTAGTCAACTAGAGCGTTTGACTGGGCTGTGACCCTGAGCCTCACTCCTCCAAAATATTGTGAAAAAGATGTTAAGCATGCCTACTCCATTGACTAAAGAAATTGTGTAGACATGATAGACAGGCACCTAGTGTCCATCAATGTCTCCCTCAAAAAATTTCTTAGTGTTTCCAGCTAGTCACCAGTCAGTGGAACTGCTGCTCACCTGGAAAAGTATGCAGATTTCACGAGCAGTCCCCCAATTGCCCAGTAAGCTAGCCTGCCAGTAATTGTGCATTTTTTTCCAGTAGCACTCTTGCAACTTGCTGCCATCTCCCTGAAAAAGTTATGCATTTTCTCCAAGAAAGCCTCCTGCAACCTGCTACCAGCTCCCCGAAGGAATTGCGTAGCTTTTTATTCCAAGCCCCTCTGCTGCTTGCATTGCTTCCCTCATGAAATTGTGAAAATCTACCCTCCAAACCAACTAGATCCCATGGACAGACACTGCTAATCTAGATTGTCCATATCAGTCTCCTAGTGACTTATGTGCAATTTTCACTAGCAGTGCCCAAAGCCTGCCTCTCAGCTTGAAATCTACCTTATGCAGTTTTAAGAGCCTTGTTGCCTCTCCTAGTCACCTACATCCAAAGGCGAAAGATAATGCATCATGGTAGACTAGGAGATTTTTGGATTTGATGTTGTCTCGTCATGAGTGATTGCAGATATAGGTACATGGATGAGACATGACGCAACGACAAATGTGATGAACAAGGAGAGCACATGAAAGGATATTTGTTCACAAACAGATGAAAAAAGAATGCATGCAAGGATATTTGTTCGTGAATGGATGAATGAAGAATGCATGCGAGGAAAAAAATTTCGCGAACGGATGAACATGTGAAGCATGCCAAAGTACAAGCGAAGGAGCGACATGCACATGAAACATAAAGCAAACACCAAGACCATCGAGACTCCGCACACCTTGCCATGTGGAGGTGAATGTACAGTACACCAAGAGGACATCTATCACTTCGCAACACTAGAGCTAGACATGCACACCACTAGCAGTATGAACACGCCAACTCTGTCATGTTGAGTCATGTCATGAGTCACCTTGACCACATCACTATTGTGTGCCACACTGTTGTAATCAATGTAATGTAACGTGGAAGTCCAAGAGACCCACATGTAAATCTGGAGAGACATGTAAAGTTGAAGAGTCATGTAAGTCAAACATTCATGAGGGAAGCCGAGCAATCACAAGGGCCAGTTTTATCCTTGGATATAAATACCCCTCATTTGTACGTGCAAAAGTCTTTTTCACCTTGGCTCCTCCCACATAGCCTTGAGAGTCTATAATATTTTCTTTGAGGAGTGAGTAGTGGCTCCAATCCCCTGCTGTTGGGGTTTTGGTGTAATTCAGAAGCACGTTAACAATCTAGCACATTTTCAGACATGTATTGTAATTGTTTGTAAGGCTATTCTTTGGACACTTGTAATGCACATTGCTTTAACCTGGGTTAAGAAAGTTGAACTATTTTAGTTGTTTTAGTACATATGTTGTTGGAAATGTGTTGTATCAGCTGCTAATGCTATCTCGTCCGTGTGGGCTATCTTGTCAGACACTAGACAGATTCATTCTTGTAAACTTGTTATAACGTTAGAAGCATTCACGTGGACTATTGCGTTGGGTATTGTATGTGCTATCTATTCACCTTGTGTTTATGACTACCACACTCATGTGGACTAATCCACCGGAAGTTGCGCATGTCCTATTATGTTGTGTGTCTCTGCTAGATTGGGGATTATTCCCTTTCGACTTGAGACCCACTTCCACCCTCTCCCTCTATAGTGAAATAACTTTGACACAAGCAACACCAAAGCATTCACCAAGCATGCGAACCTCGTTGTTCAAAGACAAAGCAGACCACTCACACGTGCTGACAAGTAAGAGCTAAGGCATATATTTAAGATAACAACAATCGGGCCATCGTACCAGATCGGACTCCTACACCAAATGGTGTGAGATCTAGTTGGGACTTCATATCAGGGAGATCCCCTGAATGTTGGCAGGTCTAGCATTGTCAACAAAACTTTAGAGGTGTTGGTACTATATGTGCAACATACAATGTATACTTCTTTCGCTGATCTGATGTAATGGAGTGAATGCCATGAAATAAAATCCTAAACTAATTGTAAAAATGGAAAGATTAGTCTACTTGTAGAATGTAAATTAATACTCTAATTACAGAATGTGGATTGTTGCTTTGAAAAATGAAATTTGATTTTTTCAACAATAATGCTTTTAACTGAAACCTTAAGGAAGTATGAATTCAAGAATCAAGTATACTCTACTTTGCATCGATGAATCAACCTTTTTATCATTGTTTTCAAGGAATATTAGCTTTAGTAAGATAATCCATTTACATTTCATCACAAAACATTCATTCTTATTCAAAAGTGGAGATATGTCTTCTAATTCTAATTGCAGGTTTGTACTTGCAGTGAAGGAAAGGTGGGTCTAGAGTGGTCTTTGGTCTTCCTCAATCATGGATTCAAATCCTAGGGGTAATTATTCAAGCCTAAGAGACAAAAAGAAATCTTTTGGAGCAGATCTGGTCAAGTTTACACGTGCAACAAGAATGTTACAGGAGGTGCTATAGGAGGCCCTATTTTTCTAAAGGAGGAGATAACCTGTCGAATGCCCAAGTAAATAAAACGAAAATGGGATGGTAAAAAATTGGTTATTAAGGAGGATGTCTTAGGACACCATTCCAAGTGGAATCACTCCAAAATACCCTTGTTAACATGTGATAAAAAATAGTAGAAAATTACTACTCTAAAAACTCGAAATTCAAGAACTAGTGAGCTAGTTAACCTACCAAATGCCTAACCTAATCAAGTGCAAATGTTATGGGGTAATTTTTTTTTATTAAATCAATTTTTTTTATGACTGAATACAAGTTGAATCAACTCAAATGAAGCTGATTATTATTATTCTACAAGGGATTTACAGAAATTCTAGATTTGTGAACTAGTAGACCAATCCAAGTAGCTCAATGATGGATATTACTTTTCAAATTTGTTCTAAGGATGTATCATTCTTTTGAATCTATAAATAACCTGAAAAATAAGCATGAATAGTAAATTAAAAAATGAGAGATGCAAGTGAAAATGACATTCAAAGGATATAAAGAAATTTTACAAGAGGGAACTTCGGCTACTGGGATGGCCAAAGCCAAGGAAGCTCAGATTCCTATGAAGGAAACCAAGCTTTAGAAGCTATAAATGGCACTAAAATTCATTATTTGAATCAATCCAAGTACATCCCTACTAGAAATGAAAGTGGAGCTGCTAAGGAACAATTATTCTCAACAAGAAGGCTAGAAATATTTTCCCCTAGAGGAAAATTCAAATTGGTACCTATAAAAATTAATGAGGTAGCATTCTCCTTGAAAGGAGGAAACTTTCCCCTCCAAAATCCATCAAAAGGTGGATCTAGTTCCCAACACTAGGAATTTGCATTAAATGACACGGAACACATTCCTAGATTTTCTCAATCACTGAATCTATAGAATTTGTGCAATAATTTCATAGTATCTTGTTCATTTATTATCCAATCTGGATCCTCCTATAACAGGAACCAAGTCCCTAGATTATCTCCTCCTCCAAATCTTCATTATCTCCCAATATTCTCACAATATTCTACAAAAATAAATAATATTAGGCACAAATATGCAATTATATCTAATCCTTCCTAATTGGCATTTTACAGTTAAAGATATGTCATCTAATGAAAAAAGAAAGGTTTAATGTGCCAAAGGATAGTTAGATGGGCCTTAATTTATGTCTAATTTGGAGGTCCATCAACCTCCATGCAACAAACTATCAAACCCTTAGACATGCCCACTCGTTGGTACACAAAATATCATTGCAACGCCTATTATGGTTCAACCTAGAGTTATAATTCATGTGACAACTTTGTTCCTCTATACCTTGAGTTCACAAGACTTCCTCAGTTCGTTTTCTCCACAATTTAGACCAAAATATGTAATGTTATAATAGGTTATGTAATTTCTTCCTCGAGTGCAACTTAACTTCTATGATGCAATCTACCACACTACCTTCATTTTATCTTTGCGTATGTATGTGCTCACACTAATTATTGGGGTGTGGCATCATTCCACATGGAACATGCTAACCCATCACCTCATGTGCACTATACACATACTTTTCCCAATTGACCTATCTGATAACTCATTTCTCTTTCTTTACTTTTTATGCCAACTTGTGTGACCTTGTCACATGTACTATGTGTTGATGTGCTTTTGTTCCATGCCTTGCTTCAAACACAAATTCCCACACTTTCTAATGCATGCCAATTTATGTCATGCCAATGAATTCATCTTAGATGGTGTTGTTGTCTATCACTAGAAATGGGGTATGTTCCCATCTTAGCATGTTGTGTTCCCATGATGACCCAATGTTCTCCTATATTTGCTAACTTCACTTACTGGGAACATTCATCCTACTATGTGTCAATACTAAGTTTCATATCATGATGGAGTTCTATTGTTTGGTTGTGCATCTTCCCTACCAAGGTATTACATCCTCCACCCAGTCAAGGTCATTGTTGTGCCTAAAAACCTTCCCAAAAATCCTTCAAATTCAACTCTGCCTAAACATGTGCCCACACCTTTTGTAGGAAACCCCAAATGATTGCCAAACAAAAACCCTGAATTTCCCTATGATGGGAAACCAAAAATTTCCCCATCACATTTTTTTCTTCTATTGTTGTAACTCCTCAAAACATTTCTAAGTGTTGAAAATCATGATGAGTTTCTACTCCCATACTCCAATTATATTAATAGATTATTTCACATTGAATTTTCTCACATATTAAATTGTTTGGGTGATAAATTCAACTATCACACCCAATCTATAAAAATACAAATCCTCCATTCAAAAAATTCATTTGTCTCTACACATCAATCATGTCATCTAACCTCAAACATCATAACTACTTATGTCCAATCTTTGTCACGAAACTACTCTACAACGCCCAAGTGTTGTGCTTTTGAAACTACTATGTTATGCATGTACTCATTATTTTGGCATATGATTTAGTTCATTGGCACAATGTCTTAAGCCAAGGTAAATTGAAACATTAATCTTCAATCAAATCCACCAAACATTACATCAACAAGTTACATGAAGTGTCATGAAAGTTGCATGACTACCATTTCCAGTCAGCTCTCCCTCCCCTCCATAAAATCACTTGAATCCATAACATGCCAAACAATGGCATGTCCAAATTTTCCTACCCCACTATTCATGTCCAGCCAAGAAATTATTTCATGTTACAACAAGGTCCTTCCATGAAATCTTGTGATGAAGGAAAGTCTCCATATCACCTCATCAAGACTCCATATACTGGCCAAAGTGCTCCAAGCCAAAAAAAATCATCCCAAAGGATTTTGAACCCTCCTTTGCAAAGAAGGAATGTCTATGCCAATACTCCTTTCAACTCCAAAATGTGTAGTGTTATATGTTTCAAAGGTTTAGGAAGATGACCATACATCTTGTCCATCGATTGATTTCTTGGTCAACTCTTTACTATATTCATTCATTCCTTTGAATGGATCATATTACTTCATTAAGTGATACTTCTGTCCTTTGTCCTTCTATTGCAATGACTAAGTCATCAAATGACTCAACTGAATATCCATTTGGCCATGGAATGAGCCACCTCCATGGCTATAACCAATTCTACCTAACTACCTTGCTCGATCCATGCACGTACTTTATCCTAAGTTTCATTTGTTCCAAAGTGTCCTAGGGTCCTCCAAAGTCACGTGACTTAGGAAAGTCCTAATTTTATCTAGACAGGTTGCACTTGGTCTCTCCAACCCACCCAATACCCTAAACAATCCTTGTGGAACTTTGAAAATGCATCACTAAAGCATTAATCTCTTGCATGAGAGCTTCCTTAGTTGCACTCATGGTTAGAATTGTCATCTTGAGCTTGCCTCACCTAAGCCAATGATTGTCGAAATGAACTTGTCCTCCACTAATTTATTCATTCTATTGTCAATATCATCTAAATAATAATATCATCATTCTCATAGGCTAGTTCATGTTTCCATTAACATCTCCACCCATTTTTCTACTTCAACTATTAGGCCACCAAGTCTTTACATCCACCTAATTTCCATATTGTGTTACTAGTGCCACCCTTCCATGCAAACTATCTCATTATTGCAACAACATTTTTCAACGTCTCACCTATAATAACATGCAACTTTGCAACTTGTCCCTGCCACGAGACTCGTGATGCACTAAACTTCAACAACTATTCATGTGATTCATCCACACCTCATTGTGTGATAAACCAACTTTCCTTGTCCATTTCCTTTGGTTAAAATCTCAATTATTGGTTAATTATTAATGAAGTGTGTATAACCATCCGACATTGAAATTTTGTAATCTAAACTTTTGTCCCTTTCGTTCGGTGTGCGGCTCCACTTAGATGAACTCTATCCTCAAGTTGCAATAAACACTTTGCAAACATGTCTCTACCATCTATGACTTTCCTTCTACAAGTATATCTGATCCACTTCCTTTGTTAAAAGCATCAACAACATCTAATTTTGGGTTTAATACCCCTTTAATGACCTTTTCATACCATGATATTGTTTGGTTCATGGGTGAATGTGTAGCCATCTCAATTTGCAATGTGCACCAACCCATGTTGTGTTCCATGCCAAAGTATGAGAGTTATTCTTGCGTCAATTCCTTGCATCAAGTCTATTGTTGTTCTTCTCTTATGATGTAAACTATTCATACAACATATTTCTATATTCTAAGATCTTTACCAAGCCATCAAGACTCCCAATGCATCTTGTTGTTGAATTCATCTAGACTAGATCTCCAACTTTGAACTATTATGGTTGTGTGCACCTAGCTATGTCAATTATGTTATGATAACACCTATCACATGAGTGGTAGTGGTATTACATTTCAGTCTATTTCTTACTCTGATAACATTTGTCACACCCCTATGAGAAAGCACCCCACCTAACTTACGACAACTAGATCACTTGTCACTTTATATCATGTGGCACCACAACCTTTCTAATGCGAGGTATAGACCAACATACGTATGTTGGGTTTGGACTACACCTCATCCAATCTAACAATTTTTTTCTTAAAAGACTATATAGTTTTTTAATTAGGAAATGTGCACAAAAATATAGAATTCAACACAAGATACACATGAATAGGAACAAAAGTAACATTTATATATGTTAGGTGACCCAATGGATAAATTCTAAGTTTAAGCTATAGTTTGTTATGTTTTCATTGCCAATGATGAATACTAAACCTCAAAATTCTAAGTGATACACACAATTCCCAAATTGGTTTAGACTTCATAATTGATCAATTCAATGAATATCCTTCAATTGAATATTTATGAATTATATTAGAAATCATGAAGTGATTAAATATGGGATCCATTGCTTAAGAAACTCTTGTATTGAGCCCCTCCCAAAAATAAAATAGAAACATATACAATATTTAATTATTGAATTGAGGCTTCTATGATCCATAACAAGTTTATGAGAAATGTTTTTTGACAATAATCACATCAAAATTCAATTGTCGACATCGTCAGGACAAGATGAAGAGCTAGATCATGGCAATGAATTAAATAGAGAGACCCATCATTCAAATGGCTAGAAAGAAACAACTAATTTTGACCAAAGGAAACGACTACAATTGACTGGACTACAACTAAATTTGACTAGATCAAGAGTTGGGGAAAGTTTATTAATTAGTTAGTTAATTAATTAATTGGTTAATTTGTTAGATTTAATTATTTTTATTTAAATCTATACATAACTAAATATATACGTTAATAATTAACTAAAATTATTCATGAACCTAAATTAAGAACATTAAAATTTTATCCTCTTTTCAATTTCAAACTAAATAAACTATATGTAAAAACTTATATTATTATGGGATAAATCAAGGTAAAATTAAAAGTTTATTAATTAAATAATTAGTTAGTTTAATTTAATTGGTTAACTTGTTTCCCATGTATATTTATTTAAATTGATATGCATTATCTTCTTTTAATTTAAAGAAAATAAATTTATATAAATACACAAATATAAAGGATTATGGGATATGCTAGAATATATAAATGTCTATTAAATAATTAACTAATTATCTATCTAATTAATTATTTAATAAACATTTATATATTTTTATCTTAGCGTATCCCATAATCCTTCATATATGTGTATTTATATAAGTTTATTTTATTTAAATTAAAATAAGATAATGCATATTTATTTAAATAAATATACATGGTAAACAAGTTAACTAATTAATTATTGAATTAATAAACTTTTAATTTTACCTCGATTTATCCCATAATAATATAAGTTTTCACATATAGTCTATTTAGTTTGAAATTGAAAAGAGGATAAAATTTTAATGTTCTTAATTTAGGTTCATGAATAATTTTAGTTAATTATTAATGGATATATTTAGTTACGTATAGACTTAAATAAAAATAATTAAATCTAACAAATTAACCAATTAATTAATTAACTAACTGATTAATAAATTTTCCCCAATTGTTCATCCAATCAAATTTAGTTGTAGTACAGTGTAGTCGTTCCCTTTGGTCAAAATTAGTTGTTCCTTTCTAGCTATTTGAATGATCAGTCTCTCTATTTAATTTGTTGTCATGATCTAGTTCTTCATCTTGTCCTGGCGATGAACCACACTCATTAGTTCGAAATGCGTTGACAATTAAATTTTGATGTGATTGTCCCCTAAAACATTTCATAAAAATATTTAATTAATATAAAAAATATATATCAAATGTCATGTTAGGAGAAATGAAAAAAAAACAGTCATTAAAAAATTACTTTGAGTTGGGGTCCTCATCAAATTTAAACTTTGGGTGCATCTGTAAAGCTTAGATGGGTTGTGTCCATTATTATTAGAATTGTTAAATATATACGTCAAAATGACGGTGGAAGAGCACGTGGTATGGAATTTTTTATATTCCATGAATGACATTTAGTAAGAAAATGTGGTAACGCATTGCATTTATAGTCAATGTGATAGTTTGCAACTAGTTTATTTGATTGTCATAATTGTCGAGAGCAATATCACATTTACAATCAAGAGACAATTAACTAGAAAGATAAAGTAGAAGTTTATGACACTAATATAATATACCAATCATATGTCATTTTTAAAAATAGAATTAAATGAATCTATGAAAATACATAAATGCAAAATAAAAGAAGCTATTGGCACTATCAAGGAAACAAAATGAGATGCAATCCTTTGTCCACACTCACTCTTTTATGTATTATTTATTAATTAAACACTTTCAAATAGTGTCGTAAACATGTTGTTGTTAAGTGTAGTAGTGGTTGCATATTCCTAATAAAAACACACATAGTTCCCTTTATGATAACATGTCATGTGAATGATGTCAACCTAATAACTAGAAATACAACACAATTGTTTTTTAAAGTTTTTTCAACTTAATACCTCCTCATTGTTAACCTTTTTGAACAAGTACTGACACTTATCCCACTAACAAGATTAAGAATGAGAGGCTTGAGAATATCTAGATCCAACATGGATACTTTTATTCCATGCTCTTCTACTTTCCGTATATAACACAAGTCTTGTGTTTTTTCTTATCTAGGACACACTCTCATTGAACCACATCAACTCATTAGACACCAATAATAGGAGAGACATGCAAATGAGCTCATAAAAATATAATGAAGCATCATGGAACCATTCACTGATTTATAAATTTCCATGCATATTCCATATAATATATCTATCTTGACCATCGAGTTAGTTGTAATTGTAATTAATTATGTTGATGGCATTGTATTTCCTATGTCAACATGCATGCATCACTATTGTGACAAAAATGAACTGATTGAATCTAGAAACAATGTATATGCAATCTAAATGCATGATTAATAAATATAATAAAAACTAACTAAGAATATACAAGCAATGATACAAGATATGATACCATGAGAGGGAAAACAATATGGGCATTATGAGAATTGTGTTAACAAAGCCTTCCCATGAAATTCAAATTTAAAATATGAGCCTTTTCCCTCTTGCTTGAGGACCAATATATTGTGAATAATTAGGAAGTTTAATCACCCTCATAAATATGAAAGATGTGGTGGAAGCTACAACAATGCTTCAAAATTTGATGGAAGGAATGGGTTAAGTGAATTCATTTGATTTTGAATTTAACCCAATGATTTCTTGGGGGAGAGATGAGTATGGGATTGCATAGTAGCAGAGTATGTTGATTGTAGAAGAAATTGGAAGGGGGTAAAGGCTCATGAAGGAAAAAATATGCAAAATATTCATTCACACAAGTATTTCATTTATCATGCATAGAGAGAGACACCCATTAACAATAGATACAAATAGGTTCCTTACTAGTCAAATTCACCAATGGAATGTTTCTAATCCCAGGCAAAGTGATGACTATAGTATCCTAGGTGATTAAAATGCATTGTGGGAACTTAAATATGACCTAAAAAATGCTAATCATGGATATAAATGATTTTGGTGTGCTTTGGGCTCCCTACAAATGATTTTTTTTTTTTAGTCAAATATTTGAAAAAATATTTCTAGAATATAGTTGGGTAGAGTGTTTTGTGATTTATGTGTGTTGGGTGACCATGGCATGCAAAAGGTAGGTATATCACTAAGGGACTGTACAATGATGAATGGATTCCCTTAAAAAGGCTCTGCCTCAATTGGGAGTGGAGATCCCTAACTCTATCATATCAATGAAGGAAATTTGTTTTCACCTAGCCCAATTACTAGAGAGTTATCGGTTCCCCCTTCTAACATCATGGATTGGCTAGGTATGGCCAACTCTATAAATTTAATCTACAGTTTTCCTATGGTTGAATGGAAAAGGATGCTCCCCAAATCAATTGCCAGCTTGGAATTTTAGTAAAGTGTTGTATTTTTTCATGTTATTATTATTAAATTTCTCTTTAAATTTTAATTGGTAAATTAGAGATGAAAAATGTATGCCTTATTCTTGTATGGAATTTGGAATTTCGTGCATATGATAAGATATATATATATATATATATATATATATATATATATATATATATATATATATATATATATATATATATATATATTCGCACACACACACACATGCAAAGATATAATTTTATGCTTGAGTATAGTATTTATTTTAGCATGAATGTGTATTACTCTAAGTGTACAAAATCCTTTTGGGAATAAATTGATGTCTAGGGTGTAGAATTTAAACCACATAATCCTCTTGACTAACAATGGGAAATGACTTACTTAAATTTTGGTGGGTAGTAACCTTTTGAAAGTCGACATGATTCTTAAATTTGATTGAATTCCTCAATAAAGATAATCCTCATTAATTTTTAATATATTTTTTCTTAAATTTATTGTATATTTTGCTAGATTTACTCCACTAGTGGTCGAGAGAATTCCTAAATATTCTACCAAGTAAACACATTAATTCTACTTATGAGGTTTGATGAATTTGATATGGTTATAAAAGTCACAAGTGGTTCTAAAAGTTGTGTATTAAATTTTTAAATGGTAGGAACGTCCATCAGGGTTTGGTGAATTTTACCAAGTTCTAAAATTGATAGGTAAAATTTTGCCAATGGCGAAAAATTTCATTGGCGGTTTAGTAAATTTGAAAAGTCTCTAAAACTTACATGTCGAAATTTTCCAATAAATGATAATTTCATTAGGTTAGGTAAATGATTTCTAAAAGTTATATGTTAGACCTTGTCGACGACTAACAGACCCATTAATGGTTAATCAAAAGGTTGAGGTATTTATTACACCAAATATCACACTAAGACCTGGGGGGGGGGGTGAATCAATGTAATGGAACTTTCATCATTTCAAAATAGTTCATCAATAAGTTATTATGTAACAGTTCACCAGAAAAGAAAAAAATGCATCATAAAAGTGAATGAAGCAATGCATCAAGAAACCATTAACACATGTGAACACCATTTTTTATGTGGAAACCCTTGTGGGAGAAAACCACAAATATTATTTATCTTCAATATTTAATATTCAATTTATGATGTTTATTGGCACCAACGAGAAGGAGATACCCATCCCTTGAAAATTCAAGCATCGACTTACTTCAGGCTATAGTTTGATTGAGGCACCAACCTATGCATTATGTAGGAAACAACCTAATTTAGGCACCAAACTCTAATAGAGGCACCAGCCTCCACCAACTAGTGGATTTTGTTTCACAAATTTTAGGTTGGGTCCATAAACATCAAAATCAACCCCCATCCTAAATCTATTAATTTCAACATTGCTATTTTTGCAAATCATTCTGTAAAAACCTATTCATCATTCCGGTCACTTATCATCTTTCCTGGAACTTGTTTCGGTCATGCGTACCACACTTGCTCATAAGCCCGCAACTTCTTCATAAACCCTTGAAGCATTCCAAAACATATAATGTGACTTCATGATATAAAAAGTGCAAATTTATGGCTCTTCATAACCCCTAAATTTATCACAACATAATTACGACCACCTCCCCTTTTCTTGAATTCAATTTGGCTTCAAAATTACCCAAAAAACATAGAAAATCATATAAAAAAAAAAATGTTCGACAAATGGCCCTTTGCGAGAATGTTATACAAAATATCTCCTTTCTAGAAATGGTTCTACAAAATGTTCTTCTCCATTTTGTTTAACTATTTGATAAAATAAAAAATAAAACAAAACAATAATCAAACATATTTGAACCTATCACTTGTATTAATCAACAAGAGTCCATTACCATTGCACTATGTGTTGTTTCGTATGGTATCAACTGAATAAAGTCCATTTTTTATCATGCCAATAGACTAACTCCAAAAGGGGGTGATACTCAATCCTGTGATCCAAGTCTACTCTTGTTTACGCCTTGCCTAAAAACCACATTTGCAACATAATCTAGATTATGTTCCAATCTGAGTGGAACTGTGTCATGAGAAACAACACTTCACTATCGAACTCGTCATCCAAACTAGGTGCACCTTGTGACATTTTAATACTCTGTGGAACTGAATGCTACACTTACTTTGTGTAATTACTGCATATATATATATATATATATATATATATGGGCTAATCATGAACGAGAACAAGGTTATGTAACCTAAAATATGAATAGAACTTGTTCTTCGCTATTTGTATTCAGATAACAAACAACAATAGAACTTCATCTCCCCCATTATAACCAATCCATACCATTTTTTACTTCTATAACGACGAACCAAATAATTTTATTCAAACTTGTTGTTTCCACATATGTTAGCTATATATCTTTGGATCCTACGAATTTGTGTATATATATAGTTATGTGGACCTAGGAGCACAGGGGGCGACATTGGATCTAATCGGTATTCTCGGAGACTCAATCAATTAACTATTCTTTAAACTATGTTCATGCCTCAAATATTAGTGTTTAAAACCATACAACCACATCAAGCCAACCATGTGATCGTAACATATGACTACATATTTATATTATGGCTCTTGGTGGTAGAGTTGTTAACGATATGACCATACGTCATGCCTTGGTCCTTAGGGGTCAATGGTCATTGCCATGTTGATGTTAGCATGATATCATCATGCCATGTGGAAGCCTGTGAGAGGTGCACATTGTTTCTTTTGTTTGACAATAGAAAATTCCAATTACACTTGTCACGTGTTAGTCCCTCAATAGTATGTATGGGTAGAAAATCTTACGTTGTGCTCCAACTATTGGGTTGTAATGTCATATTTTAGTTACATTTTATATATATATATATACTAAAGCCCCAATTCTCATCAAATATCTAAAAATAAATTAAATGTTTGTCACAAGGAATTTACATATCAAATGTAACATTATTTGTAACAATATTTATCCATTAACAATCAAGATAGAGAATAAATATTTTCATCTATATACGAATTATGTTTACTATCGCTTTCAACTCTAAAGGATTCAAAGCACTCTTAAAAAACGTCATAGTATGGGGACTTCAATGTAACATTGAGAAGCAAATAAATATGGGTGGGAAATATAATAAGGGATTGTTGTAATTTAGGGTTTGCAAAAATAGTTACTAGTAGAACCCGAACATAGAAATAGATGGCAATATATAAACTATGACACATACACAGTTGGAAGAGAGAAAGGAAGAAGAGCCTCAAGTAATGGGAGACCAATAGTAAACACTTTATTATTATACCATAAAACACTACAATCTCTTTTTTCTTTTTTATATTGACGGCATATTCATAGTTCAAGATTTATATTGGAGGTAGTTGTAATTGCCTAACTAGATTGACTTACTTACATTTTCAAATTGATAACTGACTTATAACATTAATTGATCCATTGTTTTCTCTGGTCAACTAGAGAAAGATGTGGACTTAGATAACATAAATTTTAGTAGAAATTTTGAATAAACATAAAAAAAAAAAAATCCTTAGAAGATTTTTACATAACTTTGAAGCCACCTTGGTGGAATATTATTTTTGTAAGTGTTTCCATATGTGAAAGGATACAAGACATTTGCATGGAACATTTTTATTGGAAATTATTATTTTATAGTAAACATGGGTTGCAGAATAACATTCATTATTGAGAAAAATTATGAAAAATGGTGCAAATTCAAATTCTATTCTATATTTAATATTGTTTTCAAAAGAATGGTGTTGCAACAAAGATCTTAGTGAAATCACAAGTAACCCTAGTAAATAGGACCTAATTTTGGAGACTTGGAAGAAAATAATGATATAAGGATCTGAAGATCATTTCCAAGATCAAGATGGGCTATGGTGTGAAGAGGAGATCAATGATGAGAGTAAATAAAGGAGAAAACAACTAACATTTCAGTTACCAAGAATAAAGGGTTGGCAAAGAGATTAGCATTTAGAGGATGAGATTAGACAAAATATTATATATATTGTAGAGACTCTAATCAGCGAGGGGTTTGATACATAAATTGGCTACAAATGGAAAACGGGAGCTAAATCCTTGACCTCCGCTTCTACCAAATGGTAGATAAATTACAAGGACCTTGTCATAAAAATATATCAATGATCATTATAACCCTGAATATCCCTAGATGGAACTAATAAGAAGAAGACCACTTTGTTAGAACATGCACCACACAAAAATACATTCAATCCAAATAAACACCAAAAAGATATTTCATTAATCTCCAATGCGAGGGAACTTTCTATTGGGGTACAATGTACTCTTGAGTTCATCAAGACCTTATCAAGGCCTAACTTAGGCCATCATTTGACACTCTTCAATACATATTTAGTGGCATGCATGACCTCTTTCTATTCACTAACAGACCTTACCTAACATTTGGAATAATTATAATATCCCTCCATTTTACACAATAATTTTTATCTTTTTATTTCTTATTACTTCTAATTAATTCCATCAATGACACATATTATTAAGACAATTATAGTCAAGTTGTTCTTTAATTAGAGATTCTTATTTATTGCACTAAACTTTGATTGATGAAATAGTATAGATGTTTTTTTGTCCTCAAGATGCATTTGTTTATGATTCAAGAAAATTAACACACATATATAAGAAAGGATGGAATTTCAAAACCTTAACTTTGAGTACCTCTAACCTCTATCATTAACAACTACCCATTTTTTCTTCAACATGATATGAAATAGTTCCCTTTTATTGAGGTTTACAAAATATTTTTGGGGTGACAGATAATCACCATGCCAACTCCACTTAGTATTAATCAAACTCGAGGCATAACAAATACCAATGTATTTACTCATGTTAATCCATTTATTCATATATGAATTATGGTTCTCCCTAATTTAGTCCATGACCTTTATTTTCTTAAGGGTTCACACTTGGTGTTTATAATGCATGGATCTTCTTACGTCCCTATAATAATAATGTATCCCCTTTGTTAGTGTAGCCCCATTATTGTTATTGTTGTGGCCATGTAGCCCACATATTGGTATTGTTGTTCCCCATAGAACCCCACTATTTCTATTGTTGTGCCCTTACATTATTATTGTTATGTAGGCTCTGATTATATTGTGACCCCTTAGACTCCTATATATACAAAGGAGGTCTTTCCATTTGTATCATCCAATAATTGTTCATTTGTGTAATGTAAAGGATGTTTCCCCCTTGAAGAGGATACTTCTTAAGTCGTTGATCTATATTTTTGCGAGTTGGTTGCATAACATTTGGTATTAGAGATTTATATTCTAGGGTTTCACTGCTTCTAACAGGTCATTGTGGAATTTTCGCTATAATTTTTTTTTCTATCAAGATTTAGAAGTTGAAATGCGACCACGTGGAGCTGAAATATTTCACTATATTTTCTAAGATATGACGTGAAGAACTTATGGTTTTTTCATGCTCGAGAATTCAGTCTCAAATATATGACCTAGGGAATATTGTCATAACTTTCGTTTCAAGAATCATATTTGAATTCAATAAAATTTGGCTGAAAGTGCACAGAATGTGAGTTTTCATGTAGAAATTTTATGGTTGAATATTGAAACAATGACACAGAGCATCCCATACAACTTCGCTCTACTGAACTAGTCCATAATCAGACCCTCGTGGGAGATTTGGCATAACTCTATATTGAATCATGCAATATTGGTCTGACTTATGGAATTTGAAATAATATTAAGAGGGATAACATAGGACCAAATTTCAGACGAATTACAGATTTACAACCGTTTCAAGATTGAGCTCCTAAAAGTAAGAAAAAGGTGTGCATTTTTTATTTTTCCATAAAATGTGTTTGAAAGATCAATTTGAAGTTATTCAAAGGGCATATTTAAGCATAGATATCAGCATTTGGTTCTACAATGCCTCCTAGACAAAATATTTCTACACCCATTAATCTCTTAAAAATCTCTAGTATGACACATGAAGAAGAAGAATTTCAACATGATATATCAAAGTTACAGGACCAAGTGCAACAACTTTTTCTCTCACAAAGAGGTACCAAAGATGACAGAGATGTCTTAAAAGGGGAAATGGGTGGTATAAAAGGAAACATGGTTGGATTAAAAGGGGACATGGATGGTATAAAAGGAAACATGGATGTTTTTAAAGTAGACAAGTTGGAAGGGTTGACAAATTTGTTGCAAGAAAGGCTTCCGAGTGGTGACAAGGTAATCCATGAAAATCATGATGAGGACAAAAGGAATATGAACTATGATTTTAGATACTCCAATGTGGGGTTTAAGAAACAACGAATTCCAAATATAGATACGAGGAAGTTTTATGGCAAGGATCCGGTAACATGGATACTACAGATGGAACAATATTTTGATCTACAAGATGTGCAACCCTGACAAAAGGTACGTATCACATCTTTATATTTAGAACCTAATAAATTTGTATGGTATAGATGGGTTTGTTCTCATAAACGACTTATCACCTTGTCAATTTTTATGGACAACATAATAGCACATTATGAAGATACAAAGAGAAACACCTTCTTTAGCCTTTGGGAACCTAATTCATTAAATAAGGCATTGAGGGTGGCAAGAAAAGTTGAAAGAAACATTATGGCAACAAGGAAGCCTACCACTCACAACTATAAAGATGGAAGTGTTGCTGCTCCTAGTCTTCCACATACTGCATTAAAGGAAATTTTAGCCTAAAAGTGGCCTCCTAAGGAAAAATAATAAAAAAGTAGTTAAAATAATAAAATAAGAGTTATGAATTTTGGATGGAAAAGAAGAAAACTTTTTTTTTTTTAATTATATTTTTGGCTTATCTCCTTATAGGTTTACTCGAATTTCAAGTGTAGACACTTGTTGGATGCATAAAACGATTACCCATTATGCAAATTTTTGAGAAGACCCACATTGATAAAAATTGTAGATACATTAAAAAAAGTGTGTTCCAACACGCTTTTTTAATGTATCTGCAATTGTTTTCAATATGGGTCTTCTCAAAAGTATGCATAATGGGCACTCATTGGATGCATAATCTAACTCTACATCTAATGAGTGTATACACTTGAAATTTGAGTAAAGCTATAAGGATATAAGCCAAAAATACAATTTAAAAATGCAGTTTTTCTTATTTTCCCTCCATCTTATTTACATGTATTGGTTTGCAAATTATTACATGGAAATTATGTGAAAATTTGATGGGAAATTTTAGGCTAAAATTTCCTCTAATGTAAGGTTGAGACCACAACAATTGAAGTAAAAAAGAAAGAAAGGGATTCATTACAGTTGTGACAGCAAATACACTAAAGGTCATAAGTGTGCTAAGAAGAAATTATTCTACATAGATTGTGAAGAGGAGGAAGGAAAGGAACAAGAAACATCAAAAGAGGAGGATATACACCAGGAACCAACCCTAGAGAAAGAAGAAATGAATCTAACCATATCTTGTAATGCATTGGCAAGAATTGCCACTCCTCAAACTCTCAAGATAAAAGGATATGTCAAGAATAAAAAGGTAATAGTGTTGATTGATTTGGGTAGTACCGATAATTTCATTCATTTTAAGATAGCGAAGGAATTGAATTTCGTCCTATATCCAACACCAAACTGTCAAGTGATGGTTACAAATGGAGGAACTATAAATTTCTTTGGAAAGTGCCATAATCTCAAGCTAACCATGGGGGAATATTGATGGGGCCAGCCCACGTGGTCCCGCGCTATCCCAACTTACGTGGACCTACACTATTAAACTGGCTCGGATATATGGTAACTGCAAATTGATTTTGGTTTTAATTAACAATCAAACCACGGTACCTGGTATTGTTTCTCCTTATGACACCTGCCCTCCTCGAATTTGACAAACCCTAATTCACTTTTTACTGCCCGGTTCGCGCCTCTACCGTCATTCTTACCTTCGCTACTTGGTCTCTGCGAGCTCTGTATGGTTTTGGCTCCGCCTCTGGGTTGTCTTTGTCTGTGGTGAAACCTTGTCGAATTTCCGCCGGTCCTGTGGTGAAATAATGCTGCTTAGCTATGTCTGGTCATTACTGTGAGACTGTATATTCGACTCCAGGTTGTGTTGGTGAGTTACTGTGACTCTATCGTGCATTCGGTTCGTTTTTATGACTGTAAGAACATTTCTGGGTTTGCTCTTGTGGATACTGTCGGTTCTGGTCTTCTTAGCAAATTTGTGGTGAATGCCTGTAATGTATAATGTCTGGTCCGCTCGGTCGACAGATGCACAGGTCGATGGTCTCTCAGCTTGGTTCTTCTCCGGCGCTCGGCTCTGTAGGCAAGGTATGCCACCGCTTCATGCTATCATTCTTCTTTCTCTGTTTGCGCTGGAACTAACATTCCGCAGCCCCTCTGTGGACAGGGTCTCTGTTTCGGGTTCTGTTGGCCTTTTGTTCCGGCACATTACCAGGTATGGTTCTCCACCTTCTCCGTTCTCAGGGTTTCGTATTCACAGTGTTCTAATTTCAATTTCTTGTGCAAGGGTTTTGACTGGGTAAAACCCTGACTCCACCTTCTGTTTCGTTTGCAGGTGTGGCCGGTTCCCGTGCCTTCGCGAGGGCTTCTGTCGATTCCACCCGGGTAGCTCTGTTCTCGTTTTACTTTCTTTTAATGACTCTCGGTCTTAGTCGCGTTTGCAATCGCTTGATGTGTGAACTGTTGGTTGGTCTGTCGAGTCTGGGCTTGGTGGGTTTTCTCAAACCCTCAGCCGTAACGTAGGAGGGTTTCTATGAGTCGTTTGTAACTTGGTTCGGTGAACCCTCGATGTACAGTTTATGTAATTTTTTTTATGTAGAAAATGCAATGTAATACACAGCGATATATAAACTTGTTTACAGTTAGTTCTGGTGGCTTACCCGGTTACTGTTGCGGTCTAGTTTGTCCCTCTGTGTTTGCTGGTTCTTTCCGCCTTGTGCTCACTTTCGTCTCGGCCAGTTAATAGATTCTTGGATACTGTAAAACACTGTTATTATATTTAACTGAAATGAAATGATTATACAGCACTGTACATGTGGATTTTTGTTACTGAGGACATATGTATATTTGAACAGTTTGTTTGCTCGTGCACTCAATTAGATGAAGGAAAAAAAATGTATATTTATTATTCTCATGCAAATGCTCCGCTGCTGAACCCCTCTGGGTTATCTCGCTTGTCTTTTTATACAATATTTTTTGGGCAGTTTGATAACTGCTGGTAGTTATTCTATTACAGTTTATTTTGCAGTTACTGTAGGCATGATTTTCTTGACTATCAATTTGTTTACTTTGTCTGCCTTTCTACCATAGGGGTTCGTTGTTTACATCACCTATTGACACTAATCTACTCTTAACGTATCTAACTAAGACCTGTTACAATATTTTAAATAAAATGAACAGAAATTTAAAATAACAGAAATTAATACTGTAGCTGACCATGAAAGAAATAAAACAAAAAACATAGGAACTTGACAGGCTTGCTGTCCGTTCACTGAACTGTTTATCATTCCCAATCTTCTTCAGAAACTGTGTTCGCCCTCTCTCGGTCTTCACCCTGTTGACCAGATGCTCCTGCATCAAATATATATTGAATAGCCCAATGCTTTCCATTCTAATGGGTGGTGCTGATGTTGTACTAGGAGTCCAATGGCTACAATATTTGGGAACAATAACTTTCAATTTTCAAGAACTTTGCTTGAAATTTTTTAGGAAGGAAAGAAAGTTGAATTGAGGGGTATCAAAAGGAAACTAGGAAAGATAATCAACTCTAATGGCATGGAAAAGCTTCTGAAGAAAGAACAACAAGGCCTAATTGCACAATTATGCTCAGTAGAGGTTTAAAAATCGAAATCATCTATTTCTCCAGATCTCCAAAAAGTATTGGATAATCATTGTAAGGTGTTTGAGACTCCCAAAGGCCTCCCACCTATTCATGATCATGGTCATGCTATTCATTTGATTATAGGAAGTGTTTTCAGGCCAAGAGGTAACTCCTCAAAATGAATTGTGTTTTTTGCATTCAAACTAATCATAGATATATGCATGGAAGGAGAGACTCTTGAGCTTCATCTGCCAATGTCTCTTCATATTCCAATTCTCCTTATTTCTATTTATAATATTTTAGAAGGATTGACCTAATCCAAAAGATTACGTGTCAACATTCCCCCCCTTGGTCTAAAGGGATGTTGGTGAGTCCAAGAATCATTATGAATCTTTCAAACCTTTCTCTTCCAAGTGCTTTGGTGAAGATGTCTGCAATAATCTCATGTGTGGAACAATGGAATAGATGGATTGTCTTGGCCTCAACACGATGTCGAATCAGATGGTGTTTTGTATTGATATGCTTCGTTCGATCATGGAACTTTGAGTTCTTGGGAAAATTTATTGCAGAATTGTTGTCAACCATGAGACAAGTTGAATGCACTTGTTTCTCTTGAAAATCTTCCATAATTTTCCTGAGCCACAAAATTTCATTTGTTCCTTGAGATGGCGCCACATATTCTGCCTTAGTTGTGGAATTTGCTGGAACTGTTTGTTTGTGTGACCTCTAGGAGACAACTCCTGATCCAAGACTTATAGCATAACATAAAGTAGATACCCTTGTTTCTTTATCTTCATTGAAGTATGAATCAGAGTATCCAATTAAACTGAAGTCACCCACCTATGTATACTTAAGTCCAATGTATTTAGTTCCATTAAAGTACTTTAGAACTATTTTTGCAGTAGATCAATGTCCCTCACAAGGCTTTTGCATAAACTTGGAGAGGATTCCAACAACAATCGAAATTTATGGGCTGGTAGTAGTTAGGTAGTTGAGACTTCCTACAAGATTTCTATACTTTGTTGCATCCTCAAATTATTTTCCTTCAATGGATGTGAGTTTTAAGTTCTGTTCCATTGGAGTAGTCAAAGGATTTCACTCATCCATATCAAACTTGTTCAATAGATATCTAATGTACTTCTTCTGAGAGAGGAATATAAACTTCATATGTTGAGTTACTTCAATACCAAGATAGTAGTGAACATAGCCCAAGTTAGTCATTTCAAAACCTTTCCTCAATTCCTTCTTTATGGATGCAATATAGATCTCATTGTTCCTTGTCATCAAAAGATCATCTACATACACCATAGGATATATAATGATTTGCCAACTTTCTTGACAAACAAGGTTACATAATCAAGATCATAATGTTTGAGGTTGAGTTTCAGAAGATGCACAGTTAACTTGTCGTAATAGGCTCGTGGTGCTTTCTTGAGGCCATACAAGGATTTTACAAGCTTGCATACTTTTTGTTCTTGACCCTTCACAACAAATCCTTTTGGACGGGACACAAAAACCTTATCTTTCATATATCCATTCAATAAAGTAGTGTTTACATCCATTTCATGGAGTTTCCAACCATTCTCAGCTACCAAGGAAAAGAGTGTATGGATCGTAGGCCAATATCCTACGGGGGGGAAAAGTCTCCTCATAGTCGACCCCTTCCCTCTACGCCAAACCTTTTTCCACAAGCCTAGCTTTGCGCTTTTCAAGTGAGCCATCAGCTTTATACTTGTTCTTGTAGACCCACTTGCGCCTATTGGTTTGGTTCCAAATGGAGGATAAACCAACTTCCAAGTTTCACTCTTTATCAAGGCATCATACCCTTTTTGCATCACTTCTTTCCATTCATCATGAGAAGCAGCTTCTTTGAAGGAAGTTGGTTCGAAATATGTAGACAAATTCAGTTCACAATCATAAGAGACATCCATATCAACATGTGAATAAGAATCATCTACATCACCTCCATTCTCTCTGGTTGAGCTTTTTGCTCCTGTCTTTCCAACCTCATCAGGATCAATAATTTCAAGTGTCTTTATTAGCCATTTTAGAGGACATTTCTAAGATGGCCCAGGCTTCTCAGTTGACTGAGTTGGGGATGAATCAAGATTGAATCTCCTAATTCTATCAATCACATCACTCAATGTGTCATTAGCATCTAGAGCTTCACATGGGGGAGAGAGTTCTTCAGAATAAGATTCCACAGATTGATCCAGTATAGGAATCCCCCCTTCAAGATGTGTAATCTCATTAATTATTGAAAAGACTTTCCATGTCTGAATCTATCCAAGCGATCAAGTTTTCGCTCAATAACATTGTCAGCCTTGGAAGATTCAAGAAATATCACATCTCTAGATACTACAAAATTCTTATTAACTTCATCATGGAGACAATATGCTTTGGAGGTATTTGAATACCCCAAGAAGATACACTTAAGAATCCTTGCACCAAGTTTGTTTCTTTTTTCCTTAGTTATCAAGGCATAATAGGTGGAACCAAAGACCCTAAGATGATTTACTGAAGGAATGTGGCCATACCACATTTCATAAGGAGTCTTGTTTCTAATAGCATTAGATGGATACCTATTATTTGTATACAAATCAAAGAACTGCATTAGCCCAAAACATCAATTTTACATTCTTGAAAATCATCATGGAACATACCATATATTGTCATGTTCATTCTTTCAGTGACTTTGTTCTGTTGGGGATTATAAGCCACGGTTGTTTGATGTTTGATCCCATGCCAGAAAAGATAGTTTTCAAATTCATTTAAGCTTTATTGTTTTCCATTATCAATGAGAATAGAGCCAATATGAGATTATGCATCATTTTCAATACATGCATGAAATTTCTTTAATGTTTGAAAAGCATCAGATTTGTTCTTTAATAAACAAACCCAACACATTTTGTTGTAGTCATCAATAAATTTCAAGATATATTTATTTACATTTGTAGAAGGAACATGCATTGGACCACATAAGTTTGAATGCACAAGTTCAAGTTTTATATGTGCTCTAAAATGTGAATCATGAAAAGGCTATTTGTTGTGATGTCCTAAGACACAAGCATCACATTGCTTAACTTTCCTAGGTATTGTAGGCAAACCAGTAACACCACTTTCCTTGAACATACGAAGGCTATCATAATTCAAGTGTTCAAATATAACATGCCATAAAAGACTTCATGGAAATGTACCTTAATTATAATGAGAATTGTATGACAAGTTTTGTGCACAAGTAGAGGTACCTTGCTACTTCTGAATTATTTCTTCTTCTATCCCTGTCACGACAAGTGAGTGATATGATGATTTTATAACATCGACCTTTGCATCAAATATATGAATGGAGTGTCTTTTCTAGAGGATGTGAACCAAAGACAACAAGTTTCTCCTCAACTCCCAAAGGTATAAAACATCATGTAGAAAGAAGTCTGGAAGACTAAATAGTTTAAGCCTGATGGTGCCAAGCCCTGATGGATTGAGTTTTGAATTATTTTCAAAGTATACTTCTCCATCAACATTGTTAGTAAATTCTTCAAAAAAATATCTCCTAAACGTCATGTGGAGAGTTTCTAGTGAATCAAGAAACCAATCATCTTTCCAAGAAGAATGTGAAGCATCAAACAAGTCTTCTATTACTCCAATATTGCAATGTGCAACAACATAATGAGTGGATTCGGGTGCTTTATCTTTCTCTTTGTCATTTGTTTTACCTTTGCCTTCATTTATTTCCTACTCAATTTTGTCCCAAGGGAACTTAGATGTGGATACATCATGTCCATCTCTATTTCATCTTATGAAATCAAGATAATAAGTTTCTCCTTGGAACTGTCTACCCCCCCGCCTCTAAATTTCCTTCTTCCTCTTCCTCTTTAGCCACCTCTTCCTCTAGAAGAATCTTGTGCATGATTCTTCTCTCTATGCGCAAGACACACAAATTATTTAGAAGACTAAGGAGTTGTCTTCTTTCCAAAATCCTTCTCTCTCTCAGCAAACATATTCTCAAGGGAGTCAAATGTAATCTCTTTGAGGTTTCCACTTTCTTGCAATGACTCAAGACAATTTGAATAAGTGGGATATAGTTCCTTCACATAAGCTATGAGAGGAATGCCTATTTCAATACCAATGGTTTTTATATCATGCATAATGGATCTTACTTCTAATGATAAAGCAAGAGGGTCATCAATTTTTAATTCAAGACTAAACAATTTAATCATTGATTGGAAAAATTCAAGTTTATAGTGTGAGTCATGCAATTCCTTCAGGTTCCTTAAGGCTTCAAAAGAATTTGAAAATGGTGAAATATGGAGACTGACCTCTTCATTTACAGATGCTGCAATCAAGGCATAGGCCTTGTTGTTCTTATTTTCCCAAATGGCAATATCCTTATTCGAAATGGGCTTTGTAGGTTCATTATATCCTTCTCCTTCACAAACTCCTCTCCACAACTCATTAAAACTGAGAGTGTGTTTTATCTTCCTTAACCATTTAGGATAGTTCTCTTTTCCAAAGAGAACTACTCCAACAATTGATATCAGTGAATCCATTTTAAAATATGTGTCCCGTGTAAAAAATGTGCTCTGCTGGAAATATATTTTGAAAAAAAATGCACTTCTCGTGGTAATTTTGTCAAAAAATACAATTCTTGTGTGTGTGTATATATATATATATATATGACAAAGGTATTATTTTGGGAAGGTTTATATGGGGGAGGTGGTGTATGAGGGAGTGTGTCTATGGGGGAGGTGGTATATGGGGGAGGGTGTATATGGGGAGGTGTTAACTGGAATGGTTGAGGGGTGAAGTTATATTATAACAAAGATCTGTGGAGGAGTTATTAACTACTGGGAGCAGTAAGAGGAGTATAATCAATATGGTAGAGGAGCGATAAGAAGAGTTATAACCATGTAAAGTATGGATAATTATATACGAGCGAAGGAGAAACTAGTGTGCGGGAGGACCAATGGTATGGTAGATAGAACTAGAGGTGATGTATGATAATCGAGAGTCAAGTTTATATAACAGCGTGAGGGGCAGGGATGAGCGGTCTGATACCACACTAATACTTAGCGCAACATAGTCACACCAACATAGTAATACCATTCAATGCAATGCAGACACAATAATACCATTCAATGCAATGTAATGCAGTAATACTGCAGTGATACTCAACACAATAGCTGAAAGTCATTGAAAACATCGACATACCATTTGTGCAAGATAGGAGGCTATTCAACATTTGGTGATTGTGCAACATCGTATGGTGGTTTGCAGGGATAATTAAAATACCAATAGTCACAACACCTTTGGATTCAATGCACAAGCCACACCAAGATAGAGGATAGGAGAACCTTCATTCAAATTTTCTCACCGCACTGCAACACCTCCAGGAAACACCCTGCTCCATATTTTTTCAGGAGAGAAAAAGGTGTTAGAAATTGTATTGAAAGAAATGGGACAAGCAATAATCAAGACTGTGGCTACCATATAGATTATAAAATGGAAGGTTCTTCAGTAGTATCATAATATAACACTTAGCTCGACAATCATAGCTGATGCTTGGGAACCTGTTGAAGAAGAACTATTGCCTCTGGAAACTACTCGAAATGTATCTTATGATAGAAATCACCCTTTCAACAATGCTACTAAGGAGATGGTGATTTAGAAAAATGGAGGGATGTCAGAGGTGTCAGTTCTGAAAAATATTGACAACAGAGGTAGAGAGGGAGTTACAAGGGCAGGAAGGAAGCAAAAAATAGTGGTTGGGACCTGTGCTCTGATACCATGTCAAGCCAGGAGGTAAATCCTCAAAATGAATTGGGTTTTTGCATTCAGACTCATCATAGATATATACATGCAGGGAGAGACTCTTGGGCTTCATATCCCAGTGTCTCTTCATATTCCAATTCTCCTTATTTTCTATTTAAAATATTTTACAAGGATTTACCTAATCCCAAATATTAGGTGTCAATAAGTGTTCCTCAAAACATTAGGTCTTACAAATATCCTTATTCCCGAAAGAGTGAAATTGAACTTATGGTTGCATAAATGCTAGAGGTTGGTATAATTCAACCTATTCAAAGTTCATTATCTACTCCAATATTACTGGTGCACAAGAAGGATGGACCATGGTGTATGTGTCTGGATTATAGGGAGCTCAACAATCTCACTATTAAAGATAAATTTCCCATTTCTGTGATTGATGAATTGATGGATGAATTAAATGGAGCAATTTACTTCACTAATATGGATCTTCATTTAGGATATCATCAAATTAGAATGAAGATGAAACACATTTCGAAAACAACATTCAAAACTCATGAGAGTCATTATGAATTTTTGTTCATTCCTTTTGGCCTTACTAATGCATCATTCGACATTTCAAGTTTTGATGAATTCCATTTTCAAACCCTTCCTTAGAAAATTTGTGTTAGTATTTTTTGATGATATACTAATCTACAACAAATCTTGGAAGGATCATGTTCAACATGTTGACCGTAAGGCCCAAAATTTCATAATATATATATATATATATATATATATATATATATATATATATATATATATATATATATATATATATATATATATATATATATATATATATATATATATATATATATATATATATATATATATATATATATACAAACCCTTAGAAAATTTGTGTTAGTATTTTTTGATGATATACTAATCTACAACAAATCTTGGAAGGATCATGTTCAACATGTTGACCGTAAGGCCCAAAATTTCATATATATATATATATATATATAAACTCAGATAGTTACTATTACCGTAATATGAAATTTATCCTAATAATTATGTTATAATACATAATTTGCCTTAAATTTATCATTAACCAAATATTGAATTTGAAAACAAAGTGTAGGAGAATACATGGAAATTAGCTTGAAGATGTTTTCCCAATTGCTCCCATCACCAAATTACCAATACCTCCCAGCCAAACTGGGTACAACCTAGGTACTCAGTCCATAATGCTTCTCAATTGATGCAATTTGTTCTGTCGTGCCCAAAAACTTCAAGAACAATAGGGCTCAATCCTTATATTCTATAACATTTTGTTACAAATTTTCATCCTCTCAACACTATGCTCCCAGGTAGCCAAAATATCCCCTTTCAGTACCACTCCCTTCTCCTTTTATTTCTTAGAACCACCACTCATTCATCCTTCATTTCCTTGGTTGTGTACCCGTTGACTATTACATGGCTCCTCACAGTGAATTAAAGAGGTAGTCACGTTGTATTTTGACACTCATCACTTTATAAGGTTTTAGGTGATATCAAACTATATTACGTAGTCCCTTTTTCATTAATATTTATTTAATATTTATTATATTCAACCTCTTTTAATGTTTAACCTTTAGTTAAGAGTTATTTATTTTATAACAATATAAATCCCTTTTAAAATTTAATAATTTAATTTATAACTTTTGTATCATGTTCTATGGTTACCTATTATGATGACGACACATACTAAAATACATATTCCAATATATTTTGCGAGTTAGATATTTATTTAATATCTTCAACAATTACGTATTTTATCCTATGCTTGGAATTTCTTCATAATTTAATATGACTACTAGTGTGGTGTAGGTGGCACATGGATATGTAGGTATCATATGCATGCTAATAATTCACATTTCGTTTGTACTAGTAGATGGTTCATTACATCAATAGGGAGCTCAAATGTTTCTTCAGAGTAAAAAAGTTGGAATATTTGGGTCATATTGTATCTCATGAGGGTGTTAAGGTAGGCCACAAAAAAATTAAATCCATTAAAGAATGGAAAATACCCACAACCATAAATCATCTTCAATGTCTTCTCTGGTTGACACGGTATTATCGCAAGTTTGTTAAGAATTATGGAAGAATAATGGCACCTATAACATCATTACTAAATAAAGATGCATTTTGTTGGCCTCCATAAGCAGTGAAGTCCTTTGAACATCTTAAAGAGGCAATGTGCAAAGCACTGATCTTAGTTATGCTAGACTTCACAATTTTTTTATTGTGGAATGTGATGCCTTAGGAAATGGAATTGGTGGTATTTTAATGCAAGAAGGAAGACCTATTTCTTTTGAAAGTCGTCCAATCAAAGTAAATTATTTACACAAACCTATTTATGGGAAGTAAATATTGGCAATACTACATGCACTAAAGAATTGGCGACCTTACCTAATGGGAATACACTTCAAGGTAAAAACAGACCATGATAGCCTTAAATACTTTTTGGAACAAAGATTATCTTTAGAAGAGAAGAAAAAATTGGTGAGAATGATGTTGGGTTATGACTTTCAAATCATCTACAAAAAAGGGAAGCAAAATTTTGTTGCATATGCACTCTCAAGAAAGGTTGAGGATGTGGAAGCAATTATTTGTGAGCTTTCTATTATCCAACCTGAGTGGATAACTGAAGCAAGGGATGAATGGAAGAATGATGAAGAGGTGTGGTCACTCAGTCAAAAGTTGTAGCAAGATCCTAGTACATTTGATACATTTAGCTAGAAAAATTATTGATTATGGTACAAAGATCACTTATATCTTTGTAAGAATTCTCAACTCAAACAAAAGATTCTTTTGGAATTGCACACCTGTCCCTTAGGAGGGCACTCAAACCTTTTTAAAAATTACCATAATGTCAAGAAGGAATTTTTTAGGGATGGCCTTAAATATGATATTCAGAAGTTTGTGGCAGAATGTTAGGTTTTCCAACAAAATAAACTTGAGATAATTAAGACCGTGGGTCTGTTACAATGTTTAGCCATCCCAAGTCAATGTTGGGAGGATATATCAATGGATTTTATTACAGTTTTACCCAAGTCTGAAGGAAAGAGGGTCATCATGGTGGTAGTTGATAGACTTACCAAGTATGCACACTTGTGTGCATTATCTCATTATTTTAAATCCAATGTTGTTGCTACTACATTTACGAAAACAATTCAAAAGCTTCATGGAAACCCAAAGATTATAATTAGTGAAGGAAATCCCATTTTCACTAGAAATTTTTGGGTGGAATTATTTTCTTTTCTTGGTACCCAATTAGCTCATAACTCACCTTATCATCCTCAATCTGATGGGAAAACTCAGATAGTGACCAAATGTTTGGAAGGATATCTTCGTTGTTTTGTATCTGATAAACAAATGCAATGGGTCAAGTGGTTACCTCTAGTTGAATGGTGGTATAACACTTCCTTCCATAGTGCAATAAAAATCACCCCATTTATGGAACTTTATGGATATCATCCACCATCCATCACATCATTTTTAACAGAAAATTCTAAGGTTCAAGCAGTGGAAGATCACATCGAACATCAACAACAAGTTCTCTAACTCTTAAAGTATAACCTCACCATGGCACAAAATAAAATGAAACAATAGGAAGATTAGCATCAAAGTGAAATAAGTTTTGATGTCGATGACTGGGTATTTTTACAGCGATAATCATACAAACAAATGTCTCTCAAGCAAGCTAAGAAGGATAATAAATTATCAACAAAGTACTACGATCCTTACAAGGTGTTGTAAAATATTGGTATTATGGCATACAAATTGGAGTTGTATGCATCTTCTTGGGTACACCCAGTTTTTCGTGTTTCATGCTTAAAGAAGGTTATCAGTGAAAATCTTGTAGTTCAAACAATGTTTACAGAACTTGATCAAGAAGGAAAAATCATATTTGAGCCTGAAGTAGTCACGAAAACAAGAACCCGACAACTATGGAATTGATCAATTTAAGACTATTTCATTAAGTGGAATACCTTACCCTGAAGCTTCCACATGGGAGGATGAGAATTTTATATAGAAGCATCCAGAGCTACTCAAGCATTGAGGAAAAAACTTTTTTGAAGGAGAGGGGCATGTTAGGTCCCTATAATACTAGTGTATCCCACTTATTTTATTGTTAGTGACGCACCCTTATTTTTATTTTTGTGCCCATGTAGCTCCCATATTGTTATTATTGTGCCCCGTAGAAGCCCACTATTGTTATTTTCGTACCCTTACATTATTATTGTTATGTAGGCTTTGATTATATTGTGACCCCTTAGTCTCCTATATATATAAAGTACGTCTTGTCATTTGTATCATCCAAGAATTTTTCGTTTATGTAATGTAAAGGAGGTTCCCTCCTTGAAGAGGAAACTTTTTAAGTCATTGATCTATCTTTTTGTGAGTTGGTTGCATAACAAATCCCCCATTATGTGTTAGGTATGCAATACATGATTGTCCACATTACTAATTTATTAGTGGATGATTTAGATGAAGTGATGTGATATGATAATGTTCAATGGCATGATATGCTATTTGATTGGAAGGAATACCCTTTCGGCTTGTGATTTGGCATTGCCTTCTTCATGTGGTCTGATATTTCCAAAATAGTTTAGGGTTAGCTCAACGGTGCTAATTCTTTGATAAGGCTAATGTTATCTTTTCAAAGTGTGTTATGGTTTCATGTTGTCCCACTGTGTCAAATCTTCATATGGAATTTGATAAGTAAACCACTATTTCTTTACCCTATGAGACTTATAGCCAATTGTAAGGTTGCAACTCATCAGTGCTGCTTTCGAATTTGGTTTTAGGGTATTCAACTAACGGATCTCATTCATTCTTTTGTAAGCGTTTCCCTAGAAAACATTTTATTAACCATTTTATTTCCTCAATGAATGCATGTTCTTCGGAAATATTTCTACTTCCATTGACATAGTCTGTCACGGTTCAGAGATAATAACGAGATAGGGTTTTGTTATTTGAAATTTTTTAAGGTTATGCTACTCGAAAAGATTAAATTCAAACTTCTCTGCTAATTTTGTATTATTATTATTACTCATTGTTTTAACTTACAATCTTTTGAGGGTCCTTAACCCAAGAAGTAACTATAGGTAATTAAGAGGGTTTGTACACCCGAATTGTTCACATTTATTTCAGAGACATCATTTGTTATCGATATTATTTCTTTTACAACACAATATATTATCACAAATATAGGTAACTATTGTCTAATTGTTTTACATCACTTCATTTCCATTTTCTAGTCTTTGTTACCTAAGTTTTTATTTGTTTTTTGTTTCTTGATTACTTTTATTTCCTTCTTATTTTTTTTTTTTGTAAAATCTTCCTAAATTAAAAAACCCTTCAAGGTTTTTAAGTGAAGTTTACTGTTATGAAACCAACTCAAGAAAAGATAGAAAAGATAGATCAACGCCTTAGAATTCAGCCTCTTCGAGGGGACAACCTCCTTTACATTACATAAATGAACAATTCTTGGATGATACAAATGACAAAACCTCCTTTCTATATATAGGAGTCTAAGGAGTCACAATATAATCCAGCTGACCTAACAATAATAATATAAAGCCACAAAAATAACAATAGAGGGATTCTATGGGGCACAGAAATAACAATATGGGGGTAATAGGGGCACAACAATATAAATAAGGGGTATAACTACAATAGTAATGGGGTAATCACTAGTATTATAGGGACCCAACATGCCCCTCTCCTTCAAAAAAGTGTTGTCCTCAACGCTTGAGTAGTTCTGGATACTTCTGCATAAAATTCTCATCCTCCAATGTGGAATCTTCAGCGGATAAGTTCTTCCACTTGATAAGATACTCTGAAATTGATCGATTTTGTAGCTGTCGAGTTCTTGTTTCTGTGACTGCTTCTGGTTCCAATATAATTTTTCCTTCCTCGTCAAGTTCTGGCAATATTGTTTGAATTGGGAGCTTGTCACCTATAACCTTCTTTAAACATGAAACATGGAAAACTGGGTGCAATCGAGAAGCTGCAAGAAGCTCCAATTTGTATGCCATAGTACCAATCTTCTGCAACACCTTGTACAGACCATAATACTTTGGTGATAATGTTATCTTTTCAAAGTGTGTTATGGTTTCATGTTGTCCCACTGAGTCAAATCTTCATATGGAATTTGATAAGTAAACCACTGTTTCTTTACCCTATGAGACTTATAGCCAATTGTAAGGTTGCAACTCATCAGTGATGCTTTCGAATTTGGTTTTAGGGTATTCAACTAACGGATCTCATTCATTCTTTTGTAAGCGTTTCCCTAGAAAACATTTTATTAACCATTTTATTTCCTCAATGAATGCATGTTCTTCGGAAATATTTCTACTTCCATTGACATAGTCTGTCACGGTTCAGAGATAATAACGAGATAGGGTTTTGTTATTTGAAAGTTTTTAAGGTTATGCTACTCGAAAAGATTAAATTCAAACTTCTCTGCTAATTTTGTATTAGTATTATTACTCATTGTTTTAACTTACAATCTTCTGAGGGTCCTTAACCCAAGAAGTAACTATAGGTAATTAAGAGGGTTTGTACACCCGAATTGTTCACATTTATTTCAGAGACATCATTTGTTATCGATATTATTTCTTTTACAACACAATATATTATCACAAATATAGGTAACTATTGTCTAATTGTTTTACATCACTTCATTTCCATTTTCTAGTCTTTGTTACCTAAGTTTTTATTTTTTTTTTGTTTCTTGATTATTTTTATTTCCTTCTTATTTATTTTTTTGTAAAATCTTCCTAAATTAAAAAACCCTTCAAGGTTTTTAAGTGAAGTTTACCATATGGGGAAGAACCCTTAGCAAACTCATTGTCAAAATTCTTCTTAATGCAAACGGTTCTAATTCAAGTATTATATCGATTTTCTTCTATATTGATCTTATCTCCTTGACATTAGATTTTTAGATTTTCAATTTTTGAACAATATCAAAATACCCAGATGGTTAAGAGTAAGGAAACTTTCTCTATGACTGTTCTTTCCCTTAGGTTACTTTTGTCTATGATGTTAAGGTCTCCATTTTTCCAACCGATAATCATCATCATAAGAAGTTGCATGGTCTGGAGATTACATTCCACCTATAGGTAAGAAGTCGTTAACTGCACTATTTGGTTGTTTTTATTTACTACCATCACTCGCTCCAAAAATAATTTTATTAATGGGATTTTTTCATGCATTGAATTGAAGAGTTTATGTCCCGTGATGGCTAGATTAACCTAATTTGTCTTCACACCTCTTAGGTTAAGAGTCCACAACCAAGACTTCTTATTTTAATAATTCCTATTTTCTAGATTGGATATTTTACATTTCTACATATTGGGGTGAAGAGACATGAACTTGGGCTTCTCGTTTTAACAAAAAAAAATTGTATTCCAAGCTTACTAAATATTCTTTGTTTAATAAGATCCATTTATATTCAAATGAGACCTTGGGTATCTCAATTTAGTTAGAAGTAGGAGTTTGCTCTGAGATGGATAACTTACCTCATGAGAGATCAAGATGCTATGGTTTTTATCTATTGAGGTAATCTATGTTCTCATCAAAGATTCTAAAGTTGTTCTACATGCCCTACTCTAAAGAATACAAAATTCCTTTCCCTTAGAAGTGAAGTTTAATCAAGGGTTTCATTGGATAATATATGTTTTCTTTGACTTAGAAGTGATTCATGATGAATGTCTATTCCAACAAATTCTATCGATATTTATATCCAACTTATCCCTTTTAAACATGTTAGTATTGTGGGGTAGAGCATTACAATTATGAAACCCTAGAAAATATCTCAGCACTTTGTCAACCTCATTAATAAACCACAACCATATCTCCCTTTCCATTCATCTTTCTATCTCTAAGTGGAAGAAAATATTATGGAGAGTTTTTTTTCCAAAGCTAGGTGTAAAGTGAATGGATAGACACTAGAAGCTGATTATTTTGTTTGATGGGTTCATGTTGCAATTGATGGGAATGTATGGTTGAAAAAGGCTCAAGATTTGATCGAGGATATAAGGGGAGAGTGTTTCATTCACCTCAACATTGAACTACTATGCATCAATTCTTATATTGTCAAGTTGTTCTTGTTGTGCAAGTCATAGAGATCAAGTAAGGTTTAAGGAATTATGCTCCATAACTATTGTACTGGAAAAAATATTAGGGAAATATCTTCCACTTTATTTACTGGGGAAGATAAGGTCAAGTACATTTAGGATTCCCAAAAAGTATCAAAGTTTCCACCCGATACAACCACTGGTATTCACAAGGAAACAAAGAGTCCCTCTATTTCTTCCTTTATTGAGAGGGGGCTCACAACAAAAATAATAAGAACAATTAATGAAATGAATCTATTTATTCCAATTTAGGTGCAATACCTTAGAATACTCACTATAATCAAAGGATATACATTGCCTCCAATAAGACCATTGACAACATTTTACCTTTAGTTTAAGTATTTATGCTCGACTCACCTTACATTAGCTTTATAAATCTAGGGAGGACATTATTTTTAGGTACTCATGTTTTCATTAATTGCTAACAAATTTTGCATCATCATAATATTTTTTCATGGAATTTCTCTCATAATTATCTAGGGAACCTGGGAAATCTCCAAATTGCTTCCCCTCTTGCACTGAACAAAAAAGAATAATAATACAACAAAATTTGCTTAAAATTACTACCTTTGTGGTAGTTGTTAATCAATTACAATTGGTTGATGGATCTTATCGTCATTTCCTATTAGGACCCTAGAAAAATGACTCCTTCCACCTCTAAGAGTGCTCTCGAGTCTAGGTTGACTCAACTTTTGGATATTGTAAGATCAATCAAAATTTTGGTTGATTCCTACTCAAAATAAATGAGACTTAGTTCTCATCAGTAAGTTTGCAAAGTGTTATTAAGTTTGCGTCCCATGTTTTTGAAAATCCAAGTCATTGTTGAGTTTTCCCGAGTCACCTATCTTTCCCACTTTGGGTTTTCAGAGTCTGGGTCATGTTACCTTAGATGGTATAAATAGTCCAAAGTATACAAGGAAACATTTCATTGTGTTTGTTACTTTTGTTCCAGTAAGCTGGGTTGGGATATGGTAATTATATACACTACCTCATTGTACATAATTGTGTTGGTTCATCCATATATTCGATATGAAATTTTGTTCCTTATTCTTTTGCAAATATATTTTAGTTTGATAAGGTTAATGCATATACTTAAGCTTTGCAATGATGTAAGTAAAGTCTCCTTCATCAATAACTCACTCATGGCTTGTAGCTGCTTTTCCAAACATACATTCTTAGTGATGATATACATTTACATGGGAACATGTAAATTTTCAAGAACGATTATTGTGATACATGTTTTCCTTATTTGCAAAATTAGGTTGATATGATGTAACTTGTTCATTCCTTTTCTTGACCTTTCACATTTCCTTGGAAAAAATTAGAAAGATGAATGTTTCTAGTTTAATCTCTCCAGTGTATTTAACTCTAGTGTTGAGGTACACTAGGTTTTCCCACTTGCCACCACACCCAAAGAATTCACTCAAACTTAGTTGGTCTAGAAGGCTTTTCTATTTGAAAGTGCTTACTACCAATTTTTATCAAAGTAAGGCATTACAATTGGCTTGAAGAGGTTGAGCACCACAAGTTTCCATATTGTTTAGTTGAAACTATAAAAGAATCTTGAGGGGAAAACCACTATATGTAAGCCTTTTCATTTGGATAAGATGCCACAAGGATGGATACTATTCTATAAATTACCCATGAACATTGTCATAAATCTTGTGACTTGTGGGTTTGATCCAATTCACAAACTAAACAAGTTGTTACAATTTGCCTTTGACCCAAACTTAGGGTCAACAAGTTTGACTCATTATGATGGAATTGACCCATAATTGTGACTGTGAGTGCTTTTGGGTCAAACTCTTGATTTTTTTGTCTAGGAAAGTAATTTTTTCTATTGTGGGAATTTCTCTCATTGATTTTAATTTCTGTTCTAAATAGTGTATTTCATTCTCATATTGAGCGCTATTGTCATACTTATTGTTTTATGCCATTGAAGTTCTGTAGGAGATATCTCTGAGGAACATAACATAATTAGAAATAATATGAATTCATTGAGATTCAAATGTATTCATCAATAACTATTTATTGTTTAAATACATTTTTTTTTCTCTTTAATTAATGAAAATCATATAATGAATTCAATCATTATATAAATAGTCCTCTTCCCACAATTAGTTAGTTTATCTTCTCTCAAGTTGAGAGAGGGCTATCCCTTTTCCAATTCAAGATAGGATATTTTTTTTGCTTGCATATTAGAGTAGATCTACATTTAGATTTGCTTATGCATTCTAAAAGTCCCCTCACATAGGGGCAGACTTTAGTTGTGGCTTGGTTGAGCCCTAAAGTTAGCTTAAGGATATTCTTGCTTGCATGTGCAAAACAAGGGGGAAAATCTGATTTATCTCTTTCTATTGGTAAATAATAGATATATTATAAGCCAACATATAGAGAGAGAGGAAAACTATACCCAATTGAATGAGTCATAACCACTACATCAAACTAATACGAGCTTAGTTGGGGTTCTGGCCATGTGGTCTCTCTCACATGTTGATGAGGTCCTTTTTTGGCCATCAATAGAGCCGTGGGTTGACAATTAAGTTTGATACTCTTGTGAGTTGTGACATTCTTGATGCAATACTCACGGCCATCACTTTTTGGTGTCATTGCTAGGGAGGTGTCGAAGTAAGCATTGTTTTCTTTCATAGTTGATTTCCTATTTTACTCATTTCATTTCTACAAAAGAACAAATTGTGTTAGGCATTTTTCATTTCATAAATAGAAAAATTACATTGCATACGCATTCTCATTAAAATCATAGAAAATGAAAAAGACATATATTTCTTTCTTTATGCCGTGAAGAATTAGGGATAACACAAGACTGTTTTCACCAAAAACCCCCACTTCCACAAACATCTAGCCTTCTCTTCCTGACTATTATCCTTTTATTCTATCCATAGAGAATATTGAGGCGTTTTTACATGAGGAAGTGAGGATTTATAGGGATATTGGAGAAGGTCAAGTATATCAACAACCCACTAATACCATGACTAGAAATACGAAACATGAATATTTTCCTATCAAAGAGACAAATGGAGAATCCAAAATGAAAAGTATCACTCCATCTACTCCCCCACACTTATATAGTTTGGCTACTCAAGACCCTGACACTTTTATGTTAGATTTTATTGTAGATTTCATTTATATGATTACAACATATATCAGAATAATCTCAAACTATTCATTCTACTCTCAAGGATGTAGCCCTTTGTTGGTTCATGAGCCTAGAAGGGAGTAGCATCACTTCATGGGGATAGATAAAGAAAGCATTCAACACTAAGTACTAGGACTATTGTAGAGAAATATCCACAAGGGATGAGATATTCAGAATTACCCAAGAAGCAGATGAATCCGTATAAGATTCCAAGCAAATATTTAAGTTAACTTACTGAAGAGTACATGACTTCACTCTAGATAGAGATTGCTTGAAGTTAGTCTTGCAACAGGGAGTTAGAGAAGAATTAATGGAGACACTCAACATTTTGGATAATAGATATATTTATCATCTTATCTATAGTGACATCAAATCATTATTTAAGAATCATTCTAGAGTTTCTAGAAAAAGAGGTAGAACAAACAAGGGTTTGGTAAGTTCCTCTTACTCGGCCATAATTACTAAGAATGCGATAGAAGGTATGTTCGATGACCTAGAAAATTATATCTTACACACCTTTTATATGCATATGGATACACTACAAATAAAGAGGCAAGAAGAAGAAGTGCAAAAGGAAATAGCTATATTTTTCCCTAGATCCATCAAAAGACATCCAAGGAATGTGTTGAACATGTTGTCATTGATATCAAACTATAAACAATTGCAGGATGATTGAGCAAGTGTGCAATAGGTCATTGATGTCAAATCAAGAGTAGGTGCATGTATGAGGTAAATGAGAGGTTGCACGAACAAAACCCTAGCCCTAGGGTTTGAGTTCCTTGGACGATGAAGAGACACCATATTTTGTTCACATTTTTGGAGAAACAAATCAATGCAATTTCCTTAGAGACACTTGTCATATTCTCTTCATCTTACTGAGTCTGATGGTATGCTAAGCATTTTGGGGGTCCTCACGGTTTGAGAGAAATGCCGAGTGAAAGTTAAAGCCTTGACCAATGGTCCTAAATCCCTAAGGGTTGATGATGCGGCAATAATCAATTATGGATGATGAGGCATCACATTGTTTATATAGTAGATTTTGTATTATGACATCAAATGATGATGTGGTAGGATAAGGTTGATGATGGAGTTTCGTCATTAAATTAATTTTTAGAGTTAAGTAAAAGAATCAATATTTTTATGAAACCCCATACTTGCTCAATAACCCAAAAAAATGTTATGGTAAGTTTATCAAATAAAAAAGGCATGAATTTTTAAATTCAAAACCCTATTTGACTTTATATTTTTGGGCGCTAAATCCAAATCTCTCGAAATGCGATGTCGGCTCTCTAGAGACATCTATTCGTTTCATTTGAAGTCTATACAAACCAAGGATGTAATCCAAGCAAGAAACAAAAAATGAACGTGGTTTTTTTTATCTGTGTTAAGGAATGTGTCAAAGGTTATTTGGTTAGTGATATTTCGTTTGGGTTCCTGGCGTTTGTTTATCTCATGGTCTCCATCAAATAAACTTCATGCGGCCAACATGTCCTCAAAAATCAAGCACATGTTATCTGAAGACGAGGTATTTCTACGGCCAGAAGCTGGCTAGAAAATTTGTGATCTATCCAAATTATGAAAAGGCGGATCTGTTGCACCATGAGCTAACAAGAATTCATTGAGATCCTTGATCAAAATTCTTCGAATTTCCTGAAGCCAGAACTCGTTGTTCTGTCTCTATGGTTGAGCGAAGTTTCTTTTTCAGAGGAATTTGTGACTCGTAAAGGGTTTCATTGATGAATATAGGTCATTTACAAAAGATCGATGGTATTATGAAATTCTCATCCAAGTGTTCTGAAATTCGTGCATAGGAAAATTTTCATCTTGTTTTCTTACCTATTCTCTTTGGGATTCACTGTATATTACCAGATTCATTGATAAGTGCCCAGTGCAAATTCCCATCTTTGAAGTAATCTAGAAGGATTCTGGTACTCATCATGCATCTGAATTGGAACTGGTGCGATACATAGATTTTTTAATAATGCCAGATATGTAGGCTGAACCTGAGATGGAGGATAATTATTGAGTGAAATTTAGTAGCATGTAAACACAAGAACATCTCTGGCAGAGTGTACTACTTCGTAGTTGCACGAAGAAGCATGATTGGAGCTGCATTTTTCACAGTGCATGACCCGTGCATTTAACTAAGATCTGGCACCTTGATACATAACTACAACTTCAAGGAATGATCGTGAACGAAGTCGTCAAATAATGATGATTTGGCGGTAACCATGTATGGTTGCAATACTTATCAATGATGTTTAGTGAACCATATGATGAACAAAACAAAGTTATAGCGTCTATCCTTGTTTGTATTCAATATAGTAGTATTGTTTGGCTGAGATTTGATATGAATTTGTTAAGGAAGTGGCTTGAACAACAAAATTGAAGACAGTGAAACAATAAAATAACATATGACAACTTTCTGTGACAAAGATCTTGAATTGTGATAGCTATGATAGGACTGTATTTGCAGTAGTGATGTTGGTGACTTCAATTGAGATTTGTATGAATGAATACATTCATAATTATAACCCTTGATTTGGCCAGCAGTAACCTTGAAAGAAAATAACGTTGATGATGACAAAACTGTGGTAGAGACAACAAATAACTAACAACGTTGTATAACCTATGAAAGACCGTGAAACAGCTCAATTATGACAGAGACCTAGATACTTGACCAACACTTACAAATAATTGCTACTGCTTAATTTTTATTATCTGTAATTGTACCTTGATAACAGTGGCATAAAGTAATGTTTTGTAATGAAAGTGAACATAACACTAACAACTGATATGATTGAAAACGTAGCATGATAATACTTCTACATTGTCTCCATCTCTTTGAGAATGACAGTGAAACATGACAACAATGATATTAATGTAGTATAAATGATGATTGTGATGACATCTATTGTGGCATGACAATGACAATGTGACTAAGGCTCTAATGCTCACCAGTAATCTCATTAACAGTAAACAGTTAAACAGAGATATATGAGTGCTAGGGACCACTCTTCAAACGAAACGGTTGTGAGATGTACGTTAGTGATATCTAGTTTTTAATATTGTGAAGAACTAGAACAGGAGTAATAATGAAAAGAGGTAGTGCAGTATTAGCAGCAAAAGGTATGTCAACAGACAAAGGTAGCAAAAGTAGCAGTAGACAGTGGCATTGAAGAAGTAGTAGGTGACAGTAGTGGTGCAGCAGAAGGAGAGGTAGCAGTTGAGGGATTGAAGTAAAGAGTGTGGAAGTAGCAACAGAAGCAGAGTGTGGAGAGTGTTGAAGAGCATAGTAGGTGCAACAAGAACAAATATGGACTTGGAGCAACAAAAGAGATAGGTTAGTTATAGCAGTAGAGGTAAAGAAGATAGAAGTAGTGGATAGTAAATAGGCATAGCAGAGGCAACAATTGAAGTAGATGTGATAGTGGTAGCAGAAGCAATAGGTTTTTGTAGTAGTAATAATTGACTCATTGTAACAGGGCCATTATCCATGGTACGGAAGCCCAACCTTAAGGGATATTTTTTTTCCTTCTGGATTACTAGAAAAACTCTTGGGAGTGTTTCACTTCCTTCCAGGTCTTCCTGGTGAAGTAGTGTATGTACATTGTACACTACATAATACAATGCTTGTTAAAGACAAATCCCTTGTGTATTGGTATTCATGTGATATGTTTTATGGTTTTATGATAATGCTCATTATCTTTAAGAATTATCCCATTGTGAAAATATTATAGGAAATATTGATTCAACCCCCTCTCAGTGTTTTCAACAACTCTTATGAGAGCAGGTCCTTCATTAGAGCCTAATATATTGAATTAAGATCCATAGCATATAGTATTTTTGACAAGATGGCTGATGATTCTGAAGAAGATATCAAAACACTCAAGGAGAAGGTCCGAATTCTAACACTTGAGTGGGAGAGCTCTAGAGCCATGTATGATGTCCTTCACAATGAACATGAAAAACATAAGGTTGAAAAGAAGAAGATTGATGATACTGATTGTTTTACTTATGTTGACGATATCCAGCTTCAAGCTCAAGTCAATAAGCTGCAATCATCTTAAAAGGGTAAGGAACTTGATGAAGCTATTGACATTGCAACAAGATGATGGAGCTTAGTGAAAAGAGTCACCTTCACTAAGTGGGCCCACACGCAAATTATGGCGCAAGTTCTATTTTTGATCACAGTGTGGATGATCACAGTGTGGGTGATCACAGTGTGAGTGATCACAATGTGGGTGACCAAAGTGTGGGTGACCAATCTAGATGCAACAAACAATTATTAGCTCATGCATTCATATAACTATTGAATAGCTTGTCAAATGATGAGCAAGATCAATAACAAGAGCACATACTATAATAAGAAATATGACATGCATGCAACCAACATTTAACCATAATTAAGACATGAAAAACTAGTCATATAATCATACATTAAACCATAACTTATGCTCATTGATATAAATAAAGAATAACACAATATCATATGCATGGTTCCAACCAAGTTAGTTACTTCCATGTACCACCCGACCATAGATTACGATTGAACCAAATCTCTCATTGTGCCCTATCACACTCATTCCTTATTCCAAGCTTGAATTTGGGATTACAAGGGATATACCAAAACATAATAAAAAAAATGAATCGAGAGGAAGCCACCTCCACCCTCAAGCCATAGCGATGTCACTTAAACTAGTCCATAAATCACCTAAACTAGTATAAGCTTGGATGCCTCAAAATTTCTTCACCATAACTAGAGGAATTTTCCATTCTCCACCAACCTTTCAAGAGCTTCCCAAAGAAAACCATCTCCACTCTCAACCCTTGGCATTTTCCTGAGACCACCTCAACCAGGATCCAAAATCTAAGGTCAATCCAAATCTTAACAAAACAGGGAACCCACTACTTCATTGTTATTTATGAAATGGAATAGGAAATGTTGTACATCACTGTCAATCTAGGAAAATCCCATGCCAATGACAAAAAATGATGAATAAACCAATGTACGAACAATGCATTCAAATCCCAACATGATAAAAGACACATGCAAATTGTTACCTACAAAAATCTTCCTATTGGTAATTTTTATGATCTTCGTTTCGTGTTCCTTTCTCTCCTTGTTTGTTCCTCGCCAAGTTCTCTCCAAGTGATATCCCCTTCTTATTGTAGTTTTCTCTCTCCTTTTCTTCCAAGATAATTCTTGAATGACGTCTCTCCAATTCAATTCAGCGTCAGCTCCAACAAGGCCTCAATATTCATTGAACATGTCTCCAAGGATTTTTAAGTTTGCACAAGGAATAATTCACATGTCTTGAATGACTGCTACGGTATTAGCTCCAAGTATAGAGAAGGATGTATGCTTCAACAAGGTACCTATATCATGCCAACAAGTCTTCAATAAGGTTTGCCTAATGATTCTTCTAGAATTTTCTTCAATAGGAATCTTATGTCTCCATAAAAATTTTGCTTTAAAACTTTCTATAGGTTAGTACAAAGATCATTCCAATGACAATTTTCAAGGTCCTCAACTCTATTCTAAAAATTACAAGAGGGTTGGTCCAAAAATCTATGTCTGGCTTGGTGACAGAGACTCCAATGTCCTAAGTTACCACAACAAGTCAATAAGTGTATTCACCAAGTAAATTCAAGTACTACTCAAACTAACTAAAAACACAAAATATTTAGCTCCCTTCTTCACAAAGATACACTTCATAATATTTGGCCCTCTGTCGTATATACAAACTATAAAAGATAAAACCTCTATCATAGATGAGAACTGCATAGTAGACCCCAAAATTGCAGGTCTAAATTTATAGAGAAGGTCCTAAAGTCACAAGTCAAAATTACAGGTCCAAAGCACAGGTTATAGGTTTGAACTATGTTCAATTTTTGCCTCAAGAACGAGCCATACTTTTGCTCCAAAAGAACCATGAAAAAACTATTGGCATTATGATACAGGTGTTGTCCTTGATGGAAACTCACTCACAGGTCAATTCAATTTTGGTAAAAGGCAACTCATAGTACAACAGGTATATTCAAAGGTAACAGGATAGTGGTATAGAAGAACAGGAAGATGGAACTGAGGTCTACTGATCAAAATAAAGAAGGTAAAGGAAAAGGCTGATAAAAATCAATTTAAGAAGTATACGCAAGTCCACTTGGTCAAAACAACGCATACATGTTGGTCCATAAAAAAAAAGAACGTATATGTATAACCCACTCCCACAGGAAGAAAAGCACATACATGTTGGAAAACCAAGGTTTTGGTTCGAGGTATTTGATCCGTGATATTGACGCTAGGTATTTGGTCTGTGGTATTGACCCTAGGTATTTGGTCCAAGGTATTGGTCCTAACTGGTTTTGGTCCAAGCTATTGACAAAGGATCTAAGTATATAAGAAGGAGAAGATCAAGGGCTAAGTTCCGATGTAATGAATATCCTATGAAGGGTTATGTGCAAATGTATGGGTTTCTAAGGAATACTTCTATCTGAAGTATATTTTATGTTGTAGGGGCTATGCTTGTAATTTGATGTGAAATACTTCGTGCACCTCAAATTCAATATTGGATCAGGATCATGAGACCTGAAATGACTTATTATTGAATGATCTGATATTGGGCTAGATCTGATTATGTACACCTATTTTATTCTTTAAATATCGTGATCTAGGTTTGACTAAAGTCTGGAGGTGCAACGAATTTATGAAGTAAGTATTTGCAGATCTGTACACTGGTTTGCTTTGGTGAAGGTGCATATACATGCTGGTTCGGCTCTTCCAAGTAGCGTATGAAAAAGAAAATCTTGATGTTCAAGGATGACTGATCTATCAGATGAGTGCTAATATTTTAATACGGTTTGTCAATGAATTCTTCTTAGATCTGAATGTAAAACTGAATGAATAAGGAGTTTGATATTTGATAGATTGATTGTATAAGTGAGAAGAAGTGATCTCTGTTGCTGCCTATGTAAAGCTCTGCAAGTTGACAGTAGATGTTCAGTATATCGCTGGTTTGTAAAAACCTGATTCAAAGGTTTATGTTTGCAGTAGCTTTGGAGGAATATGCAGGTTTGATTAACGGAAGTAGCGTATACACACATTTTGGGTTCAGCCAAGTAGCGTATAGAATCTGATGCATGGTTTCTGAGGTTACAACTGATTCTGAATGATGATGCAGGTTTCTGGGTTCAGCACAACGTTCTGGTGTCAGTGATCTAATTGTTTAGATTAACTGATTGTTGGTTGATGTAGTATAAGTTTAAAAGTTGTTGATGGGTCCAGTATGAATTGGATGAAACATGGCCTTCAGATTGTGGTGTTGTGTTCCAGAAGTATCGAGTCTGAAAATTCATGAAACGTGGTCCCTGGACGAAGAAAGAACGCGGTATCCTTCTATAGGTCAGCGCCTATGTACTAGTAAACAAATTGGCTAGTATAAGAGCTAGGGGGTTGCAGCGCCCTTCCAGTAGAAGATAGAAAATGAGAGAAGGTTGTAGCCTTCTACAAGTGGGTGCCTACGTACTAGTATGAGTCTACACAAGTACAAGATTGTAAATAGATTTTCTTATTATTAAAAGAAGACAGAGACGACAGCAGCAGGTGGTTTTCACCCACATTGCGTTTCCACCTTAAATCTTGGTGTTCATGTGTGTTGCGTATGTGTGATGCTTTATTTTGTTTTTACTGCACTGTCTAATATGTTACTGATGCACTGGTTTAAGATCAACAAATGATAAGTTGTCTAAATCGCAAGTTCTCTGGATATACGTTGGTTTCTCTTATCACAGTTGCATGTACACGCTAGTTCACTTCACAGAAGTAGCGTATATAAATATGTTGGGAAATAAAATTATTGATCTGATAATACTAATTCACCCCACCTTTAGAAGAAGCTTGATCGCTTGAAGGTAGATCTCTCAAGATGAACAATCACAAAGGCATGGGATACATCATACCACCAATCTTCAATGGGAACAACTTATTATATTAGAAAATAAGAACCAGAGCATATCTACAATCGCTTGGAACCAATGTTTGGGAAATTGTGGAAGGAGGATATCAATTTCCAGCAGCAATTCCTACAGACACTGCAGGTAAGAAGTTATACGAAACTAATGCCAAGGATATCAACACATTACTGGGAAGTCTTTCAGAATTAGAATTTGTCAAGGTCATGCAGCTCAATACAACCAAAGAAATATGGGACAAAATCATTCAGAGCTACAAAGCAGACTCTCAGGTAAAATGTGTTAAGCTTCAAACTCTCAGAATTTAGTATGAAACTCTTCAAATGCATAATGATGAGTGTAGCTAGTTGCTTTTTACGTATAGATGAGATTGTTAATTGTATGAAGAATCTGGGTGAAGAAATAAAGGGAGTTACTTTAGTTGAGAAAATTTTGAGATCTTTGTCTTCTAAACTTGAGTCAAAGGTGTTTTCCATAGAAGAAAAATAGGATCTTTAGACTATCACTGTGACTCAACCTCATGGAATCCTAACTGCCTTTGAAGTGATAAAAGGAGGTCCATTAGATATGAGAGAAGCAGCATTTAAAGCATCAGCAAAGGGAAAAAGAAGAGAACAATGAATCAGGACACATTTCTGAAGAAGAAGATGAGGTAAATTTTGTCAAGAAGCTTTGATGGGGTTCTGGAAGGTTCAGAGGTAAGTTATCTTTCAAATTCTTTTCTTGTGGTAGAGTTGGTCATTATGCTACCAAATGTCCTCATAAAGATAAATATGAAAAAGGGAAGGAATATGCAAAAGGAAATAGGAAACAGGTTGTGAATAGGAGTTACTATACGCATGAAGATAGTGATGGTTTATCTAATAGTGATGAAGATGAAACTGAACAAGATTATAGACTTCTCATGGCTTATGACAATGATGATTTTTTGGATGCATTAGAAGAGGAAGACTTTCATGAAGAAATCACTAAACTAAAAATTTGTTTAGAAGAAAAGAATATGATCATAAATACTTTGACACACCAACTTGCTGAAAGATAAAAACATAATGAAAGTCTAGAATGTGAAATTGTGGAAATAAGAAAAGATCTTGAGAAGACAAAATTTCTCAATCTTAGATTTGCTAAAGGATCAGAAACTTTAAATGAAATTATCAAAGTTCAGCATTCTCCTCTGATAAAGACAGGTCTTGGATATACTGAAGAACCATCTCAATCACAGAAGCCGTCAACCTCCACCAGAAGCTATCTTGATGCAGCAAAGACTAGTGAACAATATGTCAATCGTCAGCAAAGGCCTAAAACTAATTATTAGGTAAATCATACTCAATTTACTCCAAGGATGAATATCAATAGAAGCCGCAACCAACAGGTAAACAATGTCAAAAGATTCGATGGTCGCAGAAACTTCTTTAATGGGCAATGTTTTTCATGTCATAACTTTGGGCACAAGGTTGCTCAATGCGTTGCTTACAAAACCATCATGACTAGAGAAGCACGAAATCAAAGAAGTGTAACAGGAATCAAGAAAATTTCCTATAATAACTTTTCTCCTCTTGAAAATGAAATAGAATGCTCGATTTGTAAAAACTTTGGTCATGAAGAATCTGAATGCGTGAGAAAATTTCAGATGACACTTCAAAAGGAGCAAATTCCATCAAATCCCAAGGTATGGAGAAGGAAGGAATCTCAATCAGAAATATGTGGTATAGAATTGTATGCAGAAGGACAAGAAAATCAGTGGTACATCGACAGTGGATGCTCCAAACACATGACAGGTGATAAAGAGAAACTTCACTCATATGTGCTTTAGAAAAAGAAAAGAATGTCTCATTTGGAAATGACACTCCAGCTATCATTAAAGGTAAAGGTTCTGTTTTCTTGAAAGAAAAGGTTAAAGCTGGAAATTTTATGTATGTAGATGGTTTAAAGCATAACCTATTGAGTGTCAGTTAAATGTGTGATCAAGGAAGTGAAGTAGTGTTTCGATTGAACAGATGTGTTGTTCATGAGCTTGATACATAAAAGACCATGATCAGAGGTACAATAACTCAAAACAACTTATACATACTAAAAGGAGGACAACAACAATGCTATCTAAGAAAAACAGATGAAAACTGGCTGTGGAATAAAATATTGGGACATCTAAGCTTTTCCTAAATAAGAAAAGCATGCAGGCTTAAGGCAGTTTGTGATCTTCCAGATATCAGCATCCCAAAAAATACCATATGCAAATCATGTCAAATCAGTAAGCAAACCAGAGTTCACTTCATTTAAAAGGAAGGGTTAGCAAGCAAGCCTCTTGAGCATACCCATACAGATTTATGTGGACCAACAACGAAAAATTCACCTCGTGGAGAAGAATACTTTATTTTGTTTATTGATGATTTTTCCTGAGTGTGTTGGATAGGTCTTCTAAAGCATAAAGATGGAGCATTAGAAAAGTTTAAATCCTTCAAAGCTTTGGTTGAAAATGAATCAGATTGAAAAATCAAATGCCTCAAATTTGGTCGAGGGGGAGAATTCATATCGGATGAATTCTTTGACTTTTGTGAGAAACACGGAATAAAAAGGCAAATCTCCACCGCAAGAACTCCTCAGCAAATGGTGTAGTAGAAAGGATGAACAAAACAGTCCAAAAACTGGCTCGAGCTATGTTGGATGCATCTGGAACTCCTGCAACCTTCTGGGGTGAAGCTGCATTTTCTGTCGTGATTCAGAGAAATCATCACAGGTTCTAGAATCCAATTGAAGAAATAGAGTGAAGCTCTAGAGAGAAGTAGCGAAGTGAGAATTCGCAGAGGAGTTAAACTTAGAGAAGTTGAGCAGTAGAGGCAGAAAGTGAAACCCTGAATAAAAACCCACACCACAGAGAAAACGCTGAAGAATTAGCGTAAATTCTAAGTAAAAAGGAAGAGCAGAGAAGTGAAATATTGGTGCATATCAACCATTAGATCTCAAAGATCAACAATCATCGCATGATAGAAGAGTGTGGGAAGTAACTAGTTAAAAGGCTGGTTTATAAGAAAAATGGTATTTCGGGCGGTGAAGAAACCATAAGTGGTATTGAGCGTTGAGTGACCGATCCCATACATATCATGCCACGTAGCAGCGGAGGTGAGAGGGGAAACCGCTTTATCGGGCGGTTAAACCCCGTGTTTGTGGTCGATCTAAAATCTACTGTGAACCGTTGGATCTTGCAGGAGGAGATCAACGACAGGGGAGAGAATGCATCATGCAAAGTAAGCAGACCCGAAGGGAGTTATATGGTGCAGTTAATATGTTTTGAGTTTCAGAGGTTAATCGCATATCGGAGGAGATGGGGAACCACATGTTAATGTGACCCACATACTATAGCGATTGTGATAAGTGAAAAGGTAAACCTTGGCAAAAGTGCCAAGGCCGTACCAAGGTGGACAAGCTGTGTTTGCATATATTTCCTTTGTAAATGGCCATAAAGGAAAATAGCATTGGAGGAAGATCACGTGTGTGTTGTTGATCGGAGATCAAAGGAAAGCGACATTGTGATATCACCGGTAGGCCAATATAGCATCAATTAGAGATCAGGCTGATCGGTAATTAGGGATCGAAGCAGCGCTGTGGAGTGACTAAAGGTGCAGACCCAATGATAATCATGAACACGGGTTTATAAGGTTTGAAGTTCGGCCTATGTGTTTTGATCGAGTTTTCCTTTGTAATCCGATAAAGTGAAGCCCTAGGTAAAAAGGTAATATTGTGAGTATTTCCTTTGTAAATGGGTTATAAAGGAAAGTAGCGCCGATGGGAGACTTTGTGTGTTAATATATGTAACCAATGATTAAAGAAGAGAAATGTTATATATATATCTGGGTTAGGGGTTAGTGAAGGGTTAATGAGAGGTTTTTAGTCCCAATAGGAGGGATTTAAAAGAAAGGCTTTAATAAAGTCATATTTGAAGTTAAGGGGTGATTAAAGTCCAGAGACATGGATTTCGTATGTTGGTTTGCCTATGTTGATTAAGAGAGACTTAACCATTAGAGGTAGAAGATTTTGACACCTTAAAGAGTTAAAATACCTGGGACAAATGTATTTATGCATTTTACATGCATACTGTGGGTGTTAGTGGGGTAACCCTGGCATCATTTTGGTATCAGAGCAGAATTGTAATTGAAACAATTGGTGTTAAAACAGAACAAAGAAATTCTATGTGAAAGAATTGAGAAAAAAGTTATGTGTCAAAGATGTTTATGCAGGCAAGGAAGGATGAGATTCTAATCTGACAAAAAGAAGGCACACATGTTATAGAAATTTTTGTGCCTTATAGCTCTAAGCATAAAATGTCCATAAACCAAGGGATCCTAAGTCCCTAAAAGTGTTGTTCCAGCCCCTAAAGGAACAAGGTCAACAAATTACAACTTCTCCCAGAAGTTCTCCACCAGAAACTGCTCAGAAACAGTCAAATCAGGATCATTTCAGCTGCTCCACTAGCTAGCTGCGTTGCATAGCACCCCAATACACTAGCTAGGTGCGTTGCAACGCACCTAAATGCACTACCAGGGTGCGCTGAGCGAGAAATGACAAATGGCAGTGTCATTCCGCGAGGTGGACAGACAATGGAAGCTTCCAGAATCTTCCCCAATGACACTTGCCTCACTGAGTTCGACCAAGGATGAGTAAGAGGCTCTCAGTCTACAAGTGGAAGAAATAACTGACAGAGAGAAGCCACTAGTCAAATCATAAGCTGACTCATCCTCTTTGCATACATCTATATATGGATCCCTCATCCCAGAGATCCGGAGGCTGGAATTTTGTACATTGCAGAGAATTGCTGTTGGTTTTGAGATAGAGATCAGAGTATTGGGTGATTTATGCTTTGTTGGAGGTGAAGAGGGGATTCCTTTGCTGGGGGTTGATGCTGGATCAGGAATCATCGGTTGTAACTCCTCCTGGATCTTCTTGTTATATCAATAAAACTATTTGAGTTTCTCGTACATGCTTGTGTATCAACGATGTTTTGTTATATTTGCATGTTTAGCTTAAATCTGATCCTAAGCTATTTATGAATATAAATCCATGTCTTTGCGTAGTTTTCCTCTTCTGTGATCTTGCAGGAACTTGGTGAAGCTGGGCAAGTAAGGGAGCAGGTAGCTGGAAGCTCTCAAAGAGGAGAGAGATTGGATCAAAGGACTAGCGCAAGACACAGGTTGGTTCATCCTATTCCTCTTCGTTTATAGTTCATAAAGAAGAACATGAAAGTAGTTTTCTCTGTTTGTTTCTAAGGTACTGTCACACCTTAGTGGGATAGGGGCATTCTGAGTAGACACTTTTCCCGTTAACAAAATGGCGACTCCGCTGGGGATCGTGTCTAGTTAGTTTGTTTGTGTTTCTCTTGTTGTTTGTTTCATAAACACAGAAGTAGCAATCGAACTGCATTTGCCATTATCAAATGCAAAGTAGACACCTGCTACTTCAATCCATTCACTGGATTTGTTTATGATTTGAACAAGCTGATTCAAAAATGATCTGATTACCCTTTGTGATAGCTCTTATACCTCCTTTAAATCCACCCTCTGATTGTGCATTACTGATTGCTTTCACTCGGCCAAAAACCATAGATTAAACTGCAAACTGTGACCCAGAACCCAGATAGAATTCTCGTTTCTGCCCCAGCGCAGGCTCTATGAAGAGATTTTGCATTTCAACGTAGTTCCCGAGAGGGCTACCTGCGCTGCAATTCAGTTTCTCTGTGTAACAGGTGCGCTGATCAGCCTAGCCCTGTGCAGCTGAGGTTCTTTGCTTCATTTTTCAGTTTTGTCTCTGATTTTGCAGCCTGTGATCAGTGTGTATCTGTTTAAAAACCCCTTTTCTTTGCCTTAATTCCGCCTCCTTTGTACAAAAAGACTGTAGATGTTTTTTGTGTGTTTGTTACATCATTTACAGTTTTCCATTGAAAAAGTAGAATAGTCATAGTGTCGTCCTTGGATTTAGATCTGTCGTAAGTGTCGATTTTGATCTTAGGAGAAAGTTTATTTGCTGTTGACAGTCGATTATGCTTTTACTTTTGCCTCTGGTTTGAATTTGAGACTTTCTAGTGTCGAAACGAGTGTTTATTTCAAAATCATAAAGTGTCGTAATCATCTCTACCTTTTGATTTCGAAAAGAAGCTTGTTTGTGTTTGTCACTTGAAAGCAAATTCAGATTTGTACATCAACTTTCTTTTTAGGCATCAATATTAAGAAAGTGAAAACAAATACATGCATATGTGCATTTTCATATTGATAGTTTGCTTGGCTTGATTTAGGAAAAGTGCATTTACAGTGTGCTCTTTTCTCTTTGAGAAAAGATTGTGTCTTTCTTTTCCCCTTGTAGCTAGGATTTTCATTGCTGAAAAGGGATAAAGTTTTCTTATCATCTTTAGATTGCATTTTAGGAATTACATCTACATCTCGTGGTGATCCCAAAAGGAAAACTTCTAAGAAAGATCAACTTAAAATAAATTGAATGAATCTAACAACACATTGGAACTTAACGCACAACATTTAGAGGTCTAGGCTAGAGACGTATTCCGGCGTCGTAAAGCCTGGTAACTGTTGTCCTCACTGATGGTTGGGTGATTCCTCCACTTTGAGACGATAAGTGCCAGTACGGACTTGTGCTCCCACGTACCGTCGAGTATATATTGGGAGACCCCTATAGGCTTAAAACCTTTTATCCATAGGAAGCCGTGTCGACCGCCCTACTAGTCGCAATGCACCGAACACAGCATTCGGGAAGATTGACTGCCGTACCGTAAAAAGTATTCTGTAGTTTTGCGATTGGTTTGGTACTCCCTCTACCTAGATCTCAAGAGCAGTCCCTTTCGTTCCTTTTCAGACTCCTTAACGAAAAAGGTCCATCTGAGCACTTGTCACTTCAGGCTCATTAAAAATCGAAGGAGACTAGATTCATCTTTTGTTTTTTCTCGACTCTTTAAAATTGAAAAAACAAGTTGTGTCAAAAGCGTCTAAAATTCATTTAATTCGGAAACATACTTCCCCTTTTTATTTTAGTTGATCAAGTAATCCACAATCGTGGAAAAAAGTCAATTGAAACCCCGTCATTCGCGGAGGCTTACGAGTCAACCGTCTTTGTCTCCGGAATCAAAACCAGTACGGACAAAGCGAACTCGTTTAACCGGTTCGAAATCTCCTATTAAAGTTAGAACAAGTGTTCCAACAACATCCGAGATTCCGGTTACTCCAAACATTTCTGGAATCCTTGCCTCTACAGAAGAAGTTCAACGACCACAGAGGGACAGTGATACTGATCCTAGTCTGAGAGCAAACACTTGTGTTACCGAACCAGTTCCATCTACAACCGGTTCGGAGAGTCTTGCTCTTCAAACATATGTCGTTGTCGATTCCACCCCTTCTTCGGCACCAGAAATATTTTACGGACCTGACAGTCTTCCCCTTCCACCTGGTCTGATTGCAAATGAAGAAATGGTAGAAGATCCTCAAACAAGTACTCCAACGCACTTTGGAGTCGGGATCACTCTATATCCTTCTTCATCAGAAGTTAGTCTACCACCAGCGGAAGTTCCTGTAGAATCGCTATGTAATCTTTTGGATGGACTCCAAATGTCTGAACAACCGTCAACATCTAGGACTGTGTCGTCTGACACAGCGACAGCAGAACTCCCTGCCGTCACTCCGACAATGTTCGTCGGCATACCATCTGTCCCAACTAGCTCTCAACCGCTAGAAGGAGCCCACTCAGGGGCTATTTCGACAATCTGGTCCGTTCCTGTTTGTTCATCCGGAATAATATCCGAAAACTCTTGTGTCGAGTCTCAACAAATTGATCCATTTGGAGGTCAATTTGGGCAGTCTGGTCCCCAAGGGCAAACAATCCCCTTGAGTTCTGGATTACCACCGTATGGGGGGCAGTATGCCCTTTCATTATCCCCTCCGGGAGGATATCCATACGGGAGTTCACAACAATATTCAGGTTATACTGGAATTACCTCAAGTGGTTGGGTACCTATACTACCTCAACAACCAAGGGTTGTGTATTCGATGCAACAATGTGTACCTATGTCGAATATCCCGACTACACCAGCTATTGTGACGGTGTCACAAGTTCAAACGCTGCCTGTTGTATGTCAACCTCAGATTTCTCAGGTTGTAATGCAACAGTCCCTTGACCCTGTGCCTCAACCACAATCGCCAACTGGTGGGGCGACACAGGTCCATACGGGTACAATTACCCCGCACCTTGGTCCAACAGTTAGTATAGCGCAACAACATATGGCTTCTCAACCATGGCTGGTGCAATACCAACAACCACAATTCCAACAAGTATACCAAGGTTCTGAGCAGCAAATCTTTGCGAACAGTGGACAACCGTACATTCAAAACGGTCAAAATCAACCATTTTACAATGGTCATGTCCACCAACCTTATCAGTCATATCAGCATCAAATGCATTATGCTGGCATGCAAAGACCAACTACTCAGGCAATCCCATCTTACCCTGGGTATGCTTCACCTAATCTGAATCAGCAGTTACCATTCATGGCAACTTTAGAGTTACCTGATTTAAACCGGTTAACAAACAATCCAATTGCTTACACCCCTTGGTGGCCAGCAATTCCACATAAACTTCCATCAGATATTCCTAAATTTAATGGAAATCCGGGTGAAGATCCATCGAATCACGTGATGACATTTCATCTATGGTGTTCATCAAACACCCTAAATGATGATTCGATAAGGCTTCGCCTCTTTCAGAGGACGTTAACGGGTCCAGCGGCAAAATGGTACATTGAATTGCCTAGAGCTTCGTTCGACAACTTCAGCACCTTAGCCACAACCTTTTTAACCCATTTTCAATTATCGATAAGGTATGAAACGGGAACAGAACTCCTTACCAACTTCAAACAGACAACGGCCACTCACATATCTGATCATATACATGAGTGGCGACGTCGTCGTAGGATGGTAAAAACGTACGTTCCCGATCAGCTATTAGCTGAATGGTTTATCAAGTCATTATTACCTTCCATCACGGAAGATGTGGCAAAGGGGGGAGTCGTAACGGAAGAGCAAGTTATCGCTCATGCACAATATCTAGACTTGATTTATACTCAGTCCGACACGCTCTACGACAAAATACCTGACGCCCCTAGATCGGAATTCTCAATTCCTCCTCCTCCTAAATCGAACAATGACTCTCACGCCGACGATGGCGTGATTGGCACAACAGACACGAAATCGACAAAGGCTACGTCTAAGAAGGCCCGTAAGATTTCAGATCAAAATGCAAAAGACGAACCTCTTGCTTCGGAAGTAAATGTCGTATCGACAGATAAGGGCAAAGAAACCAAACAACCAGGAAGCAAGAAGAAAGGCAAAGGGAAGAAGAAGAAACAGGATGAATCATCACCTGAAAAATCTTCTTCGAACCCTCCTGGAAATAGGAAACCCCCTGCAGGATGTCACATATGTGATGAGGATCATTGGACAAAAGAATGTCCATACAAAGCTGAGCTTAAGAGATTTTTTAAAAATTTGAAAACCTCAGCTGTGTTAACTGATCCGTTTCCAAATCCAGGAGGAAATCTGGTTGAAAGTGGAAATGCTTCCCCGTCTCAAGTGCTAATGTTGTCGATTTCAAAACAGAAGAATGATGCTTTGATTTCGACAAGGAACAAAGATTACGGGAATCCGCAGCTTTCGAACAACAAGGATAAAGATCAACCAAGTAGTTCGACAACAACTTCGACAGAAGTTGTACCACCCACCATTCCTGAATTGACAATAAAACCGCCGAAGGGAGTAGTACACAAGTCGACATTTAATCCCCGCGCTAGAGCGGCACACCATTATAACATAGTGGAAGATTTGGACCAATCGCCATCCGCTATGTCGACCCTTGAAGTACTACAAAATTGCCCATCCCAAAGGCAGGCTTTGTTATCGGCCATTGGTGGGATTGATCCAAAGGATTCCAATCTAGTATCCTTCGACCACAAAGGATACGATCCTCAATTACCGGCTCAACTAGCTTTCCTTGTTCAAGTGAAAGCCCTCAACAAAACTGTTCATCGAACAATTATTGATGAGGGGGCATCTACATGTATTATATCGATGAGTTGCTGGAAAACTTTAGGATCTCCAACCTTGTCACGGTCAGTGACGACATTAAAAGCATTCAACGGAAGGACATATACCCCATATGGTATCCTAAATAACTTGAAAGTTGAACTAGGAGGAAAAACGGTAAAAATAGATGTTGAAGTCATCGATGGGAATCTTGATTACAACATCCTACTAGGAAGACCATGGATATATGCCATGGCAGCTGTTGTGTCAACCTATTTTAGAAAGATTGCATTTCCCTTTCAAGGAGAGATTACAATCGTCGATCAACAAAACTTCCTCCCCAATGGTTCTCAAGTTACAGGAAGCATTCCCATGATCCATGGAAGCCCCCATTTGCTTCAGAATATCGGAGTAGGCCTACTAAAAGACCCTATACTAATGGGAACTTTCGCTCTTCCACCTCCAATCAATCTAGAGGAAGTAGCATCGATAGGAACCTGCAATATGATATCTTCTACAAAGATCTCAGAAAATGATATCAATATGGATCATGCAATGGTTTTTCCCCCAAGCCCAATAGAAATATTATAGCAATCAATGTTTCTAGCATGGGAGGCAAACCAAAATCAACGCTCATCAAGCGTTTGGATAGATAGGTCTAGAGAATATGGTACTCCTTCAGATCCTTGGTCGCAAGTGCATGTCACCGACAAAGGAATTCTCCAAGCTATGGTAATTGAAGGAGCACCATGGAATGATTCCCACCATCGTTCCCTTCTTCCGGATTGTGAAGAAGAGACTCAACATGACCTTTATCATCCCTCAGTATTTGATTTTCTTTCAAATACTGTAAATACGGTGGATTCCGAGCGAAACTTATCCAACATTGAAGAGACTATAGCCATAAATATCTCGACTAAAACAAATGTTGTAGAGAATATTTATGTTGGCAAATGTTGTTCTCCTTCAGAACTGGAAATATATAACGCTCTTTTTTGCGAATTCAGAGATGTCTTTGCTTGGTCATACAGTGAAATGCCAGACATCGACTCGAGTATCTTTGAACACGAAATTAAGATGTATCAAGGTGTTAAACCAGTACGACAACGGCTAAGGCAGGTGCACCCCAAGAAAGTCGCTGCCATTAAGGCAGAAGTTGAAAAACTTCTCCATGCTGGTTTCATCTACCCAGTTCCTCTAACCGATTGGGTATCGAATATTGTCCCTGTTATGAAGAAACAAGGGACGATTAGAGTGTGTGTCGATTATAGGGATGTAAATCAAGCTTGTCCAAAAGACAACTACCCTACACCCTTCATCGACCAGATAATTGATGAATGCGCCGGATGCGAAATCTTTTCATTCATGGATGGATTTTCGAGGTATAATCAAATAAATATCCGCCCGCAGGACCAGTCAAAGACTGCATTCATTTGTCTGTGGGGCACATTCGCGTATCGAAAATTACCCTTTGGTTTAAAGAACGCAGGGGCGACGTTTCAGAGGGCAATGAATTATGCCTTCCATGACATCAAAAACATCGTTCAACCATACCTCGACGACCTTCCAGCTCATTCGCGAAAGCAGACTGATCATCCGCAGCATTTAAGAGCGATATTTCTACGTTGCTGACACTACAAAATACGACTCAATCCACACAAATGTGTATTTTGCGTCAGTTCTGGTCATTTACTTGGCTTTGTAGTCTCCAAGGATGGGATTCGTCTCAACCCGTGCAAGGTCCAGGCAATCATAAATTTGCCTCCACCTTCAAATTTGCTTCAGATTCAGAAACTCCAAGGGAAAGCAAACTTTCTGAGGAGGTTCATTCCAAATTACGCCGAACTTGCTAAAGGTTATACACGTCTTTTGAAAAAGGAGGTACCCTTTGTCTGGGATCAGGTCGCACAAGCTTCCTTTGATGCTTTAAAAGATTCCCTAATGAAAGCATCTTTAATGTACGCCCCCGATTATCAAAGAGATTTTAACCTGTATCTGGCTGCAGCAGATACAACCATCACAATGGTTTTAGTTCAAGAAGTCGATGGAATTGAACATCCTATATATTATTTAAGTAAGAACTTAAATGATACAGAAAGCAAATATTCTTATGTTGAAAAACTAGCGCTTGCAGCTGTTCAAGCGATACAAAGATTTCGACACTATGTCCTCTTTCGGAAAACTACCATTCTGTCTGATTGCAACCCCATGACTTATATATTGTCGCGACAGTTGCTGGGGGGCAAATATTCAAAATGGATAGCAATCCTTCAAGAGTTTGATCTGGAATTTGTAAAATCCAAGTCAAAGAAAGCTCTAGTTTTTGCAGAACTATTATGCGATCTCCCATTGTCGTCCAATGATGAAACATCCGAAGAATCAATCGTGGATGAGAATTTGTTTCTGATATCTACAAGCAATGAGTGGTATGGAGATATAATAATTTATCTCCAAACCCAAAAGTTTAGGCCAAACACCTCACACTCTGAACAAAAACGTATTCGATACCAAGCAAAAGACTACATGATCGTCGGTGATACACTTTACCGTCGTGGTATTGATATAGTTCTGAGAAGGTGCCTCACCCATGAGGAGGCCGAAAAAGCCCTGAATGAGTGTCATTCAGGAGCCTGTGGGGGGCATCAATCTGGATATGCTACAACACAAAAAATCTTACGAGTAGGATACTTCTGGCCAACAATGTTCAAAGATTACATAACCGCAGTCAGAAGTTGCCATGCTTGTCAAATTTTTGATAGCAAAACCAGAAGACCACCTGCACCTCTACAGCCAATAGTTGATGTTGAGCCGTTCGCCAAATGGGGCATCGATTTCATGACATGTAACCCCACCTCGACCGGGGGGCATGTGTATATCATAGTCGCAGTTGACTATTTTACCAAATGGGCCGAGGCGATGCCTACATTAGATAATACTGGTGAAACAACTGCCCTTTTCTTTTTCAATCATGTAGTCGCCAGATTCGACGTACCACAGGCTATAGTCACAGATCATGGATCGCATTTTTGCAATCACATGATGCTCGAATTAGCTGCCAAACTAGGATTGTCTCACGACAACTCTACTCCTTATTATCCGCAAGCCAACAGACAAGTTGAAGCGATCAACAAGGTCCTGAAGTGCATGTTGCAAAGGATGATCGGAGTTCACAAAAGAAGGTGGCACCTAATCCTGTACTCAGCCTTGTGGGCTTACCGAACATCGGTAAGGAATGCAACCGGGTTCACACCCTTCCAACTGGTATATGGCCTGGAAGCAGTCTTACCAGTCCAGTGTGAAATCTCATCTCTTAAACTCACAATCAATCTCCTCCCCGGAACTTCACAAGAAGAGGCTCGTTTCTTGGAATTAATCCAATTGGATGAAACCCGTCGTGATGCCGCTTTGGCTAACGAAGCCCATAAGAAACGAGTCAAGGCGCAGTTCGACAAAAATGTCAAACCCCGTGTCTTCTCAGAAGGTGACTTGGTCTTGTTGTACGACCAAGAATCTGATAAATTGGGAGCAGGTAAATTTAAGTCTTTATGGATGGGCCCCTATATTGTTAAACGAGTGTTAGCAAAAGGAGCCTACGAGTTAATGGATTATGACGGAGTTCCACTGGCACAACCTCGTAATGGGTTGTACCTCAAGCGTTACTATGCTTAAATAGTAACCAATATGCTTTTGTTATATTTTGTTTTCGCTAAAGTGTTTGTTTTGGTCGAGTAATCCACCTTTTTACATTTATTGCAGATGTCAAACCTTTTGGAGCCGTGTGTTGGATATGCCGACGGAGCGAGTCGTAGTTCGTGGAACCTGTCCTCCGCAGCCTGGGCCATTTTTGATCCAAGCGGCGAGTTAGTAAGTTTCAGAGGTGTATGTATTGGTCAATCAATGAATAACATCGCTGAGTATAGCGCATTGATAGAACTTCTCTCTGATGTCATCACCCATGGTATACGCCGACTAATTGTCAGGCTAGACTCAACTCGTAATACTACAACTCAATGGTATATATTCCGTACGAAACCCAGCTATTTATCGCATGTTCCTAAGGGTTAAGATTTTGGAAAGACAATTTGATCTTATTCAATACCAACATATTTCCAGAAACTTAAACACATTAACCGACTCATTAGCAAACTATGTGTTAGATAGACATTTGCAACATTTATAAGAAGAAACACATCATCAATGTTTTACATGTGGATCATATAGCTCAACCAAAATAAAACCCCGAAAATCAAAGTATATATAACTGTTTATGGTTTACATATAATGTTCTGTAACCAAGACAAAACTGGCCACATGACCCAAAAACTCAAAATGCTAGGGGGCACCCTAGTCTAATGATGCTCGTGATAGCAAGTCACAGCCTGTGCGATCATGCGTAAGAGACGAGTCCATCGTCTAGGCACACCAGTAGTATGCCGCTGTAACTGCAAAGGTAGCTCGTCGATCCTCACATCTGGAATACCGAGAGTAAGGCTCTCAACCTGCTCCTGCACAGCTGTGAGAGTCTCGGCCACATCAAGGTCATGAAGAATAACCCTCCCGGCGGCCTCTCCTGCTGGGGCAACAGCTGGCACTCTCAGGCGAACTACTGGACGAACAGGACCAACATCTGCATGTACACATGAGTTTGATTAAAGTCTTGATAGAATAAAGCACAAGGACATTATAAACAAAAACAGTAAACAGCAATATGGTCAGAGATTTTACCAATAGCACCCCACTGCTCGCCCTCCGGCAGTACTAAATCTGGATCACCCCGGAAGTCCATGCCAGCATATGGATACTCGGCATAAACCATCTCCTGACGATCAAACCACCTGAAGAAGGTATCAGAAAATGAAATCTGAGACTGGCCAGCATGCCTAGACATATGGTCAACCCATCTCTGCATACGTGGTTCAGTAGGAGAAGGTAAGTCGAGTGCAATGTACTGCGGCTGCATCAGTGGTATCTTCTCCAAGGCAAAGGCGGTCAAAATAGAACCGAACCCAAAGTTCTTCAACCTCCCATTCTTTATCTTGGTCAACTGATCTTTCATCACAAGAAGTACTGCGTCGCACCAGTTGAATACCTTCGGTTGGAGGCATTCCAAGGCATGCTGCATATAGGATCTGTTGGCTACATGAAGAGACGCACTACCGGCCATCCTACCAAAAGTAAACAGGATAGTCCTAAGGGACCTGTCAACGACATCACGGATGATGATCTTGTCATTTTTACTCGGCTGAGATCCTTCCCTGCAATACTGGCGGACATAATCTCTCATAGAGTCACCTCCTCGAGCCGAACCTGACAAAGAGATGGGGGCACCCTGCCTCGACAAGCTAGTCAAGAAGTAGATGTCTACTGCAGTCAAGGGGATAGATTTGCCCCTAATCTGGAAAACTTGATTGATAGGATCCCAAGCATCGAGCAAATACTGCAACAAGTTAATCTGCTGTCTCATGCTAGAGATGCGGAAGAACTCCAGCAAGCCACAATTCCGCAGCGCGTTCACTGTAACTGGATCATGTAGGGCAATCATGTCCTCTTCTTCATGTTCTCGTTCTCGCCATGTAAGGGTCATCTTGCTCCGAGATCTCTGAAAAACAAACAAGAGAGGAGTTAGATCCTGATTTTGATGAGAAACAGGCAAAAATTCCATCAAAAACTGTGCAACAAATTCCCTTTCTGCGCCCAACGCACCTGCAGCAGTGTTCCAGCTGCGTTGAATGTCAAACTGCCTTCATACTGGCCAACATTCAGTGCAGGTTTCGATGTACTAAGGGTGCGTTGATGGCAAAATGAACCCATCAAACCACAGGGGCTCAGAAAAGCAGGGAATGAAGCACAGAATGCAAAAAGGAAACCATGAAATGAAAGAGCTCGGGTTTAGCTCCTACCTGGTCCAGACGGCGCCGAGAATCGTCCACAGAATCTCCCGAAATCAGCTGATGAAAATCAAGGGGGAAAAGGCACCTCCAAAGCTCCAACAAACCAAGTTCAAATGAAATGGTAAAATGAGAGGTAAAAAACACTTTTTGATTGCTTTTACGTAGTTCAAAGTAAAATATTAGCGTTTTAATCTCATTTTCAAGCAAATATTGTTCATTTCTAACTAGTTTGATGAAGCAGTTGAAAATACAGTACTATCTTTGGAAAGACGAAGCTATTTATGGTAAAAATCAAAACAAGACCATCTAATCGAGCAGTTTTAGCACATAGTTCAAGCTCGTTAAAAAATAAACATAAGACATGAGCAAATGTTTCCACCCGCGTTTAAGCTCGTTAAAAAATGAACTATTCTCTGGTAAATAACCACCGTGAATGAAGCATTTCAGCCATTAAAGCCTTGGTCATGTTTGAACCGTCACCTCCACTTTTCCATTGGCCGATCATTCACATCCATTTGATTGTTTACCCATTTTGAGGAACAACTGCGAAGAGTGATTTCACTAGCCATCCTTGTGACACTGCCGTGATTGGAAAATTCCAACCCTTACCTGGAATCAGCTGCTACCCGTTTTATCACTCGTTCCTCAAAAGACGAGTCTTCTTTAAGCTCTTTTCAACTGACTCGTAAAATATGAAAAGATTGCCGAGTTTTGGCCTTCCAGCTCGTTAAAGCGACCAGAAGCGCTATCCCTCCTCTAGATTTTAATCTTTTTGGACCTGAGGGATTATTGCACAAAAAGATCGAGCGCTTGTTTTGTTCGGCTCGTTAAAACTATCGAAAGTTCATCCCTTCTGTATTGTTTTATACTTTTTCGGACTTAAGGGATTAGATGACGAAAAAGGAGTTTCGGAGTTACCTTTACGTACCTTTTCAGACTCTCTAAAAATGAAAAGGACCGAGTTATCTTTGTCGTTAAACTCGTTAAAAATATTAATAGCAACAAACTTGTCTTTAGACGAGAACGAGTTTCACTATCGCTAGGCTCGTTAAAACATAGCGATGGGTTTGCCCGAAGGGAAAATTATAGAACAAGCATATGTTATCCTCCTCAAGCTTGACAAAAATAAAGAGGTACTGGTCAGCAATGACTAGGGAAAAATTGGGAAGAAACTCAAAGAATCTTTATTGGTAGCAAGTCGCTCTTGAACATGACACTTCCATTCCGTGCCTAAGTCGGGTTGGGTTGTTTCATTCACCGGTCACATCACCATGGTCACGCCATACCATCCACATTTGGGGTAAATGCTACCAATCCATCACATAAGTGTCGCCGACATGTTCAAGAGAAGTCATCCAGAGAAGTCATCCATGTCCCATCCACTACCATACATTATACTTCATTCTTTCATGACCGCCATCCTGAACCATATATCATCAGATCGTTTTCACCTCCATCAAAATCATTTGCTTCGTTCCGTGTCATTGATGTGGGATTCATTAAGGCCCTCCTTTGATGGATCACTTCTTGTCGACTCCAGCTCATTATCCAAGAAGTTGATCTAGGAACACCCCATTCAGTACTTTGAAGCTTGCATGCCTCAATGGCAAGTTTCTCACTTCCGGCGACAGGTATACATCAATGACCTTCGACCGAAAGATTTTGCGTGGTGTTCGACGCCAAGTCCTTTATTCACACCACGTGAATTGTACTGCAGTACCTTGAGGGTCATCATCATTATCGATGATTCCTCTTGCGCTTGTTAACAATTTACATCATTGACTGGTAATCAAGCGATGTCTTTCCATGTTCGACTTCAAAACATTTCTCACATGGATCGACTTGTACTTCGAGTGAAGATCGGACGAGATTGAAGACCCTGGATCTAGTTTCATCCATCCGGGCTGCGATATATATTCAGGAAAATAAAGACATTGAAATGTACAGCATTGCAGCACAGATAATCATCATACCAAAAGGGATGATGGCTCTATCAGAATCATCAGTCTACCATCAGATGATTGTCTGTCCTATGTACATGAAAATGAATTTATAAAGCTGAGCATGGGAATGCCCGCCTCAGCTAGATCATGAAAACAATATGAAGATAATGTATTGTATTGTATCTTATTACAGGTCTCCTCCCAGCATTGAAAGATCTTCGGATCCTCCTAATAAAGCATTTCACCCGATAAACGACCTCATACTTTAGGGGGCAACTGTTATAGACATTTTTGTGCCATACAGCTCTAAGCATGAAATGTCCATAAACCAAGGGATCCTAAGTCCCTAAAAGTGTTGTTCCAGCCCCTAAAGGAACAAGGTCAACAAATTACAGCTTCTCCCAGAAGTTCTCCACCAGAAACTGCTCAGAAACAGTCAAATCAGGATCATTTTAGCTGCTCCACTAGCTAGCTGCGTTGCATAGCACCCCAATACACTAGCTAGGTGCGTTGCAACGCACCTAAATGCACTACCAGGGTGCGCTGAGCGAGAAATGACAAATGGCAGTGTCATTCCGCGAGGTGGACAGACAATGGAAGCTTCCAGAATCTTCCCCAATGACACTTGCCTCACTGAGTTCGACCAAGGATGAGTAAGAGGCTCTCAGTCTCCAAGTGGAAGCAAGAACTGACAGAGAGAAGCCACTAGTCAAATCATAAGCTGACTCATCCTCTTTGCATACATCTATATATGGATCCCTCATCCCAGAGATCCGGAGGCTGGAATTTTGTACATTGCAGAGAATTGTTGTTGGTTTTGAGATAGAGATCAGAGTATTGGGTGATTTATGCTTTGTTGGAGGTGAAGAGGGGATTCCTTTGCTGGGGGTTGATGCTGGATTAGGAATCATCGGTTGTAACTCCTCCTGGATCTTCTTGTTATATCAATAAAACTATTTGAGTTTCTCCTACATGCTTGTGTATCAATGATGTTTTGTTATATTTGCATGTTTAGCTTAAATATGATCCTAAGCTATTTATGAATATAAATCCATGTCTTTGTGTAGTTTTCCTCTTCTGTGATCTTGCAACAACTTGGTGAAGCTGGGCAAGTAAGGGAGCAGGTAGCTGGAGGCTGTCAAAGAGGAGAGAGATTGGATCAAAGGACTAGCGCAAGACACAGGTTGGTTCATCCTATTCCTCTTCGTATAGTTCATAAAGAAGAACACGAAGGTAGTTTTCTCTGTTTGTTTCTAAGGTACTGTCACACCTTAGTGGGATAGGGGCATTCTGAGTAGACACTTTTCCCATTAACAACACAAAGGTGATGTGTAGCAGAACTTGTAGATGCAAGAAACAGTTGACAATCCAATCAAGGTATAGGTGGAATGGTGAAACAAGATCATGCTGAGATCTTGAAGGTGAGGTGATATCTTCTGTTTTGATTTGAGAATGTGTGTTTATACATTGATATGGAGGTGACAGCATAAGAAGGTGATAAATTTGCAACAATCTAGAGCAAGAAGTGCTCAATTGGTTCCAAAGGAAGAACCAGAGAGATGCTAAATCACAGGTGCAATTCCACAGAGGATGTGGGTAAAATTGCTAAGGGATGAAGGAAGCTGGTAAGACTTTCTAAGTGAAAGAAGAGGTGGTCAGAAGCAAGTATTTCATTGTGATTGAAATACAAGAGGACAATTGTGTTCTTGAGATGTGCAGATGAGTTGAAGCCTAGAAGAATCAGAGAGAAGTTCTCAAAGGAGGTTCCAGATATAGAGAACCAAGGACTTGCCAAAAGACCAAGTATATAGGAAAGCTTGGTGAGGTAAGAGGCAGCAAGGAGGACTTGGTGTTGCATAGGCTTTAATGCAGCTCATAGTGAGTGAGTAAGGAGCTCATGAGAAGAGAAGAGAAGAATATGGCTACTGATAGTCATAGTAGAGGTTCTGAGGAAGACCACAATAGAAGAAAGATGAATAAAGAGGATGCCAAGGAAAATGGCAAGAGGATGAGTCAAGAGGAAATTAGCAAAGAGATCGCAGAGCTAAAAGAAAACTTGATGCATTAAGGAGAATACTTGAGGAAATCCAGAGACTAGGTTGGGTCTTGAGGAAGAAGCGAGTGGAGTGGCATGAGATGCAGAGAAGGCTACAACAAAAGCAAGTAAAGTGGCTCAGGGAAAAACTCAAGGAAGCTGAGTTGGAAATGGAAGAGTCCATTTGTGAACGAGAACAGGGAGAAATTCTGGGAGAAAGTGAAGACTACACTAAAGCTAAAAAATGGGGATCAAGTAAAGATCTCATGGACTATTGGGATAGTTCAAAACAACATGAGGAGATGCTGACTGAAGATGAAGACTTGAAGACTGAAACTTCAAGTGAGGCCAAAGGGTTACATGGTTTTATAACTGACAATTTGTGTATGTTTGCAAGTGAAACATGTGAAAGACAATTTGTTGATATTGTCATAAAGGAGGAAGAAGACAAACATAATCTAAATTATGTTCTGGAATAAGATAAGATAGATAGGTCTCATATACAGTTGGGGAAAGATATCAAGCAACCAAGTGAAAGGCTTCAGGAGATTGAAGAGGAGACCATCGAAGAATTTCTAAATCATATGAAGGATTTAGAACAACAAGGAGATATGATGGCTGAAACATCAAGTGGGACCACAAGGTCTTATGTTTTTAAGAATGATAGTTTGTCTATGGATGCAGAATAAATGAAGGAGAATATTAATGCAGATAGTGAGACAAGGGTAGCTTATGGAGAAGGTAAACAACAAGAGGTTAAAAGCAAACTTGAAGAAGAGACTATGTTAGCTGAAAACATAGTAAAGGATCATCAGTTCACTATGATGATAGGCACAATGAAAATAGCCATGGAAACTGTTGAGACAATCAGTAAGAAAGAAGGACATCTACTAAAAGATGTTAAAACGAAAGAAGAAACCTATGCAAAGGATTTAACCATGGGAGAAGGGAGGAGTATGGAAGAGTATCTTTCAGAAGATAAAAACTCTAAAGTAAAGGAGGATGGAGAATGTCTCTTAAATGAGAGAAGCAGTGATTTATTGTAGCAGAAAGAATTTGATAATGCATTGATATTTGAAACTGTGACAACACAGGAACAATTTCTTGTGAAAGAAGGAGATGAAATTCAGTGTGAAGAGCTGATATGTGAAGCAACAGTTGAGACTGTTGAACCTTGTGATTTTTGAATTAATGCAGGAATTATAAGTGATGATGAAGTACTTGCGAAGTGTCATAAATAAATTGCATTGCTGGAAAATTCAGAGTATGACAATGTGATTGCAGAAGAAGGAGTTCACTACAGTGGACAAGAGCAGGAAGACATCATTAGAGCAGATCATGTGGAGGAGAGACTAGCTGACAGTCTCATGAATTATTTTGAGAATTCAAAACAACATACTAATGTGTTGACAGAGGAGAAAGAAACAGAACAACAAACTGAATTGTTGCCAAAGGGAGATAAGACACAAAAGCCTTATGTTTTTTATTTTAACAAGTTTTTTGTGAGTGCAGGTTTAGTTGCAGATGCTGAAGGAAATTTGGCACAGATGAGCAGCCAAATAAAGATGAAAGAAGATTCTGTGAAGAATATAATTTATGGAATAGAGATGTTCAATTGTTGGAGAGAATGCTAGAAGGTCATGATTCAGTACAGATAAAAATAATCATGAAAGAGGGTAAGGATGAAAGGGAGGTAGTAAGTATAGGAGACAAAGAAAAAGTTGAAACAAGAGCAAAAGTAGAATAAAAAGTAAACCAGCAACTACAGAGTAAAAGTAACCAATGGCAGTTTGAAGAGTTGGTGGACAACAGCAACAACCTGAAACAAAGAGAAAGAGGAAAAAGTAAGTGGCAGAGTATGGACCAACCCAAAGATGTGTTGGAAAAAGAAATTGAAGATTTGTGGCAGCTGATGATGAAACAGGCCATAGGGAGAAAGTTGATGACAACAGGAAGGATGATCAATCAGAGTATGAACCTGATTGACAAGGAGAAGAAGATGGAGAAAAAGACAGCAGAAGTGCAACAACAGCAAAGGAACAAGACATTTGGGTAGTTACAAAACAAAGTATGGGATCTAGGAAGACAAAGATCAGAAGACACATGATCAGGAGATCATGAATATTTTCTACTTTGGGAGTCTGATGCAGGAGCATTCAACCCAAGGAAAATCATTGTAAATTAGTAGACATAGGGGGGTCATGTATTTTAAGGAATTTGGATTCCTAAGTGATGAATTAATGTAATATTTAGGCTTTTGAGTGCATAGAATAGGAATTAATTAGATAATGTGAGATATCTTGTAAATGCTCTCAAATAAAGGAGAACATGAGTGGTTAGTAATGACAAAAGAGTTAGAAGTCAATTATAACTCTTAAAGAAGTTCATGATTTGAGGAACTAGAGAGAGTTCTTAGGAATTAAATTAAGTTAGAAGTGGACATAGAGGATAGAGGACATTTAGGAGTGAGTTTAGTAGATCTAGGATTTGAACCAGAATTAGTTCAAAGAACCTTTTTGGTATAAATGTTAGCCTATGGGAAGAGTGAAAGGGGGAGGCCACTGATAGTTGAAGATCAGGCCTGTGAGAGACATAGAGTCTCGAATGTAATCATTTGTTTATACTTATGTATATAGAGGTTTATTCCTAGCTGTGTAAATGCGTGAAATGAGTATTTTATGAATGAATTACATATGAATTCGTAGGTTTTGTAACAAGGTTGCAGACAGAGTTATGTAGAATGCGCAGAGGGAGAGAATGATTCAGAGGAATCATCATGGGTTTTAGAATCCAATTGAAGAAATAGAGTGAAGCTTTGGACAAAAGTAGCGAAGTGAGAATTCACAGAGGAGTTAAACTTAGAGAAGTTGAGCAGCAGAAGTGGAAAGCGAAACCCTGAAGAAAAACCCAAACCACAGAGAAAACACTAAATAATTAGCGTAAATTCTAAGTAAAAAGGAAGAGCGGAGAAGTGAAGTATCGGTGCACATGAACCGTTAGATCTCAAAAATCAACGGTCATCGTGTGATAGAAGAGCGTGGGAAGTAACTAGTTAAAAGGCTGGTTTATAAATGAAATGGTATTTCAAGCGGCGAAGAAACCATAAGTGGTATTGAGCGTTGAGCAGTCGATCCCATACATAAACACCATCAAACACAAGAAACACAGGTCATTGATGTATACAATGCTTAAGTGGTTGCATTGGTTATTTCATTTTACCTAACCAGCAGTCAGAAAACTGATTAGAGTAAAGTAGGTAGGATTTTAGTTTGTTTTAAATTCAGTTTTCAGTGAGTTAGGAAATAAATCCTGAATCCAAGATCTTGATGATTTACTGATTTGGTTTGAAAGTTGTAGCACTTTTTGTTTCAGGCCAAATCTCATAGTTGTGCAGGAAAAGATTAAGAAGATTTTGATAAAGGGACCAAGGCTGAAAGCTCCTGCCCAAGAGACAAGGTGCTCAAGAAGGATTCAAGGAGGAAGAAAAAATGAAAAAATGTATTTTAATGTGGATTGGATAGTAACTTGCTGTAGTTGAAGCCCGAAGAGAAGGCCCTAAGCTCCACAAGTGTGTTGTCATATATACAATAAAGCAACCAGCAAAAAGAAAATTTCAGAGCATAGCAAAAAGTTATGCAGAAGGCCATTTGACCTGTTGTTCTTGACTTTCCAAAAGGGAAAGCCATCCCCAAGTGGAGCCAGTGTTATACTCTTATAGTTATAGGTGTCATATTTCATGATTGACTGGTTGAGCTCTGTAATATGTTCATCCTTTCCTTGTTGTAAAGGTTTCCATATTATGAAAAAAATTAAAAAATTAAAAAATGTAAAGAGGGTATACCCTAAAAGAAAAATCAAAGGGTAAAAAAATAAATGGTCAAAAGAAAAAATGAAAAGAAATGAACCCCAAATAAAAAAGACCAGGAAAGTGTGCAAGTCCAAATGCCATTGCTATCTCATTTTCTGTAAATAAAGCATCATGTACAGCTTGTTGAAATTTTTCCACAATTGATGAATGGCCAAATAGCTTAATCTTGGCCAGTTCATGTTTAAATTTCCTGTTTTAGAGATAGAGAATAAAAATCTGTCCAAACTGTTTAATCTTGGCAGATGAGTAGATAGGTAGAGAAGCAAAGGAGCTCAACTGTTTAATCTGAGCCCTTGGAAGAAATAAGTGAAGACTTAGGTAGGCTTACCATGTAAAGAAAAGAAGATTGAATAGGGGTTGCCAGTCTAAGTGCACCCAAATGTAAAGAAGAAAAAATGTTCAGCAAAGTAGGCAGGGTAGGCAGTTTTGATGTTGCAGAATGAGACTTGTGATAAATTTTTTCTCTCAAAGTGTTAAATTTACCTCTATCACAAGTGCAAAGCAGATACTCTTGGAGCAGCTCAAGCGAGGCATGACTAACTCCCCTTCATACGTTTTCCCCAATCACTTATGAATCTCCCCCCAATGGTATTGAGATCTGCGTAATACCACTAAAGCCACTCCATCTCATTTCATAAGCATTGCCTAAGTGAAAAGCTGTTTTTACTTAGGAGAATGGCCATTTTCCTTGTATAAACTCCTTTTTTCCCTTTCGGCCTAGGTTTCTTAAACATTATACTTAGCACTTACATTTCAAAAAATTTCATATTAACAATAACACTAAATTTATTATATAAATCCCTGTAACTTTTACCCCATCCCGTATTATATAAACTATATAAAAATCCCAATATCATACATATCCCTCCCCCGGTTAGTTATAACCATAGTCTTCACCACGCGCAACATTGGGATTAATTAACCTCACGTTAATTGATAACCAACCCCGATGACCAATAAAACAAGCCCCGATATGATTAAGACATGCTTTAATAGGTCGGGCCTGCACCAATTAACCTTCCTCCATTTTTCCTGCCCGTCCACCGTCCGATCTTCGGTCCTCCATCCGACGGTCCATATCCTATATCGCAACCACCTATCTGCCGAACTTTACCTCCCGCGAAACTGGCGGTATTGCACCTGTACCAAATCCACGTGTCACGCACCCAGATTGTTCGCTGCCCCTCCACCCAAAACTGCCCTAGCCCAAAAGCGGTGCAGGAAAAACCATTTACCACCCTCCCACTGACCCCTCACTGATGTCATCTGTCCCCTGCTGACGTCACACCACCATGTCACCATCTGTACTGCCACGTCACCCGCCACGTCATCTATTCTGTACCCCCCGCTGACGTCATGCTGACGTCACCCGTCCAAAAAATCAAATTTTCCCGCCAAAAAATCTTTTGTTCAATAAAGGGTAAAAAGGTCATTTTTTATAGTTTTTGCTGCAAAAACAGTGCTCCAGGCATGCAATCAACTGACTTTGTACCCGGTTCTCAGCCGCCTCCCAACCACGAAAGCTCCAGCAATGAGCTCGCCGACTGCCGACCCTCCATTTTACAGTTGTCTTCCTCTTTGTACAGTTCGAAACAAAGCAGAGGGATTCCCGAGCTCGCAGAAGAAGAAACAGAGATAAACAGGGATACATGCTGCAGTCAGTGTGAAACAGTCAGAGACATGATTTACCAGAGGAAAGGCACTCAGAAGACACGTTAGTAGTTCCATTTTGCTGAACAACCGTGAGCAGGGTCGGTTCTGAATTAAAGAGTATCAAATCCGACTAAAAGAAGCAGATGAGAAGTTTAATGCAGCAGTTAAGACAAAGATTCAGCGCACATCTACTTCAGACAGCTGCAGGCCGAACCCTAATAGGCCTGCATCCAGCGCAACATCATATATTTTTCCCGAGATGTTTCTACTTTGCTTGTAAATTACTTTAGGTTAAACTTAGATATTATCTCATAGCCTTGATGAGACATCCGGTTGTACATATTTTTGTATGAATAACCCCTTCATCAGAGTTTTGAAGAGGTTGGGTATGTGTAGATTTCTCTAGACTTTGTTGTAAATACTGAACTTCTGGAATAAAAGGCTGTTGGGATCAAACTGTTGTCTGGCCTACTAGATGAAGAATCGATGTAGAAGACTTATCACAGAATTCTCGAATCAACCTATGGATCAATAAGTACCCTTATATCTTGTGTTTTACAGTCTTCTTGTCTATTATGTCATCTATGTTCATGATCTGAATGATAAAGAAAAAGATTAACTCAGAATTTGCTTGACTGCACTCTGTTTTCAATCTTTATTATTCTCTATGTTTTCTTTAGAATTAGTATAAACAGTGAATTCTTAATTGCTCCTATTTCCTGATTCTTTCAAGTGTTTAGTTGCTAAGGAATTCTTAACTGCTCCTTAGCAGTAATCATCCATTTTCTCTCTGTCATTATGTTGAAGGATTCTTAATTGCCCTTCATCCATTTGAGTCCATTCCATCTGATTCCAGCCTTTAAATTGTTCCATGTTTGAGTACCTTGCTCTGTGATGCCATCCTCTGTTAAGAAATCGAATCTAGGAAACCATACTTCTTTGACTCCATGATGCCCAACGGACTGAACTCTTCAGTTTTACCTCACTGTTCTACTGAATCTCACCACCCAAACTCAAAACAAAACAAAACAAAACCCTTGTACTTCATAACTAGCCTAATATCTTACAAAAAAAAGCTAAATCATAAAGAGAGAGCCCTCTCTGGATGCAGATTGGCTAGAATCTATATCTAAAAGATTGGTCTATGGTTACCTCGGCCGTATTCCCTTTCTTACAACTTTTGGGAACAACATGAGTGATAACAAGAAGGACATAGAGGAATTGTGAAATTTGATAGATGGAATATCCTAAATAATAGCGGATAATTTCCTCAAGGAACAACAAAAGGAAATAGGAGCTTAGAGTGATTAAAAATTCGCTAAGTGTTGGCCACAGTCAGTAAGTTAGAAAGGGGGATAGACTATATACTTGTAGGGTGTGCTCAAGGTTTTGAGTAGTTGCTTTCACCGAGATAAATATTTGTGCATGTGTGATCTTTCCTTTTGCATGTATCTGATTTGTGTTCTAGATGGTGAATTAAATTCCACAGGTTAGTAGAGTAGCTTCAAGTCTTGTGATTTAGTAAATTTCATGAGTAGTTTCGAATATACACATTAATTTCTACATGGTACGAGAGCATGATTCAATATAGAGAAGATATTTCGAATTTTTCTTTGCAAGAGGATTGGATTTGTAGGACCATTTCTTCAAAGCTAGAAGGATGGATTTATATGGACTAATAGTCAAATTTTCCTTAAAGGAAGCTTGAAATATGTTTCTTGGAAGGACCGCATGGAGGAAGTGGTGGAAGATAATGGACTAAAGGAATTCATCAATAACGATATCCTGAAACTAGGATCATTTGATGCTCAAGATCTAGCAGAATGGAGGAAGTGTGAAACCAAGGCGATGAGAATCATATACGAGGGAGTATGAGACCATATTGTCTCAAATATTCATGGGAAAGAGACTCCATATGCAATGTGGAAAGCATTAACAGATATTTTCTAGAATAGTAGTGACCATTGGAAGCTAACACTCAAGGAAAAACTTCAAAATATCAAGATGCAGAAGAACAAGACCATTCCAGGGTACCTGAAAAGGTTCACACAATGTCTTGATGAATTTGGTCAAGTTGGTGTTACGGTAGTAGAGGACTATTTGGTAAGCCTAGCCCTTGTAGGCCTTCCCAAGAGTTGGCACAACTACCAAGATTTGGTGAATGGGAGGGAGAAACTACCAAATTGGGAACGCCTATGGTATGATTTGGTATATGAAGAAATAAGGCTGAATACCAGAGATGGGACTTCATCCAAGGGTGTGGATCAAGAAAATTGTGCCTTGGGTGGAAAGGCAAAGAAAGGGAAAGGGAAAAAATCACATTCCAAAGAAGAATCTAGTTATTGGGTCAAGAAGAAAGAATTTTCCAGAATCAGGTGCTTTCATTGTCATGAATTCAAGGACTATGCCACAAAGTGTCTACATAAGAAGACAAGAAAGAATACCTTAGGAGGAGGAGCAGGTGAAGTCGTTTCATAAATTTTGAGCTTGATTTTACTCTCATTCCATGCATGGTTAGCACAGTGATGGCGAGCGTGTGGTACTTGGGCAGTGGTGCCTCATTCCATATGACAAGGAACAGATAATGTTTTAGTGATTTGGAGGAGAAATTTCCCCATATGCACCCTCAAATGGGAGATTATGGGAGGTATAATGTGACCGATATTGGTACAGTCAAATTTCAGAGGGAGTTGGGCTCCCCTCTTAGTATCAAGGATGTGATGTTTTTTCTAGGTCTAAAGAAGAATCTTGTGTTCATTGCCATTTTGAAACACCGTGGTTATGATGTGATATTTAGCGAAGGAAACGAATTCCAGAGACACGTAGCCATGGGACATTTGAAGTGTATTAGGGTTAGTGTGAAGAACTTGTACAAGCTAGATGTGGAGGATTGTGTTGCATTGAGCACAAAAGAAGAGAAGGTGCAGAGCTATGATTTTAGTGAAATTTGGCATAGAATATTTGGCCATTTGCATCATGGTGCTTTGAACATCATGCAGTAGATAACCACAAGCCTCCCCAAAGGAGCACTAGAGAAACAAGATACATACAAATGGTGTACCTTCGAGAAGTACACAAAAGCCACTTTCCATGATTGGGACAACATAGCACATGTAGTTGTTGAAAGGATCCTCTCTAATGTATGTGGACCTTTCTCAACAACCTCCACTACAAAGGACAAATATTTTGTTATTTTTATTGATGACTTCTCATGGAAGTGTTGGATCTTCTTCATGTAGAATAGGGATTATAAATTCTCTAAGTTTCTGGAGTTCAAGGCACTAGTTGAGAAATAAATATGCAATAAGGTTAAGGCTCTCAAGAGAAATAATGGAGGTGAGTTCATGTGAAATGATTTATATCGATGAGAATATTAACCACCTTGCATCTCTAAATCTAGGTTTTACTTTTCATATTTTACTTAATACAATAATGAAATTACCATACAAATTATTAAATACCAAATGGCATCATGTACATATGCGGGTTTATAAAGCGAATGTTTGACTCTTTACGTTTGTGCATTTGGTTCCTTGCTTACTTTACCTAACTTTCATAGTGTATATCAATGCAGATTTAAATGGCCTAGTTCATGTCCCTTTTAATGGTTTAATGTATATCGACGTGGAGTTAAAAGGCTTGAATTATCACATTAAATTATAATACACAATGGAAATATTTGAATTTTACATTTGTTTTTTAAAATAAAATACCTTTTTATATATACTAAAAAATTATTTGTTTAATGGTTTTTTATTTGTTCTGAGAGACGCTCTCCATTCCAGAATGGAAGAGATGTTGTGATTCCTATCTTGTCTTTTAAACATTTCGACTTAGTCAAATTACATAAAAATAAATTAAAAAAAATTATTAATTATAATTATTAACAAAACACTTTGACATGGTCAAATTACATTAAAAATAAATAGATTGTATTTATATTTATAACTATAATTAATCATTAAACTAGCATAGATCTACATTAAATCCATATGTACATATTGAAAGGGATAAAATCTCTCTCTCTCTCTCTCTCTCTCTCTCTCTCTCTCTCTCTCTCTCTATATATATATATATATATATATATATATATATATATATATATATATATATATATATATATGGTTTCAAAAATTTTGTGAGTGTGCTTGATGAACAAATCACTCTTTAGATAATTTGCTTATTAAATTCTATCCTTAAATCCAATGATATAATTTTACTCATCAAATTCAATTTAAATCATTGCATCGAGAGGCGCTATATTAGGGAGATTATGTCCTGTAATGTTACATATAAAAATAATAAAATAATACTCACATTGACAACTTAAAAAATACTATACAAAAAGAGTCGATGTTTCTAAATGCTCAAACTTAGACAACAAATACCCTCTGAAGATTTTGGGTAGAGAATTGGCATTAGTTCCAGTTTATCCAAACACGAGGATGGAAGAAATTGCTTGAAAAGAAAGGAAGGAGCAAGAATTTAAGCAATTACTATCACACTTAACTTTTAATGTACATATGCATTATTTTTCACAAATTTTCTCTCTTTCACTTATAAGCCGCGAACTTATCTCTTTTTTCCACCATTTGGATTTGGGAAGATCCTACTGAATAAAAAATTAGTAGCATATATACAAAATGTTATTTTTTTTTATGATATAAATAAAATTACAATTTTTTTCCTTGAAAAAATTAGTTACTAGCATAGATCCATCTTAACTTTGGATCTGCCAAGCACTGAGAGGTATCAAATATCAAAAGATGCAAACCTATTTTTGGGTACAAAACTTGAGAAAAGGTTTGCACCTTGAGATATTTGATTCCTCTTGGCTCTCAGTAGATCTGGAGTTAAGATGGATCTATGTTGTTTTGAACAACACACTAACAAAATGTTTTAACTATAAGAACTTTTTAATTTTCACTTGTTTTGTATAATATATAGAATTATTTTTGTTATTAATATTTTTAAAAATTTTACACAAATTTTTCTCAACACACACACTTTGAATTATTTTTTTCATTAATACTTTAAAAAACGTTATATGTCTACTCTATATTAAACATTAAGGGAATTACAAATCTTTATATTGCCTTGAAACAAAAAGAGCCTACATATTAACAGAATAAGAACACACAATATCTCTCTCTCTTTCTGTGTGTGTGCGTGTATATATATATTCTTATTAGTAATTTTTAATTTGTTAACATAAGTATTATTTTATTATTTTTAAGTGTAATATTGCATGACAACATCTCCCTTATGCTCGGTTGTAGACAGTCTCTTCATGTAAAAAAATTAATGTTAGCCATAAATAAAATACTTCAATTGAGGGAAATATGCAAGTCCTTCACTACTTACTATGGAAGTAGGTGGTAGATTGAATGTAAAAATAATATCTCTCAGTGATCTACAACCCAATATAGGGGAGATGCGCAGATGTAATGTAAGAAAGTATGTCAACATTTTCTAAATGTCAAGAAAAATATATATATAGAAAAAAAGTAAACAAAAATGTCGGCTTCATATGTTTTAATTAATATTAAAATTTAAACATATGTAAATATAAAATGTGAAATGTGAAATGAAAAATGTAAAATGTAAAGTAATGTAAAATGTAAAATGTAAGGCACAAATCTACTAATTTGATCAGAAGAAATTGGGCTATCTATAATATAAAGTTAACATACTATACATTCTTTAATAGGTTATTTCTTTATATATTATCATTGATATAATAATAAATAATGTTGATTATTATTATTCCAATATATTATAATAAAAATCATGTCCATGAAAAGTATTATTACATTATACCTTACATATATTATTGATTACACATTGTCATATTTCTCAATCCTATGGATGGAGGGGGGGTGGGGGGGGGGGAGAGAGAGAGAGCAGGAAAAAGAGAGAGGGGAGGAAGAGAGAAGGGGATAATGATAGATCTCACAGAGATGGAGAGAGAGAGGCGTGAGATGGGGGAGAGAGAGAGAAGAATATACTCGCAGAGCTGGAGAGAGAGAGAGAGAATAGGGGGAGAAAGAGAGGGAGGTGGGAGAGAGTGGAAGGAAGAGAGAGAGAGAGGAGATGAGAGAGAGATAAGGAGAGAGGGATAGAAAGCTGGTTTTAGTGTTGAGTTTTTTTCATTATTGTCATTGATGGACTAAGTAAAATATGTCTACCATTCAATTAGTTGTGTTACATTTCATTGCATAAAGTAGGGAAACAAATTCAAATCCTCTCTATAAGGCATGTGTACAAGGACTATTATAATGAGATGTAGTTGCTTCATATCAAAAATATATATAACTAATAGATTATACCCACTATTAGAGTTATTATACCAACAAATATAATAGAAATTTACAAAAGATATTGTCACAACAACTAAAACTTTGAATGAATGACAAATATATGAATAAGAAAGTAAATATTGCAATAAAATGAGGTACATCATATGAAGAGTAAATATGGCATATAAGTTCCATGTGCTCATGTTGGTTGGAAATGTTGAAGAGAAATCAAATGGAGGAAAACACATAGAACTAAAAATAATATATGAATTTTGTCTTACCATTTTATTTTTTACACTAGAGAAAAATGCAAATACTTGACTATGGAGGCCTAGAAACAATATTTTCAAGGAGTTAGTATTTCCCAAAGAAAATAAGTTCGATTTGGCAAGTTAGCTATCCATAGGTCGGCTCCAAGAATGATGATAAGTCGACCATGTCTAGTAGAATCTGGCATTGTCCGTGGAAACTCAACTAATATAAATAGGGGTCACTTTGACCTCATTTAACCTTCACTCATCCAAGTAAGAAATAGAAGATGTTAACCTAAGGAAGAAGAAAATAGGTTCATATCTCATGAACCTAAAGGTGATTTCAGGAAGGAAGATTTTTTGTTTTTGGCTTTGTCCTTGGGTTGTTTTTGGTAAACTTTTGATCAGATTTTTTGATCAAATGTTGGCCATGATTGGATCAGATGCAGACCTCTTTTGAAGTAAAAACATCAACCTAAATATTAGCATAGAAAGTGATAAAAGTAGGCCTAATTCAGCCTATGATAAGACCCTAATTATGCTTGTAATAAGGACGAAATTAAGCCTGTGGAATGTTTGTAACCTCTATCTATGGTAGAGTGAATTTCAGCCTCCTGTTCCATTCCTACAATTTGATCTCTCTATGGATATTGAGTCCTATGGACAAACTATTACTATCCTTCAATTTATTAACATTGATGGACAAAGCTTGACCTCAATTTTCACACATATTTTAAGCTTAAATCATTCTTGGAGACATCCTAATGCATAATTTGGAGAAATTTCTTGATAAGACCTTAGACCAATTGTGACATTTATTGAGGAGAAATTGAACCATACTTCTTAAGGTTCCTTGTAGAACACTTGGAGACCTCTTGAAGTAGACTTGAATCTGACTTTGGAGCTGAAATAGAAGCCTTCCTTGTAGTAGAACTTGAAGCCTTTTCGGACATCCTTGGAGCATACTTGGAGTAGACCTTGAAGACCCCTTAGATAATCTTTTGGAGCATCCTTAAAGAAGACTTTGGAAAACCTTTTTAGAGCAGTCTTCAACCACTTTTGAGTAGAGCTTGAACTAGCTTGTTTGAAGAATCTTTGGAGTAGATTGAATAAATTTTGAATGAAGTATTTTTGAAGTATTTGGAAAGGTTGGAGCCTAAGATGATTGACATCCTCATATTGACTAGGTTAGTGCCTAGATTAGCTTAAGAGGATTGGTGTCCTCAAACTAACCAAGTTGGTTCTTCAATTTTCTTAAGAGGATTAGTGTCCTCATTCATGGTCAGTTCGTTATAGAATTAAATTATTTGGGAGGGTTGGAGCCTAATTTATTAAAATAGTATTGAATTCCTCACTATTATTTTCAATTTTTTTTTGGAATAATTCATGCTTCTAATAAAGAAAAATATTAACTATATAATAAACAATTGAAATGATCCAGAATTATGAAGGAACAAAAAAAATTATAGGTATAAACATAAACATAAAGATGCAACATAAATAAATCTTCATTTCATTAATATCAAAGAACATAAATATGCTTCCATAAAGAATGGAAAATAACTAGCTCAAGTGATGGTAGCTTACCTCTCATAAGAGATGTGGCAGCTGCATGCCTATGAATTTTTTTATAATGAGGCTGGAGGGCCTTTTTATTATTGAACAATAAAGGTGTTGGGTGTGTGTTATATTCTTTCCATGGCTACCCCATGCATGGGGGGTCCACGGGGGGGGTGGTAGCCCCCCCTGTACATTGTACCAGGCGCAGTAGGGGTGTCACAAGGGGGGTGGATTCCCCCTCTGTCAGGGGGTATCTAGGGGGGCAGTAGCCCCCCACCGCTACCCCAGGAAATTTTCTTTGGACCCTATATTAGGTGGGCGGACCTACCTATGGTTTTTTGCATAGATTTCACACATGGTTTTGGGCATGATGGTTTTATGTCCATGGTATTTTGTAGATCCAGTCAAGGGAAGTATGATTATGTTCTAATCCAGGGTTAATGGATTGGGGTTTATAGATTCTTTGGCATGTATACATATGTATTTTAAAATTGAAACAAATATAATGAAAAACCAATCTGGTAGTCCCAGTTTTTGGGATCCATGGGAAAATATCTGTGTATATCTGTTTTATGTTTTATTCTCTCGCCATTGTTTCTTTTTAGAATTTGTATTCAGGTAATTTCTGTACTGGGTTCAAACCTACAAAAGGGAAACCCTAAACAACCAAAAGCCTAACCCTATGATACGAAACGCCAAGAGTTTGTGGGTCCTGTTGGGGTTAATTCCGCATCCAATTCTCAGGGTGGTACATTGGTCATATGACCTATGTTTGGAGTGTAAGATACCTTGTTATAAAGTTCTATTTGAGTAGTAGAAAATTTGTGACATTGGAGATCTCAGATAATGGTATTTAGGGGATCAAAACAACTCTGGAATTTTAGGACCCAAAAAAGGGTAAAACTAGTCAATTGTGCTATAATTAAGGAAACTAATGGAACCAACTAGATACCTAGGTGGAATAGGCGAGTGACCACCAATATCCACCTGAATCATTCCTCCATTCTTAGGAATAAATGGTCCCCATTTCATCTAGAGCCTCCACGAGGTAAGGAAATGTTTGTTGAACCTGGCCCCTAGTGAGCCACATGCCTTGGTGAAGGAGTTGGCATACTTTGACAACTCGATATAGTTGGATACTCTATTGGCGAGTGTTCTTGATCTATGTGTCTATGATCCTATCGGTTGTGGCCTGTTGGATACAACTTGGGTTGAGCTTTGTTGGTGTCAGCTACTCAACAACGTCGGATGTGTCCAACAATTGGGGAAATTATGGCCATAGCCAATCGAAATTGAATACTAGGAGCATACCAAGGAATGATGGAATGCTGAGCTCGAAATAATTATCCTCTACAACCTTAATGATGTTGTAAGGCCCATACTAGAGTGGGTAAAGCTTGTGATGGGCCCCAACGAGGCACTCCTTTTATAAATGTAACCAAACTTTGTCACCCACCTGGAACTTGTGTGGCACCCGATGTTGATCATGACATTATTTGTACTTAGTAATTTCTTTGTCCAATATGTCATGGATTTGTTGGTGGATGTGATAAATGCACTCAATGAAGTTGTTAGCTCTGCCAGCTTCAGATTGGACATCATTCAAATCTTCCTGAGTAGTTGCAAATGGTATGCTAACATTAATGGGACATAGTGGACAGAATCCTTATCCGACTTGAAAGGGGTTGTGGCTAGTTTTACTATGGAGAGATCTATTCTAGTTGTGGCAGACATGGGGGGGATTTTATCCCATGTGTTTGTATGCTTCAAGTTGTACATGTGCAAGATTTTCATGATCATTTCATTGACGAAATTTGTCTTGCCATCAGTATGGGGGTGGACGGTCGTGGACTTAGTGAGCTTGGCATCCAACAATAACCAAAGGGTTGACGATAATGTACTTAGGAAACTACTGTATCGATATGAGATAATGGAATGTGGGATTCCAAAGTGTACCCATACTCATTCAAAGAATATTTTGGCAGTCGCTTCTGTTGGGATGTTAATATTCTTATAGGCTGCCAAAATGTACCTCTTAGAGAACCTATCAATGACCATGAAAACAAATTCATTTCCATTCTTGGTAGAAGGAAGGCCTAACATGTAATCCATGGATATGGATTATTAGGGCCAACAAGGAGTAGGTAGAAAAATATATACTCCTTTCCTCTTGATTGTAAGTTTTCCAATGTCACAAGCAAGTGTAGGATCTGATGTACTTCCTAATATCCAGTGGAAGATTTAGCCAATAAAAGTACTTTTGCAGCATTGACATTGTATTTTCTACCCTAAAATGTCTAGCAACACAACTATAGTGCATATCCAAAATCATCTTGGCACACTCGCCTCAAGGAACATAGAGGTGTCTCAGGTAGCATAAGAGTGCATCCTAGAGGTGAAAATATAGAACTTGCTTACCTTCGAGGAGAATTTGGTATGTGGTGCTGAATTCTAGATCACTCTTGTAGAGATGTAGCCATCCCAAAGACTCTTGTCCAGAAGAGTTGAGCACTATGTTCAATGCCATAATTAGTGGTCGACTCAGGTAGTTTGCAACATTATTGGTTATGTCATTCTTTACTTAATGTTAAGATGGAGATATTTCATATATGTTGATCATTTCTAACAATGAGTCGAGCACAATGGTTAGCGCCATGCCCGACAGTCGGCTCAGGCAGTCTGCAACATTATTGGTATCGCCCTTCTTGTACTTGATGTTCAAATGGAATTGTTGCAGGTAGTATGTGGACTTGCATCTTTCCTTGTGTTTGTATAAGATTCTTGGGTCAGTAGTGTGTTTGGATGACTATTTCTTTCCCCAGAATGTAATGCTTCCATTTTCAACAAGCCTACACAATGGAATACCTATCTTCATCATAGGTGGGATACTTTCATACTGTATCTGAAAGTGTATCAATGTTATATGCCACCAGATTCTCCTAATTTGTAAGAACTACAACTATAGCATAGTCGAAGGCATCTGTCTCAATCTAAAATGGTTGTTGTAGGTCTGGTAATGCGAGCACTAGTGCAGAGAAGAGGCAATCCTTTGAATCAACCAATGCCTTCTATTGGGATTTGGAACAAAAGAACTTTTCTTTCACTCTATCCTTGGTGACTTGACTCAAAGACCAAGTGATATGAGAGAATACCAATACAAAATTACAATATAAATTAGCATGACCTAGAAAGCTGTGGAGCTCCATTAGAGTTGTTGGGGTTGGCCAATCCCAAAAAAATGTACCTTGGATAGGTCCACATGCACACCCTTCTCATCAATTATTTACCCCAGATATTGAACTTGGGTCATACCAGAAGTGCATTCTTCTAAGTTGGCACACAGTTTGTGTTGTCCCAGGGTTTGGAGGACACATCGAATATGGTGTATGTGATCTTCCCAACTCTAGCTGAAGATCAGGATGTCATCCATATATACTACTACTAATGAGTTGGTGAAAAACTTAAAGATGTCATCCATCAACCACATGAAGGTTGCAGGGGCATTCGTCAACATAAAAGGGATGAATAGCCATTCAAAAAGGCCCTCCTTGGATTTGAAGGTAGTGTTCCACACATTAGAGGGTTCGATTGGTACCTGTTAATAATCAGATTTCAAGTCAATATTGTTGAAAAATTTGGCCCTCTTTAGCTAGTTGTGAAGGTCATCAATCCATTGGATTGGATACCTATTCTAGGTAGTAATCTAATTCATCACCCAATAGTCAATACAGAGCATCTAGGTTTCATCCTTCTTATGTACTAACACAATCGAGCTCCCACAAGGTGATGAAATTGGCCTCATGTGCCCTTTCTGCAACAACTGTTGAATTTTCCTCTTGATTTCATCATTCTTCAGAAGATAATATCAATAGATTTTTCCATTAGGTAGTGACATGCCCAGGGTAAAATAAATGGATTTCTTGACCTAAGAGTGTATGGATACCACTTGGGTGAGGTGAACATGTCCTTGTATTCCTCCACAACCTTGTCCATCTATTGTTGCAATGCAGATGAGCCCTATCTAGAAGCTCTATATGTGGCCACAATCTTCCTCTTGCTTTGAGGGAAAATCATATGGAAGACAAATTTCCCATTATGGGAAATGATCTTACTTCATTTTTTAGCAGAGATCAAAGAAAAGGCGGTAGGGGGCCCTACCTATGGTATCTTGTAAAATTTCTGATCCAAAGTGATAATAACAGAACATGGTCTAGATTCATAAATAAAATGATGCTTCCATAGGTATAGTTCACCTAATAGATCATCACATACTTCTAGAGGGGAAACATCACACAATACCTCATCTGCAAAGGGATTAATGTTATAACATAGGCGACATTGTTGGTTGACACAAAGATCTTGCCCTTGGTGGAGCCACCTGATGGTGTATGGTTGTGGGTGCAACATCATTGGCAACTTCAATCTCTTAATGACCTTGGCTGAGATCAGGTTCTTTCGGCTCCCATTGTCAATGATGAACTACATCGGTGAACCCTTTACCCACATCTATGAGTGGAATAAGTGCTCCCCCTCCTCTAGATCCTCATTTTCTGCCTTTTTGAGATTAGTGGTGGCTACTATCATAGTGTGTTCAACATCAATGATATGCTTCCCTTGTTGGTCCCCTTGTCAGGTTCTGGTGCATAATCAAAGCATGCATTTGTCTCTGAGTCTTTTAGCTCAACCACCAATGCCTGCTTTTTGTAACATGTGTTCATGTTGTGAGTGGGAGTTTTATGGAACTCACATCACTTGTTGTTGTCTTTCTTTGCCTTTCCATTATTCTTGGCTTGCATCTTCGAGGAATTGTCCTGGGGGATCATAGCCTGAATCTACCCTTTTCTCTGTGGCTTGGGGGTGCCTTTACTTTGCTTCTAGTTCACAAATCTAAAATCTCACTTCTTCTACTTGAATTTATACTCAATCTTAGCAGCATATTGGGATGCTACACCAAGCGAGAAGATGTATAAGAACTCTATCTCCCCTTGAATATATTTGTGCCAAAAATTAAAGTACTTGAGCACCAGATTTTCTTACAATTTTTGATACCCAAACTTGTGCGCAGTGTATGGAAAAGATTTGTTAGCTCATTCAGATCTTGATCCCTTTGCTATCATAGTGTAGTCCATTGTATGTACTTGTATTCATAGCTCCCCACATGGTAATACTATTTCGTTATGGTGTCTAAGAAAGAATTTCAAGTGGGTGTGACTAAAAATAGTGAGGATTTTACCCTGTACCTTTGTTCACAGTAGGTTTCCCTCCAATATTTTACATGAGGGGGGGGGGGGGGCGCGGCTTTGAGGAGTGCCAAAGTAATGTTTTCTCTATTGGAGAAATCATGAACTGAAAAACATCCTTCCAACATATATTACTATCTATCTAGGATGTCTACATATGTCTGTCCTTCAAATATGGGAATGTCAAAGTTGACATGTAGCTTCAAGGGAGTGGTGCCTTCAAAGTGGTTGTGAGATGAAGATGTTTCGCTTATGGGCATCCACTAAATAATATAGGAAAATTTGTCGATCATTGCAGTCCTTTGTCACTCAAGGGATTCTTCGAGCAATATTTTGAAAGGATCTACTCCTCCCTCTTTTTTGTTTTTTCTGCCATGGGAGGTCGTTGGGGTTTGTGAGCCCAATATTGCAAAGGTTTAACCATTTTGATCGCTAACTCCTTATACCTCGATCTTGTTGGGGACATGCAAAGAAAAATAGAGAAAGAGCAGTATGCTATGATACCACTAATACAAACTTATGCAAGAACAAAAAAATATAGATATAAACATAAACATAAAGATGCATCAGAAATAAATCTTCATTTAATTAATATCAATGAACTGAAATATGCTTCCATATAGAACCGAAAATAAACTAGCTTGGGCAACGGTAACTTATCTATGAGAAGATATGTGGGGGGTACATGCCTATGAATTGTGTTACAATGAGGATCAAGGGAATATTTATTATTGAAGAATAAAGGGAAACCCTAAACAATCAAAACCCTAACCGTAGGAGATGGAATGCCAAGAGTTTGTGGGGGCGTTGGGGTTAGTTAGGTTGCAAACTTCATGGGGTTGTAACTTGGTCATATGATCTCCATTTAACACATATGATACCTCGTTAGAAAGGTATCTCTAAGTACTACAATATTTGTGGTAAATCTAAGCCTAGTGCAAACCTCAAAAAACACTATTTATGGGGTCAAAACAACTCCGAAGTTGATGACCCAAAAAAGTGCTAAAAATAGTAAATTGTGCTATAATCGAGGAAATTGATGAAATTGACTGGAGTTCTAGGTGGAATAGGTGGGTGGCCACCGATATCCACCTAGAACATGAAATAAATGTTGATTCTCCCCCCTCTCATTATTTCCAACAATTGGAATCGGAGTTAGGTTCCTTTAGTATCAACCAAACAGCTGGAAGGAAGATTCCCTAGAACAAATGGAAATGTCAAGAAGGAAAGCCTCCAAACCATCTGAAGATATCTCCTCCGTAGTCGTGAAATTAGAATTCAATCAAGTTGACAAAGATGCCTTGTTTAATGAAGCAAACTATGTGTCATGGAACAAAAGAATGTGTTTTTATTTGATGGCTCTAGGATATGAGGGATGGGAATAAGTGGTTACTAGAAGCATAGTGACAAAGGAGTCAAAAGAATACAATATAAAATAAATAAAGGTGATCTTCAATATTCTATCAAACTTTATAAAAGTCAAAGCGGTCCAATGTTATTCATCCAAAAATCTATGGGAAAATCTACAAAATATTTATGCAAAGGAATTTGTATTTGTGCCTTCCAAGAAAGAACATGAGTAATAAGAACACCTAAATGATAAAGAATCAAAGGATATATATGGAGGAATGAAGAGACTAAAAGAATATGAATATGAAGAAGCCTCTCAAGTAGAAACTAAAGTAGAACTTAAAGAACAACTTGCGGCTCGTTTAGAAGAAACAAATAGACCAAGAAAAGAAAATAAAAAAATTAGGAAGAAGGTATGAGAAATTGAAGAAAAGAATCATGACGTTGATGAAACAAATGAAGATGTTGTCCTCCTAAGTCATCAACTAAAAGAAATATCTAAGGATTTTAACAATATTGAAGCATAATTGCATTAACAAGAAAGACGACATGAAAAAGAAGTCATCTCACTAACATCTCAACTAGAAGAAGCAAAGAAAATGCAAGAATTAGTAAAAAATAAATTGATGAAGAAAAAAGAAGATTTTGAGAAACTTGAAGAAGAAATTATCTTATTGAAAAATGAAATTTATAAGCTATGCAAGATTCTAAAGTGTTCTTAATCGTTGGATGAAATTCTCAACCATCAGAGATCACCATTTGATTAAAGGGCTCTTGGTTATATAGGTGAATATCCAAAGATTAAATTATAAGAAAACCTAAAAGTGGCGTCAAAATTCTCCAAAGGCCAAATAACAATGAAACCCACAAGCATGTTGCAAGTGTTGCCTTTCATGAAAGTTATTCTGATAACTTCAAGGAATCTTCTCTTTATGCAAGTAACAATGAGGATCAACCAAGGATTGAACCTCCTCCAAGGAAAAGAATTTTAGAAAACCATGAAGGAAATTATTCTCATCCAGGTATCAAACCTTATTCTTTGGTTATTGTTATTCTTGCACTAATTTTAATCATCAAGCTAGATATTATAGAGCATACTACAAGAATAATTATAAAGGTTATAGTGCTAGAAGTAGGCTTGCAAGAAAAAAAGACAGAATCCATAATGGAAATGACAACTAAAATTATAGCTCAGTTGTTCCATTATTCAAGATATAATGCTAAAATTGTCACAATATTGGACATATACCATGAGACTGCAAAAGTGCCATGGAATGGGCTTCTAAGAAAATCAATGAATAAAATTTATCTAAAAATCCTAAAAAAGTTTGGAGAATAAAATAGGGTTAACCAGGAATTGAACTTTCCTTAGTGCTCCAAACACTTGTTCAAGTTTCTAATTGGCTATTTTCCTAAGGCAGAATCTATGGTTCCTTAATCTTTACAAATCAATATTATTCCTATGTAGTTTGAAAGATCTCTTTGTAGTAACCAAATCCTAGATCCCATTCTTTTTAGAAGGATGGAAATGATGAAAAAAATGGGACAAAAGAAATTTGTGTTGCTTATCACTAACCACCTGATGATAACTCAATGTTCTTTGATCCCACTATTTTTTACCTGACAATAGTGTGCCAGCTAGATTTTGATATATTTCTCAAAGAAACGAGCAATATAGAAGAAAAGGGACATGTGAGGAATAAAAAAAATATTTGATATTGCAACTACCAATAATATGGGTGCTATTCATTAAGGACAAGAATGCATGATTGTTACAGTCAAAGGAATGGTAGGAAAGGTAGTGAAGAGGCCATTGTTGCTAAATATATGGGGCATGTATCAATAGAAAATATAAGAGAACAAGGTCATAATAGGAAAAGTCCATAGAAATTGTTGAAGAGCTATTGGAATATTATGAATATGATGATGATGTGGATTGGGAACTTCCTAATGGTGTTATTGTGCAAATGAAATGGTATTGCACCAATTGCACGATGGTCAATTTTGAATGATGTGGAGAACATCGCTATTCAAATATTTTCATTCAGGGAATAAATATTCATAGTAGATGTACCCAAGTCTGTGCAACAATAAAACAAGGAATATGATCAAAAGACAATTTTTCAATTCATACCAAAGAAGCTTTGAAGCGAGAGCATCTAGGTTCGTTCAGTGACACATTTCTATATTCCATTTTGAGTTCAAATATGATGTAATCTAAGGGAGGAAAAAACAAATATCCTGAAACCTATGAGTTAAAATATTAATTAGGCCTTGTGCACCTAGACAAGAATATTTTTTATGTTTCTTCTTTGGTAATTTTTACCATCCCTCAAATCACCCAACTGTCTAAAAGTGATACAAACAATGTGTTGAATAAAGAGAACACCGGTAAACAACCTACACAGGGGACCATTTGGAGAAGATTGTGGTCTAAACTAAAAGCATAATCTACAAATAGACCATCAACTAGCATATCTACATGCCTAACAACAAGAAGGTATTTCTTTTGTAAGCATGAAAATGCTCCATTTTAAGGAGAATATTTCATAAATGATGCAACAAAGATATCAAGCTCAATAAATTCCATTCTCTCAAAGGACAAGAGAAACCAATTATAGAAATATTTTAATGACTAGATGCATAATGAGAGTGTCACTCATGAAAAGTATTTAAATCACAAGCGATGGATCACACGATACTAGAGATGTTTCAATGTTGGACTCTATGAAATGAATTCAAGTTTGTAGATAAAGAAAATTCCCCCAAAATAAATTCTTTGAGAAGGAAGCTGAAAGACCAGAAAAATACTTAGGTGGTGGTATGCTCGACTTACATCGAGGCATAAAAAAGATGAGAAAATTATATTTATTATTTTTATTTTTATTTTGTAGATAATATCAACTCTATTGATATACCACTCTTAGGGTTCGTCACGTTTCTTTGAAATCACATGGATGCCACAAGCAGATTTTTGTAGCAACCAAGTTGAGTTATCCAATTCAATATATTTTTCATGCTTGTTGACCTCAAGGAATATTTGAAATGTGTTTATTGAGATGTCCATTTGATTGTGCTAAATATACTAATGCATGAGACAATATTGATGTTTTTCCATGCCTCAAAAAATAGAGAGAAAGGAAAAGGAGATAATACAAAAAAGGGGAGTAGATGATACACCATATGGAGAAGATGCAGATGGGGGGAGCACCCTATTTTCCATTAATGTCAAAGTGGGGTAATAACGAAATGGAGAGAAATGGTAGAAGTATATCCATCAATGACAAAAGGGGAGATCCTTGAGATGTCGTCATTGTTGTCATTGATGGCCCATGTAAAAGATGTCTACCATTATTTCTGCTACATTTAATTACATCAAGTAGGCAAATAAATCTAAATTATCTATATAACACATGCATAAAAGAAGGATTGTTGCAATGAAATATAGTTGCTTCATATCCTAAAAGTTTTATAGCAAATAGATTATACCCAGTGTTAGAGTTACTGCACCAACAACTGTAATAGAAAGATTCCAAAGAGATCGTCACAACAATTAGAATTCCAAATGAATGACAAATATATGAATAACAAAGTGCATAATTCAATAAAGAAAGGGACATAATCTAAATATTAAATATGGCATATATGTTTTAGGTACTCCTGTTGGTTGGAAATATCAAAGATGAATCAAATGGTGGAAAACACATCAAACTAAAAAGGATATATGCATTTAGTCTTATCATTTAATTTTGGTTGCTAGAGAAAAATACAAATACTTAACTTTGGAGGCCTTAAAAAAATATCTTCAAAGAGTTAGAGTTTGTCAAATACAAGAGTTAGATTTGGTATTTTAGTGATGCACGGGTCAACTCCAAGAATGAAGACAAGTTGACCTTGTCCAGGAGAATTTGACCTTGCTTGGATCAACTCTACTAGTATAAATAAGGGTCACTTTGACCTCATTTAACCTTAAATCATCCATGTAATAAGTACAAGAGTTTGGACCAAGGAAGAATAAAATACATTCATATCGCATGAACCTTAAGGTGATTTGAGGAAGCAAGATTTTGGTTTGCTGGTTCTATCCTTGGGTAATGGTTTTTGGTAAACATTTTGATCAGGTTTTTAGAAAAAATCTTGGCCATCTTTGGAGCCGATCTAGACCTCTTTGGAAGGACAAACATGGACCTAAATATCAGCATAAAGAGAGGTAGAAGTAGGCATAATTCGGCTTATGATAGAACCCTAATTCTACCTTCCATAAGGAAAACATTCAGCCTGAAATTGAACAAACGCAACTTATGGAAGCTCTGCATCATCAACCTATGGTAGAGTGAATTTCAATCTCTTGTTTCAAGCCTGAAATATGCCCCCTCTCTGTGTACATTTGGCCCTATAAAGAGACTATATTTACCCTCCAATTCGGCCACATTTATGGACAAAGCTTGACCTAAATTTTCAGACATATTTTGAGGACATTTTAAAGAATTCTTGGAGACATCCTAGTGCATACTTTAGAGGAATTCCTTGATCAGACCTTGAAACAAATTTTGGGTAATTTAATTCATGTTAAATTACTTCATTAATTGTCAACCAAGGTCTGTGTACTTATGAAGTGCATGTGCACAATATATGCTAGGAGTTCTATTTTTTTATTTTAAAGGATAAATTCGAGCCAACTATAAATGGGACTAGATTAACTCAAAATATTTCGACACACATGTTCTTTTCATAAAAATTACTCTTTCTAAAGCAAGTCAAACTTCGAAGTGAAATTTATTGAATCAAAATCTAATCTATTATGATAAGCATAAAAAATTACTCTATTGAAATCAATTGATATTTAATTTGTTGCAGCAAAAATTAAATACTATTCTATTTGAAGTTGATTGAAAGATCTATTCTAATGACATAATTGAAATTTCAATTCTACTTGCATAAATTTAAAGGATGTTAAGTACTCTTGTAGATTGAAATCCAACAGAAGAATAAATTAAAATTAAACTACTTCAACAAGATGTCAAATTAAAATGTAACTCAAAAGTATTACTAGTGTGCACAGTTATGATTCAATATTTCTCTATCCATACTCGTGAAATTAGAATGAAAATAACTTGAATGAAACAAAACGTCGAAAAGGAAATATTTTTTTCTTCTATAAGCGCTCGGCGTGTTAAAAACATTGAAATTTAAGCTATAAATCAATGATCAAGACTAAATACTAATAAAAAGAATTAATCAATTACAATGACGAAAGGGCTATTCATCTAATGAACTGAAATTAACATAATCAAAAAACTAATCTAGTATTACAACTCGTGGGGGGGGGGGCACCTATTGAGTGAAAGCACGCAATTGAACAAATTACTTGGCCATGCATAGGTCACCAAAGAACAAAGTATTTGTATTAAATTACAAATACTTTAATAACAAAATTATTATAAAATTAACAAGAGTAAGCATGTTCATTACTTCGCCTCAAGGAATTTTATAGTTCACCATTAAATAACTATATTTAGGGTCATAAGCCGACAAGCAAGCTTCTATTCTATCAACTAAGATATAAAATCGAATTTGGAATCTTTCTTCACATGATTTTCTACTCAAAGATAAAATCATGATAATATTATGGTTTGACATGTCATCTCCAAATTATACTCGTCTGGTTCCATGATTTCTTGAAATCGCCATGAAACACCTTCAAATATTGCACACCACTGGAGTGTTCAAGCTAGAGTTGACTTCTAGTTTGACCGTGAGATCTCTTCAATCGGGTGGCTTGCCAGATCGTTGTGATAGGTGGATAACCATGTGTCGATCATTTTCCATCTACATGTGTCCTTTATTCCTTCTCCAATGCACTAAAGCCTATATAATCATGGATGTAGGTACAAAATCTTCAATTAGCTGCATAATGAGTGTAATTCGGTAGCTATAGGAATGTTTTGAATAAATTTCATAAGGAAATAGTAGATTATAAACCATGAATGATTGATATATTTTGTGATGTTTGAGCATAACTAAGATGACCTTTAAACGGGAAAATGTAACAAAATATCATAACAATGATGAAAAGGAAAGCAAAAAGGGTTGTAAAAAAAGAAGACAATTTTGGACTTCAACATTCCCCCACACTGAGGATTTTACACGTCGGCATGCAACAAAATTTCAAAATTTTTCCATTCCTTCATTTATTGTACTATCGTTGAAGCTTGTACCAAGATATATATTCTAGTGCCCTCCTTTTTCTTCTTAAAACTAAATGTTACCCTGGGTTTCTTCATTAAAATATTATTCTGCAACCCTCTAACTTTGTTTTAAGGAACCTTTTGTAAGCCTTGAGTTTCTTGTTCTTCTTATATCAGTGGCATAGATGCAAGAGTATGTTGTCATTCTGAGTCCTTAGGATTTCATTTTGAACTTTTATTTCCTCACGTTCTTATTCAAAATGCTTGTTCAATACTTCTAACTCATATATATATTGTTTTAAAGCATCTTCAATATTATATTGTTTTTTAGGAATATCATCTATCAAAGGAACTTCTTTATTGAAAGCATCTTCATATTCACTTAGAGTAGGGGAATTTACCATTTCTTTTGCATGCTTCTCCAATGATTCTACATAATCATATATTTGTTGTTGGACTGAGTCAATTTTGCGTGTCTTTCTGGTTGGACTTTGAGTCTCATGAAGTGGTGATGCTCTGAATTCTTCACTTATTCTATGCCTTTCTTCCTCAAGATTAGCTATCTCTGGTGATTGTATACTTAAATACTTAGAGATGCATTTTCTTCTCCTTAATTTCACTTCTAGTTCCTGTCTTTTGAATGCTTTTTCTTTTGCATGTTTTCCTTTGTTCCTTATCCTCTAGTTATACTTGTTTTTCTTTAACCAATTTGACACTTATGTTGGATTTCTCCCTTGTAACATCTTCTTTCCCATTTTTCTGTCTAATATTTTCCAGGAATTGAAAAACAGGAGTATCATGTTCTGGTATTTCTGATGGAATTTCCATTTTCTTTGTTTCTTCAATAGTCAAACCCCCTTCTTCATTAATGTGTTCAGGGTTAGGATTTAAATTTATTCTATGATGGCTCCTTCTAGATTTAGTAATCTTTTGTTCCTCCTATACTTCTATAAAATGATTGTGGACCAAAACACTTTTCCAATTGTCTCCCCTAGCTCTGAGATGTAGTTCGATGAAGATTTTAATTAATAAATGATGGTATAGGGTGTTATCTAGGGTTTTAAAATCTTGTTGGAGACTAGATGCCATTTTATTGAGGTTACAAAGTAATAAGTATGGTATATTTAATTCATTCCCATCAATAAAATGAATTAATAGCTGCACATGGTAGAAAAACATGGTGCCAATTCTCCCTTCAAAAGTTAAAAATTTCAAAATAACTAGAAACAAAATCCCTCCACTTGGTTTTCAATGTAGTCACTAATATCCCCTTTTTGAAAATAGAAGTGTCCATATCCAGGTCTTGGAGGAAGATTGTCCACTCTTTTTCCTTAATTTCCCTTTTATTGAACCAAATTTCTTCATTTATGGGTAATTTCGTAGCTTCTGCCACTATGGACTTTGTAAGTATGAGCTTGATGTTGCCAATTTCTACCTCTACTCCATCAAAATTTCATGCAAAGGATTTTGTGACCTTTGTCTCATGGCCATCGAATTTCTCAAATAAACTGAGCAAAACCACTTGTTGTAACTGATATCTAACCCGAGGATATTCCTGAAGAAATTTTACTCCATTGGGTTTTGTTCTGCCAATGACACCCATGGTGTTGGAGGCATTTTGAAACTAAATTGTCTTCTTTAACAATGTTGGAGAAGGTAAATGGAAATATGCTTGATAAGAATGAATAATTTGAGGATGTCAAGTGAAGGTGAAATAGATTGCCGACAAAATTTTTTTATTCATAATTAAACTGCCTTTTGTGTTATTGATTACCACGACCCTTAGATCCAATTAGCGATTTTAGAGATATTTGATGTGATAATTCAAGATATGATGACAGTATGAGGTTAACGGGTATAATTATAAAAGTATATTAGAAGGGAAGTGTTATAAGGTATAGGATTTTCCCAATATGTATATGTATCATGATCATTCAAATGAATTTGAAAACCCAATTCTCTTTAATGGAAAGTAATCTAACATCCTATTTACATACCTTAGCACATACCTCTTTGAAATTTGATATATTTTTCTCTGTTGCAGGTTATGGAAGCTTCTTTTAGTGTCAATTGATCTGGGCTACAAAACATGGAATCAACTGCAAAATTTGAAGTTGGCTAAAGGATGTCACTGATTCAATAGTTGTTCATTTTTTCAAAATTTGTTGTTGGATGGAATGGAATTTTTATTGTTGCTACTTGTTGATGCAATTTGAAGAAAATTAGGCCTCACAATTGCTTCTATAGACCTCTAAATTTATTATTAAAAAGGGGGGGTAACAATAAGATGGGCGGGAAGATAAGGATTGTGAAAGTATAAACTGCCAAGAATTCTTGGTTTTAGAGTAATATTTTCTCTATGCCAACAATGTTGGTTTTCATCTCTATACTTATTTAATTTAATTTATTTAATTTTTTTTATCAACATTATTTTTTTTTTTGGAAAAAAGAAAATTAAAATTGGGTTGGAGGATGAGGAGAGGAATATCCTTTCTCAACGAACTTGAAATTAGAATTATCTTGCAAATACATGACAAATTCTTCTCTCATTAATTGTTTATGATATATCCTTAATCTATGACCATTAACAATGAAGGTAATTTGTTTCTTCATCAATGGTTTTGATTCTAATTGCTCCATTATCAAAGACATTATCTATCTCATAAGGACCAAGCCAACGAGTCTAAAATTTCCCTTGAAATTATTTGAATTTAGAGTAAAAAAGAAGAGCCCAATCACATGGCTTGAACCTTTCAGCTTTAATGAATTTTTCATGCCATCTTTATCTTTGTTGTTGAAGTATGTTAGTTCTTTGGATAACATCTTGTTGAATTTCATCTAGCTCATTTAATTGATCTAAAATTTGTTTTTTAGCTTCAGATAGATTAAGGCTCGATTTTGTTTTTTATCCTAAAGGTGTCTAATTAGAACTCAATTGGAAGCAAAATTTGCGTCCCATAGAAAATCTCATAAGGGGTATGTTCAATTGTATTTCTCCATGTGGTATGGTATGCCCATAGTGTTGTTGGAAGCATTTCTTCCAAATCTCTTCTATGAAAGTGTAGATTCTTGGTTAGAATTGCTTCAAGTACCTAATTCGTGGATTCCACCTGCCCATTGGATTATGGATGGTATGGAGTAGACTTCTGATGTTTGATTTGTATTGCTCTATTATTTTCTGCACCAACTTGGATGTAAATTGAGTACCTTGATCTGTCAAAATTTCGCTTGGGACAACAAAGCAAGTAAAAATATCCTCAGAAAGAAATGTAACTACAACATTTTCAGTTGCAAATGAAAGTGGTTTAGCTTCTACCCATTTTGTAACTTAACATGTATGAACAAGTATATACCTTTTCTGTTTAGATGGAGGATTGATTAGACCAATGAAATCTAGAGCCCATATTTCAAAATATTCTACAAATACCCATGGTTGTAGAGGTATCTCATATGATGGAATGGGCTTTAACATTCTTTGGAAGTTATTACATCTCTTGACATATTCTTTGGCTTCCTCAAAAAGAGAAGGCCAATAATATCCCAGAAGATGGACTTTGTAAGCAGTTCTTCTATCAACAAAGTGTCCTTCACATCATTCATCATGACAAGGTTTCAATATTTCTAGTATGTCATCTTCTCGATCACACCTTTGGATAATTAAATCAAGTCCAGTTCTGTATAATTCCCCATATATCTAAGAATAAGGTGCACTTGATTTGACAACTCTCTCCTTCTATTTCACTGATAATTGTGGAGGTAACTTTCCTGTAGCCAAATAGTTAGAAATATATACAAACCAAGGAGTTTGAATAGATACTATTGTTACACAAAAATATCATCACCATGATTATTTGCAATCAATATGGGTCTATCATCACTTGTATTGTCCTCCTAAGCAAGTCTCAGACCTCAGCTCTTCAAGTCAAGCTTTGAAAATGAGAGAAAGACATTAAAAATCAATGAAACTCTGATTCCGCACTTTCTCTCACTGTCACCTGCGGTCCCGCACCTTCTGTTTACAAAAACTGCGGACTTGCCCACTGTGTCCCTAAAGGTGTGGGTGCGGACACCTGTGAAAGTCAAAAGGCGCAAGTTTTATCTTAAAAAACTCACTTTGGGTTAATTCTAGAGGATTCCAGAAGGAATTTTGACGTGGATTGTTCGCTCTGAGGTGGTTCATGCATCCCAAAAGAGAAGGAGCTAATCCCTTGATGAGAGGAGCTATCCCTTTGAATGAGGGCTTTATCCCTTTGAAGGAGGACCTAGTCACCTCCCTCTATTGCACTATAAATTCAGGCATTGGGCTGGTTGCTGGGGAGGTTAGAAGCTGAACATTTTTTAGGGTAAATGTTGGTGAAATCAAGACTTCCTAGTTGAGCTTAAGAGGAGAGATCACATACCTTTTTGGCTTCATTGGGAAGTGAGTGAAACTTGTCAAAGTAGAGGAGACTTCTTGTTGGACCCTGGGAGGAGCTTGTACAATGTCAAGGCACAAGTTGTAAAGTTCTTCTTCTTTTGAATTAATACAATCAAACTCATTTTTCTCAACAAGTATCTCATGTTATTTGTTTCATGGACTCCTTGACTTTCATGTTGAATATGTTTTACGATATTGGCTTTTCAGGTGCTATTTAATTTGTTTGCCTTGTTTGTGTTTGCAGATTTGGGACAAAGGAGCTCATTTGGATCGAAGGAGTGAGGTACATGCTCCCCATTGGAGTCGCCATTTTGTCACACGGAATAAATCGATATTGCAGACAAGATAGACCTTCCTAGAATCTAAATAAGACCTAATGACAAGCAAACCAACCAGACACTATCTTTCTCTAAATATTCTTTAATAAAAAATGGCAAACAAGTGTTTTTAGGGCCTACCTTAGGTCCAACGCAAGTATCAACCTCATTAAAAAATGAAACAGGCTGCGTCGAGGAAATTTCCTTTTACCGTGTTGACCTCGTTAAAAAATGAATCGGTGAGTCTGAGGACGGTTCTTTTCCTGTGTCAACCTCGTTAAAAAATGAATCAGTTGGTGAGAGGAAAGTTCCTGTTACTGAGTCAACCTCGTTAAAAAATGAATCAAGTATGAGGATAGTTCTTTTCTTGTGTCAACCTCCTTAAAAAATGAAACAACTCCCTTTTCAAGTTAAATCTTGAAAGTAAACCTTCATTCCATCCACCTGGTTGAATGCAATGAAGCTTGGGGGGCTTGTACCTCACTTTGCATCATTATGCTGGGGGCATGCGAACTTCTGGAGCATAGTTCCTTGTCTTGTGTCAAGCTCGTTAAAAAATGAAACAAGGAGTCTTGAGCATAGTTCCTTGTCTTGTGTCAAGCTCTTTAAAAAATGAAACAAGGGTAGGTTATATAGGTAGATTGTAGAGAGTATAAGCGAGGATAATTTTGTTCCTGTGTCAACCTCGTTAAAAAATGAGACAGATTGTTAGAGGATAGTTCCTGTTACTGAGTCAACCTCATTAAAAAATGAATCAGGTAGATTTTAGGATATATAAGTAGATTGTAGAGAGTAGTCATGAGCATAGTTCCTTATCTTGTGTCAAGCTCGTTTAAAAAATGAAAAAAGGGTTTTGAGGATAGTTCTTTTCCTGTGTCAACCTCACTAAAAAATGAAACAACTCCCACGAGTCTTTCCAAGATTTCTAAAGTAAACCTTCATTCCATCCACTTCGTTGAATGAAATGAAGCTTGGGGGGCATGTACCTCGATTTGTGTCATTATGCTGGGGGCATGCGAACTTATAACAAGCATAGTTTTCCTTTCAAGCTTGCGTAAACATGAAACCGGATCCAAGCATAGTTCTTTTCCTGTGTCAAGCTCTTTAAAAAATGAAACCAATCCTCCTCTAATTGAGTCGAGAGTTTGACTAGATCTCATAAATGTTAAGTTGTATATTTAGGTTAGTTATTTCAGTTTTTTGCATAATTTTCTTACAGTTTTAGGTCGAGTCTTTCAAATGATCTCGTAACTGAACCTTCATTTCATCCACCTGGTTGAATGAAATGAAGCTGGGGGGCATGCGCTCTAGCAGTTATGCTTAGGGGGCATTAAGCACAGTTTTCTCTCTATTTCAAGCTTGTGTAAAAATGAAACTACTTTGAAGCATAGTTTTTCTCTGTTTCAAGTTTTTGTAAAAATGAAACCTATCTCGAGTCAATTTCAATTATTTTCAAGACTCGTTAAACTCATAAAAATCCCGAGATTATTTTTCTATCTTTCATTCTCGTAAAACAAATGAAAATGTTGAGTTCTTTCCGTATTTTCCTGCTCGTAAATTAAATTGAAAGTCGGCCATATGAGTACATTTTTATCCCTTTTCGAACTCGTTCAAACTTACGAAAAAGTGAAACCTTAGAGTCACCTTTAAGCTCTTTTATGACTCCTAAAATATGAAAAGATTGCCGAGTTTTTCTTTTTAAGCTCGTTAAAATGGAACTAAAAAGACGGTCCACTTACAGCTCTTTTCTGACCGTAAAAACATGAAAATATTTCCGGATTTTTGTCGTTTCAAATTCGATATTGGTTATAAAACGACGTGTCATTGATCGCTTTTTGACTTTTTTAGATCAGGTGCACTAATTATGAAAAGTACTCCTTGGTCGTAAAAGATCAAGCGGTTCTCTCAAGTATTATTTTGTACTTTTTCGGGCTTGGGAGACACAAATTTACGAAAAAGGTCAACCTTGGAGTTTTCTGAAGTTTTTTCAGACTCTCTAAAATTGAAAAACGCCAAGTTTCTCCTATACTGGACTCGTTAAAATTTCACAATAAAGGACTTGTTCAATTACAAACAGGAACGAATCACTCCTTCTTAGGGTTTGAATTTAAACTAAGTTTGACTCATCCGAAGGATGAGCTTATAATCAAGAAAATGTTATCCTCCTCAAGCTTGTAAAAAATAAAGAGGTACTTGCCAGAAATGGTGGGGGAAAAGAGAGAAAAATGAGCCTATTTGTCATACTTTGTAACCGCTCTTGAACACGACACTTTTATTCACCTGGGTTAGGAAATCCTTTGTCTAACAGTTGATCAAACCACATTGAAAGTCTTCAGCCGGTTTCTGGGTATTAACTTTGGGTCAATTGTCACCAAACCATCTGTCGTGTCGTTATGTGTTCAAGAGGTCACTGCCAATAAGAGATTCATCTGCAAAATATCTGTCATCCATCTTGACCATCCCTGAGTCAGTCCTTGCAACTAAATTTCTTCGACTTGATCTATGATTTCGTGTTGTGGGCTTGCCTACGATGGATGGCTTTCTATCAACTTCAGCTCATTATCTAGAAAGATGATCTAAAAATCGTCAGTACCTTGAGATCTGCATGCCTCAATGGCAGGTTTCTCGCCTTTGACGACAAGTTGCATTATTGACCTTCGATCAAAGGATTCAGTGACATGTTCGACATCAACACATTTATTCGCATCTCATGGATTGTATTGGGTAATTTGAGAGCCATTGACATCACTGGTGGTTTCTCTCACACTTGTTAACAGTTTACATCATTGACTGGTAATCAAGTGGTTTCTACCATGTTCGGCATCAACACATTCATTCGCATGGATAGAATCGTACTGTTTCGGGAAGTAGAAATGAAGACCCTGGATCTAGTTTCCACAATCCAAGCTGCGAGGAATTTTGTATTCATTATATAATGGACTATTCATAAACAGATGGTTGCGTCCATACTGTGTCCACATGAGTCTATACTTGTGATGTTTTACAAGATCATTCCTGTATCAGAGCAGTAGTTAGTTTTCTAGTCAGTTTTGATCTGAGTATGGGAATGCCTACCTCAGCGATGATATGATCTCATATATATATCTTGCATTGAATGTTTTTACAGGTTCCAACCAGGCTCTCCACAAGATGATCCTCGAAATGATAAAGTACTTCACTCTTCCTAAATGATAAATGAAATCCTAATCTACTACAGACTTCACACTTTAGGGGGCAATCTGTTACACAAAAATATCATCACCATGATTATTTGCAGTCAGTATGGGTCTATCATCACTTGTACTGTCCTCCTAAGAAAGTCTTAGACCTCAGCTCTTCAAGTCAAGCTTTGAAAATGAGAGAAAGACATTAAAAATCAATGAAACTCTAGTTCCGCACTTTCTCTCACTGTCACCTGCGGTCCCGCACCTTCTGTTTACAAAAACTGCGGACCTGCCCGCTCTATCCCTAAAGGTGTGGGTGGGGACCCCTGTGAAAGTCAAAAGGCACAAGTTTTATCTTAAAAAACTCACTTTGGGTTAATTCTAGAGGATTCTAGAAGGAATTTTGATGTGGATTGTTCGCTCTGAGGTGGTTCATGCATCCCAAAAGAGAAGGAGCTAATCCCTTGATGAGAGGAGCTATCCCTTTGAAGGAGGGCTTTATCCCTTTGAAGGAGGACCTAGTAACCTCCCTCAATTGCACTATAAATTCAGGCATTGGGCTGGTTGCTGGGGAGGTTAGAAGCTGAACATTTTTGAGGGTAAATGCTGGTGAAATCAAGACTTCTTAGTTGAGCTTAAGAGGAGAGATCACATACCTTTTTGGCTTCATTGGGGAGTGAGTGAAACTTGTCAAAGTAGAGGAGACTTCTTGCTGGACCCTGGAGGAGCTCGTACAGCGTCAAGGCACAGGTTGTAAAGTTATTCTTCTTTTGAATTAATACAATCAAACTCATTTTTCTCAACAAGTATCTCATGTTATTTGTTTCATGGACTCCTTGACTTTCATGTTGAATATGTTTTATGATATTGGCTTTTCAGGTGCTATTTATTTTGTTTGCCTTGTTTGTGTTTGCAGATTTGCGACAAAGGAGCTCATTTGGATCGAAGGAGCGAGGTCATCCACAAACTTGCGTTGGACCTAAGGTAGGCCCTAAAAACACTTGTTTGCCATTGTTTATTAAAGCATATTTAGAGAAAGATAGTGTCTGGTTGGTTTGCTTGTCATTAGGTCTTCTTTAGATTCTAAGAAGGTCTATCTTTTCCGCAAGATCGACTTATTCCGTGTGACAACTATAAAAAAGAATTTTTAGGAAAATTATCTTTTACAGGAACATTATATCATCTTTATGCATCTTAGAAAGGAAATCAACAACTGTGTTTTCTTTTTCTGGTCTATCAAGAATAATAATATTAAATTCCTGCAATAACAACAACCATATTGTGATTTTGTCATTAGTAATAGGTTTACTCATTAGATATCTAATAGAAAAACAATTTGTATGAATGAAATTTTCATAACCAATGATATAACATTGAAAATTGTTAATGGGCATACACAACAACTAAAAAATCCTTTTCTTTTATAGTATAATTTAACTCTGCAGGAGTCATATTCTTTCTTGTGTAATAAATAACATAAGGATTTAGATATTTTTTCCCAACACAACTCCTAAAGTTGTATTTGATGCATCGGTTGAAATTTTAAAAGGAATAGATCAATTAGGTCCCCTAAAAGTTGTTGTTTCAGTGATTTTTTGCTTTAATGTCTCAAATGTTTTATGGTAGTCAGAATTCCAAACAAAATCACAATCTTTCATAAGAAGTTTGGAAAGTGGAGAGGCTATTTTTGTGAAATTTTCTATGAATCTTCTATGATAACCAAAAAAACCAAGAAAACTTAGAACATCTCGTTGACAAGTAGGAATTGAAATTTTAGAAATTACTTCTACCTTAGATGTATCCAACTTAATTCCATCACCTAAAATATGGTGGCCTAGAACAATTCCCTTAATAAACATCATAAAACATTTCTCGTGACTTAATGAAAGATTTTCTTCTTTACACCTAATGAGAACTTTTTCTAATTTTTCAAGATCTTCTTCAAAATTATTTCCATAGACAGTAAAATCATCCATGCAAACTTCCAGACAATCATGAATTAGATCAGAAGTGATACCCAAAATTGTTGTTTAAAATGTTGCAGGTGCATTACATAACCCAAAAGGAAGTACCCTGTAAGCATATGTACCCCATGGACATGTTAAGGTTGTTTTGTCTTGATATTCTGGTGCCATTTGGATTTAATTATATCCCTTGAAACTATCAAGGAATCAAAAGAATTTCTTCCATGTTAAGGTATCTAGTACTTTATCTATAAAAGGTAGTGGAAAATGATCTTTCAAAGTAGCTTTATTCAATTCCCTATAATCATTGTACACTCTCCATTTTCCTTTCTTATTCAAGGAACAATCACCAAAGGTGAAATCCGTTGAATATATAATATCGAATAAATGAAATTCATATTAAGTAAATTTTGTAACTCCTTAAAATTTTATCTCTGACTAGGATTCATCCTTCTTTAGGTTGTCTAACTAGTATGAAATTTTCTTCAATATAAATATAATGCATGCATGTTTTAGAACAATTCCCTTCATATCAGTGTATTCCCATGCATAAGTAAAGGAATTTTTTGTAGCATCTTTATCAACTTTTTCTTTTGAAATTCTTCCATGTTATTATTGATGTTTAATGTTTTGCCTGGAAATATTTCTACTAAATAATTGCCATAATTTTCCATATAATTAAAATCCATTTGATGAGATGATAAATATTGAATATTGTATTGTTCTTGAAAACTTTGATATTGTTCACAATATGAAGAAGAATAATTATTGTTCATTAAATTTATTAATTGGTCTTCCTCATCTATTTGCGAAAGAGTAAATGTTTGTTGAATATCATCAAATTATTCTTTATCATCTATCCAAACTTCACTTTTTACTTCAGTATTTGTTTTTTCGGGTGGATACAATGTGGATTTCTTAGTGGAACTACAATCAGAAATATACATATCACTAGATATATAACTGAATGCATTAGTTGTAGCTAGCCAAGGTCTACAAGGATCAATGGGTGGCCTCCTAAATTATTTCTTGGGAGTCTAAATCATAAAATCAAAATGATACTCCCATGAATCCAAAGAGACAAATACATCTTCTAATATACCATCCAGTTTGATAACAGATCTATCAGCTAATCGTATTAAATTAAGGGTTTATTGAATATTGGGAAGCTTTAATTGATCCATAGTTTGTTTGCACATAATATTGATGGTTGTTCCTAAATCGATCAAGGTGTTTGTAATTTCAATACCATTAATGTGAATTTTTACAATAGGGCTAATTCGATCTAGATATTTTTGAACTATTGGTTCCCCATCATAATATCATCAACTTTTCCTACCAATTGAATTTACTTAACATCATTTTTTTTCTCACTGGTTTTCTAATGCACAGCTCCTTAATTGTTTTTGCAAATACTGGCATTTTCTTTATAGCTTGAAGTAAAGGAATTTTGATGCAAATTTTTTCAATTCATATATCATATCATATTTTGGTAAAACTATTTGCATTTCTATTCCCTTATCAATTTTAAGCCTCTCAAGAAAAGGTGGATCATGTAAGTAAACAAGAGGTTGTTCTACTAGAGGAACTCTAGGAGCTAGATTTATTTGGTTATCATATAATTCTGTAGGAATATCTTCCTTTGGAGGAGTTCATTCTTGATCAATAAATGTTTCTTTTTCAAGAACCTCATCCTATTTATATTTTTGTATGACAACCGATGGTGATTTCTTTTACAAAAATCTACTAGATCTAAGTTGGACATCATTTAGACCTAATAGGGTTGTCATACAAGCTTAAAAATTTTGACCATCGACATTGTAGGTAGATTGTTTATTTTTATTATTTGGGTTTGGGAGTGGTTGGGAGGATAGTTGATTGGATTTTTTAGGAAATGCAATGGATGGTATAGGACTAAGCTATCTAGCGAGGGTGAGCAATGATGTTGGCATCGAACTTTGTCCTCTACTTCTATTTACAAATATACCCCTAGAATCCCTTTCTCTATTAATGCATTCTACATGATTTTTAACATGCTTTAATTATGCACATACAAGATTGAATGCATTTAAAATGACATGAAACCAAAAATAAAGTCATATATACACTTCCCCAGCAACAAAGCCAAAATTTTGAGTAATTTAATTTATGTTAAATTACTTCATTAATTTTCAACCAATGTTCATGTACTTATGAAGTGAATATGCACAATATATGCTAGGAGTTATATTTTTTATTTTAAAGGATGAAAGTGAACAAACTATAAATGTGACTAGACCAACTCAAAACATTTCTACGCATAAGTTCTTTCCATCAAAAATACTCTTTCTAAAGAAAATAAAACATCAAAGTGAAATTAACTGAATCAAAATCTAATCTATTATGATAAGAATAAAAAATTACTCTCTTGAACTGAATTGAGATTTAATCTATCATAGCAAAAATTGAAGATTATTCTATTTGAATTGGATTGAAAGATCTACTTTAATATGAAATTGAAATTTAATTCTTCATGCAAAAAATTAAAGTATGCAAAGTAGTCTTGCATATTGAAAGACAATAGAAGAATAAATTAAAATTAAACTACTTCAACAAAATGACAAATTAAAATGCAACTTGAAAGGGTTAGTAGTGTGCGCAACTATGATTCAAGATTTCTCTGTCCACACTCGTGAAATCAGAATGAAAATAACTTGAATGAAATAAACTTCCAAAAGAAAATATTTTTGTCTTTTATGAGCACTCGACCTATTCAAAATATTGAAATATAAACTAGAAATTAATGAACAAAATGCTAATAAAAAACACGAATCAATTCCAATGAGGAAAGGACTATTCATCTATTGAACCAAAATGAACATAACCAACAAATAAATATAGTCTTACAACTCTCCACGAGGGCCTCCTTTTGAGTGTAAGCATATAATTGAACAAATTACTTAGCCACGCCTAGGTCACCAAAGAGAAAAGTATTTGTATTAAATTCCAAATACTTCAACAAAAAAATGATTGTAAAATTAACAAGAGTAAGTATGTTCATTACTTCGCCTAAGGGCCTTTTATAATCCTCCATTAAATAAATTCCTTTAGATTCATAAGCCGAGAGGCAAGTTTCTATTCTATCAATTAAGAAATCAAATTTGAAGTCTTTCCTCTCATGATTTGCTACCGATGGAGAAAATCATGAGAACATTATGGTTTGACATGTCATCTCCAAATTATACTCATCTAATTCCATGTCCGCTTGATATCACCATGAGCTACCTTCAAATCCTGCACATCATTGGAGTGTTCAGACTAGAGTTGACTTCTAGTTGGACCATAAGATCTCTTGAACCAGGTGGCTTGCTAGATTGCTGTGATATGTGGATATAAATGTTTCGATCATTTTTCATCTACATGTGTCCTTTATTCCTTCTCCAACAACATGTAACCTATCTAATCATGGATGTAGTTGCAGAATCTACAATTAGCTACATAATGAGTGCAATTCAATAGCTATAGGAATGTTTTGGTTAAATTGGATAAAGAAACAATATATTGTAAACTATGAATGATTGATACCTTTTGTAATGTTTGAGGATAATTTAGATGAACTTTGAACTTGAAAATGTAACAATCTATCATAAAAAGGATGAAAATGAAATTAAAAAGCATTGTTAAAAAGAAGACAATTTTGGACTTCAACACTAGTTGTGAAGTTGATTGAGGAGTGTGGTGAAGTAAAATTATAAGTGCGGACACGAACGAATTCATCTAGCCGGATAATGGGTCTAGACACAACAAATACTTTATATGGAAGATTTCCTTATATTAGAATCAATCAAGAGGGCCTACCTCTTGGTCGCTTATCTTGCTTGATGATGTCCTCACTTGCTGGCTCTAGCGATCTCTCACTTCCTTGATGATGTTCCTCCCAACGTGGGTAATTTTAGCAAGGAAAGCCTGGAAAATGTATACATTATGGAATGATACACCAAGGAAAATGATAAAAAGACATGTGACACGAATCACAATACACAATGACATGAAGTATCATTAATGTGAATTTATTGACTTTTTGTTTTATCCAAAATGTTTATACTGACAACTTGTATTCCATAAGAAAATACAAACTATTAAAGTTGTACCTAGGCTATGTCAGTGATCCAAAATGGATCCAAAACACCCTCTAAGTCTTCAAAATAAAAAACTATCGCATAAGGAAAAACCTTACAAAAAGGCGGATTACACTATCGGGCCTAGAAAACATGAAGAAATGGCAAAAAACAGAGCTATCGAAGGCTTGGACAGTGATGCACAGGAGCCGTTGGATCTGGCCGATCAACAGTCTAGAACCGATTGGCATATCACAATTGGCAAAGGTAGGCGGAGGATATCGGAGGCTACCACATAAATGTTGCGATAGCGATCAGTGCGGGTCAACGAGGACCTTCGATCAAGCGTGTAAATCGACGGCCAAGGTTAACTCGTGATATCACGTCGGCAAAACATATAAAGGAGCACTTACCAAACGGCCTAGGGACTATCCAATATGCGATTGCGATAATATCGCATCACAATATCGCATCGGAGCAATATAAAGGGGTGATGCCGATAAGGCCAGCAACCATGCGATGCGGCGATAGCCGATAATGCCGATCGGTGCAATCGGCGATCAGAAGCCAAAGGAAATATGCGATAGCGATATATATATCAGGACCCGATGGAACTTATAGATGCGAATATATAACATTTCAAGTCCGATATAACCCATTTTGTTGGGATTTTCTTTGTCTTTGGGATTTTTAACAATAAACCCAAATACAAAGAAACCCACACCTATGCGACTTGCGATAAAGATTTAAAGGTGGACCCGATGGAATATAGGGTGGAATTAATGATTTTTGAAGTCCGAGAAATGGAAAATTGGCGGATTTTCCCGTGTTTTAGAGTACTTCTCTGTGTAAATGGAGAACAACCATTTTTGGGATTTCAAACGCACCGATGGTCCCTTCCTTTATAGAATAGGTGGCAACCATACCCCAAAACGTTCAAACATGATTATTTAACGCTAAGGGGGAGTTTGAGTGGACAGAGGCCGGAAGCTAGAAAGCCCAGAAGGGGAAACGAACAGATAGCGTCAATTGGCTTAAAAGCCATGGAATGACAGAGACAGAGGAGAGCAGTGCTGAGACGGAGGAAAACAAAGACAGAGAATCAGTGGGGAGAGTATGTGTACTCAAAAAGACTTGGGGGATCCAAGTAAAGCCCTATTGTTTTGTATCTGTTGTGTTGAGACTCAAATCGAGCTCACTTTATAAAACTCTGCTCTTGAAGACATAATAGAGAGGTCACCACTAAACGCTAGACCAGGAGACATAGCCCAAGATTTTTGGGTGAACTCTTTGATTATTCGTTGTGTTATGTTGTATCTGTTATGTTTTCTTTAACTGCTTTATTGTCTATATTATTTGCAACCTTATCGATCCGTTGCACTAAGTAATATAGGGAAATCCATGCACATGAGTCTATAATACCTTAATATTAGTCAAAGATCTCATTATCAGATCAAGTGGTATCAGAGCTTTAGGTTTGCTAAGGTTAGACAAGCTTGTGCTGGATTGTTGAATGCTAACTAGGTCAAAGCTCAAACTAGGAGAAGGAGAACTTATTGAGGTTAATCCAGAAATTGGAAGAGTCTATCCTAGGAGGAGAATGGCAGAACAAACCCCATTGGAATCAGAATCTCATTTCATGGACAATTTCATGACCATGAGAGCCATGGTGGAAGATGTTGGAAATAATATGGAGAGGGGGGGTGAATCAGTATTAGTTAAGTCAATAATCTTTTTCTTTTCTTATACCAATTTTCATATATGCTACTTCAATGAAGGTAACTCACGTGTGTACGCAACTATGTATAAGGAAACAAGCGTATATCCAGCAAACTAATGATTCAGTTAATTCATCATATGTTGATCTTTAATTTGTGCATCAGTACTTCATTAAGAATTAAATAGTAACCATGTTCAGTTAATATAACAGAAAGGACCATCACACATAAGCAACACACATGAACACCAAGATTTAAGGTGGAAACCCAATGTGGGTAAAAACCACCTGCTGTTGTTATCTCTGTCTTCTTTTAATAATAAGAAAATCTGTTTACAACATTGTACTAGTGTAGACTCATACCAGTACGTAGGCTTCTACCTGCAGAAGGTTACTACCTTCGCTCGTTCTCCATATTCTACTGGAAGGGAGCTACAACCCCCTAGCTCTTGCACTAGCTAATATGTTTACTAGCACGTAGGCACTGACCTATAGAATGCTACAACCTTCTTTCTTCCTCAAGGTACCACGTTTCATAAATTTTCATATTGGATATTCCTGGAACACAACACCATAATCTGAAGGCCACATTTCATCCAATTGTCATACTGGACCCATCAACAACATTGAACTCAAAATCAATTACCATAGTAATACAACCATCAAATACATTTGTATCAACTAATCAATGAAATTCAATCCTTACTTTTTTAATCAACCACAGCTGAATCAGTCAATCCATGAATCTCTGACACAACTGAATCAAACATTCATTCATACTTTAATCAACTTCAACAAATCAACTGAAACAGAGAGATCATTGTAACTAGTACACAGCTTTGTACCCTGAACACTGCATCATCATTCAAAGCCTGTTGTAATCTCAAAGCAAACCAACGTATATATCTGCAAATACTTACTTATAATTTTGCTGCACTTCCTAACTTCAGACATACCCAAATCATCACATATAAAGGATAATACATGTGTTAGCAACCAGATCTAGCCCATCAGATCACATAATGATAAGTCATTATGATCTTGATCCATCAACCATTATTACTGAAGCAAATCTCTATCAATCAATCTAAACATTTAGTATACTCTCATCAAAACACAGTCACCGGAACATAAAGAAAAACCCATAACGTTGCATCAACAACCAGAACCAATTGTAACTTCAAACATCATAGTTCACAATGTATACGCTACTTTGATGTGTCGAACTTGCGTGTATATGCCCTTTTACCATAGTAAACTAGCATATATATATATATATATGTATATATGTAAATATTCATTCATAATTTTGCATCTATTCCAGACTTCAATTATACCCAGATCATAATATTTACAGAACAACACATGCGTCAATATACAGATCTAGAATCAACATGATCAAACTATATAAAGATGATTCATTCCAATTCGTAAGATCCAGATCCATCATTAGATCTTGTCCTCCATCAACTGCTAAGGTTCCTCCTTAGTTCAGATCAAGTCGAGCATCATAAACCCATAACCTGCATACTAGATCTTACACTTTATCAAAATATTCAATGCTTGTCTGTGTTAGCCTAATGATCTTCTCCTCCTTACCATGGACCAAAACCACTTAGGACCAATACCTTGGATCAAATACCTAGGGTCAATACCATGGACCAATACCATGGATCAAAATACCATTGACCAAATACATACTTCGGACCAAAAACTTAGTTTTCCAAGGTATATGCGCTTTTCCTTCTGTGAAAGTGCATGTGTACATTATATGCTCCTTTTGTTCTGTTAACCTACGTGTATATGCAGCTTGGTCTAGGTGAACCTGCGTATACCTCTCTTTCTTCATTCTGTGTGGTTTGATCTAAAATTCTTTGTTGTTGTCATGTTATACTGTGATCTTTCATCTGAGTGAGTTGCCTTCTGAATTGATTCCCTGAAGCTGCCCTGCATTTCATCACATTTGTAAACACTATTGTCATGCATTCTGTCACATCTGATATCTCTTATCTAGTTACAATATACAAGTGAGTTGTTCTACTACAAGTGGGTTTCCATCAAGTACAACACATGCATCATAATGTCAACAATATCCCCCTTTGGACTTGATGGCAGCCATGTTGGTGTTGATTATTAAAAGCTGTAGAAAATGTTATAGATAACAAGAAACACCAAAATACTCTCCCCCTTTGACATCAAGGGCAAAGGGCTGACCAAAAAGAAGACTTCCATATCTGAACAGCTAAATATAAACATTGATCATGCTCCCCCTAAGCACATGTTGAATTCTCTTATTAAACTCTCCCTTTGTTCATGCTGAGATATACTGTATCATCCATGCTCCCCCTGAGCACATGCAGAGTTTGCAAATATTTTCAAGAATGAAACATGACTCTATAACTCAACTATGTGAGTTTGACCTTCCTATCATCAATGACTCATACATACACCCATTCTCCCAACTGAGTGGGGATATACCAAACTTGACTCATCCATCCAACCAAGTGGGGATATATCAATTGTTTATACGTGATTGAAATATAGAAATTATTACATCATCCTTCCCATGCATAGAGGGGGTACAAATTACTTCATATGACCAAAAAGGGACTTATCAAAAGACTACAATAGACAGAGACAAATTATTACATCATGGTTTTTCATATGATCTTTACATACATGACATAGAGACCAAATATCTAAACAAGACCATGATAGTCTTCAGCAGCTATCATACACCATGTATGATCTACTCCATAAGCATTTGTCAATAGTATCTAGACCAGCAACCTGTATATGTCCATCATTAGTTCCCAAGTTATGACAGTGTAAATGTCATCAACCTGTGACAAAGTATGTCTGCATATACATATCAACTCATCCTCTTGATCTCATCAAGATCAACTTGCTTCATTTCCATAAACTTCCATGAATCAACTAAGCAAATGTCATATCTCCAAGAGGTAGCACCAAATCATTCACATCATATGATATGTATGTGACATCATCCATGATCATAACATCATTATCAAGAACTGCACAATCTTTCCACAAGAAACTTCAATATCAATCATGTATCATCACTAGGGAACATCCCACATCTGATAAGCATCAACCATGATAATCAACATATGTGAGTATCAACCTATCATCATAAGGTAAGAACTCATCATCGTTATGTGACTAAGTAAGCCATGTCTTTGAATATCCATGTCTTCAAATAACATCATTCTCTTGGCCAACCAACAATATTTGTCAATATGAAACTTAAGTAATCATCCATGTATCCAACATAGCAGTATGTATCTAGAAAACCACGAGCTCATGGTCATTTGTCAAGATTTCTTGATATCCTCAACAACAACAATCCTCAACCATGTGAGAATATTGTATCATAACCACACCATATGAACTTTATGCATCTTTGAAGGCATGATGACTGCAGCATAGAAGAAATGAGTGGCTCATCATCAATTAATGAAGTTGTGTACTCAAGCTTTGTACTTCTCCTTGTCCTTATGAAGATCACCATGTAAGCAACATATATATACATCATAAAAAGTCATCCACAATCATCCATAATCTGATCTGAATAACAACTATGTAACCCCAATTAATATAAGTATTATCTGAGATTTCATCATGGGAAACTTATAACCATCACATAGCAAGACGTATCAATTTAAACACTTTAGCCACATAAGAATCATCATCATCAAAAATACGTCTAACCATAATGCCAACAATGCTTTGTTAGAAGCATAGCATGTTCTCCCCCTGAACCTGTTCCACCTGTTCATTATCAGATCTGATCATTGCATATATCAATAAGAAGTATCAAGGCATCATCATCAATCAGATATACATCAAGTTATCAAAAACTTGTTAGGATCAAAAAACTTCTAAATAATATCCACATACTGTAGTCATCTACAACAGAAAAGATAACTGATAATTGTCTGAATCATATCACATCAGCTTTTCTGAGACTATACAACATTTTTCTCAAACTACATATACGCGACTATGCAGCTTCAAACTTGCGTATATACACGACTTGTCTTCATGAAACTTGTGTATGAGATTTAGAACATTGAAGTTTCATACTTTCAGTTCCCCTTGAGTCTGTTATGTCTATACACTGTCATGCCACATTTTTCTGACTGTACTTCCTTCTTCTTCCATATCTTCGAGTGTGAGGATGTTTTCTCCTTTTGGTATGGTGCCCGAAATTTCCTCCTGCACTCCTTTTCTATATGTCCAAACTTGTTACATGCATAACATCTTACATGTTTCATATTTCTTCTATAGCAGTTAATGGCTTTGTGACCAAACATATTGCAAGAAAAACAATATCCATTAAAGTACCTGGAAGCTGATGATCTTTCTGTGTGATGGTCTTGAACCATTCTCCTTCCGCATCTTGCTACAACATGCCCAAGATTATGACATATAAATCATTCAACATTATTCATTTGTGGAAATGATCGACTATCACTTGCATAGTTAGGAGTGAAAGATTTTCTTTGAAGAATTTATTTCCTTGGTTGTTGATGGGATTGACCTCTCATTTCTTTGTTGAGCATTTCAAATTTTGCATTAGAGTTCTTTGTATTGCTTTGAGAGCTAGATTCACCTTCAACAGATTCATGAAAACCAAGACCAGTTTTGATGGCAAGATACCTTTGACTACTAAGAATATCATCCAAGATCTTAGTACTATCTTGAAATCGTAAGTGTCACACAGAATAATTCGATCTTGCGGACAAGATAGACCTTCCTAGAATCTAAAGAAGACCTAATGACAAGCAAACCAACCAGACACTATCTTTCTCTAAATATGCTTTGATAAACAATAGCAAACAAGTGTTTTTAGGGCCTACCTTACGTCCAACACAAGTTGTGGATGCCCTCGCTCCTTCGATCCAAATGAGCTCCTTTGTCACGAATCTGCAAACACAAACAAGGCAAACAAATTAAATAGCACCTGAAAAGCCAAAATCATAAAACATATTTAACATGAAAGTCAAAGAGTACATGAAACAAATAACATGAGATACTTGTTGAGAAAAATGAGTTTGATTGTATTAATTCAAAAGAAGAAGAACTTTACAACCTTTGCCTTGACGTTGTACAAGCTCCTCCCAAGGTCCAGCAAGAAGTCTCCTCTACTTTGACAAGTTTCACTCACTCCCCAATGAAGCCAAAAAGGTATGTGATCTCTCCTCTTAAGCTCAACTAGGAAGTCTTGATTTCACCAGCATTTACCCTCAAAAATGTTCAGCTTCTAACCTCCTTAGCAACCAGCCCAATGCCTGTACTTATAGTGCAATGGAGGGAGGTTACTAGGTCCTCCTTCAAAGGGATAAAGCCCACCTTCAAAGGGATAGCTCCTCTCATCAAGGTATTAGCTCCTTCTCTTTTGGGATGCATGAACCACCTCAGAGCGAACAATCCACGTCAAAATTCCTTCTAAAAACCTCTAGAATTAACCCAAATTGAGTTTTTTAAGATAAAACTTGCGCCTTTTGACTTTCATAGGGGTCCGCACCTACACCGTTAGGGACAGAGCAGGCAGGTCCGCAGTTTTTGTACACAGAAGGTGTGGGACCGCAGGTGACAGTGAGAGGAAGTGCGGAACCAGAGTTTCATTGATTTTTAATGTCTTTCTCCCATTTTCAAAGCTTGATTTGAAGAGCTGAGGTCTCAGACTTGCTTAGGAGGACAGTACAAGTGATGATAGACCCATACTGACTGCAGATAATCATGGTGACGATATTTTTGTGTAACAGATTGCCCCCTAAAGTGCGAAGTCTGTAGTAGATGAGGATTTCTTATCATTTAGGAAGAGTGAAGTACTTTATCATTTCGAGGATCATCTTGTGGAGAGCTTGGTTGGAACCTGTAAAAACATTCAATGCAAGATATATATATGAGATCATATCGTCGCTGAGGTAGGCATTCCCATACTCAGATCAAAACTGACTAGAAAACTAACTACTGCTCTGATACAGGAATGATCTTGTAAAACATCACAAGTATAAACTCATGTGGACACAGTATGGATGCAGCCATCTGTTTATGAATAGTCCATTATATAATGAATACAAAATTCCTCACAGCCTGGATTGTGGAAACTAGATCCAGGGTCTTCATTTCTACTTCCCAAAATAGTACGATTCTATCCATGCGAATGAATGTGTTGATGTCGAACATGGTAGAAACCACTTGATTACCAGTCAATGATGTAAACTATTAACAAGTGTGAGAGAAACCACCAGTGATGTCAATGGCTCTCAAAGTACCCAGTACAATCCATGAGATGCGAATAAATGTATTGATGTCGAACATGTCACGGAATCCTTTGATCGAAAGTCAATGATGTAATCTGTCGTCAAAGGCGAGAAACCTGCCATTGAGGCATGCAGATCTCAAGGTACTGACGATTACTAGATCATCTTTCTAGATAATGAGCTGACGTCGATAGAAAGCGATCTGTCGTAGGCAAGCCCACAACACGAAATCATAGATCAAGTTGAAGAAATTTAGTTGCAAGGACTGACTCAGGGATGGTCAAGATGGATGACAGATATTTTGCAGATGAATGGCTTATTGGCGTGACCTCTTGAACACATAACGACACAAAAGATGGCTTGGTGACAATTGACCCAAAGTTAATACCCAGAAACCGGCTGAAGACTTTCAATGTGGTTTGATCAACTGTTAGGCAAAGGATTTCCCAACCCAGGTGAATAAAAGTGTCGTGTTCAAGAGTGGTTACAAAGCATGACAAACAGGCTCATTTTTCTCTCTTTTCCCCCACCATTTCTGGCAAGTACCTCTTTATTTTTGACAAGCTTGAGGAGGATAACATTTGCTTGATTATAAGCTCATCCTTCAGATGAGTCCAACTTAGTTTAAATTCGAACCCTAAGAAGGAGTGGTTCGTTCCTGTTTGTAATTGAACAGGTCCTTTACTGTGAAATTTTAACGAGTCCAGTATAGGAGAAACTCAGCGTTTTTCAATTTTAGAGAGTCTGAAAAAACTTAAGAAGACTCCAGGGTTGACCTTTTTCGTAAATTTGTGTCCCCCAAGCCCGAAAAAGTATAAAATAATACTTGAGAGAACCGCTTGATCTTTTACGACCAAGGAGTACTTTTCGTCATTAGTGCCTTTGACCCAAAAAAGTAAAAAAGCGATCAATGACACGTCGTTTTATAACCGATATCGAATTTGAAACGACAAAAATCTGGCAATCTTTTCATGTTTTTTATGGTCGGAAAAGAGCTGTAAGTGGACCGTCTTTTAATTCCATTTTAACGAGTTTAAAAGAAACACTCGGCAATCTTTTCATGTTTCAGGAGTCAGAAAAGAGCTTAAAGGTGACTCTACATGTTTTTTCGTCGAAAATGATAGATTTCGCCTGAATAATCCTTTATTTTGCACAAAAACACAAACATTACTCATACCTATTTGAAATAGATAAAAATGTCACAAAAATACCTTTTCAAAGTGAAACATAAACAAATTTGCAATTTATTTACTCAAAAAACTCATAAAAAGGGTCTTTGTCAATTCATTTTTACCGTTTGAGTTTGGGTGAGAAAATTGTGCTTTTTCTCAGAAAACTTCCCGTGAAGATTGCGGGAAATCCAACCGTCGGAATCGAACGCTGTCTTCTCCAGGTAATCCACATCATCCCACTCTTCATTTTTAACCATTTAATTTTTTTTTTAGTCATTTATTTCATTTTTGGGAGGGTTTTTAGGCACGAAACCCACGCGCGAGGGCCCGCAGGTTTACCATTGCGGGCTTGCGGACCCCGACTTTTTCTCCATTGGGAAAAAGCTCGGGGTCCGCACCTTCCATGTAGACAAAGTGCGGTCCCACGCACTGTGTCTAACTTGGAGGGTGCAGTCCCCGTCGCAAGGGTTTTTAACCCAAAAATTCTCAAAAATGGACCACACAAAATAATTTCTAGCATTTTAATTTGTCTTTATGCTTGATGCAGAGAGTACATCATGCTAGATTGGCATGAACGAGAGCATGACGACGTGGATGCTGCCGCATGGAATCATCAGCCTTCACTTGATGCTTTGAGGGCGTGCGGCTTGTACAAATTCTGGTCCATTCCTGGCATGAGGGCTCAAGTGGATTTATTACAATGGTTGGTTGAAAGATGGAGCATACAGGACCAATGCTTCTTCATTGGTGGCCACCAGCTCGAAATCAAGCCGGAGGACATATATTTCTTGACTGATTTGCCTAAGAGAGGTGAAGACTTGACTCTGTTTGGGGCTAGGCCAGGTGGCCAGTCTGTCGATAGCCTCAGGCTAGAGTACTGCAACAGCCAGGCTAGAGACAAAGGGATAGACATAAAGACCATATCTCGTCCTGAGCTCATGGTGATTGCGTTCACTGTCACCAGACTTTGCGGAGCTGCCGCATTACATATTGCCACCAGATCCTAGATGCGTATGGCAGTTGATTGCTTTCGAGGCACCATCTTCAACTAGTGCGATGTCGTGTTGGCCAATCTGAAAGGCCAACTGACCAAGGCCAAAAACGGACAACTAAAGACCTTTGGTTATGGGGCTTTGGTTGTGAGCTTTGGCCTGGAGAGGGTTCCTATGATGATCCCACAGCACCTTACTATTGGAGCTGGGCTTCCTCGCGAGCCCAAACTGATGCGATGGGTCGCAGTTATGGCCCGTCACCCGGACGAGAGGACAGAGGTTGCTCGATTCAAACCTGAGTATTTCCAATGGCTGGAAAACTAGGTCTTTTCTATTCAGGACTTCCCTTACGCTGGGATAGATTTTCATGGTGACCCAGACATGGTTCTTTCACCAGGAGAGCAATGGGACGGGTCAGGTAAAATCCTTTTCAACATTTTTTCTATTTTTTTATTTTTTTTTTCATCATCTCAAAACTGATAGTAAAAAATTTCAAATGCAAATGTGGGTCCACAGCGACCAGCCGCTCTTCGGCCTTACGAGAGGAAGCAACCAGCTGCACCCGCACCAGCCCCACAGGACGAATCAACAGAGGTTTTGGCCGAGTTGGAGGGTCATCTCGAGTGCTTGACATGAGATATCCTGAGACCACTATAGACGACATTCCTCGTCGACTTCAGTGCTATGTGATTGGGGTCCCGGGACCTTTTAGGAGGTTCCTTTGCAAGGTGGCCCGTGCAGTGGTTTCTTATAGAGATCATCACCAGTGATAGGATGATCGCCTATTGTGGGCAAATGTGATATTTTTGTTTTTTTTTACTTACCATTTTTGCCGATCATAAGGTGTTTTTCAACCTATGATCGAGGACGATGTATTTTTAACACACTCCTATATATATATATATATATATATATATATATATATATATATATATATATATATCACTATTACCGGCTTATCTTGTAAATCATGTTATGGAATGGTTTTAAATTTACATGTATGATTATTGCAAATGTCTATTTAACATTCGAGAAGCAATTGCATCTGCTAATTTATTTAAAGACCTTGGAATATGTTGATATTCAATATAATCAAATTCACGTTCCAAGAGACGCACTCTAAAAAATAATCTCAATAACACTGGATTTATAATAGCATACACTCTATTAAGCTGTAATACAACGAGTTCAGAATCTAACCTCACTATCAAACTCCGAATCCCAAATGAAATAGATTCAGATAATAACTCAATCACTGCACTATACTCGGCAATGTTGTTCGTTATTTGACCGAGGCTTACCCCATGCATAGATACTAACTCGTCAAAGGGCGAATAGATAACCCAAGCTGTGGAAGAGATGTTCTGTGTATTACGGCAAGCACCATCAGCGAAACCAATGTATGTTTGGAGAGGCATCGACATCTGCAATATCAAGAGTAAGACCAAGATAAATAGGAATAATGACGAAAAACACTCTCTGAGCTAAGCACACTGTTTAAACTAAAACACACCAGCTAGAAAGAAAAACTATCCTAACTAAATCTCCATACCCATTCTTTTAAGCATAATACCTCTTCAAGTAAAGGCCATTTCTGGGTTTACCCAAAGAGTCCCCGTCAAAGTCTACCAATTCATAGGCCCCTTTGGCTAGCTTTCGCTTGACAACATAGGGACCATGCCACATAGGAACGAATTTTCCAGCGCCTAATTTATCATTAGATTGATCATAAACTAAGACTAGATCTCCTTCCGAAAAATTTCGATGGGTCACATTTCGATCATACTGAGCTTTCATTCGTTTTGCGTGAGTCTCGATCGCCAATGCAGCATCACGTCGATTCTCATCTAATTGAGCTAAGTATAAAAAACGCTTTTCCTCTTCGGAAGTGGCTGGAAGTAACTCGATGGCCATTTGCAGTGACGGGATTTTGCATTCAATGGTTAACACACCTTCCAAACCCTAGACTAGTTGGAAAGGAGTGAACCCTGTTGATGTTTTCACTGAAGTTCGGTACACCCAAAGCGCTGAGAATAGCATGTTGTGTCAATTCGACCGATGAATCCCAATGATTCGTTGGATCATGATAACTAAAACTTTGTTGATGGATTCAACCAGACCATTCGCTTGCGGATAATAAGGGGTTGAACTATCGTGACGTAAACCAAGCTAGCCTGTAAGTTCGGTCATCATAACGTTTCGAAAATGACGCCCATGATCAGTGATTATCGCTTGTGGGACACCAAACCTAGCAATTATATGATTGAACATGAAAATTGCAGTTGTCTTGCCATCTGCCTCAAATGTAGGCATCGCCTCGGCCCACTTAGTAAAATAATCTATCGCAAGGATAATATAAGCATGCCCCCCGGCCGAGTGAGGGTTACATGTAATAAAATCGATACCCCATTTGGCAAAAGGACCAACGACAATTATAAGGTGGAGAGGAGTAGGTGGAGCGCGCATCTTACGATCAAAAATCTGGCAGTTGTGGCATTTTTGGACCGCCATAATACAATCTTTAAATAAAGACGGCCATAAGTAGCCAGCGCGTAATATATTTTGGGTTGTGGCAAATCCAGACATATGACCGCCACATGCTCCAGAGTGACAGTCATTTAGAACCCTTTCAGCTTCCTCGTGAATTAAGAAACGTCAAAAAACAGAGTCCGCCCCACGGTGATAAAGAGTATCTCCAATAATCCTGAATTGTTGGGACTGGAATCGAATTTTCCGACGTTCTGACCTTGAAATTTCTGGCCGAAAGGATTGGGTCTGGAGATAAATGATGATATCCCCATACCACGGATCTAAAGTGCTGATTAGAAACAAGGATTCATCCGCAATGGGCTCCTCCACCACAGTTTCCATGTGAGCACGCGGGAAGTCACACATTAACTCCGCAAAAACTAAAGATTTCTTAGACTTAGATTTCTCAAATTCCAAGTCGAACTCTTGCAGGATAACGATCCATTTAGAGTACTTTCCCCCTAGCAATTGCTTGGTCAAAATGTAGATCATAGGGTTGCAATCCGAATTACTGTAGTTTTACGTAGTAAAATGTAGTGACGAAAACGTTGGACAGCTTGAACGGCTGCTGTTAGCTACCTATACCAATAGGTTTCATATTTCATGATTGGAAAAGAAAGTTCCAAATATGCTCTGCTTTGGTGATGCAAAGATCCCATATTTTCAAGGAAAGGCAACATGTGTATATAGCTTGATGTAGTCTCAATTTTGATGGATGGTCCAACAGCCTAATCTGGATCATGCCATGTTTCAATTTTTTGTTATAGAATAGAGAAAGAAGTCTGTCCAAACTATTTAATCTTGGCAGACCAGTAGCTAGGTAGAGAAGTAAGGTTCCCAACTGCTTAATCTGGGACTTTGGAAGCAATAAGGGTAGCCTGAGGTAGAGAATCAAAAGAAAAAAGCCAAAAGAAAAGAAAAGGCACATAAGGGTCTACAAGTCTAAGTGCACCCTCCATGAAGAAACAAAAAATGCTAGGCAAGCAGATGGGTAGGCAGATGGGGTTGCAGAAATGTCATTACTTTCAAATGAATTCTGCTGGTCTAGCATAAAGGAACATCAGTGGATTGAGAAGCTCCTCTTCTCCATCATGTTGCAGCAAAGCAAAGGAGCATGACTAATTCCCTTTTCTCCACTTTCACATTCATTACTAACATCCCTTCATCAGTTGTGTTCATGAAAGAATTTAAGGTTTTATGGTGGTTCTTGTTTCTTTAAAAGCCACATTTCTTGTGTAAAATTCTTTTCATTTTGATCTACTCCCTAAGCTAAGTTCTTTTCATATAAACTTAGTGATATCAATCCTCATTCACCTCTTCCATTCATATTAACCCCTAACTTCTTATTATCTAAATCCCCTATGTTACCCTTTCCCTATTATTATAAACACTATGGTGTATAAACCCCAAGCATTCTATAAATATCCCTTCCCCCTGGCATTATAGCCATATGTTCACAGTCAGGGATTAAATTGACATCTGGTCAGTTTAAGAACCCAAACCCTACCCCTTTTCCCCCTTCAGAAGTTATCTAAACCATTAACCCCTTCATTTGCTAAAGAACCTTGTAAATAAACCCATTTTCACCCCTAACCCGCTCATTTGCAAAAATACATGAAAAACCCACATTTCGGCTTTATCCAAAGTTTGGCGCAAAAGCGCATTTGCATTAAAAAATACATTGAAAACCATACAAATCGCCGAAAGTCCTAAAGTCCCCGCCGGGCGCATCCTCCAAAGAAAAATATTATTTTATTCCCGCCCCCTTCCGTATTGACCTGGCACATTAACGATCCGTCGACCGTCGGATCTGGCCCTTTTCATCGGACGACTCTCATGCATTTCGGATCGGGCCCGACGTCTGAGAGGTACCTTCCGAAGTTTGTCAGAGGGTGACGTCAGGCCTCTGCCACGCGTCACCCCCAAATCGTATCGGAGCGCCCTCTGACAATTCCGCTTCCGTATAGAGAGCGGTGCGATATTATACCGCTTACCATTTCCGGTTTCTATGAACCCACCTTGCCAACGTCACTACCACGTCATTACCGCGTCACTGCTACATCACCGCCGCGTCAGTGCCCCCGTCCGCCACTGCTTTGACATGCCCGCCACCTCATCATCCCCGTGGACCACTCTCAAGCCGCCACGTCCCTCGATGACGTCATGCTGATGTCATCCGACCTTGACCCCACCTGATGATGTCATGCTGATGTCATCCAAAAAAAGCGCCAAATAACCCAAAAATCCATATTTTGGCCGAAAAATCGTGTTTTTCATTACTTTTGCAAAAAACGACTGTTGCACCTCTGCATGTATTTTACGACCAAACAAGCGTCAACCTGCTGAATTCGACCCGAGGACCGTTGGTGCGCCAATTCCACCTGCATTTGTGACTATTGCCGACAGTTTACTAGGTATTTATCCCAGCTATTCCCTCTGAGCCTGCTTTTATCCTGCATTCTCCAACAATAGCTTAAAGAGTAAGAAAACACTGTGTTTACCGGTAAATCCCCTGTGGCTAGCCTCCATTTTCGGTTGTAAAATCAAAATTCCCCGGCAGAGCCTTGTTTACCCAAGTTTTCACAAAACATACAGTTGGTTCGCGCATTCGTGAACTGAGAACCCAAGCTGCATCAATTTACCGTGAAGAGAGTTTTTTAAGGCCAAGCATTTGCCCTATCAGTGCTCTGTGCAGTGTTTCAATTGCTGCCATTGCCATTTTATCCTCTGTTCCTCAGTAAATCACCTCTCTTTCCAAGAAATACTCCTTTGTGTTGCTCTGCATAGTAACACCAGTGCATACAAACAGAATCCTAAAGTAACCATGGATGCACCAGTAGCTCCTGTAGCCTTGAATATTGCTCCATTAAATGCCCCTCAGAGAGAATTGGAATGGCAACCATTAGCAGACCTGGATTATCAAATATCAGAAGAAATGCTAATGCACAGCAAGTACCACATCCACTTGTTAAACAAATTGAAGATTAAACATGAGACTGGAACAGATGTATTGGGCATTTGGGATTCTTTCCTCCCTATCTTCAAGCTCCCTCAGGTCAACCAGTTCCCTGACCTAATCCACCTATGTGCTGACTGCTACGACGCCACTCAGAGGGCTGTGATTGACCCTTCAGGCTCAGTTGTTTTCTATGTCACCCCTGAAGCCATGAGAGAGATGCTGCACTTCAAAACTGAGGAGAAATTAGTTCCTTTATCACTGATTGATCTGATAAAGCAAGGAGCTAAATTGACAGATGCTCAGGTAACTCAACTAAATCAATTGTACATTGGCTCTGACACCGTGAAGTACCCTCCCATTTCTCATGTTTACCTCAACCAATTGGGCAGGGACCTTGTAGACATGATCAGTCCCATTCTGGGCTATAATTCAATTGAGTTTGTTGATGAAACTGTGCTGGTGATGATGCTCATGTTTTCCCCTGGCAAGTCTCCAATCTGCTATGACTATGCCACCTACATATCTGACAAAATACATGAGCAATTGATGAACTTGTCAAGAGAAAGGGTGTTCAGATACACCTCCTACATCTACCACTTAATTTTGTATTATCAACATGAGAAATTTCATTTTGCTATGAAGAGAGTGGATGCACAAGGCAATCCAAGGTCAGTGGTTTATTGGTCCTCTACCTTCCACTGCAGATCTTGTTCTCCATATACTTATTGTGAGTTTATAGACCTCTTCATCCACCCAGCCATGTCTCTGCTTATGAGCTCACCTCCTCCTAGACTAACTGATGAGATGCAGAGGATTCTTCAGCTGTCTAAGGTATACAGCATTGGGGATTGGTACTATTACCAAAACCACACAGTCATCAGAATATATGGGTGTGAGTTGCCCCCATACAGATTGCCCAAATATGTGCCCATGAGATTGTTTGCCCTTGAATACTTCAGGCAGTTTGGGAATGCTGATGTGCTACATTTTTCAGGCAAAGGCAAGAAAGCACAGCTCAAAGTAAGAAACCAATTAGGCCACTTCATTTACAACAAAAGGGAGGAAGGTTGGCAAGAAGCAGACAGAATGCTAGAATCCCTTGGCCTACAGACCAGTTTCCTTTGGAAACCTTATGACCCCAATCACTTCATAACTTTAAGAAGGGTTGAGTATAGGCTGGCCAGTTATGACCACGTAAGGTTGCCTCACATAGAAAAATATGCAAATCAAATAAAGTGGAGGAGAGGCACCTTAGAGGAAGCTGTCACACAAGAAGAATTAAATCAAAGAGCAGTTAAAAATCTCCAAAAGATGGCTGACTTAGAGCTTTGTGCACAGGTATTTGCTCTTCCAGGCACTCAAGTGGCAGCAGCTACCTCATCCTCCACAGCACATCAGCAAGCAGCCAAAGCTACTGATCAAACCTCTAGCAAAGGCAAAGAGAAAGAGATGGAGCCAGAGCAGCCACCTCGTGAACAGGTACAGCAGCAGGAAGTGCAGCGACAGCCACAGGTACAAAAACAACAAGGGGGGCAGCAAGAAAAGGAACAGCCAGTGCAACAAGAGAAAACATCACAGGCCCCAAAATCCACCGGGCAGCAAGCTCAGGACACTCTAACTCCTAGGCAGGAGACAACAGTGGAGGCCTCAGTCCTCCAAACCCCACAAAAAGAAGACATAAGTAGAAAGAGGGACAGAGAGACTCCCCTCACAACATCAGCAACTCATGGGGAGAAAAGACATAGAATGAATCCCCTCTCAGAGGAAGAAATGCCTATAGGGCAATCTTTGGGCATGGGCCCACCTAGTATGGAGGCATCTGCAAGTTCCTTCCAGCAGGAACAAGAGAGGATGATCGGAGGAGAAGTCAGCTCCTCAAGCCAGCAAAGAGGAGGTGAACTGGGCATCAAGCAACAATTCATTGATATAAAGAAAGGGAATGAGCCCATAAGAATACATCTATATAATCATTTGTTGAAAATGGCTCCCACTAACCAGCAGAGACTAATGTCTGCATATGATGTCCAGGAGGGCAAGATGATCATGAGCCATTTTACGCCAGCAGTGTTGCAGCCGCAGTCAGCTGCAGATTACATAAGGACCAACCTTGAGGTCCTTGCCAAGGACATTCACCCAATGGATAAAATCGAATTACATAAGAAAACAGGTGAGATGGTGTATGCCTCCTTGGCAAATAAGACATTGGAGAACTACAGGCTAGAAAATAGCCTAAATAATACAGCTGCCCAACTTGAGTTGGAGAGAGCATCCTCTCAAGCAAAGGACAACAGAATCAAAGCCTTAGAGGAGATAATCATAGAACTTGGGCATGATCCCAAGGACATCAAGGTTGTACAAGCATTATTGAAGTTAAGAGATGCAGATATGGCCGCACTAAGGAAAATGGTAAAAGTCCCAGCAACCATTCACCCACAAACTGGAGAAGTTGCCTAGCTGAGACATGACCAAGATGCAGCGGCTATGCTGGTGTCCCTATACAAACAGCTGATCAGAACACAAGAGAAATTGGGAGAATCAGAGGCTGCACAGGCTGCACTGCAGGCAGCATTACAACAAAAAGAAGGAGGACAAACATCCCAGCCTCCTCCAGAAATAATTAACCTAGAGGAACCTCCTCAGACTACTGCTCCTCCTATTGAACAGACAACACCATCTACATCAGCAACTGCACCAACAACAGAGCAGGCTCCAAACCTGGATATGCAGAAGCCCAAGAATGAAATTCAGGCCTTAGAGGCCCAAATGGCAGAGCTAAATGAGGCCAGGGAAAATTTGGTCAAGTTGAATGAAAGATATGACAAATCCAAGCAGACTGTAGCAAAAAAAGGAAGGGAAATAAAGGCCCTTAAGGAGAAGATAAAGGAGCTAGAGATGGAGCTCACACTTGACAAAGTGATAGCTGAGGTTAGGACAGTTTTATGGGCCAACATTGGCCAATCAATCACTGATCAATGGCAATACATTGAGACCATTCATGAGCAGATAGAGCTCATAGGGAAAGCACATAGGGAAATCCAGAGAGCAAGGGCATCTCTAGGCAATATGCCTGAGGTTGCCAACAGAATGATTAATGTGCTTAATAACAGAACAAGTGCTCAGCTGGCAACAATGGGAATTTCCAACAGGACTGAGACCATTTTGCTAATAAAAAGAGTCCTAACACTAAGAAGCCTGGTACAAACACTAGAAAGAAGAAGCCAGGATATGCAGACAGAGGTTAATAAATTCATGGACAAATTTGTAGCACTGCAGAACAGAGGTCTTCCTAGCTTACTGAACAGCGCAAGAAGACTACTTTCCCATGAACATTATGCCAAAAGGGTCAACACATTTGATAACAATCAGATTATAGAAAGACCCAGCACTTCAGAAGAATCAGGGCCAATATCAGGGCAGAGTCTCTACAACAGAGTTGAGAACCTATTTTTCATCATGAATGAGATCAAACATTTGTTTGAAGTGCCTCCAAATTTCTACAAATACACAGAGGCAGATGAGACTCTAGAGGCAATCCTGAGACATCAATTGCCCACACAGGAGGTCTGGACCAAATTGATACAGTTAATACTGTAAACCAGAGCCTGTATTCAAGTTTTTTCACTTTAATATATAAGTTATCATGCACAGGAAAATTTTGATAAAATCAGCATGCATGGAGAAGAATGGGCTGAGCCAACTCAGCAAAACTATTCGGCCACTAAAGCAGCACTGACAGTCACAGGTGACAGGGCCGAAAAGATACAGGAGGACAGAGCCACAAAGACACGTCATCCAACATTTATAACAGAAACATTCAACCGACTCAGTGGCCTCCAAAGGTCAAAAAGTCTTCTGACAGAATTGAAGAGCATTTATGTTGTATTCAAAGCTGTAATAACTTCTTATCTGTTGTTCTGTACAAGTTGGTGAACATATTTATTTCTCAGATGACTCAACGCTTCAGATATTTTGTATGACCATTTGTATATATTCCCCCTCGCATAAGTTTGCAGGGGTTGTTGTTGATTACTCTTCTAGAGTTCTTATGCTGTAAATTTTCAGAGTATTAATACAAAAGCTGATGGAATTTCCAAATCTCTGTGTTATCTAAGGCATTCTGGTGTTTTGCTGAAAGTTACAGGATTCCTACGTACTTCATGGCACAATAAGTTCTCCTTAAAAACTCTTCGTTATGTGTTTTGTTATCTTTCCATAGCTCATTCATGTTTCTGTGTTTATAGTTAATGGCAAAGAAAAAGAATGGTTCCAGGATTTATTCACAGAATACCCTGAACTCAATCTATGCTGTTATAATTGTTTTTCTTCAGTTATAGTCATAAGGTGTAATTCTTAATTGCTGCACCTCCAAACTATATCTTTCACGGTGATTGTTGTTTCAGGAATTCAAGTATGCTCCTGTGCAACATATCTCTTTCTTACACCCCCAGCTTAGTGGAAAATTCTTAATTGCTTTTCACTGGTTAATCACAGTTCATAATCACAATTTAAATTTTGTTTCATGATGTATTTAAATGGCCTTGCAGTTTCAGCAACTCAACTCAATCCCTCAGACAACCTGTAGCCACAGACTCCATTGCCCAATGGACTAGAATTATCTGAAGATTTCCACCTTAGGTACAGAAGACATCCCTCAACCAAAACATAAAACCAAACCCTGAACTCATAACTAGCCTAAAATCTTCACAAAACAGAGACAAACCTTAAAGAGAGAGCCCTCTCTGATTATAGTTTGGCTAGAAACTGTAATCCAAAGATTGGTTAGTGGTTACCCAGGCCGTATTCCCTTGGGAGTCAAAGGGAACAACCTGGGTGTTAACAGCTGCCAATGCCAATTTCTCCACATGTGAGTATTTTAGCTCAGTTGGATTTAAAGTGTGACTAAGGTAATATATCACATGTTCCATTCCGAATTCATCTTCCTGAACTAAGACCATTCCAATGGTGGAATAAGAGGCGGCGAGATACAAGAAGTAATCTTGGTTGTAGTTGGGAGGATGCAACAACGGTGCATGGGTCAATGCGTGTTTGAGTGCATCAAAAGATTTCTGAGCTATCTCGTCCCAATAGAATGGAGTGTTCTGTTTCAACAACTGGGTAAAACCCTTTGTAACCTCGGCGTAGTTAGGAATGAATCGTCGTAAAAATTTTGCTTTCCCCTACAAACTTTGGAGTTGGCGAAGACTCGAAGGAGGAGGAAATTTGATGATAGCTTCGACCTTCGAGGGATCGACGCGAATGCCGGCTTTCGAAACTACAAACCCCAACAATCGACCCGTTTCTATACAGAAGACACATTTGTGTGGGTTCAACCGAATACGATAATGCCTACACCTCATAAAGATTTCTCGTAAATGGACGAGGTGCTCAGCTCAATGTAATGAATGAGCAGGCAAGTCATCGAGATAGGGTTGCACAATGTGCTTGATGTCATGAAACGCATAAGACATCGCCCTTTGAAAAGTAGCTCTGGCATTCTTAAGCCCAAAAGGTAACTTGCAATAAGCAAATGTCCCCCATGGACAAATGAAAGCCATTTTTGGTTGATCGGCAGGTAGAATATTGATTTGATTATATCCGGAAAAACCGTCCATGAAGGAGAATATTTCGTTGCCGGCACAATCATCAATGATTTGATCGATATAGGGAGTTGGGTAATTGTCCTTTGGACAGGCTCGATTAATGTCCCTATAGTCGATGCATATTCTTTCTGTTCCCTGCTTTTTGTTAACCGGAACAATATTCGATACCCAATCCATTAACGGGATTGAATAAATGAAACCTGCTTTCAATAATTTTTCAACTTCTGCTTTAATTGCAGCAGCTTTTCGTGGGTGAATCTGACACAAACGTTTCTGGACGGGTTTAGCGTCCGGGTAAGTTTTGATCTCATGAAGAACAATCCCGGGATCAATTCCTGGCATTTCCTCATAGGACCAGGCAAACACGTCGCGGAATTCTTGAAATAGGGCCTTATATAGTTGAATTTCGTCATCTGTACACGAGGCACCTATATGAATGTTCTCAACAATTCGGGGCTTAACAGAAATGTCAATAGGAATAGTTCGAGAGATGTTTCCCAAATTTAACTCTGAATCGGGATGTTGCATTGGATTCTGAGGTTCCTTGACATATTGTTGTGGGGAAAAGTATCCGATGCGGGTGACCCTATCCCTACTCTAAAGGTGACAGTCTTTAGCAACAACTGAAAGTAAAGCTTTGATGTTTTCCTTTATGAAAGTACAGAGAGGGGGAAGAAATGATCAACCAACCTGGTATCCTTTGCTTAGTCGATCTTGATCCTCTCTCTTTGTCTCTTGTTCCCAGCTCCTTGCTCTCTTTGCCGGTCCAGCTACACACAGATCCTGCACAAAACAAGAGAGGAAACTACAAGATACATGTACTCATAACTGATGCATGGATTAGAGTGAATCAAATATACATGTAAATACAATACATCAATGCAATACAAGTATATAGGAGAACATGCAAAACTTTATTGATAGAAGTAACAGGGTTCTGAGAAGGTTACAACCAATGATGGCTCCAATCCAGCGGCACCTCCCCAGCAGCAAGAACTCTCCTCTTCACCTCTAGTAAAACAATCACCCAATAGCTCTAACTGTAATCCAACAGCACCTCCTCGCTTTACATAAAATTCCAGCCTCCTTAGACCTCATAGAAGAGCTCTATATATAGGAGAGAAGAAGAAAGGATGAGTCAGCTTGAGACTGACATGAAGCTGCCTTGTGTCCTCTCCCTCTTCAGTTAATCTTCAGTTCTTGAGTCCACTTGGAGATCCTTGCTTACACATGGTGATCAAGTACCTCTTACTCATCACAGGGCAAATCTCATGAACCAAGTGTCAGTTTGGAAGCTTCCTGGGCAGTTGACACCTTGCAGGATGACTGTGCCACTTGGCCAATCTCACCCAGCGCAGGTAGCCTTCATTAATCTCGACTTCCAGCGCAGGTACAAGGAGGGACAGTTGCATTCCAGCGCAGAAGCTCAGTGGAGCAGCTGACATGATCCAAAATAAGCCTGTTTTGAAGTGTTTTCAGGTGGAGAACTGATTGGAAGTGCTGTTGTTTGATGACCTTGTTCTTTTAGGGGTAAGAACAACATGTTTAGGGACTGAGGATCCCTGTAATTATGGACATTTCATGTTCCATGCTGTGAGGCACAAAAATGTCTATAACACATATTCAGTTGTAAAAATTGATGAGAAATCATTTTCAAAACGATCATCCTCAGGTAAAAATGAAGATCTGTGATGGAGATCTTCCCATGGTAAATCATCTACACATAGGATTTCACGAATTTGCTCATCAGAGTGAAAAAGTTCAGAAAACGTGGTTAAATTCGAGGTTGATGTGAAAAGTGATTCCTCACGGACCACATTCATTAAGTCATTTTCGGTTGAACAGGGGTCGGCAAACGACTGCACGGCTTCATAGGCAATTTCATATGGACTCAAAGGCATGGCATTACCAAATGAGTCTATCTCAGATTCAGAAGGGACAATCCAAGGATCATCATAAACAATGGTGTCTGATGTAATCATATGAATAGTTGCAAATGAAGATGATGCGTTGATTGGAGGAAAAGGAAAAGTTCCCAGTAAACCGGCATCTTTAACTAGTCCTACTCCAACATCCTTATACGGGATAGTAATTTTACCGACATGCTGAATACTCTCCGAAGAGGCTGGGTCAGATGAAAAGTAAGCCAGCTGGTCTATTGTTATGATCTTTCCATTATGTGGAAACTTTATTACTCGAAAGACCAATGAAATGACCGTTGTCATAGCGTAAGACCAACTTCGACCCAAGAGAAGGTTGTAATCTAGAGGGGCATCAACCACCTCGACATCTAGACTAACGGTTTTTCCTTGAACCCCTATAGGCAAATCCTATAGAATGCCAAAAGGATGAAACCCACGGCCATCAAAGGCCTTTAGAATCGTCGGGGATTGATTTAGCGAAGGAGAACCAAGCGATCTCCAACACTGTATCGACATAATACACGTTGAGGCTCCCTCATCAATTACAGTCTAATGAATAGGCCTGTTTTTTACTATCACTGGAATCTAGAAAGCCATTTGATGAGGCAAACGCGGTGTACTATTTTCTAGATCAAAGATTATTAGGTTCGGGTCGTGAACATCAACAGCTCCTATAGCCGACAAAAGTAATTTACATTGTGCTAGACATGATTACAGCACTTCCAAAGCCGACATTACTGAGGGTGAAACAGCTAAATCCTCAACAATGTTATAATTCTGAGCCGCCCTCGCATGTGGATTGAAAGCTGACTTTCGAAGTATACCCTTGGCGGGCGCTTTGATTACCAAGTCTAGATTAGGTTTCTCGATCTGTAGTGGATCGGAACTAGGAGCTGAGGTTGATGGATTAGAATGAGAAGATTTTGCTTCTTTACCATCAACAGGATTTTTACTACCATAATCTTGCGATCAAGTTGCAATCCTAACATGGGACATCATCAGTATGGGTTCTTCATTGGCATTCGAGGATGAACCTATCATCTTACTGTCTTGAGCCGGAAAAGGATCCTTCAAAACAGCAGGAGTTTGGGAACCCTTGACAATCTTCGCAACCTCTGCACGATGAGGGTAGTCTCTTGTAAAATGTTCATCGTCACAAATGAGACAAGGATAACGAGGTTTGCGCTTTTCATCATTGGATTCCGCCTTTTCAGGTTTCTCCTTTGAACTTTTGTCCATTTTATTCTTCTTCTTTCCTTTCTTCTTCCCACCAGATTTTGATTTGGCTGTAGATGACTCTACAACGTGAATATCGGTGGAGATCTCTGCAGAAGAATCTCCTGTTGGGGAATCAGGCAAGGTTATGATAGGGGAAGAATTCTTGGAAGACTTCTTCTTACTTTTAGTGTTAACCGTGCCAATCATACCATCGGCAGCATGAGATCCCGAAGGAGCTGCAGTGATTTGATTTTCCTTGGGAAGATCGGGGATTTTTTCGTGTAACGTGCCCGACTGAGTATAGACCAAGTCAAAGTACTGTGCTTGAGCAATTACTTGCTCCTCAGTAACAACTCCGGCTTTAGAAACATCTTCAATGATCTTTGGCAACAAAGATTTTACAAACCACTCAGCCAAGATCTGATCCAGAATAAATACCTTCACTAAACGTCGTCGACGTCTCCACTCATGAATATGATCTGAAATGTAAGTGGATGTTGATTGTTTTAGCGAAGTTAACAATTTCGTGCCATTTTCATATCGGACTGGCAACTGAAAATGAGTTAAAAACAAGGTAGCTAACTGACTAAAATTATAAAAATTGCCTCGCGGTAACTCAATGTACCACTTGGCCACGAGACCAATTAGAGTGCGCTGGAAAAGTCTAAGACGGATTGAATCATCTGTAATGGAGTTAGACGCACACCAGAGGTGGTAAGTCATCACATGGTTCGACGAGTCCTCTCCTGATTTACCTTCAAACTTGGGAATGTCACTGGGCAACTTATTCGGCATTGGCGGCCAAAATGGAAGATAATTAATGGGATCGTTCGTTAGGCGTGACAAGTCAGGTAAGTCCAAAGTTGCGATAAATGGTAACTGCCAATTAGGATCCCTAAAACTCTGGGTCATGAGACCAGTTCTAGGAGGAGGATATCCAGGATAACTAGGAATAGGAATTGCGTTTGGGATATTGTATCCTCCCGGAAAACCAGGATTAACCAGACCATACTGGGGTTGTTGAGGTTGTTGATATGTGTACCCAGGGTACGGTTGATACTAATAGACTGGCTGCTGCACAACAGGACCAAATTGATACTGTCCCTGGTACGGTTGATAAGTAAATTGTGGTTGACTTGTGACAACCGTACTTAAACCAGGTTGTCCTACAAGCATCTGAACCGAAGTTTGAATCGTAGATCCAGACGGGGGTAAAGATGTCTAAGGAGTAGATACAGGAACAGTAGAAATTGGAGTTGTCGATACTCCAAAAGTAGGTGGGGTAGATTGAATAGATGTTGCGGCAGTTGTAGCAGTCGTTTGAGGCGAAGTACGAGGTGTACTAGGCCTAGGCTGAGAAACTACTGAAGGTACAGAAGTTTGAATGTTAGACTGGACTGGTTGCTGGGGTGAACCAGAAACTAAGGGTTGTCCAGTTTGAGATGACAACTGTACACTTGGCTACAATACCTATTGAGCTTATGATGGATCCCACACTATATTCATTCCGAGGTACAGACCCATAACTGGTTGAGGATACTGAGGACCATAACCGGATTAAGGGTAGGATTGATAATTGAAAGGTACATTTCCCGTTCCTTGAACATACGTTTGACCGGAGGGTGTTTGGAAACCTTGGTTCGAGTATTGACCTTGGGGTTGATACCCTTGAGGCACATACTGATACTGGGGTTGACCTTGAGGTATAAATTGATACTGGGGTTGACCTTGGGGTACATATTGAGTCTGGGGTTGACCTTGAGGAACGTACTATCCCATAGGTATGTACTGTCCTTGAGGTTGCCCCGTAGATGCAAACTGTGTACCTTGAGGTTGCCCCCCAGGTGTTAATTGAGGCTGTGTTGTTGGGAAAAGTATCCAATACGGAATGACCCTATCCCACTCTAAGGGTGATAGTACCTCAGCAACAATCAAAGCAAAGCTATTCGAGATTACTTCTTTATGAGATGTAAGAGAGGGGAGAAAGAGATCCACTAACCATTGTCTTCCACTAATGATTGATCCAATCTTCTCTCCTTGCTGCTTGCTCCCAGCTCCTTGCTCTTTCACTGGCCCAGCTACACCAAGATCCTGCAAAATAACAAGAGAGGGAAACTACAAGAAGCATACATTCATAATTGATTCAAGGATTAGAATAAATCAAATATACAAGTATCAATACGCCATTGAGACACATGCATATAGAAGAACTTCAAATGCTTTATTAATGGAAGAAGTAAAGTTCAGGAAGTGATACAACCATAAAAGGCCCAATCCAGCATCACCTCCCAGCAGAAAGAAATCTCCTCTTCACCTCCTTCAAGCAAATCACCCAATAGTTCTATACTCAAACCAACAACACTTCCTTACATTCACAAGATTCCAGCCCCCCTAGACCTCATGAGCTTTCATGATCTAGCTGAGGCGGGCATTCCCATGCTCAGCTTTATAAATTCATTTTGGTACATAGAACAGACGATCGTCTGATGGTAGACTGATAATTCTCTGTTGAAATTATCATCCTTTGAGTAGGATGATCATCTGCTGCAATGATGTACATGTCAAATGTCTTTATATCCTGAATATATATCGCAACCCGGATGGATGAAACTAGATCCGGGGTCTTCAAACTCGTTCGATCTTCACTCTAAGTACAAGTCGATCCATGTGAGAATTGCGCTGAAGTCGAACATGGAAAGACATCGCTTGATTACCGGTCAATAATGTAAACCATTAACAAGCGCGAGAGGAATCACCGATAATGATAATGACCCTCAAGGTACTGCAGTACAATTCACGTGGTGTGAATAAAGGACTTGGCGTCGAACACCACACAAAATCTTCTGGTCGAAGGTCATTGATGTATACCTGTCGCCGGAAGTGAGAAACTTGCCATTGAGGCATGCAAGCTTCAAAGTACTGAGGGGGGTGTTCCTAGATCAACTTCTTAGATAATGAGCTGAAGTCGACAAGAAGCGATCCGTCAAAGGAGGGCCTTAATGAATCCCACATCAGTGACACGGAACGGAGCTAATGATTTTAGTGGAAGTGAAAACAATCTGTGAAATATGATTCAGGGTGGCGATCATGGGTGGATGAAGGATAATGTATGGCAGTGGATGGGACACGGTCGACTCTTTCTGAACAACATCTCTTGAACATATAACGACACTGATGCGATGGATCGGTAGCATTACCCCAAATGTGGATGGTTTGGCGAAGACCATGGTGATGAGACCGGTGAATGAAACAACCCAACCCGATGTGATACGGAGGAAAATTGTCATGTTCAAGAGCGACTTGCTACCATCAAAGCTTTGAGGTTCTCCCAAATTTTCCCCAGTCATTTTTGACCAGTACCTCTTTATTTTTGTCAAGCTTGAGGAGGATAACATATGCTTGTTCTATAACCTGCCCTTCGGGCAAGCCCATCGCTATGTTTTAACGAGCCTAGCGATAGGGAAACTCGTTCTCGTCTAAAGACAAGTTTGTCGCTATTTAATCATTTTAACGAGTCTAACGACAAGGAAAACTCAGTCCTTTTCATTTTTAGAGAGTCTGAAAAGGTACAGAAAGTTAACTCCAAAATTCCTTTTTCGTCATCTAATCCCTTAAGTCCGAAAAAGTATAAAACAATACAGAAGGGATGAGTTTTCGATAATTTTAACGAGCCGAATAACACAAGCGCTCGACCTTTTTGTGTAATAATCCCTCAGGTCCAAAAAGATTAAAATCTAGAGGAGGGATAGCTCTTCCGGTCACTTTAACGAGCTGGAAGGCCAAAACTCAGCAAACTTTTCATATTTTACGAGTAAGGAGAAAAGAGCTCAAAGAAGACTCGTCTTTTGAGGAACGAGTGATAAACAGGGATAGCAGCAGATTCCAGGTACAGGTTGGAATTTTCCAATCACGGCAATGTCACCAGGATGGCTAGGTGAAATCACTCTTCGCAGCTGTTCCTCAAAATGGGTAAACAATCATATGGAGGTGAACGATTGGCCAAATGAAATGGAGGTGGAAGGTGCAAAACACGACCAAGGCTTTTTATGGCTAATAATTTTACGATCACAATGGTTATTTACCGGTACTGGGTTCATTTTTTAAAGAGCTTGAATGTGCCAAAACACTGCTCAATCTTATGTTTATTTTTTAACGAGCATGAACTATGTGCTAAAACTGCTCGGATCTCGCTTTTCTATTTTTTAACGAGCATAAATTCCGCGGTAAAACTGCTCGAATATACCAGTCATAAGATAAGAAATGTCTCCTGTGAGATAGCTATTTTTTATGGAGCTTTATCTCACGAAGCTATGCTCCTAATTTGGCAAATTTTGACCTTTGCCCCACATCCTTTCTTTATGCAAGTTAGGAAACAACTAATCCAAAAAACAGATAAATAACCGCTCTTGGCTTGCACTCCAAAAGGTTTGCATGCCCCCAGGTATAAAATACAATTTCAAGGCTGCCCCTCCTCTCCCCCACCTCTGTTTTTCTTTGGGTGTTCACAGCTACTTGTCGTCTTGCCAGTCTAATGTTAACGATACTTGTCTTCTCGTTATTTTTAACAGGTCTTATGCGGTACTTGTCTTCCCGTCAGCCTAACTTTTAACAGATCTTTTGCAAGATCGCAAGAGAACATCTACTTGCGACAAGAGAGCAGCTACTTGTGACAAGAGAAGAACACTACTCAAAGAAAAAACATTAATGTTATTGAGGGAGGCTTGCCTCTTTCTGGTTACCCAAAGATTGTTTTGTTAACACCATCAAATGAAAACATCTCCTCGGCACTGTCTACCGAAGTAGACAATGGTGAATGACCTTTGTCAAACAAGTAACCTTAACAAAAGAATCTTGTTCCAGAACAACCCCTCTTCCTTCTTTCGGACGGGGTACGAACTAGTCATATTCTCCCGCGGAAATTCTACCTTATACCCAAGGTTTCCTCTGCCCGAAGCAGACCAGGATGCATGCCCCCTGGGTTCCAGTCCCATCTTTCCGAATCACTCGCGCTCATCGGGAAGGAGGACTAGGGGTGGAGACATTTCTTGAGTGAATAGACCATTGAGGGTTGGTATATGACTATTTGCGATGCGTGATCCTGGAAATGAAAGTTGGTCTACGAGCTTGACCATTCTTCCTTCGTGTGGAAAACACATTACTCTAAAGAGTGAGGAGACTATAGCTCCCATGCAATATATATAGTCTCGTCCAAGGAGTAGGTTATAATCCAAGGGTCCTTGAACGACCATCACGTTCATTTGAACGGTCTTCCCTTTCAATGTAACAGGTACATTGGGGAGGATCCCTAATGGTCGACTGGTTCCTTTATCAAAACCCGAGAGATTTCTTATCTCAGGTAAAAGCTCCGGGGAACCCAGTGCTTTCCAAGCAATAGAGGAAAGGATACTCACAGATGCCCCTTCATCAATGATAGTTCCAGCCATTACCATTCTGTAAATTTGGACGATGATTCTGAATGGTATACTGGCTGGCAACCGGGGTCTGCCTAGTTGGTTCCAATCAAAGGACACAACCAGGTTGCTTGGTGGTGGGACCGAATACACGACCGGATATGACCCTGACGATGTTCCTTCCTGCGATAAAGGAATGGGCGCATTGCCCTGATGCTCATCAGAGTCGGTGTTGATGAAAAGAATCTGGATGGTGTCATCCTTATTCTCTTCAGTGAGGGTGTCATTTGAAGATGAATCTTCAGTGACGGTGTCATTTGAGGATGAAACCTCTGAAGGAAGAACCGGGTCAACTGCCGTATCGACCTTTAGACTTTCGTCTGGTCTGGATTCAGTAGGTTCATTTTCAATGACTGGCGCTTCAGCTGACCACTTGAGTGGGCCGGCTGTATTTTCAACCAACGAAGGACTTGGCATGAGTTTTTTGTATCCAGGAGGAAGTCTCAATGGTGAAACCGGGCGATCTTCCAAAACTCTCTTTGCTTCGTCTAAGAAGGGACAACGGTGGATGGCGTGATCGCCTTCACACAGTCTGCAGGGGGATCTTGCTCCCCCCCTTTGTCTTGAACCTTCACTTTCGCTGGTTGACGGTAAGCATTCAACATGGCTATCAGAGGTTGATGCTCCCGAATTGTGCAAACGAGGGGACCAGTCCCTTAGTATCCGGGGAATACAGGGACAATCTCTATGGAAGTGGTCTCCTTTACATATGACACATGGCGATTTAGGCCCGGTCTGTGCTGTGTGTGGATTTTTGTCAGATGTCTTTTGCTTGCCCCCAGTCGCCTTAGGCTCCTTCTTCTTCTTCTCCTTCTTCTTCTTCTCCTTCTTCTCCATGGGAGCTTGGCTTTTGCTGGCTCTACCTTGCGAAGATGAAGGATTGGAGGAAGAGTTATAGGAAGTAGAAGGCTGGTGGGCAGCTCTAGACTGATCTAACTGTTGACTCGACTGTTCAGGAACCGTGGTGTTCTGAACTACATTGGTTGAGAATAGCCAAATAGGCAGGCCAATTGTCAGTCCTGGAAGCGACAATGTGGCCATGTGGGGCGCACCAACTTCTCCCCAAGAGGAGAAAGGACTAGGATTTCCATCCTGTGGAATTCCTTGGTTGGGACGTTCCATGTTCTCCACCTAAAGATCAACGTAGGAATAGGAGGTGATTATGTTCCATTTAAAATAAATTTTATAACAACGCTTTAGACACAACTTGCTTTTTCACTTTTTAAGAGTCGAGAAAAAGCTAAAGATGACTCTAGTCTCCTTCGATGTTTTAACGAGCCCGAAGTGACAAATGCTCGGATGGACTTTTTCAGTTATAGAGTTTGAAAAAGGCCAAAAGAAACTGCTCTGGAGATCTAGGCAGAGGGTGTGCCAAACTTTTCGCAAAACCACAGAATACGTTTTACGGTACGAGTGGTCGATCTTCGTGAATGCTGTGTTCACTGCATTGCGATCAGTAGGGCGGCCGACACGGTTTCCTATGGATAAAGGCTTTATTCCTATAGGGGTCTCCCAATATATACGCGACGGTACGTGGGAGCACAAGTCCGTATTGATACTTATCGCTTCACCGTGGAGGAATCACCCAACCACTCAACGCTAAGATATCACGTTTAACGACGCCGGAACACGTCTCTAGCTTAGACCTCTATGTGTTTGCGTTATGTTTCAATGCGTTGTTATGTAAATTCAATTTATTTTAAGGTTGATCTTGTTTAGCAGTTTGCCTTTACGGATCACCACGAGATGTATAGTAACACTCCTAAATGCAGTCTAAGATGATAAGCAAGCTTTCAATCCTTCAACTTTGAAAATCTTAACTACTGAGGGAAAAGAAAGACAACATCTTTTCACACAGATCATAGAGCACACACTAATGCACTTTTTCCTAAATCAACATACAAACTGTCAAAGATGCACATGCACAATGCAGGTATTTCTTTTCTCTTTCTTAATGTTTGTGCGATACAAAAAGAAAGCTGTTGTATAAATTCGAATTCAATTTCAAGTGAAAGAAAACAAGCTTGTCCAAAATCAAAAGACACCTTAAGATTTACTTGTTTCGACACTAGAAATATATAAATTCAAACCATATGACGAAAGCAAAAGCTCAATCAGCTATGAACAGCAAATAAACTAACTCTTAAGATCAAAACGACACTTATCACAGGTCTAGATCTAAGAGGTCACAACAAGACTAGTTCACTTTCGTTATGGGAAACTGTAAATGATATAAGAAATACACAAAGAACAAACACAGCTTCTTTATACAACCGAGGTGGAATAGTGGCAAGGAAAGTTGGTTTCAGATAGGTACATTGACTGGTAACAGGCTGCAAAAACAAGGGTGAAAACAGGGCAAGAAACAGCAGGAAACCCCAGTAGCACAAGGCAAGACTGGTTCAGCGCAGGTAGTGCACTATCAGTTTGACATTCAGCGCAGGTAGCCCCTTCGGGAACTGCGCTGAAATGCAGACAGCCTTCACACAGCCTGCACTGAAGAATGAAACTTTCGTTTCTCTTAGTTTCCGGGTCACAGATTGCTCAAAAATTCACAGTTTTTGGCCAAATCAGAAGCTATCAGTCAAGTACACACTAAGGGATGAAAAGGAGGATGAAAAGCTATCACTAAGAGCTATTTAGAGTCCTTGTGAATCAGCTCTTCAAATCATAAACTTGCCCAGAAACTGAGCTAGAGTAGCTGCCCTCTACTTTGCATTTGAAAGATCCAAATGCAGTTCGATTCGGTACTCCCTGTGTTTATGAAATGAATAGCAAAAACACAAACAACCAACAAGATACGATCCCCAGCGGAGTCGCCAATTTGTTGTTGGGAAAAGTATCCAATACGGAATGACCCTATCCCACTCTAAGGGTGATAGTACCTCAGCAACAATCAAAGCAAAGCTATTCGAGATTACTTCTTTATGAGATGTAAGAGAGGGGAGAAAGAGATCCACTAACCGTTTTCTTCCGCTAATGATTGATCCAATCTTCTCTCCTTGCTGCTTGCTCCCAGCTCCTTGCTCTTTCACTGGCCCAGCTACACCAAGATCCTGCAAAATAACAAGAGAGGGAAACTACAAGAAGCATACATTCATAATTGATTCAAGGATTAGAATAAATCAAATATACAAGTATCAATACGCCATTGAGACACATGCATATAGAAGAACTTCAAATGCTTTATTAATGGAAGAAGTAAAGTTTAGGAAGTGATACAACCATAAAAGGCCCAATCCAGCATCACCTCCCAGCAGAAAGAAATCTCCTCTTCACCTCCTTCAAGCAAATCACCCAATAGTTCTATACTCAAACCAACAGCACTTCCTTACATTCACAAGATTCCAGCCCCCCTAGACCTCATGAGAGAGCTCTATATATAGGAGATTTGGAGAAAGGATGAGTCAGCTTGAGCTTGGCATGGAGCTGACTAGTGTCCTCTCCCACTTCAGTTATTCTTCAGTTCTTGAGTCCACTTGGAGGTTCTTGCTTCCACTTGGAGATCTAGACCCTCTTACTCATCACTAGGCGAATTCCCTGATCCAAGTGTCATTTTGGAAGCTTCCTGGGCATTGACACCTTGAGGAATGACTGTGCCACTTGGCCAAACTCGCCCAGCGCAGGTATCCTTCTTTACAGTTGACATTCAGCGCAGGTATAGAGTGGAGCAGTTGACATTCAGCGCAGATGCTCAGTGGAGCAGTTGACATGATCCAGAATTAGCTTGTTTTTGAGTGTTTTCAGGTGGAGAACTGATATTCAGTGCTGTGGTTTGCTGACCTTGTTCCTCTAGGGGTAGGAACAACATGTTTAGGGAATTTGGATCCCTTAGATTATCGACATTTCATGCTTCATGCTGTAAGGCACAAAAATGTCTATAACAGGCTGCCCCTAAGGCGGTAACTGGCCACCTTGAGGTTGAGGATTGGGAATAGAACCTGACATCATAAGAATGTCTTCTATGCTTAACGGCTTAGTACCATTGTTTCCAGTTAATAACCCTTACTCAATGGGTTGAGGAGATGCTCCCGAAAAAGTACCAAAAAGTGACTGATACCCAGAGGGAACAGAAGGACCGTCGTACAAAAAAGATTCGGGCGATTGAGTAAACATGGATGATTGTCCTGCCATATTGACGGGAGTATAAAAACCTCTAGGTGTTGGTTGATAAGGAGCACGAGGTGGTGAAAAACTTAACCCTGAGTTTTCTAAAAAATTAGTCAAAGGAAGATACCAAGAACTGCTCCTAGGTGGAATGTAAAAAATTGATTCACGCTCCCTTAGTTCAATAACAGGTTGATTTTCAGGGATAGGGATGCCTACTTCTTCTTCCGGAGCAAGTTCTTCAATAGCAATAAGTCCAGAAGGAAGATCTTGGGTGATTACTCTTTCTACCCTAGGTGAACCAGGACCACTAGAAGTTGGAGAAACAAACCCCGATGTCGGAGTAGCAGCAAATTCACTTTCAGGCTCGGATATTTCGGGTTCTTCACCTATATCACTAGTAGATGAAAAGCTACCAGAAATTTCAGAAACAGACACTGACTGTGGATTATACTCTGCTACTAACGGTTGAAAATCAGGATGTACTATCAAAGAAGATTCTCCTTCCTCAGGTGACACAACTCTATTGTCTCTAGGAGTTACAAGGACTTTCAAGCTTTCGAGCTGGCTCGGTACTTCCTCAGGAGGTTGGCCCCAAAGTCTACGGGACTTCCTCAGTAACTCAGCCACGTTTACAAACTCAGGAGACTGGCCCCGAAGTCTACGGGACTATCTTGGTAATTCAGCCACAGTTGAAAACTTTTAACTAATTCACACGCAAACAAAGTAAAAGCTCAATGAAAAGCACCTAAAGTCTCTAAAGAACCAAACAAATTTGAATCACATGCCTAAAGAATCTAGGAGATCAAACACACACAAACAGTAACTTTCCGTACCGAAAACACTAGTTGGTGATGAAATCCAACGTCGCAGAGTTCAATACAAAAATGGCGGTTGGAACAGTTACCCCGGCAACCTGCTTAATGAATAGACTAGTACAAGTTCCTCCACTTAACCATCTCGAGTGAAGAGAACCCCCCAGAAAATCCAAGTGAGTCTAGCCCACGTCTGCTCCAGGTATAGTGGGATCTTCCCACCACTGTCACCTCAGGAAGAGTCCTAAATAATATGGCCACTAAGGTTACCAACTGAGACAAATACACCTGGGGGAACAGTCTACGATCCGATACGCACACAAGGGCAGAATAGCAAGCTCAATCCCCTTGAAGGCTCCTTGACATAATCCAAGGTTTACCAACAAGTGACCCCAGGCTCCTCCACAATGGTTAATCCCAGGTTTACCGTTTTTAATACGTGAATATCTAGCGTCGTTCCTAATGAGGAAGGATTGATTCCCACACTGGTTCGGACACGATCTCGTGCTTCTCCTTTAAGAGGAGCTTTCCCAGAGCATAAATGAAACAATTGGATTTCTTCCCTGCCACAAGATACAGCTACTTGTTTGTTTTTATTGTCTTGGAGAGTTAATTACTCTCCTACTCCAAGACACTAGCCTAAGCTAAGTTGGTGTATCAGAGCCCTAGAAATAAAAATGTTACTAGGTGAATTTTACTTTAAGCGTTAATTTTAGTGGTTTTTGTTTAAGTCAAAAGGTGTGGAGATGAAACTCATGGTATGAAGACTCGACTCAAAATCACTAAAAATGCACCTAAGATGATCTAAACAATCTTTTTCTCTTCGATGAACTTCTAAACTAAGAAAGAGTTTGAGAATGCAAATACTTTGTAAACACAAATCTTTCTCAATTCAACAAATTAAAAGAAGAGTTTTTGTCCTTTTCCAATGCACTCAAAACGTGACAACTAGTTATTTCACAAAAATTTCCCTTCTTCGTTTCAAAGCACTCAATCACTACAAAACAAACTTTTTTCCAAAAGAGATTTTTATATTTTTTAATAAAACACTCAAAACTATGAAAATGACTAACTTTGAGATCTACAAATTATAAAAACCTATTTGAAGTCAAAGCCTACTAAAAGTATTTTTTAAGGATGTTTTACTTATCTAGATGTAAGCTAAGGACCAATTTATGCAGAATCACAAATAAGTCAGAAACAACCAATTTTGTTTTCTTTTTGAAAATGAAAATCCAAACTTTCAAACACAAGCTTTTTGAAGTTTTGTAAAGAGAAAACTCAAAGCGGATTCCTCAAACAAGGGGAGATTTCATAAATGGTCAGACTCATAAGAAGGCTGGTAGACACTAAGGTGATCTGAAGTCCCTACAGCTTCTAAGCTCAGAGCCACTACACAACCAAAATGAAAAGCAAACCCAACAAGCAAAACTCCTAGGAATTTCACTTAAAACCCTAACACTAACGAAATCAATCTAAGGAAAGCTTATGACAAGTTATATTCAGGTCTGGGTAGTGGATAACAATTTCTAAACAAACACTAAGCTGACTAACAGAGGAAATCTTAGGGTTTTTCAAAATTTTGACAGGGTCTTCAGGCCCACAGTTGACACAGGTGCGATCCCGCTCCGTGCTAAAAGCGAAGCTGTGGGTAAGTACGCACTGTGTCAAACGGCTAGGGTGCGGTCCTCTCCCAAAGCTATGAAAAACGAAAAATAACCCTGGATCTACAAACTCTACCCAATTTTACACACAACAAGCCAAAAACAGAAACAAAAACACAGTTTCTCAAGTCAAAGTAAAAACAAGGAAAATAATCAAATCCCCAGTGGAGTCTCCATTTTGTCACACGAAATAAGTCGATCTTGCGGACAAGATAGACCTTCCTAGAATCTAAAGAAGACCTAATGACAAGCAAACCAACTAAACACTATCTTTCTCTAAATATGCTTTGATAAATAATAGCAAACAAGTGTTTTTCGGGCCTACCTTAGGTCCAACTCAAGTTTGTGGATGCCCTCGCTCCTTCGATCCAAATGAGCTCCTTTGTCGCGAATCTGCAAACACAAACAAGGCAAACAAATTAAATAGCACCTGAAAAGCCAAAATCATAAAACATATTTAACATGAAAGTCAAGGAGTCCATGAAACAAATAACATGAGATACTTGTTGAGAAAAATAAATTTGATTGTATTAATTCAAAAGAAGAAGAACTTTACAACCTTTGCCTTGACGTTGTACAAGCTCCTCCCAGGGTCCAGCAAGAAGTCTCCTCTACTTTGACAAGTTTCACTCACTCCCCAATGAAGCCAAAAAGGTATGTGATCTCTCCTCTTAAGCTCAACTAGGAAGTCTTGATTTCACTAGCATTTACCCTCAAAAATGTTCAGCTTCTAACCTCCTTAGCAACCAGCCCAATGCCTGTATTTATAGTGCAATGGAGGGAGGTTACTAGGTCCTCCTTCAAAGGGATAAAGCCCGCCTTCAAAGGGATAGCTCCTCTCATCAAGGGATTAGCTCCTTCTCTTTTGGGATGCATGAACCACCTCAGAGCGAACAATCCATGTCAAAATTCCTTCTAGAAACCTCTAGAATTAACCCAAAGTGAGTTTTTTAAGATAAAACTTGCGCCTTTTGACTTTCACAGGGGTCCGCACCTACACCGTTAGGGACAGAGCGGGCAGGTCCGCAGTTTTTGTACACAGAAGGTGTGGGACCGCAGGTGACAGTGAGAGGAAGTGCTGAACCAGAGTTTCATTGATTTTTAATGTCTTTCTCCCATTTTCAAAGCTTGATTTGAAGAGCTGAGGTCTGAGACTTGCTTAGGAGGACAATACAAGTGATGATAGACCCATACTGACTGCAAATAATCATGGTGACGATATTTTTGTGTAACAGTAAGAGCTTGTCCTTTTATTCTAATTTACCTTTTAGTATATTGACCTCAACCTGATGTTGCTCTTCCTTTTCAATGTATGCTTCTTCATGATTTCTTCAGCTTTTCTTCCTTCTTCCATCTGTTGCCTTAATTCAAGAACTTCATTTTCTTGTTTTTCAAGAGCTTGGAGTAGTTCTTCATTCTGCTTATATGATTTTTCAAGATCTTCTTTTAATGAGAGGATCTTATCTTCAAGACTTTCATAGTAACTAGATCTATCTTTGAGTTTCTTGATTGTTGTGATCCTTCCATTTACTTCATTTCTTAATGATGTCACTTCATCCTGCAGCTTTTGACATTGATCTTCCTTTTCCTTGAATTGCTTCCTTACTGTGTTTCCTTCCTCTAGTTGAGCTTTTAGTTTGGTAGCTTCTTCTTTGAAGGCACACTCCCTTTTGTCTAAAAGATCTTGTTGATCTCTAATTTTGTCTGTAAGACTTTTAAATTCTTCCTCTATTTGATATCTTTCTTCGTCACCCATAAGAGCAAATTCAGTTGTTTCTCTATCACTTTCATCATCTTCAAATGTATGGAGAAATGTATCACCAGAGGATAACAAATTCATACCTGATAGTTCTTTTGCTTGTTCATCTTCATTCTGAGGTGATTCTGAATCTGAAGAGTTGCTTCCACAGAATCCCCAATCGATTTTCCCACTATCATAGTTCCTTTGAGATGTCTTCTTCTTCTGAGGAGCTTTCTTCTTTAGTTTCTTTCCCATTGTTCTATGATCTCATTCAAGCGATCAAGATTCTACCAAAGGATCCGCTTTGATACCAATTGTTGGAAATAATACTGAGAGGGGGGGTGAATCCGTATTAGTTAAGTCAACAATATTTTTATTTTCTTATACCCAATTTCATATACACTACTTCAATGAAGGTAACTTGTGTGTGTATGAAACTATGTCTAAGGAAACAAGCATATATCCAACAAACTAATGATTCATTTAATTCATCATATGTTGATCTTTAATCTGTGCATCAGTACTTCATTAAGCATTAACCAGTAACCATGTTCAGTTAATATAATAGAAAGGACCATAACACATCAGTAACACACATGAACACCAAGATTTAATGTGGAAACCCAATGTGGGTAAACACCACCTGTTGTTGTTGTCTCTGTCTTCTTTTAATAATAATAAAATCTATTTACAACATTGTATTGGTACAGACTCATACCAGTACGTAGGCTTCTACCTGTAGAAGGTTACTACCTTCTCTCGTTCTCCAGCTTCTACTGGAAGGGAGCTACAACACCCTAGCTCCTGTACTAGCTGATATTTTTACTAGCATGTAGGCACCAACCTACATAAGGCTACAACCTTCTTTCTTCCTCCAGGTACCACGTTTCATAAATTTTCATATTGGATACTCCTAGAACACAACACCATAATCTGAAGGCCATGTTTCATCCAATTTTCATACTAGACCCATCAACAACATTGAAGCTCAAAATCAATCACCATTGTAATACAACCATCAAATACATCTACATCAACTAATCACTGAAACTCAATCCTCACTTTCTGAATCAACCACAGCTGAATCAATCAATCCATGAATCTCTGACACAACTGAATCAAACATTCATTCATACTTTAATCAACTTCAACAAATCAACTGGAACAGAGAGATCACTGTAACTAGTACACAACTTTGTACCCTGAACACTGCATCATCATTCAGAACCTGCTGTAATCTCAAAACCATACGTCAGAGTGTATACGCAACTTGGAAGAGCCGAACCAGCGTGTATACACAACTTCATCAAAGCGAACCAGCGTATATATCTGCAAATACTTACTTATAATTTCGATGCACTTCCAGACATCAGACATTCCCAAATCATCACATATAAAGGATAATACATGTGTTAGCGACCATATCTAGCCCATCAGATCACATAATGATAATTCATTATGATCCTGATCCATCAACCATTATTACTGAAGCAAATCTCTATCAATCAATCTAAACATTTAGTATATTGTCATCAAAACACAGTCACCAGAACATAAAGCAAAACCCAAAACTCTACATCAACAACCAGAACCAATTGTAACTTCAAACATCATAGTTCAAAAGGTATACGCTACTTTCATGTGTCGAACTTGCATGTATACGCGCTTTTACCACAGTGAACCAGTGTATATATCTGTAAATATTCATTCATAATTTTGCATCTATTCCAGACTTCAGTTATACCCAGATCATAATATTTACAGAACAACACATGCGTTAGTATACAGATCTAGAATCAACATGATCAAACCATATAAAGATGATTCATTCCAAGCTGTGAGATCTCGATCCATCATTAGATCTTGTCCTCCATCAATCACTAAGGTTCCTCCTTAGTTCAGATCAAGTCGAGCATCATAAACCCATAACCTACATACTAGATCTTACACTTTATCAAAATATTCAATGCTTGTCTGTGTTAGCCTAATGATCTTCTCCTTCTTATATAGTTTTAGGCCTTTCTCAATACCATGGACCAAAACCACTTAGGACCAATAGCTTGGATCAAATACCTAGGGTCAATACCATGGACCAAATACATACTTCGGACCAAAAACTTAGTTTTCCAAGGTATACGTGCTTTTCCTTATGTGAAAGTGCGTGTGTACATTATACGCTCCTTTTGTTCTGTTAACCTACATTTATACGCAGCTTGGTCAAGGTGAACCTACATATACCTCTCTTTCTTCATTCTGTGTGGTCTGATCTACAATTATTTGTTGTTGTCATGTTGTACTGTGATCTTTCATCTGAGTGAGTTGCCTTCTGAACTGATTCCTTGAAGCTGCCCTGCATTTCATCACATCTATAAACACTATTGTCATGCATTTTGCCACGTTTGATATCTCTTATCTAGTTACCATATACAAGTGAGTTGTTTTGCTACAAGTGGGTTTCCATCAAGTACAACACATGCATCATAATGCCAACAGAAGAGATGTATCGAGAATTTAAGAAAGGTTGAGGTGAAATTACTTCAACCTCTAAACAAGACAAAGGAGCAAAGGAACCTTATCTAAATGCCCCAAAGGGAAAAGGGAAAGGGGAAAAGCTTCCTCCATCATCTCCTCCACCATCACCTCCATCATCCTCATCTCCTAGCCCTGAAAAGGAAAAGAAGAAGTAGAAATGGAAGGAGAGAAAGGAAAACGCTATACAGAAGGACAAACCTTCATGCACTCACTACAACAAGGATGGACACGATGATGAACACTACTAGTCTTTGCATGCAGAGTTGAAACCCAAGAAGTTCGGTGGCAAGAAGAAGAAGATTGTTGCTGCTATTTAGAAAGATTTGGGGTTAGAATCAGGTGATGAAACAATAGTCACAGCCATAGGTATAAAAGGTAAAAATTTTGAAGCATCTACAAGTAATTTTGCACAATCTATTGATAATGAAGAAAATGAGAGGAAAAGACATGAGCCTTTTCATATTAGAGTTATTCCCAAGCACCAAAAGATTGATACTTTATTTGATAGTGGATCACAAGTAAACTTGATTTCTGAAGCAATTGTAAAGAAGTTGGCATTACTAACCACACCTCACAAGAAGCCATATCCATTAGGTTGGGTATGTGATAAAGCAAAGCTGCAAGTGACAAGACAATGTAAATTTAGGTTTGCTATTGGGTCAACATTTGTAGATGAGGTTGAGTTAGATATGGTTCCCTTGGATATATGTGGTATTGTTTTAGGAAGTCCTTACTTGTATGATAGAAAATCCATTTTCTATAGAGTTGAAAATAAGTATCAACTCACTAAATATGGAATAGAATATATTGTAAGAGTTCATAAACTCAAAAATAACTACTCTCTCATAAATTCAGGGCAAATGAAAAGAATTGTAAATTCATGCAAGCAATTTTTACTAATGGTTGTAAAGGAAAAGAACCCTGATAAAACCAATGTATTTGAAGGCTGTGATGCTAAACAGAAAGTTGATTTAGATAAAGTTGTTTCAGAATATGATATCCTATTTCAAGAACCTAAAGGTCTGCCACCCAAAAGGGAAATAGTACATGATATTCATTTGCAGCAAGATGCTCCATTGCCTAACATCGGAATATACATGTTATTCGCTTTAGAGAATGCAGAGATCAAGAAGAAGGTATAGGAGCTACTCGATAAAGGGTTCATAAGACCAAGCACATCACCATGTGGATCTCCAATTGTGTTGGTGAGAAAGAAAGATGGTTCGTGGAGGATGTGCATTGATTACAGAGCACTTAATAAAATAACAATCAAGAATCGTTATCCTCTTCCTCACATAGATGATCTATTAGATCAATTGAAAGAAGCAGTTTACTTTTCCAATTTAGACTTCCATAGTGGCTATCATTAGGTCAGAGTAGTAGAACAAGATGCATGGAAGACTTCTTTCAAAACAAAGCAAGGGCTGTATGAATGGATGGTTATGCCTTTTGGCTTAACTAATGCTCCTGCCACTTTCATGAGAGTTATGAATGATGTACTCAGAGCTTTTATTGATGATTTTGTAATTGTATATTTAGATGACATTCTTTTCTTCAGTAAAACATGGGAAGAACATTTGAAGCATGTAAAGAAGACTTTAGATGTTTTGAAAAGAGAAAATCTCTATGTAAAGTTATCAAAATGTGAATTTGGCAAAACATCTTTAAATTATTTGGGTCATAATGTAGGGGGTGATGAATTGAAGATAGATCCCTCTAAGGTCAAAGTCATTGTGAACTAGCGTCAACCCAAATCTGCTACAGAAGTTAGGAGTTTCCTAGGAGCAACACAATATTGGAGAAAGTTTATTACTAACTTTTCCTTGATTGTAGCTCCCTTACATGCTTTAACAGGATTGAACAAGGTGTTTCAGTGGGGAGGCAAATAGAAGAAAGCCCTCGACACCTTGAAAGAAAAAATTAGTACAACACCAGTACTAGCACTGCCAGATCTTCAACGACCATTTGAGATTGAAGAAGATGCCAATGACTATGCCATGGGAGCAATGTTGATGCAACACGGTAAACCCATAAGTTATCATTCTGAGACATTTAATTTTGCAGTAGTTAATTATCCCACATATGATAAAGAATTGTATGCATTAGTACAGAGTGTGAAAAAGTGGAAACATTACCTAATGGGCAAAGAAACAATCATACATACAGATCATCAACCACTTCAATATTTGCTCTCACAAACTAAATTGCAGCAATCAAGACACTATAGATGGATGGGTTTTCTACAACAATTTCATCTTGTCATCAGATATAAGAAAGGCATACACAATAAGGTTACAAATATGTTATCCAGACCAATCATAAATGCATCTACTATACTTAAGCATAACTCAGTAATGCATGAAAACTACATTGAACAATATGCTCAAGATGTAGATTTTAAAGATGTATATGCAACCTTAATTCATGGCAAACAAGTAGAAGAATTGGATTATTATGTTAAGGACCAACTCTTATATCATTTGGAAAAGTTATGCATTCCACAAACTGAAAGAGTTAACATAATCGGAGAAGCACATACTTCTCTCATATCAGGTCATTCTGGTGTAAGTAAAATAGTTGCACAGCTGCAAAGATTCTGCTATTGGCCAAGAATGCATCAAACAATTTCTAGATATATTAAAGGGTGTACCATGTGTGCTAAAAGCAAGCCCAACAATAGAAAACTAGGCTTGTACACTCCACTTCCGGTTCCTTCTCGTCCTTGGGAAAGTGTTTCCATGGACTTTGTTGGGGGATTTCCAAAATGTAGAAAAGGTCATAATTATTTATATGTTATTGTGGACGGGTTCAGCAAAATGTGTATTTTAATACCTTGTAACAAGCAGATTACAACTGAACAAACAACGAAGTTGTTCTTTCAGCATGTATGGGTTCATTTTGGGTTACCCACTTCCATTGTATCTGATCGAGATTCCCGATTTGTTGGGAAGTTTTGGTCAAGTCTGTGGGAATTGATGGACACCAGATTGAAGAAGAGCACAACATTTCATCCACAAACAGATGGCCAAACAGAAGTGGTCAATAGGATAGTGATCCAGTTGCTCAGGGGCTATTGCAGCAAGCATCCCAAGCTTTGGGATGAACATTTGTGTTATGTGCAACATGCTTACAACCGTGCTAAACACTCTTCTACACAGAGATCTCCTTTTGAGACTTGTTTTGGTTTTACACCAAGGTCTCCCTTGGATTTTGTCTTTGGAAAAGACATAGCAGTTGATGGACATAGTGATGTGGACAAAGCAACCAAGTTCATTGAACAGATCCAAGAAATTCACCAGGTAGTACAGGAACAGCTGGAAAGAAGCTAGGCCAAGTACAAGGCAAGGCACGATAAGCATCGAATTGAGCATAGCTTCCAAGTTAGTGATCAAGTCTGGTTGTACATCAGCAAAGACAGAATGCAAGGTGAAGGTAAGAAGATGAAACCAATAAGGTATGGACCTTTCAAGATACTTGAGAAAATTGGTGAAAACACTTTTTGCCTTGATTTGCCAGCTTATATGCATATCTATTCAGTCATTAATGTAGAGAACTTGAGACTATATGAACCTTCATTGATTGAAGATCCCGAAGAGCAAAGTCGGTTGCCTTCTATTAATGATCAGTTGCCTGAATATCTCAATGAGTTACAGGAAGACACAATTCTGGATAGGAAGGTGAGAACTATGCACAGAGGGGATGTTGAGTACCTGAGAATCAGACTCAAAGGTTCAAAACCAAGCAGTGCAAGATGGATAGAGATTGGACAAGTGAGGAAGCTGTATCCTCACTTGATTGATGCTTAAAAACCAACTTTTGGTGGTCCAAAAGCTTTTTTAGTGGGAAGGCGTGATCCAAAATGGATCCAAAACACCCTCTAAGTCTTCAAAATCAAAAACTATCGCATAAGGAAAAACCTTACAAAAGGCGGATTACACTATCGAGCCTGAAAAACATGAAGAAATAGCCAAAAACAAAGTTATCGAAGGCTTGGATAGCGATGCACAGGAGCCGTCGGATCTAGCCGATCAACGATCCAGATCCAATCGGTATATCACAATCGGCGAAGGCAGGCGGAGGATATTAGAGGCTACCACATAAATGTTGCGACAACGATCAACGGGGGTCAACGAGGACCGTTGATCAAGCGTGCAAATCAACAGCCCAGGTTAACTCGCAATATCGCATCGACAAAATGTATAAAGGAGCACTTACCAAACGGCCCGGGGACTACGTGATATGCGATTGCAATAATATCGCATTGCAATATCACATCGGGCCAATATAAAGGGGTGATGCTAATAAGGACAGCGACCATGCGATTTGCTGATAGCCGATAAGGCCGATCGGCGCAATCAGCAATCAGAAGCCAAAGGAAATATGCGATAACGATATATATATCCAGACTCGAGGAAACTTATAGATGCAAATATATAAAATTTCAAGTCTGATATAAGCCATTTTGTCGGGTTTTCTTTGTATTTGGGATTTTTAACAATAAACCCAAATACAAAGGAACCCACGCCTATGCGACTTGTGATAACGATTTAAAGGTGGACCCGATGGAATGTAGGGCAGAATTAATGATTTTTGAAGTCCGATAAACGATAGATTGGCGGATTTTCCCGTGTTTTAGAGTATTTCTCTGTGTAAATAGAGAACGACCATTTTTGGTATTTCAAAGGCGTTGATGGTCCCTTCCATTACAGAACAGGTGGCCACCATACCTAGAAACGTTCAAACATGATTGTTTAACGCTCAGGGGGAGTTTGAGCGGACAAAGGCCGAAAGCCAAAAATCACAGAAGAGGAAATGAACTAACAACACCGATTGGCTTAAAAGCCATTGAATGATAGAGACAGAGGAAAGCAGTGCCAAGACAGAGGAAAACAGAGATAGAGAGTCAGTGGGGAGAGTCTGTGTACTCAGAAAGACTTGGGGGATCCAAGTAAAGCCCTGTTGTTTTGTATCTGTTGTGTTGAGACTCAAATCGAGCTCACTTTATAAAACTCTGCTCTTGAAGACATAATAGAGAGGTCACCACTAAAGGCTGGACCAAGAGATGTAGCCCAATAGTGTTGGGTGAACTCCTTGATTATTTGTTGTGTTATGTGTGTATCTATTATGTTTCTTTAATTGCTTCATTGTCTATATTATTTGCAACCTTATCGATCCATTGCACTAAGTAATATAGGCAAATCCATGCACATGAGTTTTCAATACCTTAATCTTAGTCAAATATCTCATTACCAGATCAACCGGGCACTAGGAGAATACATAGTGACTATGCTACGGGCAATGGAACAATAACTCCAAAGTGGCACCAAACCCAAGGCATGTCTTATCATTTTTTTTAAAATGATGCGAAATATAAGTATGCAAGCTAGTAATTAATTTCATATGCAAATTCGTAAAACGATGACTCCAAAGTGGCATCAAATGCACGACATGTCTTCTCATTTTTTTAAATGATGTGAAATATAAGGATGCAAGCTAGTAATTAATTCCATATGCAAACTTGTAAATACATATGCAAGCGTAAATACATATGCAAACATACAATATTGGCAGCGCAAATGGTCAGTACTGGTGTCCTTACTGTCATACCAGTACTATGAAATCATTGCAAAATAAGAGCCTAACCAATAGATGACTAGAAAACTAAAAATAAAAAAATATTTCAAAAAATAAAATAAAAAATGTTTTTATAAAGTTAACTTTGGACAAAGATTTCTAATTTTTGGTCAAATGGTTACTAATTGGGTAATCAATGATTTACCCAATTGGTTATACCTACCTTGCGATATACCTACCTTGCGACAGTATGAATAACTTAATATGTAATATAAACATTATACTTAAAACAATATAATCAAAATATTAAAAAGCAATTTTAAATATATAATATAAACATTTTACATCAAACAATATAAAATAAAAAACAAAATATATATTTTGAAATTTGAAATCATGTTTCATATTTACATTCATCATATTTTATATTCAATATTTCATTATGCCATGTGTATTGATTACAATGCTATCTCTTCATAGTTTTGATTTGATAGGTTTTACAACGAAAAACATTTTATATATTTTCACATGTTTTTCATCTCACATCAAAATGAAAAAAACTCGACTATGTTTAAACCATTTTAATATTTACATTATTTAATATTCAATAATAATATCTACATTTTATATTATTTAATAATTAAATTACTTAATATTATCTAATAATTATACTACTTAATATATATTGATGATCCGATAGATTTATATATATACATATATGAATTTAAAATAACTAATTAAAATGTGATATTTGATATTTCACAATATTTTACTTTTAATAAAATAAATTATTTAAAATTTATTTTATATATATATATATATTCATTAAGATAATTATTCCAAACATAAATAATACATATTACATTAGATGGATGACCAGTACTCCTTGAGGTCCATGAGATAAAGTCTAGCGTCATTGTACACTCCCTAATAAACACGCTTAGCTATGAGGTCTTGTATCTTCCTCATAAACATGATTAGCTGTGAGGTCCCATATGGCTGCACAATTTTTGGGTAAAATCATATGTCCAGAAAATAAGGGACATACCAATTTTTTTGGATAAACCATCTGTGAACAAAAACTGCAAGACTTGAAACAAATAATGTGTTTGAGATTAATTGGCCCCTATGTACTATATATATGAAGGCGTGTAGCCTAATTTATGTGCTTGCAACACATTTTCATGGAAGGTTGTTGGAACACAGTTGCTGCAATGTTCGCCCATGCGTAGGCGGAGAATTAGTAAATGAAAAAGGAGATCGTCTAGCAAAGTGGAAACTTTCAGACGTTGATCCATTGAAGCAGGGAAATCCTTATGATTACAGGTCACATCACAATGAACGTAAAGACAATTGTCTTAATTATGAGTCCTATATGGCTGCGTAAGTGGTCGTACTAGTGTCAATGCGAGTATGTAAATACTGATGAAATCATTGCAAAATAAGAGCTTAACCAATAAATGATCATATATATATATATAGTCATCTAACGACGTAGAGGAATGGACAGTCAAAATCGGAATCCATCTTGTAGAGGAAGTGTTTGAATCATGTTTTTGATGGTGGAAATGGATTCAGCACCATCAAAAATGTCTAGGACACCGTTTAACAACTATAACTTGGATTTACAAAAATCCTTGTAATTTCCATGTGTTAAATACGCGTATTTCAAATAAATAAATCACTTTAGACCCCTAAATGTTTTTGTGAATACCTTATACACTTCCCCTAGGGTGGTGATAATAAGGTTTTAATTGTACATGTTTAATTGTTGACCGAATTATTTTTTATATCATAAATAGATTATTTCGAGTGGAATACTTTTCTTCCACTAACGAGGATGAATCATTGTGCATTTTCTCTACGCCTTGCGGGACCTTGTGAAGGAAAGTTTACGCATATTTGAAGACCTTCGTTTCCGTATTTATGAATTTCTCTTTACCATTTCACGCGTTGGTGTGTGCATTCCACAGTTGGAAGCGACTTTGCAATTCAGGACAGATTTCGTTCTCGATTGCAAGCCATGTAATTCATTTTCGAAAGAAATGTGCACAAAAAAATCTAATGGGAGTCAACAGAGCATTAATTGCAAGCAAGCTATTTTTGTCGGTAGTTCCTATTTTTTACCCCATAGAAAAGTTAATGCAGTCTGACATGCAAGGGGAATAGCAGTTTCCTTGCATTTATATTTCCCTCAAAATTGACTTTGACACTTTAGCAGCAAGGAAACTGCTATTCCCCTTGCATGTCAGATAGCATTAACTTTTCTATGGAGTCTGAAATAGGAGTTGCCATTTTATGTCACTCTTAGGGTAGCTCCAACACTACCATATGGACCATTAATGGGAAATTATTTAAGAAGAACTTAGGCACGTGGGTAAATTAAATGATTAAATGTAGTAGTCGACTTCTTGTGCGATTATTTCAGAGAATTTAGGTGAGCATGAAGGTTGGATGATTAAATGCAGTACTCGATTTCTTTGAAAATTGATTAAATGCAGTAGTCTTACCAGGGGATAATAACTTTGTAAAGTCTTACCAGGGATAATAACTTTGAAATCTCTTACACGGAAAAAGTTACTAATTGGATAGTCCATATTTTTTTGAATAATTTATACAGTTGCCCTTCGGCAAGGATAATAACATGGACGGGAAGTCGAGGAGCGACACTTGTAAGCAGGCGTATGAGCAGATGGGTAGTCGAGCAGTGTCGAGGAGCGACACATGTATGTAGGCGTAAGACCAGATGGGTAGTCGAACCGTGTCGAGGAGCGACACTTGTTGCAGACATTTGAGCAAGAGGGTAGCGGATCATGCAACATCTTGAAGGAAGGTGGCAGCTGTTGTCTTCCCGTTGCATTTTGGCCCACATATCATTCATTGGTCTCACATTTGTCATCATGTCCTGGTCATGTTTTCTCCTTGTACGCATGGCACCTGTCCCACATGCATTCCTTCATGAATCAAGTCGTCGTGTTTCTCCTTGTCCGCATGGCATCTGTTCCACATGCTATGCTTCATGATCCTGGTCGACGATTCCCGCAGTCTCTTCTAATCCTCTATAAATCGTAGATTGCACATTCTGATTGGTCTTTTGGCCGAGTTTTTCTCCATTATGATGAGAAGGTCATCCTGGCTTGTTCCATTTTCTCCATATTCTATCTCACTCGGTTATCATCTTTTGTATCAGATTCTATCTGAAATTATTATCTAGGGTCGTTTTCATACTGGGCTAATGCATTTTGGAGCGACATGCAGCTGAAGACTAAGGTTACTTCTCTCTGGGCGAGGCTCGGCTCCGGAAGCACAACTTCACAAAGGAAGTAAGAAGAAATATAGTCACTTAATGGTTTTTTTCTCTGTTAAAATTCATATTTTGATAAAGAATCATATGAATTCCTGTTTAATCTTATGGCCACATTCTTAGTAACAGATGACTATGTTTTTGTGCAAGTCTGTCGGATGAAGTTTCATATATTCTTAGTTTGTCTCGTATGAATATATGTGAACTGGTTTATATATATCCTACCCATTATCTTGTGTAGTTCTTTAGGCGAGATCTGGTAAATGACGTCCTTATGTTTCAATAGATTCTTGGAAGGATTTATAGCTTTCATTCCAAACCTTCCCAGTAAATTATCTATCAGACTTGTTGATATATGCATCATCTCTAAGCCATGCGTCGATTTTAGATTCAGAGTAGGCAACTGGTGGTGCACTTGTGGAGGGTGTACTTGTTGTTGTCTAAACATCCTTGGTCTTTTATAACTCTTATAGTTATTTCCTTTTGATAAGTATTTTTGGCTCTTTCAGAGTCTCTTACCCTCTCTTCTGTCTCTGGTTTTTCGGGCCGGAAACTTGCGCTCTTTTTCCGGGACGAGTTTTTGCAGAAATTTTAGTTCCCTGGATTTTCAAGTCCATCGGGGAATGTTATTTATGAAGGGACCTGTCAGACTCTATGCCTTTTTTAGCCGCCGTTTATTTGATTATTCATCTTATTGTCATTTCTACCTCATGCTGGCGGCATAACCTTAATTGTCTGATGAAGACTTGTACTTATGAACCTGGACTTTACTTGGAAAGAGCGATTTTTATTTCTCAAGTCTTCGCCTATCAGTTTTCACCCTACGCGATCCTTCTTTTCCCATGCTTGACAGCAATATTCCTCAAAAGAATGTTCAAAATTTGTCAGTTTCTATTTATGATTAAATCTTGGGGATATCTGCTTTTGTTTTATCACTATCCTATCTGAGTTAGGTTCGGGTCGTATACCATTTTCCTCATTGGTCTTGATGGACCCTTTATCGGATTCATCAGCCACGTGAGCAATGATTCGTGCCACTATTATGGCTGAGGCTCGACATGGGACGGCCAAGGCTCGACATGGGACAGTCATTCCTTCTTCTGATTGGCAATCCACGTTGGCAGGGGATTTTTCCCACCCCATCTCGCCGGATTGTGGGACTGGTGTCGGCGATAAGCTGGAAAGGAAGTTTGAGCAGGAACTAAGTCATCAGATTCCCGCTCAACAGGATTTAAATCATGTCGACCCATCCATGAGACGTAAAGTCAATCATCGCCCTGTTAAAACTATCCCGCCTCCTTCAGCCATCAACCTTGACAGTGTCTTCCTTTCTGACCACATAACTAGTCTACAAGACAGAGCTTTGATTGGTCGATGGCATTTTCCTGACATGGATGATTGTCAGAGTAGAATATGGCTGGGTCTTTAGTGGAAACCTATTCTGGGTTATGTTCCTCAAATTGAAAAACTCATGAAAGATTGGTATAGCTTTCACTTCATGTGTACGGAAGATCTAGAAATCATCATCAAACATCCATGGGTTCATGGAAAAAGTTTCCTTGCATTACACAATTGGTATATTGGTTTCAATCCTTTACGGAACATCCCCTCTAACAACCTGATATGGCTCAAGCTCCCGGGGCTCCCTATTGAACTTTGGTCTAAGGAAACTCTTTTTGAGATAGGTAATGCTATCGGAAAATGTGTTTATGTGGACCCAAAATGCCTCAGGGAGAAAGATAAATGCGTCGCTTGGATTCTTTTTGATAAAGCATACAGGGGCGGTTTTCCTGATCATATAGAATTAACATGGGGTAATTTATGCATTAATCAGAGGCTGGATTTTTAGGGGGTCCCCTTTAGATGTTCGGCATGCCACCGGACTCGTCATTTAATAAAAAATTGTCCGCATCGTGGTAGACAGAATCAAGTGAAATCAAAACCTTCATTCTTTGGTAGAAAGAAGGGGTCTTCTTTCTCAAGGACGTCTCATTTATCCTCCCCAAGTGGTAGTTCTCCTGTTGTTTCGGGTAGTCTTCCCATTGATAATATTCAAGCTGAAAAGGTTCCCCGTAATCCATCTCCCCTATTTAAGGATGATAATATGGGATTCCCCTCTAATATGAAATCTATGCCCCCTCGCAATTTATCGAAGAATTCAAGAAGGTCAACTTCTCCCATTTGTCAGAAGGTTTACAATTATTTATGTATGAACTTCCCTGAGCCTCTTTTCTGATAGAGAAATTCCTTCCCCTATTCCCATACCCCACCCTTTACACAATCTTCCTTTGGCCTTCCATGTAACATATATTCCATCTTCCTCCCCTTCCCCTAAACACAAATCTGATAAAGGGAAAGAGCCATGCGTATCCGTAACCCCTCTTAACTCCCCTATTTCCGCCCCTATCAATTTAGTGGGCAGTGACCTCGATTACCTTCTGAATAAAAAATCCCTTGAACTTCATCCGCTTACGATTCACAAACCTAGGAAGTCGAAATCTTCTCACATCAGCGCAAACTCAGCAAAGAATATCACTGTTCGAAGAAAAAATAACAAGGGAAGTAGGCATTTCAGGGGTAGGATGGACTCATCTAGCAGTGCGATCCGTGAGCTTTCTCTTACTGAAGTTCCTATCGTTGACTGTACAGAAATCGAGCCTCTTAGAGCAAGCATGCCTGAGCATGGCCCATCATGACTTGCATTTATTCCATGAATATCAAGGGTCTTGGGGCAGACCATAAATTCCTGGCCCTTAAAAACCTTCTTCACTCGGCTCATCCTAAAATTATCCTTATACAAGAGATGATGCGTAGCTCCACTGATTCTATAGCTTATTTCAGAAGAATGTATCCTACATGGCATATTGTTGCTTCAAAAGCAAATGGTGTGTCTGGTGGTTCTATGGGACCTAGACTGGATTAAAGCCAGGGCTTATAAATGTTTTGCGGGTATTCTCATCTCAGCTCTTTTTCGGGGAAATGCCGACCCTATTAATATATTGAATATATACGGCCCATGCAAAGACAAACTTCCCTTTTGGGAAAAATTATTGTCATCCAAATTATTTGACATAGATTCCTTGATGATTGCGGGGGACATGAATATTACTCTAAATTTTGAAGAAGTTTGGGGAAATGGAAGGAGAAAAGACACACTTGTTGATCATATAAAAAATGAGATGATGTGCCGGAACCTTATTGATATATGCCCATCTCGGATGTAGCCTACTTGGGATAATGGTATAAAAGACGGGGCCTACATTGCTAAAAGATTAGATCATTTTATATTGCATATGGGCATCATTGACCAGCTTGGCATGCCAAAATATTATACTGAAAATTGCTTTATATCGGATCATAAGCCTATTTCTCTAAGATGGGAGGAGCAGGGTATTAGGAAAGGATACCCATTCAAGTTTAACAGAACCTGGTTAGAGGACCCAGATTTTAATGATCTCATAAATAGATCCTGGAAAGTTTTGCCTCTTGAATATTCTTCTTCCTCTATTTCTTTCATTGGTAAACTATCTTCTGTTAGAAAGATTGTCAAGGAATGGGAATATAAGAAAAGTCTGGAACATAAGAAGGATCTTTGGAATATTCAAAAGGACTAGACAGATTATCTGGGGATTTGGCTGCACATTCGCTTCCATTTAATCTGCGATGTTATATTAATGATCTGGAGAGGAAAAAACAAAAGATTTTGGAATTGGAAGAAGCCTCATGGAGGCTGAAAAGCCATGCCATATGGCTTAAAGAAGGAGATAGGAACTCGAAATTTTTTCACAGATTTGCTAATTCTAGACATGAAAAAAACACTATTTGGAGGATAAATGATGGAAAAGGGGGATTTCTTCACTCACGGTAAGACATCTCTAATGAGGCAGTCAAATATTTTGAAAATCAATATAGAAGATCTGGTGATGGTAGGATTGAGGACATTAATTGGGGGATTGCCCTGTACCCTCAAATGTTTGATGCAATCCAAAATGAATCCCTTTTCCAGCAAGTTACAGAAGAGGAACTGTTGGGGGTCATGAAATCGTTTGAGAAAGACAAGAGTCCTGGCCCGGATGGGTGGATGATTGAATTTTTTATACATTTCTTTGACCTCATTAAATCAGACTTGCTGGGGATGGTCGAGGAATCTCGATCTATAGGTAATATTCATCGGCTCATATCTTCCAATCTTATAGCTCTCATTTCGAAAAATCCAGATGCATCCTCCTTCTAGGAATTTAGACCTATATCATTATGCAATATTTCTTTTAAAATTATTTCAAAAATCATTGTTGGGAGAATTAAGGACACCCTATCTAGATTCTTATCTAGGGACCAGCGTGGGTTTCTTAAAGGTAGGAATATTCTGGATGCTGTTGCAAATATACAAGAAGGTTTATTTTCTATGCAAAGAAATAAAAGTGAAGCTGCTATCTTCAAGATTGATCTTAGAAAGGCATAGGACTGCCTTGATTGGGGATTCATGAGATGTCTCCTTGCAAAAATTGGTCTAAATTCCAACATGATTAACTGGATCATGGCATGCGTGGATAATGTAAATTATGTTGTCATTATAAATGGTCTGCCATCCTAATTCTTCTTGGCTGCAAGAGGACTTCGCCAGGGATGTTATTTATCTCCATTACTATTTTGGCCATGGATGCACAAAGTCTCCGTATCAACAAGGCTATCATGGAAGATAGATGTCGGCCTCTGAAGATTTGCAAGAACAACTTTATATCCCACAATTTGTTTGTGGACGACATCCTTATTTTTGGCATGCTATGCAAACTAACTTGGACATGTCTCCATGACATATTGATTCGGTTTCAAAAAGCTACAGGGTTGCATATTAATGAATCCAAATCATCCTTTTATCATAATGATGCTAACATGGAACTTATTGCATTTTTAACTTCTCTATATGGGATTGAAGCGAGATCTATAAAACATGGGATGAAATATCTTGGGTTCCAATTAAAAACTAAGGGATATTCAAAATCAGATTGGCTCTGGATTCTGGATAGATACTATAAAAGGATCTCTGGGTGGGAATATAAATGCCTTTCCATGGTGGGCAGAGTTGTGCTAACTCAATCTGTGTTGGTTCAATTAGCAGTGTACTGGGCTCATATTTTCTTCATCCCTATGAGCATCATCCAAATGATGAACAAGCTTACTGCAAAATTTTTTTGGGAGGGCAATCAGAGAAAAGGAAATATCATTTATCTAAATTATCTGATATCTACTTTCCTAAGAAGTTAGGAGGATGGGGTATTCTTGACCTAAGGAATTTTGGCAAGGCATTAATTTGCAAATCTCTTTGGTGGGGTGTTTTTGGGGATGGGCCATGGAGCATGACTATTAAGAAAAAGTACATGGCAAATAAAGAAATTTCATACTGGTTCAGAATGGGAAAGATCGGGGCTAGTTATGGTTCTGCAATCTGGATGAGTTTTTGTAAAGTTGAATCTTTCTTCTAGAATGGGAAAGATTGGGGCTAGTTATGGTTTTGCAATCTGGATGAGTTTTTGTAAAGTTGAATCTTTCTTCTTAAAAAATTTGATTTGGAGCTTTCAAACTGGGAATAAGATCTTTATAGGCATTGATCTGATCATGGGAGGCGGAGATTTACTTGGAATAAGCTTATTGCAAAATGGCAGGGCCCTATTCCTATTTGGAAGGATTCCACTTGTATGGGTATGTCGGGTGAATTGGCGCGTCAGTGGGAGCAGGTTAGGGGATATTTGAGGAACTGTGGTTTCTGCCGCATATTGGATGATGATGTCCTCATTTGGAAAGGCAAATGTGGTATGGAGCCTGTAAGCGTTAAGGAGATATATTCAAACCTTATCAGTACTAAATGTGATCAAACTCATCTCATTTTTCCAGTAATCTATTGGAAGTCTGGTTGTCCTAAAAAATCCATCTTATTTTCATGGTTGGTATTCCATAATAAAAACTTGACATGGGATAATTTACAGAAGAGAAGCTGGCATGGTCCTAGATATTGTTATGCATGTAAATCTGTTGTAGAAAACAATTTTCACTTGTTTTTTCAATGTCAATCAACCCAACAACTCTGGCGCTGCCTTGCTGCTCATTTTGGATTCCCCTATATTTCTCATTCTTCTATTATCGAGGCTTTTCTATGGTGGAGCGGCCAAAAAAGCTACATGGAGGCCTGTCATCATTCTTGTCATCTGGTTTATATGGAAGTGGAGAAATCATATCATCTTTCAGGACAGTAAGGATCCATTCATGGCAGTATTCGATATCATAATATCCTCCATGGACTATATCCATGCAAATCCTACACAGAGTAAAAAGTCAAATTTTGCAGATCCTTATCCAGAACATACGGTATATCCAAGGGCGTATTTTGACGGAGCTGCACAAAATGATACCTGCGGATGTGGCGTTTATATCCTGATGGAAGAAAATATGCAATATCAAATTTGTTGGAATGACGGTAAGGGATCCAATATAAAAGCAGAGGCTATGGCTCTCGCTGGCCTTCTTTCCATAAGTCATTTTCTAAATATACAATCTCTTAAGATTTATGGAAATTCCAAAGTCATTATTGACCATGTTTCTGAGAAGCACCAGATCAGAAAACAACGTCTTGACGGCTTGATGAATAGAATTATGGATTCGTGGAGAAAGATGGAGGACTATTCTATTAGCCATATCTATAGATCTCAAAATTTCCAGGGAGATACTCTATCTAAGTAGGGTCTTCTATCTCAATCGGGCATCTGCAGCATGGAGATAATATTTGAAACAACGAGATTTCCTATTCAGTTATTCTCTCTCCCTAGTACATAACATATTTTTCATTCAAATGCCCAAGGATGTCTTTCCTATTTAGTATACTTTTGTATTTTTGTATATGCCACTGTTTTGGTACTGCAGGTGGAACTTGATCCTATTTTTTCTTGAATTTTGATGATGTGGCATGTTTTCCTCCATCATCCTATTATCAGAGTGTATCTTCATATAATGTATAATGCTGTATATCTGACTATGAGCATATTGTAGATCATTGGATCTGTCCTATCTAGAGTTTATTGTTTTTAGATTGGGCAAACTATTTCTCAGTTGTAATATTCGGTCGTTATATATCTTATATAATACTATTGAGCTTTTTCTTCTGAAAAAAAGGAGGAAGAATTGAATTTAGTACACATTGCAAATGGAGTTGGCGATATTTTCACTAAAGAACATTTTGACGTGGACAACAAAAGGAAATCAAAGGGTTGAAAAAAAGGAATGAAGCATGGCTTGTAGTGCATATTAGAAGTTTTTCGCAAACTAAATAACATAACTTTAATTGTTGTAATGATTGTTTTAGAAGAAAACAATTATGAGCGAAAGTGGAAATCAGTGTTGGCCCTTTTCTCTATCATGCCATATTGTCTCTTCTTCCATTTATTTCCCCACATGAACAAATATCCTTAAATATCCTTACTAAGCAGAAGTGCGGGCATATTTGCTTAAATGTATTTAATAGATATCAAGGATTCCTAGCACACGTAGGTGCCATGACGTTAGAATGCTTTACTTGCAATTTCCCGAATGAAAGAATTGTGCCCTACTTTTTTTTTGAAATGGATAACCATGAATATATATTTTATGCATTGAATTTAGGTTGTTCGTTCATGACTACAATTTTTTTATAATTTTGTGCTTCCTATTAGGCAATGGAGGCTTCTTATGACAAATGAGTGTTAAGGTGAGATTTTCATCTCTATGTAATTTGTTGAAACTCTTTAGTCCTTTGCTTCACTAGTTTTGATTCCACACTACACTTACAACAAAAATATGAACAAGTTCTTAAAAATTGCTAGTAAACAAAAATATGAATAAGATCTTAAAAATTGTTACTAAAAGGTTATGGCTAGTTTGTATAGAAGCTTGTGAAAATAGAAAAAGTTCTCATATTCAATGTTCATGAAGCCATATCTACACTTACAACAAAAATATGAATAAGTTCTTAAAAATTGCTAGTAAAAGGTTAGGGCTAGTTTGTATAGAAGCTTGTGAAAATAGAAAAAGTTCTCATATTCAATGTTCATGAAGCCATATCTTAATTAGGCCTATAGGTTATAGGTTTTTTCAGAGTTTTAATTTAATTATCATTAATTATGAGGTGTGTGATATAGATTTAATTTTCATAGAATATTATAGATTATTTTTAGTAGATTTAACAAATCAAAGGTTGATATTTATCTCATGTCATTTTCCCCTTTTAATTAAATTGATTAATTAAAAAAATGATATGAACAAGTGTCAAATGAAATAAATTGGTTTTTTGGTCATGTGATATTTATAAGCCATGGTATTGGCTCATTATACTTAACAAAAAAATATTTAAAGATTAAGAATATCTATGGTTAGGAAACTTGTTACATGTTTTTTTAAATCTATACGTCTAACTTATAATTAATTATTTTTATAGTTAATAATAATAATAATAGGGATATAGCCCCATCCCTATAGGTGAGTATAGGGTAGATGTCTAGGTGTAATGTAAGTATGCAAATAGTTTTAAATGTCAACATGATGAAAAAAAATTAAAAGTTGAAAGTGATATGAGGATGAGTGTCAAGATTTAAATGTTGGCTCCATTAATAGAAAGTTAAAAGTAATAAACAAAATGTTAGAAGTAATAAATAAAATGTTAAAAGTAATATAGGCCATGTGTGTAAACATTTAAGTGTTGCCTCAATTAATCATAAAAATTTAAAGTAATAAAATTAATAAAATTCAATTTGTTATATTTTTATTTTGTTATTAACTCGCTTTGTTATAATACTATGGGCCAATACCATGGCTTATTAATACCACATGCCCAAAAAACAACAACTTATTTCACAATCAAAATATTTTATAACAATATGACAACACACTTAACCATGGATATTCACCTCACTTTGCCATTAATATTATGAACTTGTGAATAAGATACCATGGACCAATACCATGACTTGTCAATACAATATTCCCAAATATTGTAACTTATTTCATAGTCAAAATATTTTATAACGATATGACAAAATTCTTTACCATGGGTATTCAACCCACTTTGCCATGGATATTCTTAATTTGTATATAGGATTTGTTACAATACCATGCCTTACACATACCACATACCAAATTCCATAACTTATTTCACAATCAAAATATTTTATAAATATTTTATTTTGATTTTAATTTATAATTTTTTTTAATTCAATCTAAAAGGTTATAATTACTTTTGAGATATATCTAAACCCTCTATTTAAATAGAAATTAAATCAAGGTTTAAATAAAATTAAAATTGAGAATACTTTTAAAAATAAAAGTGTAAAATTTATATAATATAAATAATATATTAAGAACCAACATATATCCATCATAACTAAAGATCCAAGCAATTAGAGCAAGCAAAATGACTAACAATAAGAGAGGAAAGATAGTGCATGATTCTTTTAAGTTTTTGGTTATGGTATTGTATTTGACATGATTCATCAAAAATATAGGTTTAATATTTTACAATCAATGGAGATTTTTTAATTTAGATACTTTCTTAAACACAATATATTGAGATCAAATTTAGAGAGAGAGAGAGAGAGAGAGAGAGAGAGAGAGAGAGAGTGATGGGGGGAGAGAGAGAGGGAGAGAAAGATAGGAAGGAAGAGAGAGAGGAGGGGAGAGAGGAGAGAGGGAGGGGAGAGGGAGAAGGAGATAGAGGAAGCAAGGGAGAGATGAGGGGGGAGAGAGAAGGAGAGAGACATAGAATTAGAGGGGGAGAGAGTGGGAGGAAATAACAAAGACGTAGAGATATAGAGGTGGAGAGAGAGAGGGAAAGAAGGGATATATAGATAGAAAGTGAGGGACAGAGGGGAGGAGGGAAGAGAGAGGAGAGAGATAGGGAGGGAAGGGGAAGAGAAAGAAGGAGAGAGGGAGGGAGATAGCGACAAAGTTGGAGGGAAGATATAGGGAGATGGTGATAGGGGGAAAGGATAGAGGGAGGTGGGAGAGATGGGGAGAGAGAGAGGACTCAAGAGAGAGAATGAGAGAGAGATGGGGAGAGAGGGAGTTAAAGGGGGAGAGAGAGGGAGGAAAGCAGAAAGACATAGAGGGATAACGGTGGAGAGAGAGAAAGAGTGACAAGGGGGATATGGAGAGAGAGTGATGGAGAGAGGAGATCAGGAGGGAAGAGAGAGAGGAGAGAGGGAGAGAGAGAGAAGGGGAAGAGAGAGAGGGAGAGGAAGAGGGAGAGAAAGAGAGAGAGATAGATAGATATGGAGAGAGACTATGTATGTTTGAGGGTTGAGATAGAGAAAGGGAATAAGAAAGAGACACATAGATACAAATATAGATATTATATAACCAACCTAGATCCATATTAACCTAGGATCAAGTGTTGAGAAGTGAAAATATCTCGAGGTGCAAACCTGTCCTCAAGTTTTGCACTAAAAAAAGAGGTTTACACCTAGAGAGATTTGATCCCTCTCGGTGCTTGATAGATCCTGGGTTAAGATGGATCTAGGCTGGTATAGTTTATTTCTATGGTTTTTTTTTTTTTTTTTTCTAATTTGAGATGTATCATGAAATTATGTTGATTCTTTCTCGATCAGGATGTGAAATAGTTAGAGGCCCACTTGGGTTTGATTGATATGAAAGGGAATTTATTGGTTAGGGATGGTGGGGGGTATCCCCCACGTCCTCACATGCTTATTCACTGTGATAACATGAAGGGTCACAAATCATGGTAGATCCACGACATGAAGGTTGGTAACCCTCGATGCCTATAGATGGTAGGAGTGGAGGTGGATTTAAGACCATCTGTGTGGCATATAAACTTGGGTACTCAAATTCTTATGGACCCTAAGTTTGATTTTAACATGTTTGCGATGCTAGGAACGCGAGATGTATACCCAAATGTTGCCTATCTTTGTTCGAGGTTAGAGTATAAAGTTTAGTATTTTATAAGGTTATCTCTATATCTGGGATTGGGGGTTGCTACTCATGATAAGCCTCACGCCCGGAGGGGAAAGGAAACATTGGTTAAATTAACGGTTTCTGTGATTGGAAATATTGGCCTTCTCGACTATGTAATGTTGATTTCTATCTTTTTTGGAAACATCCTTTCTCGCAAGGGCTTGTTTACTGGTTTCCGATTTTTCTGATGATGTTTCCTCTGCATGTTGATAATTGGGTTCCCCGTTTTAAGCTTGAATTTTCTGGGAAAACCCTATGGAGAGTAAGGGTTCTGGTAAATGATCAGGGCTGAGTCTACAGAATCAGGGCTCAGGGGTGCATGGGGGACATCGTTTTTATTCTAGTTGTACCTCCCGCCCTCGGAGGGTTACTTTTTATGTATTCTTGCTGACTCAGGTGGTGGAATCTTGAAAGGACGCAGTGTCGTTCGAAATTTCATTTGTTTTTATGGTCATACATTAAGTTAATGCTTGTTTTTCGGGTGGTTCTCTGTACAAATCATATTCCAAGTCTACCTACGCTATATCCACTTCCAGCGTTTGTACAGTGGGTTGGTTTATGAGTGCGGGAAGATGGGAGAAGGGTGAAGAAAGGGGGCCCGACCTTGGCATATATGGTGAAGTCTCAGCCTCGCGGTGGAGCCTCGAGCCGAGGCAGAAGGGGCCGCAGACACCAAGGAGGCAAAGGTAAAGAATTTGGTTCGTCTTCTAGTCAAATTAAGTGGCAGTGGGGTTGGAAAACGAACTTTGAGATTCTTCGGGCCACAGTTTAGGCATAGTGCGAAGGTACCCAGACGCAGGTGAAACAATTGATCGCAACGTGGGAGGCAGTTGAATTTGAAAGATGAGCTTGAACCGCCAGTCAAAGATGGGAGGGAGCTAATCATGGACCCTGGGTACACTCGCGGTCGTCTCACCTTGATTAGATAGTCCATCCATCTCTACTCATTATTGAAATGCATAGTGGCGACAGGATTATTGAACAGTCCGTCAGAACAATTAGTTTGTTGGAATTGTTGTAGATTTTAACAAATTTTCAGAATTTCGTTTTTAATAATCATTTTGGAAATACATTATGTATAGACATAGGTTGAACACCTTGGAGTTATATGTATTTTATTCCCGGTTTTCCTTGTTCTCCTTTATTGGGGCGATTTGAAATACCTATGGTGTCTTTGGAACGATCTCGTTTCAACTCATGTAATTGTTCATATGCGTGCAATCCTTTGCTCCCTGTTTCTTCTCTGGTATTTTTTTTTGTATTGATTGAAGGAACAATTGCAGTTAACAAGAAAATTACAGGGGGTGGTTTTTAAGGGTTTCAATTATGTTCAACAGAAAAATGGATGTCTAATTGGTGGAAGGATTTGATTAATTAAATTTGTTATATATAACAATAGTGATTGTGATTAATTAAGTTTGTTATATATAATAATAGTAATTGAGAGATCTAGATTTTATTTATTATCGTTATTATGAAAATAGTTTTTTCTTTTTTTTCTTTGAAAAATATCCTTATGCAAGAATATACATGATTCCCTATTGAATTAACAATAAGGCTCAAAGTCATTAAAACAAATCTCATCATACCACTGGTAGGAATTGACCTTAGTTAGGGAAAAATAACAATTGATTCTCCCACAAACCCAAGATAAACCCAATTGGTGAAAATAGTTTATCCTTATTTACATTCAACAAATATTGATTTATATTTTGTAAAAAACAATTCTGTTGGGCTGAAAAATAACAACAAAACTCGAAAATATAACATTGGTTTAGTTGTATATGTGTTTTGAATGTACACCATTGGGCTAGCTAAGTTCTGATTCTTCTAGTTGGATTGAGTGTTGTGGTTTTCTGAATTTATGCATGCTTTTTTTCTTCATATGGTTTGATAAATGTTCATGTTAGTTTATATATTGTTACTTTGGTTGATGTTAATTTGGAGTGTATTGATTACTTGTGTTTTTTTCCTCATCTTTTATTCTGAATCCCAAACATGTTAAAATTTTCTTAATTCCTTGTTTACAATGCATTTTGTTTAGATGGATTTAATCTTGGAACACACGAATCAAATTTATCTTTTTATTCTTTTCTTCTCTTAAACTCTAACATACTTGGGCATTTTTGGGCCTCCTTGAACCCACATATTTCCCAAGTTTAAGAGAAAATGGCCTTTGGGAGCATGGATACTCGCACTTTTTGGTAAACAAACTTTATTTTATCTGTTAAATTTGGTTAACATTTGGCACCTTTCCTACACATTTTTAGGCCCTACTTAACCCCGATGATGTTTATCTCACTATGTATGGCATTCATATTTATTTGATTGTCCATTTGTAACAAAAGGCTTGTTTTGGATTTAACACATGTGGTTGACTCTTTTTCCCTATGATAAGGGAGTCAACACCCTTAGCTTCATAGTTTTGCATGCACACATTATGGATTTATTTTTTATAGGGCCTAATTGATAGATGTGTATAATATGTTTCTCCTCCTATTCATTTTTTTCCTCTCAACTATTTGAGAAACATATCTAAGTTCTCATTGTACACTAGTCTATTATATCTCTCATATGTTCTTGGATCTCCATTGAATGCATCATTATTTTCATCTTTCATTCTCAAGAAAGTTGTGTAATGTACTTCATCAAATAAATAATGATTGTTAAGAATTTATTTAAGAAATAAAATGTCGAAAAGTGAATGAGATAATGACATAAAACCTATAGAATATAATCTTTGCAATTATAATCTAGATCTGATTGAGAAATGTTCATGGGCCTCTTCAAGGGGAAAACCTCCTTGAAGAAAATATTAAATGCAATAACAACACCATGGAAAATGTTACGTAGCCTATTGGATTTGCAAATAGTTTCTCTAACAAACACTAACTACTTTTGGACCCATCATGAATGAGTACAACCACTTAATGAGTGTCATGTGATAATGAGGACCTTTTTCATTAACTACCAAATAAATAATTAATGGTCCTTATTCAAAGAGGTAGGCCTCATTCATTAATTACTAACTCCGAAGTAGGGAGAATAGAGTAGGGGCCTAGCATTCCCTTGTCTTTTAATAGAAATGTTGTCCTCAAGGCTAGAGGTGTGAAAATTATTATAAAATCATTATTGAAATCCTAGGTGGTGTTTTATAATCATGTATCCTTCCACTGGATTTGGACCTCTCAAATGACATTATGACCTAATTAACATTTTCTTGTTGCCAGTACTATCACTTAGTATATGAAAGAATACCATTGTCATCAAGTTTTGGAAAGTTGGTATGAACTTCATAATTTTTCCTTATGAACTTCCTTAAGGTCATGAAAAACCATGTGAATCTTTGAGTGTGTTGGGAGAACCAACTAATAGTTACTTGGTACAATGTGATGGAGTATCTAATAGAGTGCATAGATTTTTGTTGATATATTCTATGGGCCCTTTTCTTTGATATAGAACAACTTGTAGAGATGTATATGAATGAAAAATTGATCCCATTCTTCAAAATAATGCTCAAAGTGATGCTAATTGACCTATTCTTTTAGAATCAAGTCAAAATTAGATTACCCTTAAGTACAAAAAGAATGGTTGTTTTGGTGTTGAGGGTGGAATGTAATTTCTACACCTTATATGTCCTACTAGTTAATAAGTGTCTAAAGGAGATTTTTGGCCAAAACAAATTTCATACTCTGACATTCTCTTACCATTATGATAAGTGGTGTTGTACCACCATTCAATAAGGGGTTGAACCCATTACTTCTATTGGCCAACTATAAAACACCAAAAGTAGATTTATAAGCATTCACTGACACCATTAGTTTAACCATTGTTTTGGGGATGATAATATGTGCTCATGTTCAATTTTGTTCCTGGTAATTTAAACAACTCCTATTCGAATTCAGTAGTGAAGATGGGATCACCCCAGTATGAAGTTGTTGGGAAAGGGATCCCCCAAGGGAAGTTTTGGGGCTTAAAGCCCATATTTTGACTAAATCCTATGTAATTACTCCGCGCTTTGTGGGCGCAGAGTGCGAGCTTGTAAATGAGTCATAGGGTTGTTTGCCCTCATTTTTGTAATGTAATGTCAGCTTTAGAGATCTACCCATGGTCTGCAGACCATGGGATTGTATAAAAAGAGCGAGCCTCTAAGTTGTAAGTTAGCAATAGAATGATGATGGAATAGAAGGATAGCGGAAGATCTAAGTGTAGAGTCGGGTCTTAGGTTGTAGAGTAGGAGAAGTCTCTACATCTGAGTTCGTAGAGGCCTAGTATTCCGCAACTGAGTGTGCGGACCCTTGCAGCTGAGTGCGCAGGGTAGGTTGAGTCTGTAACTGTTGAAGCATTAATAAGAGAAGTTTTATACCATTACTATGTATTCATTTACTCTTTTCTACTTTGATTATATTGGGTATGAATTGCATTTTCGCTTTTTATATGGTGTGCGAACTTATATGATTGTTTCGATTAAGTAAATGTGAGATAAGGTATCTGTTTACGCGAAGTTAACTAGAAGTTGTAAGAAGATAAGAAAGATGCACAGTGTAACTTTGGGGAAATAGCGCAGATTGTTGTCCTAGTAGCGCGAAAGCAGCTCAGCCCCTGGTTAGGGCTGCGTGAAGGAGGTTATAACAGATCGCAAAGGTCTCGCAAGTTAGGACAGTGCGCGAAGTGACCTGCACGAAGGTATTCACAGTTGGACTAAATCGACCCCTTAGACATCTACAGGGTGCGGAAACATGGTTCCAGCATCCCCCCATACTGCTTCGGGTGAGACTTCAGTCCGCGCTCCGCGGGCTGATGCCGAAAGGGCCAGTAGTGTAGGGATTTGTTTGGCTAATTAACTCTGAACCTAGGTTAGGCCCCCTCAAGCCAACAAATGGTTCCATTACCAGGACCGGAATTTGCATAGAGATGTCTAATGTCGTATCATTGGAATCCAACTAAGAAGGAAATTGAAGGTTGGTTGGACAGTCGAATTCATGAGTTCGCGGCGCAGGAGAACATGAATCCGCAACTGACAAAATAAGAGTGGTTAGACTGCCTATACACAGAGATCCACAAAATATTCTTTGCATCTTTCCCTACTGAACTATGCGAGTGGATCGCGAAGCTAACAAATAACCAAGGAAGGTGGAAACTCGACGGTCCTATTATGTGGACCCCAAAGTTGGTACACAGATTGGAAGCATCAGAGGATAAGATCGCTTACGCTGTTGATCACTGGCTCAATCAGATTATAAGAGGACTCATTACTGAGTTCACGGTAGACACTTCAGTCAGCTATAGCGAGGCAAAGTGATGCTTCTCAAAGGATCGCGAGGTAAGTACATAAAGTATCTAAATACTTGGATTAAAATGCTATTGTGTGAAAAGAGGGTTATGCAATTACCTTGATGTTTGGAGCTACGTGAAGCAAAAAAACCTACAGAAATGAAGGAAGTAAGGGCTTAGATAATAACCCTTTGATTTCACCTCCACGAGGGGATGAGGAAGAGCTCGCGAAGGTCTCTCCGCGAAGTGTGATCCATATGATAAGGCAGAGGATTCCGCACATACAAACCCCACCCACACCGCCACCAGCTTCACCACCATCACCTCCATCTTCACTCGTACCACCTCCGCCACCACCGTGAGTCAATATGTTAAGCACGATAAAGTTGCATGTGTTCAAGGGAGTGGGAAATGAGGATCCGGACCAATTCTGGTTTGTCATATGAGCTGTATGGGAAGCACAGGGAGTTACAGATGATATTATAAAGAAAGCGACACTAGTTAGCGCCCTATAGGACCACGAGCTAACCTGGTATATTAAGCATTCTAATGACAATCCGAATGCGAGAATCATGGATTTCCAAATTGCACTAAATAATGAATTTAGCATACTGATGTCAGAGGCACTGTCAATCATTGGATTCAAAGATATGACAATGCTACCAGGCGAGACTCCTTAGGAGCTGGATCAGAGGCTTAAGTGCATGATTCATGAAGCTAATATGAATCTGATGGATGGACAACATCGTAAATGGTTTGTAGCATCACTAATGCCACATTTGACGAGCGCGCTATCACAGCAGAAGTTAACGACTCAGGCCGAGGCCTTAGAGATCGCAATGAGGCTTCATAAAACCCAATGTAGGATCCTAACTTGGGAGTTTAACAGATCCATGCAAGGTTGAAAAACTTGTACGTTGAGATGCAAAGTATGAAACAAGACCAGACAGCTCAATCAGAAGTACGCGAAGAGGTGTGGTGTGTAAAATGCAAGGGTCAGGGTCACGATAAGGACCACTGCTCGGTATTTGCAAATTAATTTGCAGGAGGAGGATCGATGTCATTAAGGCTGGAAGCACAAGTAGGACCTAGCATGACACATGATTTGTGGTGCGCGATTTGTCAAATAGGTGGAAATCATGCTAGGGACAGCTACCATTTGTTACAAAAGTACATGCATAATTCACAGTAATTGTTCTGTAATTTTTGTAGGTCGGCGGGACACGATGAGCGCACTTGTAGGAGTTATGAGTTAATGATGGATAGAACTCCCACCTATAGAGTTCAGGCCGAAAAGCGACCCCTGGACCAAAATACGTGAGTGGAGCGAACATGATTTTAGGGGCACAAATGAGGCCGAGGTGGAAGAGGACCTAGAAGAGGTTGCAGATAGCTAATATGCTACAATTGCGGAGGGTCAGGACATCATGCCCACGATTGTATGAACCCAACACATCTATTGTGTCTATATTGTACCTTATTTGATCATGAGATAGAGGATTACCCTATGCTGATAGCTAGGATACGCGACAAGGGAGCACTACCACCTCCATCGACTCAGAACCTACAGATGATGAGGTCTGAGTCACCCGAGGAAGATCCTAATGTGAACATTGTGCTCTGAAGTGGCATTATGATGGGAGATGACAAAGGCAAATAGCTCGAAGATAGTACTTGGGTTTGCAAAGCTCCAATGAAAGAAGCAGTGTTTGATTTGGAGCGCACTCGAGAAACCTTCATGGAAGCTAAGCAGAGCTTCACTGATGCCTCCACTTTAGGAAGCAAAGATAGACCAGAGCCAAAGATGGACCCATCTATGCTTACGACGTTCCTGGAAACATGCATGAAGCTACTGCACAACAGTAAGGCTGTAAAAGGATTGCAGGAACTCGTTAATAGATGCATTGGGACCGCACCAGGAGAACTGTGTGTAGTCTGGAAGATTGGAAAACATAAGATGAGGACAGGGAGAGAAATGAGGCTAACCGTGAAGATTGGAGAATATGAGATGGATCAAGTAATTATGGACTTAGGATCGGACGCAAACATTCTGCCGAAGTAGACATGGGAGTGCATGGGGAGGCCTACGTTGTAGTGGTCTCCTATTCAGCTGCGAATGGCAAACGAGTAGAAGATAATACCCATGGGGTGATTGTAGGGACTCACTGTTGATATTGAGGGAGCGAGTGCACTAGCCGACTTTGAAGTGATAGAGATTGTTGATGACAGTAATCCCTATCCCACACGCTGAGAAATTGATTGGGCCACTGACATGAACGGGGTGATTAATTTGAAGAAGCACAAGATGATTTTTGAGAAGAAGTCTTTGCGCGTAGTTATACCCTTGGACCTTGTTGAGGGATCGCGCTACACAGAGCTGGTGCGCAACTATGAAAGCGACGATAATTTGGACTGCATCTAAAAGATAACTACATGAGAGCAAGACTGTGTAAATCCAACCGTGGACAGACGGATCTCATGGGAGCACAAAAGCTTCTATACTTTGGATTCTGATGAGGAGATAGAGCGCTGGTAGAACCGATTACACAAGGTCACGACGCTTAATTGTAATATGATGACAAATTTGTTGCATTGTGTATCAACATAAGTGAGAGATGTCCCTATTTATGATGGGTTAAGTGAGGTGGATACTTTCTTAGATAAGTTTGAAAGGGAGGTACCGGAAAAGAAACATTTCCAGGCCTTGAATGGGGTACTGCGGACTATGCTTGCGAGTTGGTTGGGTATGCACAAAGGAAGCTTTAAAGACTGGCACGCATGTAGGAGGATGATTCACACATAGTTTGGGAAGCCTAAAGTGTGATTGATCGATAAATACAATGGACGGGATGGTCCACACACACATTTTTCCAAGTGGGTATAGGAATATGGAAAACAACCTACGCAGATGCACATGAACTTCGCATTGGGAGATATGGTCAATAAGCATGTGTTTGGGGGCCACATGCACCAACGACTCCTCAAGTTGGAATGACAGAATGTGGAGAGAACGATCGCGCAGAAGGTTATCCACGCAGAAGCATTTAACAAGGTGTGCGAAGCACTGAACAAGGTATGTAGTGCACAACGAAGTGATTGGGATCTACGCGTACCAACGGTTTTATGGGCTTATAGGGCAATATGCAAGAAACTGACAGGACAGATGCCTTCTAGGTTGGCCTATGGAGCAAATGCCATAATGCCGATGGAGTATATCATGCCTAGTCTGTGCATAGCAGTGCCCATGGATATGACGGATCGCGAAGCCTTGGAAGAAGGGATCGCGCAATTGGAATAGCTCGAAGAAGAACACTTGGGACCTGATGAAAGGATCCAGTAGGGTGATCTTAGTCTCCAAGAAATAATGAATGAAAGAGCTCGGTTGAGGGAGAAAAGCACCCTGGCAGAAGCAGAAGTCCAGAAGCTTGAGGAAGAAATAAAGAGGGACTTTCTTGAAAAAAAAACCATGGTGATAGAATAGGATGAGCACGATTACATTGAAAAACTTGGGGACTACCACCAAGAGTTTATCGATTTAATGCATTGGATGGGATCGTATGTTATTAAGGAAATCAGAGATGGTGGCGCGGTGCAGTTGATGAAGTTAAATGGCAAACTCTTTCTAGGAAAAGTAAATGGTAGTTGGATGGAGCCGTATACAAGTGGTTCGACCACCTGACTAGCCGTGGGAAGGATAGTCTTAGCACTCCAGTAAATTGAAAGGAGGTGCAAGACTATAAACTACACTGCCTGGGAGCTATGAGATGTCAAGACCGTGGGCAGGAGTGAAGTGTCACAGGGTCTATGACAGTGCAAGGGTAGTTGCACTGCCACGCGGGTCGGTTGGGAAGTGACCCTTGCAGTCGCTATTCATGATGTGATGCTTTGTTTGAGACCAGATGGAGTGGACGACAAGAATTTAGTGCAAACTTTATGGGCTATATTTGGGAAAAGCTGCCGCCAAGGGAGAATTAATGGACTGGATTTGGGGGGAACGGTTGAATTCGAATTCAGAAGGCACTATAAATTGCAAAGGGGTGCCTAGCAAACAACACTGGGCCATTTGCAAATTGAGTTGTCATGTACCTAGAGATTTCTAAACCTAGACCTAGTTGATTTGTTGAAGTTGAAGGCATTGTTTGAGCACCCACCTGAGCAGTTGAGAGATTTGTGGAATAGAAATATGGCAGCGTCTGAAAAAGCCAGGGATATCGGAGAGATGACCGCTGAAGAGGCCACGCAGGCCATGACAATATGAGATGCCCCAGAAAGTGTTGGATAGTCGCAGAAATCCCTAAATCATCGCGCATGTTGAGACCCAAGAAGGATAAGCATCTTATGGTTTCGGTGTACGTGTCCCCTCAAAACCCACTTAGAACTAAACTGACCATGGAAGAAAATGGGAAAGCAGTTAATGTGGAAATCGATGAGGAAGAGGAAGACCTTGAGGAATTCCTGGTCGAAGAGGAGGAGGACGAACAAATGGAGGAAGAAATCGAGGGCGCGGACCTTCTGACCAGACTGCCCTTGTATGTTCCTCCGCGAAATGGGAAAGCAAGGGTGCCCAAGGACCTAGATGAGAGCAAGAGCTCTCTACAGACTCCGCTACTACCCAATGATATCGTTTTTGAAGGAGTGCACTTAGGACGGGTGTCAGGGCTAAAGTTTGAAGATTGGGATCTCACGGACCACAAGAAATTCCCACACTTGGCAAATGCGCAGTTAATGTGGCCGAAGAGAAACACAGCGGCGGGAGTCATAGAGTTGGAGCCACATAAGTGGTTGCGCGAAGTAGAGAAAGCAGGGTTGTTAAACCTGCTCTGGGTGTCGCATTACCATTGTGCCCCAGTAACTATTTTTGTCATCAGGCAGCTACTCTACCTGGTGCATGATGGGTGTTTGTGGATGGAGGAGCCCATCCCCATCATGAATCATCTAATCCACAGAATTACCCTACTCCCTTGCAAGGGGGAGGAAGCAATGGATATTTCAGAGGGTAAGAGCAATGATTTGGCTATCGTGGAGGCCATGAAGAAAAAAATCAAACTGGAGAAGAAGAAGAGGGGGTATGTAATCTCCAGTATCAACAATAATGTGGTTAGAGTCGCGACAAAGATACTGTTTGGAAAGGTTATGCAGGAGTGCCGTGCGGATGAGGTGTCGGCGCTGGTGGTTGCACTTGTCATGCAGTGTGCAGAGGGGGTCCAATTTAACTGGTCAGAGTACTTGTGTAAGGAGTTCTTGGAAAATTGTCATGAGGCACAGGAAAAGGGGAAGACTTTCCTCTATGCGTGGCTTCTGCTATCCATAGTGCTGGTGGCTTGGGAATTGCTTGAGGACAACCAGTTCCCCATGATTGCAAATGATATTCCAGAGGCAACGAAGTATGCTTCGCTGTGGGCAACTAAAGATGCATAGAGGATCAGAGACAACAACACATTTTGGTTGTTCATGGAGATGAACATCAAAATAAAGATTAACTGCAAGCCGCGGTTATCGCCCACTGTCTATAATATTCTACAGAGCTTCACAGAGTTCAAGGTAGACTTCCATCACGTATATATCTGGGTGCGCAAGGACCCCACAAAGAAATGGAACAAGCTCCCCTACCTGGCCATGGATGATGTCACATTCACCGTGCTTGATTCGTGGCCACCAGAGTGGTGCACTCCAGCCATCTCCACTGTGGAATCAGAGAAGTCCGTTGCATAGAGGAAAAAGGAGGAAAAGCTACGGATGGCGCAATTGGCTGAGAAGAGAAGGAACAAAGCAGCAGTAGTAAAGGCGCAGGAGGTGCGGGAGACTGCGAAGGCGGTAGAAGAGCAACATAGGAGAGTTGAGAAGGACCGTGAGGGAGAAAAATCACCTTTGCTTGAACAGGAGCCCAAAACAGAGGAAGGTGGCGCGGACCCACAGACAACATCCACACAGCTGAAGCAGTAGCACCCGAGAGAGCAAGTCGGCCAGCGGAAGAATTCAAAAGCCTCCAATACTTCTTTCGACCCAATCACCCTCACTAAGGGGGATCTCCATGATATAGGGGAGACAGTGCGTGATGTCACCGCGGAGGCCCTCCAGTGGTTCGCAAAGGAAAATAAGATGGTGTTTGGGGCCCTCCAGGCACAGATACAGGAGTTTCAGGTGCGCACTCCTTAGGCTGGTACTCCGTCAACCAACCTCGTAGTAGGTACGGTCACAGCTGAGGAAATGTTGCGCGCCTGCATAACCAACACTATAGTGCTGCTAGAAGGGGCACTGGCTATAGAAAATGAGGCTAACATGCCTATGGTTAGTGCACTAAAGGGAGTTGGGATAAACATGGCTACGCTCCTGTGGGAGACACTCTATGTTCTGTAGGATGGAGTGATTGCAAAACTGCGGGCCAGGGAGAACCGCGCGCTTCGGGTGATGAGCGAGCAATGTATTAATATGGAATAACTCAGCCAGTGGCATGACGAGGTTGTCACACAAAACAGGTAGCTAGTGTAGGTGGTCGAGGAGGCCTGCCAGATGGTCCCTAAGTTGTCCATCCTAGCAAAGGCACCAGCAGAAGTGCGCATCTGGAGATTAGCAGCAGGGGTGTGTGAGGAAAAAGAAGAGATGGATAGGGTTCAGCTGGAGTTGAACCTTAAGATAGCTGAGTTGCAATTCAAGGCGCAACCTTCAACTCCGCCAGAGGTGAAAGAGCAGTGCACCAGCACCATTACAGCAGGAATATCAGAGATCAATAATGCAATGAAGGATTGCACCAAATTTTTTGAAGAATCGTTAGAGGTCCTCACCACTCTACAGGAGGACCTGAACATACAGTGCCTGGAAACATAGGTGTGTGAGCTACAGTGACAATATGATGACATAAAAGGGACTACATAGATGGTGGCCCTTACACAGAGGCTCGCGTGGATGCAGCAGGAAAAAGCATTAAAGGAGCAGGTAGATGCTCCGCGACATAAGGAAGTTGTCCTGAAGACACACGTGCAACCATGGATTGATGAGGCGTTCGTCATTACAACCTCGATCAAAGCCAAGCTCATGTAGATGCAGGGAACGCATGAGAAGATGTAGGGAAGCAATTCAGGTACCACGATCTTTGAACAATGCATCCAAGAGGTACAGTAGGCAGCCGCTCAGTGCGTTGTTGACCTTGCAGTGGTCCAGGCAGAGTTGTGAAGTCTCCGCACGAAGATCTCCACACCGAGAAAGTGACTCTAGGGCGAGTCACGATGTTTGTGTTGGGGGCATGTTGGGCGCGGGATCCCCCAAGGGAATTTTTGGGGCTTAAAGCCCAAATTTTGACTAAATTCGATGTAAAGACTCTACGTTTTGTGCGCGCAGAGTGCAAGCTTGTAAATGAGTCATAAGGTTGTCCGCCCTCATTTTGTAATGTAATGTCCACTTTAGAGATTACCCATGGTCTGCGGACCATGGGATTGTATAAATAGAGAGAGTCTCTAAGTTGTAAGTTAGCAACAAAATGATGATGGAATAGAAGGATAGTGGAAGATCTAAGTGTAGAGTCGAGTCTTGGGTCGTAGAGTAGGAGAAGGCTCTGCAGCTGAGTGCGCAGAGGCCTAGTAGTTCGCAGCTGAGTGCGCGAACCCTTGCAGCTGAGTGTGCAGGGCAAGTTGACTCTGTAACCATTGAAGCATTAATAAAGAGAAGTTTTATACCATTCCTGTGTATTCATTTACTATTTTTATGCTTTGAGTATACTGGGTATGAATTGCATTTTCGCTATTTATATGGTGTGCAAACTTATATGATTGTGTTGATTAAGTAAATTTGAGATAAGGTATCTATCTATGCGAAGTTAACTAACAATTGTAAGAAGATAAGTAAGATACGCAGTGTAACTTGGGGAAATAGCACATATCACTACCCTAACAGCGCGAAAGCATCTCAGCCCCTAGTTAGGGTTGCACAAAGGAGGTTATAACAGATCGTAAATGTCTCGCAGGTCAGGATAGTGCTCGAAGTGACCTACGTGAAGGTATTCATTGTTGGACTAAATCGACCCCTCAGACATCTCCAGGGTGTGGAAACTTGGTTCCAGCATTCCCCATACTGCTTCAGGTGATACTTCAGTCTGCGCTCCGCGGGATGATGCCGAAAGGGCCAGTAATGTAGGGATTTGTTTGGCTAATTAACTCTGAACCTGGGTCAAGCCCCCTCAAGCCAACAAAAGTCCCAACTAGACTTCACACCATTTGGTGTGGAAGTCCCATCAGGTATGATGGCCCAGTTGCCATTATCTTAAATATTTTCCTCAACTCTTGCTTGTCAGTGGAAAAGAATGGTCTACTTTATCTTCGAGAAGTGAGGTTCGCGTGCTTGTTGATTTCTATTATCACTTGTGTCAATGCTTCTTTCACTGTAGAAGGAGAGGGTGGGAGTAAGTCCCAAGTCAGTTGGGAGGAAGCCCCAACTCTGCTAGGAACACACATCACAACAGGACATGCACAGCTTCCAGAGGAATAGTCCACATGGATGTGGCAGTCACAACACACAAGGGAACATAACATGTACAACACTATGTGGATGAGTCCACCTGAGTGAAACAGTTGTTATAGCAACTTTTATGTGAAAGGTATGTCTGATGTCCGGGAAGGTAACCAACACAGGTGAGACATTTTTAACAGCATATACAATAAATTTTCATTATCATATATGTATTACAACAAGTGAATGAGTTGAAGCGTTAAACCTAGGTTAAAGAGACATGAATTACAATTGTTCAAGATTAGTCTTACAACAGTTACAATACATGTGTGAAAATGTGTTGGCCTGTTAGCAGGCTTCTGAATTAATTGAATGTTCCAGGATACATCATTACACCATACATTACCAACCCCATGGGCGGGGCGTTGGAGCCACTACTTACTCCTCAAAGAAAAGATTACAAACTCTCAATGCTATGCAAGAAGAGCTGGGGTGAAAATTCCCTTGCATGTACAAAGGAGAGGGTATTTGTAGCCAAGGGTGAAACTGATCCTTGTGGTTGTTTGACTACCCTCATGACTGTTTGACTTCCATGACTTTTCGACTTTACATGACTCTTCATACAACAAGTGGGTCTCTTGGACTTCCACGTTACATTACATTAATTGATAGTATGGCCCACAGTAGAGATATGGATGAAATGACTCATGACAAGACTCGACACGACAGTTCTGGTACATTCATGCTACTGCTGGTATGCATGTCGAGCTGCAGTGTTGTTGGGTGATGGATGTCCTCATGGTGTGTCATAGCTTCACCTCTGCATGGCAAAGTGCACGAAATCTTCGATGGTAGTTGGGTTCGCTTGATGTTGCATTCACACGTTGCTCCATGCTTGTATGTTGGTAAGCTCGACAAGTTCGCCCATTCGCGAAAGGTGCATGTTCATCTGTTCGTTCATCCGTGAACACATCTTGCATGTTTACCTTTTGGTCCATCTGTGAACACATATTTTCATGATCATCCATTCACGAGCACATATTTTTGGATACATCGTTCATTCATTCATTGGCGAACATGTCCTTCTGCACATGCTCCTTTTGTTCATCCCATCCATCGTTGCGCCGTGTTTTTTTGTATACCTGTATCTATAGTCACTCATGACGAGATGACATCAAATTCATAAACCTCTTAGTCTACCATGATGCATGATCATTTCGGATGCAGGTGACTGGGAGAGGACACAAGGTTACAAGGTGGGATGGAGGCTCCGGGCACTACTGATGAAAACTACACAGCAGTCACTCGGTGATGGATATGGGAAATCTGGGTCAACAGTGACTATTCACGGGATCTGGCTCAGCTGGAGGACAAAACTGCGCAGTTTTTAATAGGAACAATTCAGATTGCGAGAAGGTTGGGCAGGAAAAATCTGCGCAATTTCCAAAACGAGTAGGCAGCAGGAGGTTGGAAGCCAAAACTATGCAATTCCTAGAGGGAACTGGCAACTGGTTGCTGGGTATCTGGCAGAAAAAACTGCGTAATTCCTGAGGAGAACTAGCACTCAGCTTTCGAGAGTTTGGCAGCAAAAACTGCGCAATTCCTGGAGGGAACTGGCAATCAGCGGTTGGAGCTTGGTAGCAAGAACTATGCAATTTATGAGGGGCATTGGAAGTTAGTTGCGGGGAGTTGCTGGCAGGAAAAATAGTGTTGATGCTAGGAGGCTGCCCTGTTGATCACTTTTGCACAGTTTCTGAGTTGAGTGGACTACTAGGCAACAGAGGGATTTCTCATGAAAATTGCGTAGTTTTCTAGGGGAGTAGTCGGTCGACTGACTGGAGGGCTTACTGGAAAAACTTCACAAATTCTAAGGGAGAAAGGGATAGGCACTTGGTGTTTGTCTGACCTATCTATGCAATTTTCTCAATCAGTGGAGCGGGAAAGGTCTGCAGCCACTGCGCAATTTTTTAGGGGAGTCAGTCCCGGGGTGGTTGTCAGGTCAAACTCTTCAGTTGACCAGCATGAAGGTTGATTGATATGCTTGTGAACAATGTATCTTGAAATGGCTTGCTTGTTGCTTCTGTGTTGTTATGGGTGTTAGTCGATCGAGTTGATGGTGGGGCGATGGTCTGGACGTCAGAAAGAAATATGGTCATCAGAACTTCAACAAAGTGATTAAGTGTGTGAAAGAGTGAAATATGCATACATGATCTTGCGAACACACACTTACATGACTAGACGACAAGATGACTCAAACCATCCAAACCCATATGCTCAACATGACTGACCGACGGTGTGAGCGACAAGCATGACACTTGTGATTGATCATTGGTCGATCATGACAATGCTTGCATGATAGTGTATGTGACTCTGTGTGTGAGTGCGACAGATGTTTACGTAGTGAACACAACGTGTACACATGAAGTGAAGACCTTGAGTATGACCAGAACTCAGTCGCAAGCATAATAGTGACATCAAAATGCAAAAGCTTGGGTGGAATGATCAAGAAAGGTGGGTGCGAATATTCACATGAGCTCATGGAGTGAACCCAAGTGCGTGTATTCATCAAGTAAAACTCTCGAAGGAGGTTCCGAAATTGGATGCAGGCCAAAATTTTGGAGGGTGGTTGTAGCTGCTACAACACTTGGCGACACACTGGTAGAACCCCAGCTTCTCCTTTTTGGTTCATTGATATCACAGGGCCTTCGTCTTTCTGGAGTATTGAATCAGTGTGCGGGCTACTTCAGCTTCCATGCTTACCCCATGGACATACATGGTTCACCTTTCTCTAACTCTGTCAAACACAATCACAAGTTTCGCTTGGTCACAGTGTTTCGAAATCGGGAAGGGTAGTTTAGCTCGTTAGTTGAAGATTTTCAGAGTATAAGTTTTCATCTCTGGTGTTTCTCTATTGCCAATAGGCCTAGACAGTACCCCGATGGAGTCACGCAGGAACATACGCATTTCTCCACTACCAGCGAGCCTAGTCAGTACCCTGGTGGAGTTGCATGCTTCACCTCTCTACGCAAGAAGCCTTTCTCTTCTTTTGCCTTTGTATTTTTTTTTTCAAGAGGATTGTGCATAGGCACTTATTTATTTTTGGGGTGGAAGAGGGATCCCAATTTATTGAGAGAAGAAGGCTTTGTTCCTTTAGAGAAGCATGTAAGACCTATAACATAGGTTGCTCATTTAGATTTTCCCCTTCTCCATTTTTACTAGTTGGATGAGCTTGAACACACAAAGCAGAAAGTTGAGTGCAAGCATGAGGCTTCCCAATGTGGACACAGGTTCATGGTTGGACCAAAACTTCCCTTGCAGATAGCTCATATTTTCCATGAAGACTTCATCGACTGAAGGCTATAACCAAGCACAGAGAAGACGGACACAAGAATAGCAAAGTGTTGTAGTGTCACAAGTCTCTTCATATCTCAACCTCATACTCATTCAAAAGCCAGAACGTCGTAGTTGGCAACACTTATTTCTGGAAACAAAAATAGTAAGGTATCAAGAAACTCAAACAAACAAAAACAAAAATAGTAAGCGAAGAAAACAAGATGAAAAAGACAACCAAAAAATGAATATGTACATGGCATGGGGCGTGGCCCAGCCTACTAGAAGTAATGCTTGAGATCTTGGCCATTGACAGGAAGGTTTTCAACCCTCCCATCAAGTGATTGAAAATGGTATGTGTGTGGGCCAAGCTTCTCATGGACCAGTATAAGACTATCATGTTCCGCTATCGGATCCTGGTGGTATCCTGAAAAACCTTTAAGTCAAGACGACATTGTTGCTTCAGGTACTACGTGCTGTAATATCCCTCCCCTTAATAATAAATAATAAATAATAAAAAGAATAAATGATAAATAATAAATAATAAATAATAAAAATAATAAATCGTAAATGTTAAATAATAAATAATATATATTATATAAAAAGAAATAAATAGTAATAACCATATTAAAGCTCTAAATAAGAATAAATAAAAATAAAACAAGAAAACTATCAAAAAGAAGGAAATAAAACAAGAAAGCTAAAAATCAAAAGTAAAGTAAAGAAATAAAACAAGAAAAGTTGCATGCAGACACATGGAGTGTGTGCATGTGGTTCCCCTTCCAATGTTGTTCTATTTAATAGATGGTGAGGAAGATGAGAGGCATTCCTGCATTCCATCTTTCCGAGATTCTGTCTTTCATTCTCTTGGGAGAATGGTATACTAAGACCTAGGAGTCACTGGCAGTAGTACGTTGATTGAGGGCTCGGGGGTGGCCAGTTGTAGCAAGACGTTGCACAATTGAGCCTATGGTTGGGTGGAGAGTCGTCCCCACAACCTTGTTGCAGATAGCAGACTTCAACCGAAATCACAGATAAGTGCTCTAATCATAGTTTTGAATTTGAAGTTAATTAGTTGAATTGCATGTTGAATATAAATTACTTGATTAATTACATGTTTATTTTAGGGTTGTTACACGTGCAACATAGGCTCTGATGATGGCACGGGGTAGTTGTTTTTATTCCGGGAACGGTTCAAGTTTCTGAAATCAATGCATAAGAAGATTTCCCCAGATTTCTTTCATACAAAACTCAAACTAGAAACCCATGTATGGTGACAAACTTTTTAAGTAATCCAAAAATCCAACAACTTAGTCAATTCTTTATATATAAGGGGTTCAAGAGACATATGTGTTTTACCCTGCTTTTGCTACAATGGCTTGGCTCCTCCTTTTCTGGAATCACGTGTTAGATTATTCGTGTGTTGTATGTACTCAAGTCATCATATTCCCATGCAGACACATCCCGGTACTGTTTGATCAAGTGGTCAAAGGCTTGCTACTATTGCGGTGTGTAGTTTGCATCGAGACTGACTATCTTTGAATCGTGATTGGTTCCCAGGCTTCTCTGTTTGTTCGTAGTGGTGGACCTATGGGTTCTGCTGTTTTTTGGCCCTTGAAAACGGTTCTACAAGTCATAGAGATTTTTCAGAGAAACCACACCCTTGGGAATGGGGTTGCCTTTCTTGCTATGAGCTGTAGTTTGCAGGGGTTGGTTGTGCTCATCTTCATTAGCTGTTGTGTCCTTGAAATCATCAACATTGTTCATTGTGTGTAGTATCTGTTGACCATCACCAAAAATGCGTAGCTCAGTTATGTTATTAGAGACAGAAGGCTTATACAAAATTTCAACAATACATCTATCCCTAAGTAGTGACATACTAGCAGCTATGTTTGCTAAGGAATTAGCGGCTACAATACACGTTCTTGGCACAATAATGATATTAAATGCTTGGAAGTTAGAGATTAGTTGCCATACCTATAGCTGGTAACTTTTGAGACGAGGTGACAAATAATGAATGGTGTTACGTACTTGTCATACCAATGTTTTTGAATCACCTACCACTTTGAGTGCGACCACGTTGAGGGTAATAGATTTTTGCAAGCCCAACACAAGTGCTTCATACTCCACAAAGTTGTTTTTGCACTCAAACTCCAAGCAGCTTGAAATCATGTGTTTTCTGTTGTTTGAGTCGACCAAGATACACCCGGCCCTTGAACTGTCATCTATCTTTGATCCATCAAAATACATTGTCCACAACTCGTCTGTACACAGACCATTTGACGCACTTGCATTATTTCTAATGCTACTACTAATAATGTTACAATGTGCTATACATGTTTCATTCCCATCAGTTGGGCAAGGAAGGAAACCCAACTGTGTGTCTGGCAGGGTTGGAGTTGGCCGTGCAGGATAACACCCCAATGTTGTTTCTAGCAGTCAATTGCCAAACATGAGTTCTATGAAGGCCAGTGATTCATTCTCGTCATTAAGGGGAGTGACATTGTGCTTCATATACCTCTCAGATAAGACCCATATTTGGTTGCGTTTTCCCTTGTATGGAAGCCACATGTGCGACCACTCTGTAGAAAAATATACATACAACTTGTTGGACAAGTCTCTGCTAAGTAGTAGACCGTATGCTTCTAGTATGTCCACAATGACAATGTTGATGCACTGGTGGACTCGATCGTCAGATGATCATGTCTTGTAGTTCACCAATGGCTAGTACCAATGTTTGATCAAGTTGGATGATTCATGTGGATGTTTCACTCCATTGTGCATTCATTCTTTTAGAAATGGAGAGTGGAATGATGTTGCCTATCGCGCCAGAATCAACTAATAAGTTGTGAACATTGTAGTTAAAAAATTCAAATGATTGTAGGAATGGATGGCAACCTGAGTTTGCTTCTTCCATCCGGAGTGTGCTGAGCACAGTGGAAAGTGATCTAGGAGGTGTGCTCGCTCCCTTGCAGGTAGAGTCTACGTTGTCCATTGTTATTTGTCGCAATGTGCATAGCAGGATATCTCGCTGACTCTATATCATAGCTAATTCAAACAAACTGATGTTCACTCGATTTTTCTTCATGCCATCTATAATTTCAGAGTCCAGAGGGGGAAGACTCACTGAGGTGTCTGGGGTACGACTGATGCTCGTGTTGTTCGGTGGAGTGTTCTGCAGTATTCTGCTCATGGACGTACTCTTGTCCGCCGCTGTCTTCTTGGACTTGTTTTGTGTTTTCTTCTTTGGGGCGACCGGTGAATCATCATTCCTCAATAGCAGTCTCATATTCTCTTGTGCTTCCCCAAGTGTAAGGGGAGACCCTTTACTCCTAAGATTGTAACGATCATTTTGCTTTTGGGGCTACTTCTTGGTGTTCGTCATCAGCCTTGTTTGCAAGAACTGATACACATTCACCACATGCCCAGAACTTGATGCCTCATCAAGTGTAATACCTTCATCATTATAAGTGTCTTTTGGCTGCTCCCGCATACTATTTTCTGCATCGAATGTATGATTGCATACCGAGTTTGTAACTCACTTCCAGTCCAAAAAAAAGTTCTCGGGTTGATGTTCTTCGTGGAATGAACATAACTCAGGATCTGTGCACTGTTCAACATGGAACATAGAGATCTTCACAGTTTTTGGAGTGTAGCGATTGCTGCCTAATGAACTGTTTCCCTGTCTCTGTTTGGGCAGATGGCTACTTGCAAATGTGTCTGTTTTCCATTGTTTAAGGTTGGACACTTCTGTTGTCAAGTTCTTGACAAGGCGAGTGATGGTTTCAATATCATTTACTTCCTTGTCTCTACCCTTGCTCGCTATCGCTTGTGACTTCTTACTCACATCTTTGGAGTCCTTTGCTGGTTCATCTGTCTGGGAAAATGTTTATTTGCAGATATGTCTATTTTCCGTTGTTTAAGCTTGGACACTTCTGTTTTCAAGTTCTTGACAAGGTGAGTGAGGGTTTCAATATCATTTACTTCCTTGTCTCTACCCTTGCTTACCATCGCTTGGGACTTCCTGCTCGCGTCTTTAGAGTCCTTTGCCAGTTCATCATCCTTGATGACTCCAATCACGCGCACGTATTTCTCAACAGTAATAGCCTCTTCATAGTTTTCCAAGAGTGTTGGTTTCGCATCTCACTTGACGAATTGCGCAATACTGGATGCCAGTGTGACGTGTAATAATCAATAGTGATGGAGTCATGAGGTTTAGTGTTCACTGAAAATTTGTTAAATATACGTGTAAACCTCTGATTGAAATATTTTATCTTTTCTTTCCCCTCCATCTTCAAGCTTCCCAATTATTTTAGTAACATAGCTGGGGTCTTGTCATCAACAAAATTTTCAAGGAACATGCATTTGAATGCACCCCAATTTTGTATGGAGTTTGGTGGAAGGATGTGATACCATGCAACTTCGCAAGCATCCAAGGTACATGGGAACAATCTACATGTTATGTCGTCATGCTGTACCTCAAGGGTCTGCAGTTGTAGGTAGAAGTTATCCAAATGGTCTTCTGCCTTCACTGTGCTGTTAGGGTTGAACTTGATGTTCATTCTCTCCACTTGCTTCGGCATCTTGTGCAAAATAGTCAAGAGAGCCAATGGTCCCTGAGTCATCCATTCCAGATTTTGGTCAACCATATCTTCTTCTTCATCGTTGTCCTCCTGTATTTTAAAATATGACGGTTCCAGCTCTGAGTCCATTGGTTCATCTCTGCCTCTACCTCCTCCACTACCTTCCCCTCTGCCTCATGTACTAGAGTCTGATCCCAAGATCACAAGAGTGTCTTGTTCCCCTTATCGGAAGACTGGAGGTTCCTCCCCATCTTCAATACCTTCTTCCAGACCTTCAAGGGTGGCAAGAACTACTTCTTCCACAGGTGATACAACAACCCCTTTGGGAGTGTCTTTTGGCTTCCTTGATGCACATGGAAGATGTTATATGCCTAGGATCAATCCGACTGCTTTCGTGAACTTGCGAGTGTTGGGACAGATGGAGTGAAGTTAATGATATGGAATCTTGTGTTCAGTATTGGGAGGTGAGAAGCAACCAACTATAGAGTCGTGCATAGGTGAGAGGGAGTGTGAGTTACTTCCTTGAGAAGATGGTTGATGAGTGAGTGTGAGAGGACGTTCAGTCATATACAACTGGCTGCCCTCCTTCTAGTTCCATAAATATTGACGATGTTGGACCCACCAACATTCAGGGGATCACCCCAGTATGAAGTCCCAAATAGACCTCACATCATTTGGTGTGGGAGTCCCATCCGCTATGATTGCTAGGTTTCCATTATCTTAAAGATTTTCCTCAACTCTCGCTTGTCAGCGCAGGAGAGTGGTCGGATTTTTCTTCGAGAAGTGAGTTTTGTGTGCCTGGTGATTGCCAGTGCCACTTGTGTCAATGGTTCATGCACTGTAGAGGGAGAGGGTGGGAGTGAGTCCTAAGTCAGTTGGGAGGAAGCCCCAACTCTGCTAGGAACACACAACACAACAGGATGTGCACAATGTTAGTGCCTATCAGTCATGTCAGTCACGAGTGATCAAATATGTCCTTACAAGGTTTGTTAGGGTCTTGAGGTCAAATTTTATCATTTCATTAGGTTTCAAAATAAAATTTTGTGAATTGATGGTGTGTCTAGGTCAATGTTGCTCCTTTCACTTACTCATGGTCTTCATCACTCATCATGTTCATTGTCTTCTTCGACGTATCATATCTTCATTTAAATGTCTTGGGTCACGAAATGGTTAAATTCCTCATTTTAAGTCATGGTCTTGGGTTTCACTCCATGTGTCATCATGATACCATATGTTAAAACAAAAACATGTCCATCATGTGAGTCAATGGGTAAAGGGAGTTAGCAGCTTAGGGAAAGCAAAATAAATGTAAAGGTAATGTTTTATTTCAAATAAGACAATGTTGCAGTACACTACCTCGTCTCATCATTTCTCAAAGGGACATATGATGTCATGCCACTACCAAAGAAAAAATAAACTTTCAAGCTACAAAGGACCATCCAAAACATCAAAAGGGTTTCATTTCAACATTCACAGGTTTAAGCATCTCCTTTGCAAGTAATTAAACATCTGGCACCTCTTATGCATCCTTCATTTTGAAGAGCTCAGTGAAAATCCCTGTCCTAGGGTATTGTTGTCCTTTTGGTCTCCAAATGATTTTGCTTCATTGTAGTGAGAAAAATCCTATTTTTATGTTCCATAACCCCCACACATACCTTATATACCCTTTCCAACAATTTTCCATACCCATTCCCTTCATTTCCCCTCATTTTCCCTAAACCCTAGCTCAATGTTGTGTTTTTTCAAATTTCTAGGCTAGGACTGTGTTTTGGACTTTTTCACACCTTTCCCTCACTCTTTTCAAGAAATTCCACCTCTCTACACAACCTAACATCTATCACTACCACCCAAAATCTACAAGACTATCCCAAATCCCATGTTTTTCCCTACAACTAAAACCCTAATTCCTCTCCCATAGAGCTAGGTTTTTATATGGATTCTGAATCATATGAAAAAAAGAAGAAAAAATGAGGTCAGATCGGTATATATGATCCAACTTAAACACAAGAGATAATGTTTTCACCATTTCTTAATAAATGATTCCAAGAGACAAATCATTTGCTGCACATAGGGATATTTCTTCTTCAATGTATGTTTTTGACCAAATGAAGATGAATGTTACAAACGTGAAAGAGGTGTTTTTCAACAATAGTCCAAGGAACACAAACCTCCTTCATTTTATACACACGTGTTATGATCTGGGATAAATTCCCAAAATATAATTGCTACAAGAGAGTTGTTCCACGTCTGGGAGTAGTCATGGGAAAATGCATTGTTCTCTGTCATGGAGTGTCCAAATTACTTTATTAATTCACCAAATTATAATTAGACATCCATATATTTCAAATGAGCTATCAAGAGCAGAATTTGTAGAATTTCTCACTGTAGATCAACAAATTATGCAATATACTAAAGCAAAATACAAGATCTACTTCTACAACAAACTTTGCGGAAGCTTAATTGAATATGAGAAAGATAAAATAGAACACATATAACTGAGAATGAGAAAGCAATCACACATGAACATAGAAGAATACACTGGGAAAAGCCTCAGCTAAAAACCCTGATCTCTGTATTATCATACAAGTGGAAATATGTTTAGATTACACAAAGAATCAGCTCACAAGCTATCCTGCTCTCATTACAATCAAACAATACAGCTCACAAACTGAATAGAAAAAAGATATGCCTTCCCTTAGCCCTCCAAGCCTCATATTTCCTTGCGTAGTTTTCCTTGGGGTACAATGCTGCCACCTGTGTGAATTGGCCTCATCACACAGTCACCAAACCCAAAAGTAACTGCGCAATCTCCTTGGAATGAATTCCTTCTGCATGCAAGAGATATCCTCCAAGGAATATTCCTGCAACTGATAGTAAATTGTCCCATCGTCTGATCTCAACTGGGTCTCTGTCTGAATTGACATGCATGAGCTATTTATGAGAGAATATTCAGTTATATGAAGTGCAGCAGTTACATGCATGCATGCATTAACTAACTGAACTCACAGTTAGTTCAACAAACTATTTGAACTAATCTAACTAGAATTAACTCATTTAACTGAGTTAACTAATTACAACTCAAATTACAACTCATCCTTATCTCTTTAACTAAGGGATAAATTCCTCAATCAATGGGATAATTGTTGCATGTCCTCACATAGACTTCATGTTTGATTTTCTCCAACTAATTAAATCAAGATGAATTAATTAATTATTAATCAAACAGCTGCTAAGAACAAATTCGAATTTACTTCTCAATTTTAGTTCATGGACTAATTAAAATAGGAAGGTATCCCAAAATGCTATTTATAGTAGTGTTATTTTCAGCACTTCTATGTTTAGCATTTCTTGTTGCTATTTTCAACACTCCCTCTCAACAAGAAAGGGATTATCAGTAACCCCAATCCTGGCTTTGTGGAACTCGAAATTGCATTTTGACAATGCCTTAGTCAAAATATATGCATCATGTTCCTCAGTCGAAACATAAAGCAACAACATGATCCTCTTGACCACACAGTCTCAAATATCGTGATACAAAATATCAATGTGCTTGGACCTGTCATGAAAAACTGGATTCTTAGAGAGTTTGATACAACTTTGATTACTGCAGTAGATCACATTCGGATCCATCCTCTGACCAAACAATACCACTAGACTCTTCCGCATGGCCTCGCATACTACCTGACTGGTAACCATGTATTCAACCTCTTCTGAGCTAAGTACAACTGATATTTTTTTCCTGTTGTACCAGGAAACTGTAGTTGAACCAAGGTTGAAGATTCCTCCAAAAGTTCTCTTCCAGTCTAATGGACTCCCTGCGCAATCTGCATCTGTGAAGCCCTGAAGCTTCACTCCCTTTGTTCGTCTGTACCACAATCCATATTGAGATGTGCCACTGAGGTATATGAGCACATGCTTCGTTGCCTTCCAAAACAACTTGGTAGGCTGAACCATAGCTTGACTCAACTAGTTCACCACAAAGAATAAGTATGGTCGTGTGTTCAACAGATACATAAGTGAACCCACAAGCTGCCGATAAATAGTAGCAGCTACTACCTCACCTGAAGTAGCATCCTCCTTCCTCCAGTTCCTAGCTAGAGGAGTCTACATGGGCTTGCACTTCTCCATGTGGAACTGCGTGAGTATCTCATTGGAATACTTTCCTTAAGACACAAAAAATTCCCTATATTTCTTCCACACCTCCATGCCTAGAAAGTAGTGCATAAGACCCATGTCTTTCTATTGAGGCCCCAAAAATAGGGTCTATAACAAGGGGGATACCCACCCTGTCCAGACCTTGAAAGAAACTCCTTTTCCATTTGGGATAGTGGGTCCGACTGGGGATAATGGGATCAATTTCCCAATTTGTTTGTGATGATGCTAAGGGTTGATGTTTTCCTTTCTAAAAGTTTCTAAATAAAATGCTTTTAATCTAAATCTAATCTAACACATGCAATTTTATTCCAATGAACGGAAACATTTAATTCCAAAAACTATCCCTGGATTACTCTTTACTTATGCGATCTAAAATAGTTTCTAACAACAATCGGTAATAAATATTATTCAATTGCTACGAGAAAAAAATCCATTAAAAATGAATTGTTTCGTATATGAAATTAGCCTAAACAATTATGATAAACATATCACAAAATAAGTTATTCATACACTCAACATAAACAGAATAGTTACCACCGTACAAAAGTGCCAAATGATAACTTAAACATTCAAGTTTTCATATATAATCAACTGAAAATAACATATCACTTGACGCATAAGCAGAAATAATTAAGAGATAAAAGTACCATTGATAATAAGTCCTACTCATGAGCTTCAGCAATATAGATTTATCTTCTCATAATTCAATATCTACTAAGAGTACATAAGTGCATTTCAGTAGTATACATTAAACACATATAAAAATAAATTTCATTCCATTCATTTATCAAAACCTCCTCAGAGGGTGTAGAAGTGCATGTTCTAAAGAACTATTTTTGAAAAATTTCTAGACCCCTCTCTAAATGCATGAGAGGGATTTAAATACTACTAACTAAAGACTAAAAATAGTTTATTACAAAAATATAGGGGGAGGTTTAAATGACCATCCTCATCTAAAGCAAAAATAAATCAAAATTAAACTAAAACTGTATCTAAAATTCAATTATTCATCTGTTCTCTTAAATCGCAAGCATCCAGCATTGGCTTCAGGAGTGTTGGTTGGCCGACCTTTGATTTTAGTTGTCCTGCGAAAACAGAATCTGCGAGCACTGGCGCTATCTTCTTGGTGGAATTTGTTAGGCACTTCAGAGTCATACACTGACTGTGTGGTTTCACCAATTATTGCCAGTATGTGTCCCAATATAACTTAGTTAACTTCTTGATTGACTCTTCCCTTTCTTCAGCCTTCTGTCTCTAACTTGTTTGTAGTTGTTGCATTTTTGGGAGAAATCCTGGAGTGTTTTTTGATATCATGTTGGCTCTGTGCAGATTTTCATTGACACAGTCAATGACATTTCTTGCTGTTGTTGCTGCTTATTCCACTGCCTATTCTACTTTCTTGATCTGTGCATCCCATTTAGTAAACAACATTTCTTTGTGGGATTCATTGATCTTGGGCAACCCTGCTTTCTTGCCTTCCTCTGATTCCTGCCAATTCAAATAGTCAGAAAATTTCTTATCAATTAAATCATAATCAAGTCACAAATCTACGACTTGACTTGTGATTTTGTCACTCATTTCGTAGTGAGAGTTCCATTGCAATATTCTTTGGTAAAGGGTTTCTTGCTGTTGCAAGAGTTGATCATTTAAGGCAAGGGTTTCTGTGACAAATTCTGCGACTTTGGGGTCATCTTTGTGCATTTCTAACGTGGCCTATAATTGATGTTCTTTTTCGCCTAGACTGCTTTGATAACCCAGCTACATCTGTTGGAAGTCCTGTTGTAACTTTCCCTGTTGTAACTTTTCCAATTTTTCTTCTGCTTCCCGGCTAGCGCTAGCCTGCTGTAACTATTGCTACACAAATAGGATTTTATCCTCTTTATCTTTAAGCAATAGGTGAACTTCAGATGCTTTATCAATGTAGCAGAAGCATAAGCTCCTGCGATTTGGGACAATTTAGTTAGGTTCTCTGTCGGATCAGTGGTAGGGTCTCGCCAAAGGACATCTAGCTTCTCTTCTTCAGGTGAGAGCACACTGTCTAGTTTTCACTTCTTTCTATGTCTCCTTACCACATCTTTGTGCTACGAACTGTAAAACATATCTATAGGAGGAATTTCCTCTATCTTTAGCATGATTTCAGATGATGGGGCCATGGGAATGTGCTTAGTTTCTGGAGCATTGACAATTGTTTCAATCACCATTTCTGTGATTGTCTATGCTGGATTCCTTCGTGTCTCCACGTTTTGCTCCTTGGTGTTGATCAATTCATTAAAGGTTTCCCACTCTTTCTCCAACTCTGTTCTTAATGGCTTTGTTGGTTGGATGAGGGGAGCGGGAACTTCCACCTGTGTTGGCGACAACACTTGCTGCTTAGGATTCTCCTTGGATTGGGTAGTGTCCCTGAATGATCCTTCACTCTTATTGTGGTCACTCTCAGACTATCTAGACCTTTCTAGCGATTCTCTTCCAGACTTTGATTTGGACTTGTCTAGCCCCGGGCTTCCACGTATACTGATGCTGGGAGTGGGTTCCTTCGTTGGTTCTATGTGCAATTTATCCAAGGGGAGATTTGCCAATCTTCGTTCTCTGTAGAGTTTAAACTCTTAGAATTCTGTTGGAACAAATT